>OU343115.1:34090000-35340000 GCA_910594885.2 Bibio marci | reverse complement strand
TCAATTGATTAGACGAAACATCTAATACCAACACCATCAACTTGGATTTCATCATCGAGTGGAACATGTGACGGCAACCATACCATAATACATTACAGTCAATTTACTTTTCTGCTTTCTCATGGAAAACAAACATCTTATTTTTAGATTGAAGAAGAAAATGATATACACCTCAAAAACGAATGAAATATATAAATAACAACTATAAAATAATATAAATAAATATATGCTAATATCAGTAATTATGTCGTCTTTATTTTAATTTAAAATAACAAATTTAACATATTTATCACATACATTTTACGGATACAATATATGACTTATTAAATGCATAATTAATTTAATTTAAAAAAAATTATACATGTCTAATTATTTGGGTAACTTCATCAATCTCCTTTAATTTCCATTGAAATCTGAAAAGAGAAAAAAACAATTTATAATTAAATTATCATTTTTGAAAAGAAAAAGAAAACAAAAAAAAAAATATATAAATAAAATGTTAAGTATAAAATAAATTAATTAATATTTTATATATGAAAGAAATTTCCATAGCATAATAAGAAAAAAAAAAATAATAAAAAGTCGTCTCTCATGGGCACTCACTAATGTGGCACACTATTTATTATACATACTTTACGTAAGCAAATCGACTCATATCCACCAATGAGCTTGGTGGTGCATGTGGTAGAGGAGTTGAATATATTCTTATGTGATATGAATATCATAAGTTCGAAATTCTATGTTGGTCGCATATATTTTTGCAATATGAAAAAAAAAAGATTCAGATAGTTGTTCTCCCCTCGGTTGTGTGTTTACAATTTGTGAGTGGAAAATAATTTTTTTCGCAATTCCCGAAACTTTATGAACATAGGGCATCATCTTTGGGCACTCCTGTAAATTGGGCAGTAATATTAGAGAAGCCTGTGTAAAAAAAAAAAATGTAGCTTATATATCGGAACCGACATGCTAATAATAATAACAAGCATAGAGTATGCGAGAGAGTTGCTGGGTGTGTATAGCAATGTAATGTGAGTGGTGCGAGTTCGATTTCTCGCCGAGACCGAAAAAAAATTTTTCAAAAAATAAATAAAAATAAAGTCACATAGGCGGCGCGGCCGGGTGTGTTGACAATTTCGGAGTGGAAAAGAAAATAAGGAAAAAAAAGGTAAACAGAAAAAAAGAAAAGGGAATTTTTTTTTTGCTTTTTTGCAGTCTTGAAAAAGAGTGATGGTTAAATGCCATTCCGACCGACCTCATCGCTCCGATCCGATTTATTTTTTCACAAAAGATAGAGCTCGTCGATGCGAAGTTTATAGGTTAGCTCGGGACCCATGACCCCTCCGGGAGCGGAGTTATGGCGATTCTCCGGTACCGATTTTCCGGCTTTTGGGACCCCCTAACTCCCGGAATACCCAATGGTTCCTAGCAAGACTAATACCAGTTATAGTCCTCACCTGGGCCTACAATTTATGTAAGAGAATTTTTTCCTATCTATAACAGTTTTCCGGCTATGGCTGCCCAAAGGTTGGAAATGGAAATGTAGACCTTTGTTCCGTTGGATGGAACTCTAGGAAAAACTCAAATATCCTAAAATCTAATGATGCAGAAAGATGAAGGAAGGTTTAATCTTTACAATAAAATTTATTTTGGAGTTTACCGATGGGAAATGGGAATTTTCCTAGAACAACGAAAAACATCGATTTTCGCATGTTTTCCAATGGGAATTTTCCAGGTTTCCCAACGGAATTTTCCAAAATCCTAATTATCCCATATAGTAGACTATATGACCTGTAGTTTAAGCTATAAAGCACGTCTTTAAGTATTATGATGTTCCCACAATAATTGCTCAAAGTAAGGTTTACCGAAAAAAACCGAAATTTCACCCCTTAATAACTCCGACAATTTGGATTTCCCAGAAGCGGTCCCACGGGAAAAATGTGGCCCTTGTCCTCCTCTATAATAGCGCCGAAGGAAAAAGCGCTAGCTCTAAAACTCACGAAATCCGGTTTTTTGATATTTTGAGTCCGTTTACTCCATCCCCACAAAAGTTATGAGACGATTTTTCCACATTGTGTTTGAAATTCATTGAAATGTCCAAAAACTTACATAAAAAGTGTTTTTTTTAACGTTTTGGACATTTGTAGGTACCATCAATTGGTCAAATTCGGACATAACTTTTGCAGTGCCTTTTTTTTAAATCGAATTATTGGTCCGATTTATCTGAAAATTTCCAATTATCTTAATTACTATATTAGAAACACATTTTACCACTAGTGAACATCGAAATTTTCACGAGTTTTCCGAGAATTTTCATTTTAAGTTTTTCATATGTATGAAAAAAAATTATGTTTTTATATGAAATTTCATGGGAGAAATTGCTCGTCGAAGGAAAAACAATTAAAAATATATTTGTGTGAGTGTGTGTGTTGTTTATTTCTAAAAAAAAAAATGTTTAAATAAATTTTTCTTTTTATTTAACTTTTTCTTACCCATACGAAATAATGTAAATAATAGACAACAATAAACAACAACAACATTGTTGCGTGCGTCGCGTATTGCAGAGTGCAATGAAAGAATGCTCGTGGAAGGAAAAAGAATTACAAAAATATTTGTGTGTGTGTGTGTGTTTATTTATAAAAGAAAACTTTTGATCCAACAAAATAGGAGTAAAATTTAATCAGCATTTGTTTTCCTCAGTAGACGACACTGAAGTTTTTCCTAAAAGTTTCAATTGAAATTTTTCATATGAAAGAATAAAATGAATGTTTTTATATAAAACTTCCCTGGTTTTTGCCGAAAAGAAAAAAAAAAAAACAATATAGATTTTCTAGAATGTTATTAGTTCGACGAGTATTTCTTCTAGTAAATTGTTTGTGATTTCATATCAAATTGTTCATTTCAATTTATTATTTTACAACGAAACAATAGGGATCACACAGAAAAAAAGAAAAAGAAAACAACAAATCACTTAAAAATAAATAAATAAAATATTATATAAAAAAAAAAAATATTAAAACAATTCCAAGCACTGCTGAATAATTGAACCACCAAAATATACACATAAATCCATAATACAAAATGCTATTAAAAATTTATTTGACAAAATTATTCTTTCCTTTCGTTTCGAAAAAAAAAAGAAAAAACAAAACAACAAAAATGGAAATCGAAAAAAAAAAAAACTTAAAAATTGATAAACAAATAATTAATCAATGTCTACGCAAAATAAATTTTAAAACATAATACAACCGATAGTGTATCGAGTATAATGCTTGGTCGCCGTAAAAATGTTTAATGTTCGCTTCTTCAATTTTGTATAGTTTTCTTATTTTTAATGTTTTTTTTTTCATTTATAAAAATATTCCTAACCTAATTCACTTAAAAAGTACAAATCGTCCATTTGATATTTTGTCTTTTTTAAGTAAAATAAATAAAATTAAAAATAATAATAAATACCTTTTTGAATATGTGTAAGAGCCAAAAAAAAAACACAAAAATGGAACATTGTATTTTGTAATACACTTTAAAAAGTTAATAATGTAAACGTTGATTTGGATATAGCATCAACCAATCATCCATTACATTATATTAAAGCGAAATGGTGATTACAATAATTGATTGATATGGATGATACAAAAATATGAAAATAAAAATATTTGAACATTAGCATTAGGTGGTGAAACTATAAGATAGTTTTCGTTTTGTTTTTGGTAAATTTATTTATTTTATACTTACAATTTTATACATCAACAAAACCTTCAGATGGAATTGTATTGCTTGTAATTATATACATTTAGATCTTTCTTTTGTGTTTCATCTTTGTAAATTCATTTACAATCATGAATGAGCTGCAGTCGAATACTTGACCGGCTGTCTATCATTTTTATTTCATCCTGCGGTTAAACATATAGAGTGTACTGCACACGATCTAAACTTACATTTAGTAATTATTATTATACCACCAACTTTTTTATTTAACTATATTATTTATATAATATTAATATTTTTTATTTATTATATATTTATTTATAATTATATATAAAATAATTAATAAAACAAAAACAAAGTTATGTCAAACGAGAAACTTCTCAAGACACCATTTTGAATTTTATTTATACTTTGACATACACCACGTGAGCAAATTTATACGGTATACTTAAATAGCAATATAGCATTATTTATTACGTTATTAGGTGTGTGAAAACGAGTGTTTGTTTTTTTTATTGTGGGGATTTTTTTTTTTTTTCATTTTTTCTTTTATTAATATTTTCTTACTTCTCTGATAGTATATTTCAAAAATTCCATTGTTTGATTGTTAAATTGGCTTATTGGACGAGAAAAGTATCGAATAACGAATGTTTTTTATAATTAGTAATCGTTACTTGAGTTCCAAATGAGTAACGAGTATTTTAGAATCGAATAGTAACTATTCGTTCAACTCGATCATTCTACGTTCAACGCTCATGAAGACAACAAGTAAAGGAGAAAAGGTCATAACGTAATTCATCCAACACTTAACTAACAAGACAACAAGTAAAGAAAAAAAATGTTGATCGAGTCGAAGCGGAAAAAAATAGGCAATATTGTAAGTTTTAATTTTAATTAATAGAAGAAATGTTATTAATATTATATTTTTGTAAAGCATTATATGAATAAGTGAAAAAAATAAGTTCTTATAATATTTAATAGGTTGGTAATTCAATACCAATATTACAGATGAATTCTGTGAAAATATATTTTTTACCTATAAAATATGGATGGCACATGGCGTTTAGTGGATTGCCAAAAATTTATCACAAAACAAAAACTGAAATATTACAACGTACAAATAAAACAACAAATTCAATATTTTAGTGTTGTATAAAATTGTAAGTATAATTTATAAAATTTTCCAACAACAAAGCATCTTTTAGTTTAATCATTGATGTATAATTGATTTTATATTCGGCTTGTACTTCGAATGAATGAATGTCAATCATCATTTTCATCATTTCCAACAACATTAGAAATTATTTTAAAATATGACTGCTTTGATAAATTAATTAGTAAATCTTTTTTTTTAGTTCTTTGATTACAAATCCTTATGTATTTATTGTTTTGTGTAACATGAATTTTACGCCATTTGGTTACAATAATAAAGCGTTTGATACTTCAATCCAAATGCTTCATGTCTGCCAAGTACAAAATACATTTCTTCTGTTTCTATTAAATTTCATAAACATTTCTTCACGTACCTTTGTTATAATTGTTTATTCAATATTTACATCATTATAATTGTGTTATTATTGTCATCTGTTAATTTTTTAATATTCACAGAAGTATTTTGGTGTGAAAAACATTCTAGTAATTTGAACCAATATACCAAATTTGATAAAAATTTGATGAGATATATGAATAAGTTATCCAGATTTCCAGAATCTGTTTCAGAAACTTGGATTAGGTCTCGTTTTGTAGGAACATTATACAAAATAATTGTATATTCCCAGTCGAAAGCTACATACCAAATTTCGATTAGAATTTACAAAATTACAATTGTGTAACCAAACATTCAAGAAAATCCAGCAGAATAATGCCATTATCTTCAGATTTTGTATTATTATACATCAGAAGAGATAATTTCATCTGGGGATTTTTAGGCTCGTAGAAAAGCGTTATATCATACTTGTATGGTGTCTGAGATATGTTCACAATAAAGTAAGAACTCATCAATAAATGCTATATTTATTAATAATCGTTATTCTTTATTGTGTGAGACAGGATGTAGTGGGTTAACTTACTGTTTGAACCATTTGTTTATTTATCCTAATAATCTATATTTAAGGTTATATGCAAATTATATTTTTATATCTTAATTAAAGGTACAAAGAGGCTGGAATTAGTGAAGAAGAATCTGTTGTTAGTGATAATGGTTATTATATAAAGTGAAACATGATTATCACCTTTAAACACCATATTGGTGATAATTAACTATTAATATTAGTCATTAATAGTGATCAAAATTTCTCATTATCAAACATTATCATTTCAATAGTATCCAATAACAATAATTAAAATAAATTCCAGAACCTAAGTACAACAAATTATGTCATCAAATTTATTCATTTCATCTAGCGATGTTTTCATTAATTCAATGAATTTGTAACTACAATCAATTTATATTGAATTCTCACACATCATCTTCAATTTACAATATTTGCATCACAAAATCAACAGAGTGAGAACGATTGCAAATAAAATATCAGTATTGAATTTAGATACGATAAAAAGTATTATCGGAAACAGAGGTAAAATCTCATAACTTTTGAATTTAATCCATATTTATATTTAATATATTTAATTAATAATGCTTAATTAAATATTATTATTAAGCATTATTATTTATATTTCAGATTACAACTTTATGAATGTTTATAAATATTTTTGAAGACTTAGAAAACAATAATATAAGATATTTCTATCAATTGCAGAACACAATCAATATATGAGAGAGTAAGGCGTGATGTACTTAAATAACAGAAGTGAGTGTCAATTAATTAATTTTTATACAAGTTATCATTATATTAGCACCTCTATATATTAAACAATTGTTTGGTAACTGCCGAAAAATTAATATTTCTTTAATTTCATTTTTATTATTATATTAGAAGAGTAAATAGCCCATAGTAGTGTTATGCGTATAGGCATTATTTATCCTCTAAATAACGTCTAACAAATAGTATCTCAACAGAAAAGTTACAGTGCAATTATTGATAAATTCCTTATGTAAATTACGTGAATTTTTACACTTAAACTTATTTTTTTTTACTTATGCAATGGTTTACAAAAATATAATATTAATAACATTTCTTCTTCTTCGGTTTTCTATTTAGTTATTTACATTTTTTTTGTTTGTTTTGTACGTATAATTATTATTCAATTAATTGATAATTATTTAAAAATAAAATGCCACAAAGTAAATTAAAAAATAAAGCTAAAGTTTCAGATAATATATAAAATTAAAAAAAATCAAAATGGAAAGCACTTACACGTCGTTCAAGTGAGTAATTTTTTGTAGTTTTGTGTGTGATGCTAGATCTAGATTACTTTACTGAGTCGACTGGTATTCTTTAAAGTTAATTCTATAAATATTTTAACTTTTTTTCTTTAATTATATTAAATTTAGCTAAGCATAAAGAAGTAAAGAATTTCTTGAACAACAAAAGTTAAAACAAATTGTATTAAAAAATGTAAATAAAACTATGGAAGAAGAAATGAGAGCAGAGCAAAACGACAAATTTAAGTAAAGCTCAAGAAGCTGTTGCGAAACATCATAAAGACAAATATATGGATGGATACATAATATATATTTATTTACAGAATGATTTACTATATAGATTTTATATATTGGCAAATGCGTAGTGCTGCCTGCAATATTTGCACAAAAATATGTACGACTTATTTAGCGATAATAAAAAGCGGATCAACGTCGTGATGCTGCCATTTGAATACGTGCTTTTATTAAAGATTTTATAATGTAATGATAAACCGAATGGTTATAATGACTCATTTATTGTACATTCAAAACGTTTATCGTTAATACGCTTATCGAAAAATTTACCACAAAATTTGCTAGATAATACATGGATTTCATGTTCGGGCCATTGTGCTGAAACATCACTGCTGTTACGTCAATTATATCGGCGTCATTTAGTTCGCCTATATAAACGTAATTTAAGCCACGAAACGACGTCAATTTGAATTAAAAGTATTGGCAGAAAGATTATTTAAAGGTAAAAAGCAAAATTATCATGATAGTATTGCACCGTGGTTTATTGACGAACGTATTTCTAAACAAAGTATTTCACAAATTAACAATTTTGTAAAATCATTTGGCATAGAAAAATTAAAATATTCAACACCAGTTATACAATTTAATCGTCGCGGTTATAAACTGCGTGAACGTATCTTTCTATTAAGCGATTACGTCTAGTATTTATTGGATGCGAAAAACATTCAAATAAAAACATCGTTTACCATTAGATAAAATTGATTTTTGTATAACAAGTGAACGTGATAATTTAATGTTATACGTATACCATCCGAATTGAAAAAAGATATAGGTGATTTAATATTACAAATTCCAGAAATTATTGAATGTTGTAAATGGATTATTGAAGTTACTGGTATACGATAAAATGTGAATATTGTTGAAACTACATCGTAAGTATATTCTTTTATTAAATTATATAGATTATAGATAATTAATTATTTTCATTGTTATTATTTTGTTTTTATTTAATCGACGGTATGATTTGTTATTCAATATCAAATTTAATCGACTATCCCGTCACACGGTACTGAAAATTATTTCGAAAATGTTAATGCATCATAGTAGCACTTTATATGGTTCTAACTCTGGTGGATTGCCAGAATTAATAGTTATATAGTGACAAAACCTATGTTGCTTATATTTTAACAATTGCAAATAGTTGTTATTTATTTCAGAATTATTATAATACGTTAAATACGTGTGTATATAAATATTTATTAATTTTACAACTTATTGATGGATGTCAATAACGTAATAACAAACTCATGAAATATACAATTATATTTACGACTAACATTATTTGAAAATGCATTGTGGACTATTATATCTATCTTATTATTATTATTATTCTTTTATATTAGCCAATCAATCGTAAAAAAAATAATTGAATTTGAATTAAGAAAGCAGCTATCGTTTGACCAAATCACTATATACTCCCGTGAGGAGTATTTTACCAACATTTGAGTGTATTAACTGTTTGATGGATACCATTATAAGTTTCACTGGAATTTACATGACCAAAAACTATTCTCTACTAAAAACCATGGTTCTCATTGTTTAATTGATCATAATCTGCCATAATCATATCTGGGAAGAGGGAAAATGTTGTCGCAATGATATATTGCTATAATTAAAGTATATCCATAAAAATTTTCTCACGTGGTGTATGTCAAAGTATAAATAAAATTCAAAATGGTTGCTTGGCAAGTATCCCGTTTGACATAACTTTGTTTTTGTTTTATTAATTATAAATAAATATATAATATAATAAATAAAAAATATTAATATTATATGAATAATATAGTTAAATAAAAAATTTTGTGATATAATAACAATTACTAAATGTAAGTTTAGATCGTGTGCAGTACACTCTATATGTTTAACCGCAGGATGAAATAAAAATGATAGACAGCCGGTCAAGTATTCGACTGCAGCTCATTCATGTTTGTAAATGAATTTACAAAGATGCAACACAAAAGAAAGGTCTAAATGTATATAATTACAAGCAATACAATTCCATCTGAAGGTTTTGTTGATGTATAAAATTGTAAGTATAAAATTAATAAATTTACCAAAAACAAAACGAAAACTATTGTGACCTATTGTTAACTTAAAAACATTTTTATTTTCAGCTTTTGGTGCCTTCCATGTTAATCAATTATCACCATTTGGCTTCAATATGATGTAAGAAATGGTTGGTAGATGCCATAATCAAATCAACGTTAACATTATAAACTTTTTAAAGTGTGTTACAAAATAAGACAAATTAAAAAAGGTATTTATTATTATTTTTAATTTTGTCTATTGTTCACCCGGAGAGTTTAAAAATTAATTGGTGTTCAATGACCGAATGATGTGATATCTTTTATACATTCATTCATACCTGTAAGAAAATATATGTATTATTATATAGTACTATTATAAACTAATTCAAAATTCAATTCATGTTTATTGTAATTTATATTGTAAAATGCTTAATGATCAAATAACTGGTTATCTCTTTTAACTTGTAATTTACTGATAAATAGAAGAAAAGAGTTTGAAATTGTAATATTGCATACATATTCATATATATATTGTATAATACATAGTATTAATATTACGAATCGCCCCATAATTCCTCAATTCATTGTAAAGTGAGGCAAGAACATTGTGAATAAAAAAAAATTAATTCGGACTCTAATTGTAGACAATGGCATAATATTTATATAATAATGTGATTGAAATATATAAATATACACTAACCAAATTTCAATAATTCCCCTATATTCTGTATATTATATTAATTATAATATATTTTTTATAATTTCTTGAACAAATAAAAAATAAGTGTTTACATATATTATGCATAAAAAGTTAAAATATTCTAAAGAAAAATCAGAACATTTTTGAATCAGTTGAATTGTAGAAGTCGATTGAATTGTATCTTATATTTTTATATAAAATGATTTCCACTAATTTATATTTATTAATATTTGTAACATTGTATTTCGGTTTTTATTGCCTTGGTGCGGACGTAAGTATAACCAGTGGTATTGGTAGTAGTGCGGGTGGCACTGAAAATATTCTCGACCACGACGATGTTGTTCGCCGTGATAATGAAAACGATGATGATATCGGAATATATACAGCAAGATATGATAATTATAAAGTGTATAAAGTAGTTCCAATTAATCAAGAACAAATTAATAGATTACAATTAATCGATAATACAAGTGATAGTTATAAGTTTATTGTTGGTCTTGGTAAAGTTGAAAATGATGTTGTTCTTATTGTTACACCACATAAATTCGTTGAATTTACAACAATATTAAGTATGTAGAGAAAGACGTTGTATTAAATTATCATTTAATATTAATCCAGATAATGCAGCCGTTTTATTTGAAGGTGGAATGCATGCGTGTGAATGGATATTACCGGCAGCAGTAACCTTTTTATTAAATGAATTAATCGAACAATTAAATTCACCTTCGACTGAAAATCATATTACATCGTTATTTCGAGCAAATCCGGCAAATATAAATTGGTACTTCTTTCCGATAATAAATCCAGATGGTTATGCGTATACATTTCAACGTGATCGATTATGGCGTAAAACATGTACACCATCGTCAAATTTTATTTATTTTTATTGGCAATTGTAAAAAATGAATTGAAGCTTTAGTAAAACGTTATGGTACTCGATATAGTATTGGTAATACATATGCTGCAATTTATCCAGCAAATGGTTCTAGTATGGATTGGGTTTATGGTAATTTATCGATACCGTTATCATATACATTTGAATTAAGGCCGGGCAGCAATAGATATTCGAGCGGTTTCGAATTACCAGCGGAACAAATAATTTCAACAGCTGAAGAAATATATGATGCTGTTATGACAATAGCACATGCAGCAAATAATTTAGGATATATTTAATTGATTTTTTTTTTATTTTAATTCTTATGCGTGCAGGATTTTTACAATTAATTAGTTTAGTAAATAATTTATCAATGCATAAATAAATATTAACATAAAAATGTAGTTGTACTTAATACATACGTACTTTGTTATTATAAATTACGTTAACATTCTAATTTAATTATATTTTATTGCAATTTTCATGAGTTGCTGGTTTTAGTTAAATTAAATGTTGATTATTCTCTTCTGATGCAAATTCTTAAAACACCATAATCTGAAACATTGATTGCTAAGTTCTCAAATATAACATAGAGAAATTCTGAAAGTGAGCATATTCTATTTAAGAACTTAGCAATCAGTATCAAACCATTTTTAAGAATTCCTATCTTCAGGCAGCGGTATTTTCAGAGTTCAAGAATTCGTAACCATTGACAAGATTACTCCGATATACGGATATATTGTTAATCTCAGAATGACGTTCAACACCATATTTTCAAAGATTCGCTTTTTGATTTCATAAACGAATTAATTAAATCACTACATAAAGTTGATAAGTAAAATATAGGGTATGTTCGCTTTTTAAAATCAATCCGAAAGAAATCATTTATTTTAGCTAAAATCATTGTCCATAATTATACTAACGAAATCAATTAAGTATTATTGAAAATGGAAGTGCATTAACGAATTCTCGAGGTAATGTCAGAACATAGAACACATGGAATTTATTTTCAAAGTAAAAAAATATATTTCATTTTGATTTTGCATTACATATTTTTCGACTTAAAAACAATTGTTTTTAATATATATAAAACCAAAAATTTTGATATAGCAAAGACAACAACTTCATATGACATTTATATACAATAATTTTTTAATATTTACATTTGTAATGTTTCTTTTATTTATCTATATGTTTATATGTGTCTTGTATGCTTGGGTAGGTTTATTTGTATAACATTATTTTAAATGGAAAAGAAAAAATAAATAAAAAGAAATCACTTGTATTTGTTGTTTTCATATATAAATTTATTTTTGATACAAGTTATATGAAAATAATTATTATATATTACTGTAACATTAAAAATTTTCTTTTGCAGATAGAAAAACACACACACACATACACAATTAATATAAAAAAATGGAAATTGGGAAATTTAAGGATAACCGAAATTACTTAAAACAAAATTTTAAAGGTAAATTAGTGTAAAAAAATATTATATATTTGGGACACGGGAAAAATCATAGCTCAGCTGTTTGAAGTGGTAGGATGTTGTGATACATATTAAATGATAGGTAATTGAATGACCTATCTTTTTGTAAAAAAAAAACTTGGATTTTTCACCATGAGTATGAAACCGTTATGTGAAAATTCCGGGAAAACGTGTAAATAGATTCGGGTCCTCTAGTGGTAAAAATGGTTTCTAATATTCTAATTAAGACATCTGAAAATTTTCGGGAAAATCCGGAAAATTTTAATTTGGATCGGGAAATTACGGGAAAACTGTAATAGGTAGGAAACATTTTCAGTACCACTCCCTCAGTACATTTACCATCTAAATCCATTTATGGCTATAAGAAATATGTAAGTCATCAACTTTGGGCTGGAGAAATTTCCCGGAATTTCACAAAACCAACTTTTTGATGATTTCGAAAAAAATTTATTAGTTAGCCAATTTTCGTTACAGCCATATTATAGAGAATCTTAATGCGCACATTAAAGCTTCTGGACTTTTTCTGTGAAAAATCTATTGGTCGACTTATGACCAATTTAAGATTTTGAAATTTCCGTGTAAGCCTAACTTTGGGCAGCCACTGTAGGAAAACTATTTGACTTGAGAAGTTGTGGTGGGGCTTAAAATACGTGGCATATAGTCTACTATCTGCGATAAATAGGGCATTGGAAAATTCCATTGGGAAAGGCGGGAAATTCCTATTTGAAAACATGAAAAAATCGATGTTTTTCGATGTTCCTGGAAAATCCACATTTTCCACTGGAAAATTCCAAAAAAAATCTGAGGATAAACTTTGGACTTTCCTTTACATTTCTGCATCATTAGATTTTTGGAAAGTCCACTATTTCCCGACTTTCCAGTACTCGGAATATTGGTCTGCAAACGTTTTTCCAATCTTTGGGCAGCCCTAGTTGGAAAACCCTTATAGATAGCAAATCACCCCCATATTATAATTTGTAGCCCTTGAGGAGGACTATCACTGGTGAGAAGCTCCTCCCGAAATATTGAGTATTTCCGGAGTTATAGGGGTCCAAAAGTGACCCATTTGGTACTTTCGAAGGTCCATAGCTCCGCCCCCGGAGGGAAATCCGGCAAAGGGGTCGACAGATCCTGTTTTTTTTCCGAGCTCTACAATCCCTGAAAATCTGAAGGTCCTACGGGCAAAAAAATTTTTTCGGCATAAGGTTATAACCCACACTTTTGGGGGTCAAAAAAGTCCAAAAAAATAGGGCTGGAAATAGGCTTAAAAGACGCGGGGTCATCGTCCGAACTAGAATCCGGTGGAATTTCTGCAGAATTCCGCCTCTAAGTCGGTCAAAATCGTGTTTTCTTTTTGGCTTGTTTTGTTCATAAAGTACCGGGAATTTCCAAAAAAAAAAATAAAATTAGTTTTTTTTTTTTTTTGTAATATTTTTTCCATCATCAAATTGGAAATACACAACTGAGACCACCAAGTAAGTTATAAGAATATTATTTTTCATATGTGAAGAAAACTTTTTTTTTTGTTTTTTTTAAGAAAATTTTTTTTTCGGTTTCGGTAAGAAATCGAACCCGCCTTGTTCATATCTCATATGAACATTCACTACACCTCTACCTCATACACCACCAAGCTAATCAGTTCTTATATGTTGGTTGCGATATATAAGGTACAAAAATATTGAATTTATTTATTCAGAATAGGTACCACATTAAAGTTGATCCTTTTTTTTTTTTTTTGGGTGTTCACATGTGGAGTCGCCCTTTTTTATTTTTTTCTTTTCTTTTCTCTAAGGTGATGTTATTATATTTTATTATGTTATTTTTTTTTTCTCGTTTCAGAATTCAATGGACGGAAGTTAAAGGTTGGGGAACTATTGATGAACTTAATAAAATAATTAGACAATTTTTTTTTTTTTTTACATTAAATTAATTATATTAAATTACTATGTGTATTAATTATTATTACATTAAAATAAAGATCACAATTAGTGATAATTAGTACATATTTATATTATTTTTTATTTATTATTTACATAATTTTATATTAATCTGAATGGCTCTTCAAAACACTTAATGGTCATTTAACGTTTTTTCGGATGTATATTTTTCTGCAATCCATTGTAAAGGAAGATGTTTGTTTTTATTAAAGCAAAATTTCTTCTGCTGATATTAGTAAGTTGTTAATAAGTCAACACCTGTCTATAATCTCATTCCAAATCTACATACCAAATTGGTACGAAATTAGCCAAGAGATCATTCAGTTGTACAATTAATAAAGATTCCACAATTAATATAAGATTAATTTTAAAGAAAATTGTTGATAAATAACTGTATAATCCTATTTCGAGAAACTTTTTATACAAAATTTTATCGAAATTGTTCAATAAATGATGCAGATATTTCATTTAATAGAAATGCATAGCATTACGTATACGCATACCGACCCATAAATACAAAACACAACTACATAAATAGGCCAAAAATTTCGAAACATAACCAAAATATACGTTTTTTTAGAATTGTTATTAGGCAATCATAACCACATGATAGTAAAATATTGTTTAATTTTTATTTATTGTCGGCGGACGATAATACAATAACAAAGTTGTAATATATAATAAATATATATATAAATAATACAAAATAAAGAAGCAATGGATTCTTATTGAGTTGACTTGTGTTGTTGTACACATCATATATTTTGTGTTTTAATATTGGTAATAATAAAGACATACTCTTTGTAGTTTTTGCGGTACGTACGGTATATCATCATTTTATTATATTTTTTTGTTCCGCCTCTAATGATAGAAGACTTTGTATTGTATTACCAATAATTTGTTTAAATAAGTAAAAATTAAATAATATTTTCACTATCATATGGTTATGATAACTATATAATTAATAACTATTCTGAAAAATTCGTATATTTTGGTTATTTTTCAATGTTTTTGGTCTGTTTATGTAGTTGTGTGTATTGTATGTATACGTAATGCATTCCTGTTAAAGGAAATATCTACATCATTTCTTGACCAATTTCTCGAAATAGGATTATACAAATGTTAAATTTTTTGCAATAATTTTCTTTATGTCCTATCAAATTGTACTGAGCATTGTAGTCAATTAATATCGAATTATTTTTACAGTATACACATAAATAATTAATTTTTACTTATAATTATATATAAATATCTTACTTCTATTATTAATATTAACCCTTTTAACATATATTCAGTAAACATAAATGAATTAACTAAATATTTATGATGATATCTTAATAATTACGATACTTTAAATGAATTTTAAATAACTATATGTACTTTTAACAAATTTATTTTAATATTTTAAATTGAACGAATTCTAATTTTTAAATTTAAATTCAATAAAAAACATTCATTTAAATAATAAGTTTAAAATGCAAATTGTAAATCAATTTAATTAGGTTTACCGTATAATCAAGGGTTTGTTTGTTATTTATCTTATATAATAAGCGTTACTTGTAATTGTAATTGTTAAACTTTATAATCATGAAATTAAATTCAATTATAATAAAATGAAGCTATTTTTTAACATTGAAATCTAGGTACAAATTTTAATTAAGCTAATTTCATATTCATTTTTAATGTATAATATAACTTCTAATACGAGTATAAAATTTGTGATAGTTACAATATACAATTTCATTTAAAATTTAATTCATACATAAAGCTAATACTTATTTTATTTATATATTTATTAAAATATCATATTTTATATTATCAATTTGATGGTGTGTTGCTAATAAATCATTTAATAATACTCTGATACCAGAAGTCACATAAGTTTGCCACAATTTAATAATCGAATTTTATCTGTTGTTTCAATATATACAATATATATTTTTTTTTTTAAATCATCTACAAATATAGAAAAAAATTTAGATTAATATTACAGAGAATTTTTTAAAAGAACATTTGATATTACCAGTAAACAAAACAAATATGCGGCTGAGCAATCACTCAAATAAAATATAATTTATAATTTGCGGTAATTTATTAAAAACCTATTGGTGAATTGTTATAGATTCCCATTAGGTCAAATTTATCAACTTCACCGTAATGATATATGTTATTGATTTTGTTTTATCTCCATGTGTGGCATAGATTTTTGTTGTAGTTGTCCATCACAAATAACTGCAAAAAATGCTATACATAAGCATCCATTGGTTGTGGTCCAGTAGTATATTTAATAATTATCGCCTATGGTATGACGCATAATAATAATTTCAATTTATATTTTGGTACACCAGCATCTATATTAATTTTAATGATGTGAATGCACATGTGCACATCATATGTCGTTAATAGCATTGAAGCCAATATTGGCATTGAACGTTTTTTTATTATATTCTATAATTTACATGTTTGCATGTTAATTCCTCATTATTACTGATTTATATGTTTGTATGATATGTTTAATCCATCATTATTGTGCATTAGTTTATTTAACTTTTTCTTTTCCAATCGAAATAATGTAAACAATAAACTAAAACATTTGTGCGTGCGTCGCTGTTTGTTATTACCTTCTTCTGCTTTCACTTATAAGTTATAAGAATTGTACCGATCGTGTAAAAAATCTAAGAGATCACAAGATATTAAATGCAATATACAATATATAAAATCGATTGAATTAGTAGAGAACAACAATTGATCATTTCTTTATAGCTAAAAATGCAAAACATACTAAAACTGGATTTGAAAAAAATGAAAATTACAAGAGTATGGATGTATAAAATCCTCAAAGTCTGATGATAAAAATTACAGAGATAATAATATAGTGAACGAAATGTAAATAACAATACTTCACAACAACTAATCTCTCATTGATGATTGTCAATGGATATCTGCTTATAACACGAAAATTTATAAACATATACAACATAAAAATCTCGATTGAAATTTGTAACCAGATTATTGATATGTGCATTGTTATATAATTAAAAATCGGGAATATGAGTGTATATCTATATTATTTGATAGATATCAAATTATCATTCATACAAAGTAATAAGAAAAATAATCGATTATGGACATATTTTACTATTGTAACTAATCCGAAAATTTTCCTAAAACCTATAGATTTGCGAATTAGTAAATACGAGTGACTAGAAATTATGCCTGCCTAACACAAATTCTTGAAAATGGTTTGATGTACTGATTATTAACTTCCCAAATATGCCAGAAAATACAACATCCTAGAGAATTTTGCTATATATTAGTAGAAGAAAATATAGAATATAATTGAAGTAGTTATTTACTGCTTTGTTTCTCATAACACACAAAAACTAAATCTTATTTAATTATTTTTAAATTTACGTCTTCCATTTACTGTTCTGTAATGAAAAATGTTAGAACGAATGGATTGTAATGTAATCGAACAAAAGACAAATAAGTAAAAGGATTGAAATTATTATGATAACAGGTTTGGGAGAAGGAAAATTGTGTTTTAATTATGCTGCTGAACCATATTTGCTATAAAATAATTTCAAAATGTATTGAATGGTATAGACTGGGACTGAATTTTACATTGAGTTTGACATAGTTTTATCGTTTGTGTTATAAGAATTAATACTCCGGATATCGACCCAAAATATCATGTAACCATTTGTAAACCAAATAAACATTCTGCGTATAATTGTCAATAAATCTGTTGTTAAATTTATGGTCTATATCGAATAGTTACATACGGAAGTGTGATTATAAATTTTATTATAAAATTAAATACTTACCAAACTTTTTAACGCATTTTCAGTATAAAATCGTACATCGGTATCATTTGTTAATTGTTCAATTAAACTCTTTAATTCTTGTTTATCTTTTAATTCAACAATACTTTTTATAGCCTGACATTGTCGGGCCAATAACAAGTGATGCAGTGTATCAGTGATTTTCGATATAAAATAATTTATTACAGCTGCTGGTGCATTATAATGTAATTATTGGCAACTTCTATACGTGTTAATAAATAATTAATATATTGTTGAACAGCAACCCATTTTGTTTATAATTGACAAATATATTTTTCACGTAATGTTTTAACAAAATATCCTAAAAGTAAGAAAAATATAAATATTTATTACAAAATTGTATTGTAAGTATTTACCGATAAAATAGCAACATCATTTCCAAAATGAATTGCCTCATGAAGTAATTTTTCTCTTTCTCTTTGATTTAAACCCGTCTAATGAATATCGTTTTTTCATTAATATTTGATTAATAACAATCGAGACTGGTGGTGCATGTACATGTTCTTTTAATTTCCGTCTTAATTTTTTTATTTCATCTTTAATTGTTATACCTTTATGTAATAGTGTTTCTTCCATTGATTGTTCTTCGAGTACTACTTGGACAAAAGAATAAAATAATAATTAACTTGTATTTATTAAATGTTGCTTATGTGAATCGGTGTTGACAAAACTTAAAATATTGAAATGTGTCTTATTCTCAAACGAATATAGAATTTTCTCATAATCACATAGGTTTAGATACCTTCCAAATGTATAATTTATATAAACACGACGAAGTACGTGAAATGACAGGTAGACTTAGAGCACTGAACCGCATAACTTTACATAACGAAATTATTATGTTCGTACGTAAAACGCGGATGGTAAAACTTATTAATTTGATGATTTTTTTTTTTTGGATTAACATAAAATTATATTTTAAATAAAATATTAAATTACCTATTCGAAGATTAGAATTCAATATTAATAAATGTATTGGGATTTTATTTGATATCAATTCTTAACTAATTTCTGATGCACTATCATCTAAAAATAATTAATGCACGATTTTTAACGGAAGATTTGTCTGAAATAATAAAAGTATATTACCAACGGAGAAATAAAACTAGGCAATTAGACTTATAAAAAAGATAATAATTTGTTAAATACATTTAAACATTGAAATTAAATAACATAAATACAAACCGACTTCGTTGACTAAATGCTTTTAAATAGTAAGTTTTCCAATCAACATCATCTTCCATTATTAATTTTAAATAAATTAATTAATTTTAAAATGTTTTTTTGTTAAATTATACTTGTAGAGAAAATATTTATTTACAAATAAAAACAAAAAAAATTGTTCAATACATTTTTATGATTATGTGCCACAGACATGCGATGTCAGATACATAATGTCGATATCGATGTGTCAAAAAATTTAATGAAATGATCGATGAAAGAAATTGGATAATTTGAATCGATGTTAATGATTTTGTTTTTACGTCCGAGGCTTAAGCTAAAAAAAATAACAACCATAAGGGGCTTTCACTGTAAAATAATATCACTCTCATCAACAATATCAAAGTTAAATATATGTCATTGTAGTATATAACTTTTCACAATGTGGAAATGTCACTTTTGCATAAACGAAAGTTAACTAGCTTTTAAGATTCATATTATTCACCGCACGAAGTAGGCTGTGAATACAATATTAAATGACATTTTATGCTCCACTATGACACATTATTTGTATTTCTTAAATTAGTTACTAATACTGATTTCAAGTATAACATATAAGAACTAATTTTTATTGAGAACGTTATTCTTTGATATGCATAAATGAAAACTGATATTTATTTTTGATAATCGATATTCTTTTACGTTGTGAAAGCCCCCTAATAATGTATTGATATTGATTGAAGAATTTTTACGTAAACTAACCTAAATTTCTAAATTCGAAGATTTTATTTAATGAACTTACCCCATTAATATCTTTTTTTTCTAGCATAATTGAAGGTTATGCCATCCAACTTCAAGTCAAATTAGAAAAGTCAAATCATAAATGTCATTTAGCCTCAACTCAAAAACTCGCAATGTAAAATATTTGGTAAAATAAAAATCGGAAAATTTGCGAAATTCTTTTGAAAATTGAAAATGTAATTATTTTCTATTATTATATATATTTGTTTAAATCATTAGTAATTTTATTTTCTTAGTATTGTTTTCATTTATAAATAGTATTTACAATATTAATAAAATTAAATTAAATAGCGAATGAATTAATTTTTTAATTTTAATAAAGACAAACAAAAAAAAAAAAAATTAGTGAGGTGACCTCAAATAGTTTGTTATTAATTACTATATGTGTTTAATTTAAATTCAATTTCAATTTTGATTAATTCAATTTATATAATGTAATTTTTGGTATTTCGTTTGTGATCACTATTTTTCTAAAATTTTTAAAATATTAAGTTTGTAATAAATTACATTTACAAACAAATAAATATTATTGTGACGTAAAATTTGAATTACATTTCAGTGAAACAAATCTTTTTTTTATTTACTTTTAAAAAACTATGACGAATCATTTTTTTTTTTATGATTAATTATTATCCAATTTTCAGAATGAAAATTATAATATGGCTGAATCAATTGTAACAGATTGGCTAACAGATTATGCAGCAATAGAACCATCCGAAATTCGTACATTTGCTGCCCAACATGAAAATAACCATGAAATTTCTGTATCTTTGTTTACAATTTTAAACGAACGTTTAAAATATCCAGACGTAAGTAAAATGTCTATTAAGAACATTTCATTTAATAATGTTTAATAATTTAGTAATTATATAAATATAATATCTATACGCCCCACATCTTATTCAATTTTATAATACAGTTGCTACAATCCATTTGCAGTCAATTATATAGTTTTTATCGGTCAAATGAAAATGAATTACGCAGATTTACATTACAATTTGTTCCTACATTAATTTATATTTATTTAAATTCTGTTGCACAAGGTGATAAAAAAAGTTGTCGTTGCATCGAAACATTATTAATTACTGTATATAATATTGAAGTGTGCACCGATGATGGCCAACCAAAAATTGTAACATTTCGTATGCCAATATTAGCACGGGCATCTGTTTATCATGAGGAAAAATGTTTAAATACAAGTGATTTACGCAGATGGGAGGAAAATAGTAATAAAGATGTAAATTGGGGTCCATTACCACAAATTGAAACTATTAATGCTCAAAATCGTTTAAAAGTAATGACCGCATTATTATTTGTTTATAATCAACAATTGAGTTTAATACAAAAATCAGCATTGTATCATTTATGTCGTGTTGCATCACAAATTGTAAATCAAGGTTTTTCAAAACTAGGACATGCACATCGTTCATCGTATGGAAATGATCCGAATAATTCAATTGTATCAAAGCCATTGGTGAGAATACCAGTTTCATCACAATTTCTGTTAGAATTATTACATGCTACATATTTTGCAATGTTTAATGAATTTGCATCGTTTGCAATACAAACAGTAGATGATATTCATAATCGTGCATGTTATGAATTGTATGCAGAAGTTATATTAGTTACAAATGCTGTTAAAAATTCATTACATGCTAATCCAACAGGTAATTTATTTGAATTAATAAATAGTAAATGTAATTTAAAATATTAAAATGTTATGTTAAAAATGTTATAGGGCAACCTTGTGATGGGCCAATGGGTATTAGTGTTGCTTTAACACCAGCTACAACTACTGTAACTGTATCAAAATCAATGATAACAAATGCATCATTTAGAACGAAAAAATTACCTGGTGAGTACTCAATTTTAGTTTATGTTTTCAGTCAATTAATTTTTTTTTTGATTCTGATGAAAACAACATTCATTGCACAGAATCTCTTAATTAAAATAGTATGTTCTTAAATTTGCTGATCTTTAACTAATTGAAAATATTTTCATAATATTAAAAATAGGGTAAACAATTAATTAATATAATTAAACAAAAAAAAAATTAAATAACAGATATTCAATAATAATATAATAAGAATAATAAAAATTTCCAAATCAATTTAAAGTACTTAACTATATTAAATTAAATTATTGTGCTTGATTGATGTAAACAGAAGAGTTTATCTATTAAAAATGCATGTAAAATTGTTTTACATTTTATTTAAATTATAAATATTTTCAGTATTTCTTTTGCTAATAGATTTTTATTGTAATTGTAAAAAATTTACATTTTTATGTAATTTTATTTGTCATATCGATTTTGAATTTCAATGTTAGTATATGTTGTTTATAAATAAAAAAAACATATTAATGTTATTTGAATTGAATAATCCAAAATAATGGTATCGATTGCAAATCACAAGGTCAAACGTCATTGTAATATCACATCATATTTTCATTTTTATAAAATAACAATACGTAAATAATAGTTTATTATTAAAATAACATATACAATATCATTGAACTGTGTGCGAGGAGAAGCACTAAAAGTCAATCAATACAAAATTTTAAATTAGAATTCTTTTGTTTATATTAATATTTTTTTTTTTTTTTTATAATTTTGTGATTCTAAACCAATTTTATTTATTTTATTATCATTGTTTTTATAAAAATACGTACACTTTCTTATTTACAAATGTTTGCTTATTATTGAAATGCATCTAGAATTTTTAATTATTTTTGCTTATGTAGTTGATTTATATATTGAGTATTGCGAAATTTTTATAATAACTTTAATACAATTTTTTTATAACTTTGCTTAACTTAATGTATATGAGATGGCATGATCTGACGTATGTATGTATGTTCTATTAAAGTTTATAAAGATAAAACATCACCAAAATCTGATATGTTTTAAGTAATGGCAATTACAAATAATAGTTAAGCTGGTTGTTTTATATTTGCAATTTTAGACACATATGTTTCATATATATATTTAACTTATTCATGGATCACAAACATGAATGAAACGATCAATACATACGAAAAATGATTATTATAAATTACAAAATAATCATTTTAAATTATGTTTTACAACTCATACATACATTTAATAGTTTTAACATTATTATTATCAAATTAACGTTATTGTCAGTATTTGTTTATCAAGAAAATTTTCCGATTCGTTGACACTAAAATAAATAGCTCATATGTTTTCATGCGAAAAGTTCGTTTTGGTAATGTAAAATTAAATGCCTAAAGACGTTAACACCGATTATATAATTAAAAAGAATACTTGTAATTATTAGATGACACAGTTATATTTATTAAAATAATCTTCGTTAGCATGAATTGTTTGTTGTTGAGGAAAAATACGGTATTTAAAATTTCGTGCTTAAAAAGTGCTGGAAATTTAAAATTAACAAAGCTCTGGTCGGATAAGTTTTTATTTATTCAAATAATTACCCAGACGCCTGCACGGATGGCAATTTTTAGTGTTGTTGGTGGGACAAAACTTCATAGGCCAACTGGGTGAGACATTTTATTGCACTTCTGACTTTGTCGTCTACTGACATACTAGGATTAAACTGACTCAATTTTCTGTGTATTGTATTAATTTTTCATCGTACAGTGATCATTATCTTTCTAAGATAAAGTGGTACTCTGCGGTGATGCATACGGTCAGCCTACAATACCAACTTCTCATCACATTTAACGAGCGACTCGAAAACGATTTTATTATATTACTATTAATGAAGTTGCTCTGTCTGTCATTTTTTGTGTGGTAGCTAGCTAATCATTTTGTTTTACCTTTCCAATTTGAGCAAGATGATTGCGACTTGATTAACACAACCCGGGAAATACAGGATAGCTTTGTTTGTGAATTGTGTTCAATTTCATTTTGCAATTCCGACGTTATAAACGCTACGGATGCTTCTCACTAGTTCAATTTCAAGGTCAAAATTTCCTTTATTTAGCGAACCGTTTATGAAGTTTGGTTAAGTTATATATATATTATAATGTATAACATTTGAATCAACGGAATATGAACAAAATATAAGATAATTACCCACAAAAACACTTGTTGTGTACCCGTTTCTATTATTGCTTGGACTAGAGATCACAAGATTTTATATGAAAACACACGATACATTGAAGTATTTGGAATATGTAAAATATGGTTGTACAATGTAAAATTTGTATGATATAATCATATGAGGGTACTATTATTATTATATGATTGTTATAATTACAACATAATTTCGATTGAACATTATTTTGAATTAATTAGGGTAAGGGCATAGAATAGTTATGAAAACCGAAAATTTTTCGTACATAATAATAATATAATAATAATACATTTAATTTATTGACAAATATTTTCTCTTAGAATAATTTAATAAGAATTGTACAATTATTATTTCAAAAGATACGTTAAAAAAGTTTTGTAGTTTGTAGTTTGTTCATTTCATGTGTATTTACAATAAATATCGATTTGTTGTTTTTTAATGTACGATAATATCAATTATATATGTATCGCAATTCGAAGAAAAACAGAATTTAAAACTCATCATTATTCGGTTACTTTGCAAATCTTTTTTGTATTTTCATTGAATTGATGGAAAAACATGAATGGTGCTGTTTATAACATAGAATTATTAATCGTAATCGATTGTTAAGGAAATTAAAAGTAGATATAACAGAAATTGCCATGTCTCATCAATATAAATGCAATTTAAATGTGTTTAAAATGCATAATAAAATTGTATAATAATAAATACATATAAAAATGTTTATAAACTGCACGATTTAATTTTTTAACTTTCAATCATTAAATATCACATTCTCTCTGTACCACCCACCAAACGCTTATCACAATATATGTTTTTTTATTCAATTTTAAAAATATTATATACATTTCGAAGAGAGACCACCAGAAATTAATTCGTTATAAATTTTTTTTAATTTAAAAATGTTTGATAACCCTATCCAATATTACCTTACCTTACCACATGTTGCATACTTCTTAATATTACAGATTCTTAAAAGTAAATTTTATTTCATTTTAAATCGAAAAATCGACAAACAATATAAGTTGTTATACACACGTCATAACGACAGCCGCGACACACGATGCAATATTTTTTCTTAGTATAATATTTGTGAAAAATATTTAATTTTTGTTATTTGTAGGCACGCACATAAAATTTGATAAAGATAGAATTTACAGAACAAATAAATGTTTGTCGATTGAACAATTCGTGTGTTATAATATTACAATTATTTTATTCTGAATAGTTAATTGTTATATATATGTAACAAATTACTGGACAAGGAAATACTTGAAAAGTACACAGGGCATGTGGCGTCGCATTAACTATGCTTTATGCAACTATGACTTTGAGCACACATACTGTAATTTGGTTTGCGTTAACTATATGTACCAATTTTCAGAGGGTACTTTTTTGAAAAGAATCGACCGCATTATTGAGGATCTATATTATTATTAAGTAGTATGTGACCTTACTGGCTGACGTCCCACAAGTATATTTTGCTAGTCTTTATTTTTTTTTTTTTTATATATTGTATATTTTATTAAAATAATTTTCTTTGGTGTATAGCATATATATATATTAAGAATCCTTTTTTATGTACACTGTACACATAACTCATACAAATAAATATATAATATATAAAATGTTAAAATTATGAATTTAATATTTAAAATTTAAATTTAAAAACACTAACGAATTGAAAAGGTATCTGATGTGTTAAATCGTCCTCGATTACAAATTGTTATTTTTAAACATATAACTTGTAATATATTACATTGTATTTCGTGGTAAAACTCAATTTATATTTTAATTTAATTTATTTATTTTTTTTTTGTATTTTTTTGTACACAGTGAGGCAATGTTTTTTAATTTATTGTATTCTTTATTGTTTGATAATATTTAAATAATATATATAAATTTTATCCGAGTGCGATTTAACATATTGGGAACTTTACTTAATTCATTTCTGTTCAGTGTTAAATTTTAAATTTTTTTTCTTACATAATTGCACATAATTGTTGAACTTGTGAGAAATAACTTTTCTGCATTTCTCTTGCGATCACATTATATTCACGCATTTTTGTATTTTTTTTTTAATCAATTAAATTTTATGCTGATATGGAAAAAATAAACAAGTAATTTTGGCTACTGCTTCCTCTCCTATTCGCATTAAAATAAATACAAAGAAATCACAATTTTTTCCTATAATTGCTAACGATTTTTGAACAATAATTAATAAATTCAATTATAATTTTTTTGAAATTATTGACAACAAAATAATAAAAAAAAAAAAAAAACAAACAAAAAAAAAACGTGATATTGATTTACTATAAATATAATAAATATAGACGACCTTGAAATGGAATATGTGGCCGCTTTAGAAGCTCAACAAAATCAACAGCAACAGCAACAACATCATGTTGATAAATTAATAAATTCAGAAACTAATCAACACCAACAACCAAATAATATTTATGATAATCAAACAAATATGAATAGTAGTGAAAATACTAGTCCAAAAGAATTACGTAAAAATGAACATAAAAAACGATGGAAAAATTGGGGATGGCGATATAGTCCAAGTGGAAAAACATCTAGCATTGAAGAAGAACCAGAATCACCGAAAAAAACATCATCAAAACATTCGAGTCCAACAAGTTCACCGAAACATAAACAAAATAATAATAGTAATAATAATAATAATATAGAATCACCGATACGACGAAAAAAATCGCCAATATCAAATGATTCTATGACTAAACGAATGGATATGCGTTCAAGTGCTGGTGCACGTTTGTGTCAACTGCTTGATGATTCACAAAATGGATCAGCCGATGAATTACAAGCATTATTAGTAAATGGAAGACCAGCTAGTCTTCATATCGTTCAATCAACATCGGGCAAATTATTATTATAAAATGAAATAAAATGAGGAATACTTTTATTTATTTTTTATTTCATTTAATCGATTTTTTCAAATTTTTTATATATCAAATTTTTTTTTTTTTGGCTTCAAATAAATTTTTTTTTTTCCACAAATTTTTGATAAACATTTAAAACTGAATATAAACACGGCAGCAGTTCGTTACTATTATTATGGAATACATCGAAATATTTTATTATTATCTACTTTATATGTGTACTATCATTTTATTTCATTGATGTTTTGTTTGAATATGGGGAAATTTTCTATATAAAATTATTGACTGTTATCCTATATATTGTTATGACAGTTTTGGTTAAATATACGACGATTCCAGGTATGAATTTGAACAAAGTTTAAGGTTTTTCTTTTCTTTTTTTTTCTTTTAAAAACACAAGGTTTGTAGGTATATTTAAAAATATTTTAAAATTGGTATATATTCACACAAATGGTTTTGTTATTGGCACATTTACTTATTATTTATTTTTGTGTGTTTGTGTGTGTGTGTGCTATTATTTCCTTTGTTTTTATTAAGTTTTTTAACTGGAGGCCTGAATAGGATGTTTTTGTGCGTCTTGCTTCAAATTGTATCGTGTGCAAAATTCAGAGAGACGAAATCATATTTTCATTGGTTTAATTTCGTAGTAAGACGCTAACAAAAAAATTCCTATTCAAGCTCCGTGTAAGAAAAATTACCTATACACTGGTTAAAAAAAATCAAAATTTACTTTCTTTAATTCTGTCTCTGTATGGACTTGAATTGTCCAATTGTTTATAAGATCTGATATTTTAATTCTGTGTCATACATTTATGCCAAAAACAATGTAAACATAAACGAATATATTCTAATAAATATTTTACTTATAAAAACAGAGTGGAAGATAATTCCTCCCCCAGAGGTTTTCACGTGATCTCATAGATTATAGATAGATATTAGTAATAATTCTCCATAGCCTTTTATTCTGAATTCTCATTTTTCGCGCACATGTTTGGCATACTATTTTTTTTGAATATGGTTTGTTATTTATTGTAAGTATACTATTATTTTATCATGCCCGGTGAATTATCTTTCTCATTTCCTATCAATGGATTATATTCTCCTGTGCCGTATATTATTATTGTATATATTATTTGGTTAATACCTAATCTTAACTTATCAATTGCATATATAGTTTTATTATTATGTGAATAATGTAAATTTTTTTTAATAATAGTTTTTGTTATGTTATTTGTTTTATTTTATTTTTATAATAATAGCACATAATATTATTTTATTGTAATTAATGCACTAGAGATAATAATTTCGTTTGTGCTTTTGTGTGTGTGTGTTTTTTATTATTGTTAATATATTACTACTACAAATATAATTTTATAATTACTTAGAAAAAAATTAATATATAATATTTTTTAACCCTTTCGATATTTTTGTTGCATTATTTGCAACATTTATAATTTATATATTCATCATTAAATTGTGTATCGAAAAAGTGTGAAAAAGAAAATTCAAAAAAATTGTCCGATTTAAACGAACCTATTTGCTGGCTATAAAATTGGTTATAAGAAAGAAAAAAACGAACCCCGAACAATTACGATATTTATTTTATTTTAGTTATGATGATTACACTCGCTTGCATACAACATCTAAAGATTGGTTTAGAAGATACAAAAGTAGTGATTTTTATATCAAGGAAAAACTACACAATGGACAGTTGACAGTTCAACGAAAGCGAATTGCAAGATTAATTGTAGGGAAATATAGCTCAAACGCTGAAACAACTTGAAGACGATATAGGCGAGTTACTAAAGCAGCTTTTAGTAAACGCTTACATTCCTTGTGAAACATCTATAAAAGAAGGAAAATTGCTACCACATGAATTGACGGATAATGCAAATGTGTTGAAGAAGTGCAAAAATGCGGATAACTTTGAATTCGACATCATTTTATCGACACGGTGTCACATCTTTGTCAGAGGACACTAGCAGAAAGTTGTAGAAGTGGAAGCAGAATATTAAAATACCTTGTATTTATTTTTTACAATAAATGCATCTTTTCAACCGAAAACTAGCGGTTAAGTCCTAGTTCTGTTGAACTACTTATTTATATTATTTCAGTTATGATTATAAAGCCAAAGTATTAATATATTATTGATAAATTTAGATTGTATAAAATTCGTATACATTCTTCAGCAGACAGAGTATTTTGGAAATAGAATCAGCACTGAGTTTATAAATTTAAATAAGTGCTGATTCTATTTCCAAAATACTGTCCGGTTTTTTTTTTTTCTATTGTAGTTCGATCTAAAATAATTTATAATTTTGAAAAAGAAAGAAATGTTAATCTATAGAAATATTAACTCCAGTTTAATAGAAAATATATTTTCCTATTTATTTACAATGTTTTTTTAATATGGCAAATATATAGTAGAATATGTAAAATATATTTAGTTGTATGAGAAGAGAATTTAAATAGTATGAAATTGTTACGGTTAATATTTAAAAAGAATTTAATTATATATGTACCTTAAAATGCTTAAATTGTATGGACAGGTTCGGTCCGGAATAATATTTTCATATATATATATAAGATTACTACACAATTACGGAACAAAGTATAATTTACAATATCATATAAATAAAGTTACGAAAGTTAACTTTTACTATACAGAATGAACCGGTGATCGACATCCTTGTATACGGTCTGTTTCTCGTTAGTTCTTTCATTCATTGGTCTGTCGATGCAATGTTTATCTGTTTCCAGTAATTGGATAAAGCAGATCATTGCTAATAAATGCATTTTGGACATACATGATTGATGAGGATTTAACCAAATGAAGTCTGGATTTTTTTTGCGATGTATAAAAACAAATTAGGATTGGTTGTGGCAGTACTTATGCTTATGCATCACTGATGGCTAAACTATCATCTATACAATTTGTTTATATGCTTACACTAAACTAAGTTTTACCGTTTTTACTGCACTCAGTTTTAGTGGTACTAAATGTTTCTTGTCAGAAAAATTGGCATGGCAATGTTTTATGCGAAATGCAGACATTGGATATTTGGAAAATACATATCCTAGCACAGAATGAATACATAATTTATATTAAATGTTTCTGTGTGCCATATGTGAGTCCAGAAGCTTCGTTAGCTAACTGATGTCTGATGACAGCACACAATTGACCGTCTATGGTGCCTTTTTTTTTTTTTTTAAATCATCAATCTCATATGATGTTGCATACGAATTATTCACAGTTATTGCGAATTCAAATCCTTTGTGTGGATGTATTACTATTGTACAAATATATTTAAACTATATATTTATTAAATATCCTTTTTTTTTTTTTTTGAATTGTTATTGTGCACGTGTCCGTCCTTGCGAATGATTATCATTAACTAATATTTATACACTCACGACATGGTCATCATCCATTATTTATATGTTATTATTTACAATATTTTGTTATACAATAGTGGAAACGAAAGTATGTCTCTCACCGTATATATACACCTTTTATATATAATTTAATACCTACCTACATAGATATATCATTTTGTATAACAATGAGATGATGTTCAATTGGAGTATAATTCAATAACATTTTGTTTATACATTGTTTAATTATGTTGTAAAATATTTATAGTGTACGACCATTATATTTTACAATATAATTTTATTAATATTACCAATGTAATATGTGTGTAACAATTACGATTATATCGCACCACCATGAGATAGAATTTACATAAAAATATGATGATTGTGACACACATCATCATCACTTTAAATCTTATTTTGAATCAATCAAATGATGATTTGTCGGTGGTCACATACTGCATTTATATATAATTTATAAAAATATACGTACATGAATTACAATATTATTGATTCAATAATTTTGTTTCCCAAATGGATTAACAACAATAAATCAATATTAAATATATAGAATGATTTAGCACGTTTTAAATGCAATTTGTTTAATAAATTAAGTATCTTCTGTTTTTTTTTTATATATATGTATACGTACAATATTTAATAATAATTAATTATATACTCATTGCCGATACTATGATAATAAAAGTTATATTTTTTTTTTCAATTCCAATTAAAAAATAAGATAAGCGAATTTACATTTATAATCATAAATTGATTGCTTTTTTTGTATAAGTATATTTGTTATTTATAATTCAAATATTTAATTTATTATATCACTTTTAAACAGAAAATCACTAAATTTTACATGACAAAAAAAAAACAAAATGAAACCAAATATTTTTTATACACGCACGCATTTATTTTAATGTGTACGCATATAAAATATAATATGTAAAATAAAATTTACTAATTTTTCTATATCGTTTTCAGATGACATACCAATACAAGGCCCAAAAGATGATGGTGGAAGTGCTCAACTATTAAGTATAACCGAAGATTATGAAAATGAATCACAAATTGGTAATCGTAATACAACAACACGATCGAGTAAAGAAAATAATCCTAAAATTCATAGAGTATTTAAAAAATCGAAAGATAAGGATAAAGAAAAAGATAAAGATGGTAATAAAAATGCAATTAATAAAAATAATGCGGTACCTGTTAATAATAGTGCTACGACAAATGATAAAGACAGTAAAGATAATAATAAAGAAACAATTTTATCAAAATCATTGTTAAATAAAAAAGATAAAATTTCGAATAAAAATCAATCGGTACAACAAAGTGTTGTTGATTCGGCGACCGATGGTTTAGATAAAATTAGTCCAATACCATTAATGAAACGTAAAAGTAGTAACATTGATATTGTAAATGGATCAATAACAACAAATATGTTACCAATGCAAAATCTTTCAAATGGTGATGGTGTTTTATTGGGTGATGATAAACTAACCGATTCATATAATAATAGTGCTGATTTATCTGATTCGATAGATACAAGTTCAGATTTATCCGGTGCACAACAACAAAGACCATCCATTGATATAAAATCTCATAATATGCAGGTTAGTCAAGTTTAAAATTTAAAAAAAAAAAAACCAAAAATGTAGTAAAACTTTGCTGTTCCAAAAATATATGTATATATGCGTGTAGCGAAAGAAACAAAGAATTGCATAATATGATAACACGTTTTAAGTATATGAATAATAAATTATGTAAATATGCAATAATATATTATTAATTATGCAAAATAAAGTTACATATATATTAGGTTGTCAACTATCTCCCTTCCGCCTTTTTGCTCTTTATTCAATGCTTTATAAAAAGTGTTACAGTAATCGGATTTAGTTCAAATATGCGCCGTTTTGTTCGATAATCTGTTTCCATCTAGACTGCAACTTCATAATACCTCCCTCGTAGAAGCCCCCCTCCTTATTTGCGAAGAACTCGGACAGCCACTTTTCACAAGCCTCTTTTGAGATCAACTTTACACCACCAAGGGCGTTCGCCATGGACAGGAACAGGTGGTAATCACTTGGCGCTATGTCCGGGCTATATGGTGGATGCGATAAAACCTCCCATCCGAGCTCCCGTAGCTTCTGACGAGTCATCAACGAAGTGTGTGGTCTGGCGTTGTCCTGGTGGAACACTACACCCTTCCTTTTGGCCAATTCTGGACGCTTCTGGTCGATCGCCTGCTTCAAGCGGTCCAGTTGTTCGCAGTAGATGGTAGAATTAAGCGTCTGGCCATATGGGAGCAGCTCATAGTGGATGATTCCCTTCCAATCCCACCAAACACACAGCAAAACCTTCCTGGCCGTCAATCCCGGCTTGGCCACTGTTTGGGACGATTCACCGGCCTGCGACCACGACCGTTTTCGCTTGATATTGTCGTATGTGATCCATTTTTCGTCGCCAGTCACCATCCGCTTCAAGAATGGGTCGAGTTCGTTCCGTTTCAGCAGCATTTCGCAAATGGAAATTCGGTCCATTAGATTTTTCACTGTTAATTCATGTGGCACCCAAACATCAAGCTTTTTTTTGTATCCAGCCTTCTGCAGATGGTTTAAAATGGTTTGGTGACTAACTCCCATCTCCTGGGCGATGTCACGAGATGCCACATGCCGGTCTAACTCGATGTATTCCATGATTTGATCGGTATTTGTCGTCACAGGTCTTCCGCCGGCTGGCTTATCCATGGTGTCGTTTTCACCGGCTCTGAATCGTCGAAACCATTCCTCCGCGGTTCGAAGTGATAGAGTACCATCCCCCAAAACACCATTAATCTCACGGAACGTTTCTCTAGCGGATTTGCCTTTAACGAAGGAAAACTTTAAAATAGCGCGAATTTCGGCGTTAGTGAACTCCATGTTTACACGTCTATAACTGTTGAACGCAATATCCAAACTAATCATACATAGCGTCGTTTTGTTTGTTATGTCAAGAGCTTTCAAATTATGTACAGTGTTGCCAGATACGAGCTCTGTAGCGCTTTGTACATAGCCGCGAAATTAAAAAGACAAAAAGGCGGAAGGGAGATATTTGACAACCTTATATATAAATTGTAAAATTTAATGTAATACCCAGGCGATACTTATGTAAAATTGATTTTGAACCAAATCCTGAAATATTTTAAATTTATATATATTTTTACTATAATTTTGACTCAATGTGTGACTTTATCATTGATATTTATTAGAACACAATTTGCATTTTTATTTGATTTTATTTTATTTTTTAAATAATAATGTATTAATTATTTTTATTACTAACTATTATTATTATTATTATTATTATTATTATTATTATTATTATTATTATTATTGTGGACCATCTCAAAAAATTAGAGAACCTCGTATAATATACTAAATATATTGTTATCACTACCTTCACATCTGTTCTTAAAAATTAACATTTTTATTTTTTTTTTTATTACGTAGTATTACATAAGTGAAACGGGTTTATTTCATTTCGAAACGGCCTCTACTCTTGTGCTACGTCTTCACTTCATGAAGTTTATAGTGTATAAAGTTATTCTGTATAATGTTTATTAAGTGAAGATTCAAATTTTATTGTAGAAATGTCAAAATCTTTAGCTTTATAGTGTATATAATTTATATTCTTCGGATGGGAAAAGTTTACTTATTGTAATCATGGTTGTAAACTTTTTCAAATGAAGACATAGCATAGATTAAGTTTTTCTTTTTATTAGGCATTTATTTGTAAGAATTTATTATGTTCGAGCGCCAAAATTTGTGTGTGATCTTGTGCACATAAGTTAGTCGATTTTTGGCCCGGCTAAGAAATATAGCTATATTTCTGAAATAAATCGTGCCACATAATAATGTATTTCAGTCAGTCATCATGCTGATATAAAACCAACATTTTTTTATCGTGTGTTGTGTGTGAAATTAATGAAAAAATAAATATGAATTCATAAAAAAGCGATTCCGACATTTCCATGAATGAAACAATTTTATTATATAAACATCATATAAAGGACATGGTATACTTCTGTCATTGTCTCTTCATAACTGTGCAGATTATTAGTAAATTTTCTAAAGTCTACATTCCACTTAAACACTGTAAAGTAACCGAATTTCATAGCAAAAATCTATCTGTAACAAGGTGTCAATGTTTTTTTATTGCTAACAATAACTGAGAATGAACAACCTTTGTGAAATGTGTCACAACTCCAGATAGGCGCTAATGTAAACTTTCTGATTAATATGGCTGTACCCTAAATGTTCTGGCATAGCTATTTCCATTACAAAAAATAACATAACTGTTTTTGATACCGTTCACAAATATTTTTAGTTTTCCTTTTTGATCTGTAATAAGTATATGTCAAATGTCTAATTTTAAGAATATGTTAATTTGGTTGCAAAAATGTTTAGTATTACTTGACTCCCGAAGTTTTTCTTTTTTTTTCGGGAATGTCCACATAATTTATTTATGGTTAGGTTTTGGAGACATACTAAAATATACTTTTTATTTTCTTTAAATACGGTGTTATTTATTATATTATATTATTTATGAAAAAAAAAAAAATGCAATAATTCTAATTTTAATCATTTAATTTTAAATGTGTATTGTATTATATAATGTATATTTTTGTTAATAATCAAAAGAGTTACCAAATTATATTTTTATGTATAAAAATTTTTTTTTTCTGTTTTAAGTTATAAGCAATTTATTGAAAACATTTTTTTTTTCTTACATATTTTACTGGAACGTAATAAAATGCGTATATAAGATTAAGATTTTTAACAGCAGACCAGTAAGTTCACATCCATCTGTAGCTCGCTCGAATTTTAAATAAATAAAAAATGTATTCGGAAATAATGTTAAAAACTAAAATTTTTGGGAAAGTATACCGTATCCCTGTCGCCACTGGTCAAATACATCTCAGTATATCAAACCAAGGTATTTTGCAGTGAAGAGCAATTCTTATTGTCACCAGGTGGTGTATAAAAACATGTAACTGACAAAGATGGATATACACTTTAGAATATGTTCAATGGTTGAACCGGCTATTGTAGTTCGGAATCAGCTCATTCTGTTTAATTCCGCCTATTAATTTCCCATTATAATAACATTGTAAAACTAATTGTTATTAAAATGCCTTAAAATAATAAGCCGAAATCCAACATACGTTTTTACATCATAAAATAGCTTGTTTGCAGAAGTCCCATATAAAAACACTCAAAATTTAAATAAACAAAACTACCACTACGTAACATTATAACACTTTAACTTGAGCCAGGCATCATCATCATCATCAAGGCATGTTACTTCAAGTGGTAGCACATATGGTATCTGTACCAGAGATTATTTAATTAAAAATTTTGATTTACACGTATCGAAAGTTATAGATGTTTCTTTAATTCCATATGAGTAATATTAGACACGCTGACGGTATATTTTGCCAACAGTTTTACAATATTATTTTTAATACTATTCCAAATAAATTTAAAATTAATTTATGTTCAGCACATAGCAGATGGGTGTATGTTTGCTGGGCGAAGTAATTTTCTGGTGTGTTATGGTTGTTTTTAAGATAACTTTCAAATTAAGTTTAATGCAATAATATAATATAATATTAATTATGTTCTTATCATGGATACCAAACAATCACAATAAACGAAAAAATGTCATATTATTTATACGTCTAATTTAAAGTAAATTAACAATGGGCCTAATATATGTATATAATAAATTTATGGTTTCAATATTATGCGGAAACTCTTATTTTATAAATGTTAAATTACTGACATTCCAATAAAATAACTTTTCTTTATATAGTATAATACTTTCAATTTGGTGCTATATATATATATATATTGTATTTATAAAATTTTTGTTATCAACAACATGTTTGCGGTTATAACAAATGCATATACCATATTCAAATGTAAAATCTATTGGTTTTACATATATCGTTAATCTCAATGCGAATCACTGGAAATATGTGTAGAAAATAATTTGCTTATATCATACAATTATAGCAGTCACAGTCAAATAATAATAGTGTTTATACATTTTAGATAATAGAGAATTTGGTGAATATATGAATATTAAATAATAAATACAAATTCACATCTAAAAATTTGTTTGAAAATTGAAATTTTCTTAATATTCCAATACATTTAATTATTTTATACTATACTTAATTTATGCAAATAATGATTGGAAAAGGATTCTATATTTAATATGTATATGTTAATAGTTTTGAGAAAACGCAATATAGAATTAAATTAATTAAGATTTATTTCTTTCTATATATAGAGTTGGCTATTAAATTAAATTAATATTTCATTTACAACAATTTTATATGAAAAACACATTATAACATTTCTTAACAAATTTTTTTTTTGTTTTTTTATTACCTATAAACATTAATTATAAATTTGTAATAAAAATCATTCAGTAATTTATGTAATTAAAATTATAATCACACTTGTTAATGTTTCAAATATATACACCTACATATAACTATTGATAACTATTGATAATAATTTATTAATTATTTTATAATAAAATAAATTTGTATTATAATGTTATGTAAAAAGTTGTAATTTATTATTTTGTATTTGACAATTGTTTTTTAAATTAAATTTTAAATTAAAATAAATGGAAAAAAAAAAATTATGCTGTATAACAATTATTATTTATTATTTTAAATATTTTTAAATAAAATAAAGAAATGCAATCTTAAAATATTATTTGTATAATAAATGGAAATTAGTTGAAAAATATATGTGAGAAAAATTATTAAATTTTGTAATTTAAATAATGTCTATGTGTACATTTTTTTTTTTTTGTTAAATAAATGTATTAGCGTCTTTTATTTTTTTTTTTTTGCTGAAGATTTTTTTAACACCCGATAACCGGATGTTAGCTTATGTCATGTCATCCATTAACATCATTATTCAATTATAAATTTTGACGCTAATAAATACGTATGTATACTATATATATATTAATATTGTTAATTATTTTATAGTTATAAAATTGTCAACGATTTTTTTATTTTACTAATTGTCTATGTGTTTAGATTGAAAAAAAATAAATAGTTGTGAATGTTGTTAAAAAACAAAATATTAATAAATTAATTATAAATAAATGAAATATATACAAACACCACACATAAACTAACACACAAAAACTACATTTATTGTAAATAATAATTGAAAGCATTTAAATTTAAAATAAATTTAATGAATATTAACGTTAATTTTTTGTTAAATCATTTATTAAAATTTGGATGTGTTAAAATTTAAAAAATGTATTCAGACAGGTACAATTTTCGGTAGAAGTGTCTATCGATTTATCAAACAATGTTTATTCTATTTAAAATAATAATTACTAACTTTGCAGAAAATCTTTAGATTTATATTTTTGATTTGATAAAACCGATGTTTTTGCGTTAAATATGTTACTAATCATATTATACGATCATTGAATGTTACCTATTATAGTGTAGCTGTCAATGTATATAGTATTTAATAATATGAATAATTTTACATAAAAATATAATTTCAAAAAATTCCATAGAGAAATAATCTTCATAAAAAACATATACACTTAATTTGTGTTTACATCAGTGGCGAAGCTTGAAAAAATGATTTCAAATTGCAATGTCACTACATATTTTTTTGGTAGACGAGTTGAAAGTAGACTACATTCATTATGGAAAAAAATTGGAATTTCCACTTACTAAGTTTTCCGAAAAACCGACTTTTAACAATTATCATCTTTACGCGGGCCATAATTTTCACGGATTTCCAGTTTTGTATACACAATTGCAAATTATAATCAATTTCTAATTTATCATATGGAAGAGATTTTTAAAATCGATTCATACGTTTTATGTCATTGCAATTTTGTATGAAATAATGGTACTGTATAAATTTTTTGTACCAGTTGGGTTGTTCACTTTTTACAGTACCACAAATTTCTATAAATTTTCTCTGCCATCGATTGGAAATTCGGTCATATCTTTTGAACGCGTGAATCGATTTTAAAAATCTCTTCTATGAAAGTTTGGAAATTGAATATAATTTGTAATTGTGTACACACAAAATGGAAATCCATTTAAACTATGGCCTCTAATTCAAAAAGATAATAATTAATAAAAGTCGATTTGCCGGAATATTTAATTCGGTGAAGACACAAATTTTTTTTTGCTTAATTTAGTTTAATTTCACCCACGTTATAAGAAAACAATAGCTATATTTATAACTGAATGCTATTTTCTCAGCCTTCGTCACTGTTTTACATAACACATAATTCCACTATCAATATCAATGTATATTTTCCAAATGCAATAAATATGATAAAATCAAGTTTATACACACTTTATAAAATGAATTAATATTAAATTAAAACATTATTATTATTTTCTGTTTTTCATCTTAATTTTGTTGACCGTGACATTTTCAATTAATGGTATATTCTTGATAATATATTATATATTATCTAATTGTAAGTTTTGTATTATTACATTATAAAAAATGTAAATTGATATAAATATTACTGCTTGTAATTGTTTACAGAAGCACAGACACATGTTCAATTTCTGAATAAACAAATTCATTTTATAGCTAAAGACAAATTCCATCGCATTTTACGAACAGTAACAAAAACGTTAGATGTTTGTTTGCTTTAATTGTATGCTACATCTAATGAGATTAATGAACGCAGATCAATGTTGTTTATAAATGGAACAGATTTTGTCAGATGACTCAATAAAGCTCTTGTCCAAAGTTTTTCTGATATGGCATAGGTACATAATTACAAATTTTGATATAATACTGATTTTAATGGTCTAGCATTTTTGGATATGGAATTAGTCATCAGACAAAATTATAAAAAAAATTACTGCAACTAGTTATTGGTATTAATTTAGTTATTCGATTTTTACTGATGGTGCTAAGATAAAGATGCTGCTGTACTAAGATGCCGCCACAGAGTCATCTGACAAAATTGATTCCATCAGCAAAATTATTGTACGAAATGTAACGCTAATCACCATATATGAAAAATTAAACAAATCCGAAAGATAGTATTTTAAAAATTGGAACATCTATGTTTCTATGGAATTCGTCTACAACTATTAATTATGAATAAAAATAGTATAAACTTTTGTTATTTGAAGAAATAGTGAAATGTGATATTTATGTAAAATTCCAATAATCAATTAAAAAAAAAAAAATATACAAATTATCACGTTTTAGCATAAATAGTAAATTGTCTATTATAATGTTTATCGCATAATATAAAATGCAGTCACATTCAAAACTGAGTATACACAACAGAAAAAAAAACAATTATTTTAGCATATCATAACAAAATATCTTTCAATAGTGATAGAACTTTTAAGGAAAAATAATCTTCAATATATTTCACATTTTTGTTTACAATTTAATCCTTTACAATATACGAAAGTAAAGAGTATAATATATAAGTAATATAATTCATAATAGAAAGAAATTCCTGTTATTTTCTTACTTAAAATTTATAAATCCATTGATGTTGTGATATTGGGTATCTATGCTCTTAGATTAACATATTGAATATTTTCCATCATAAAGGACTGCTACCCAATAACCAATTTTAAATAAAATCCATTATGGTTTGTTCTTTTAAATAACATCTTTTTCACAGCTTCTGTTAATGAATATAACATACAGAAATAATTAATCTAACCGAGACAATAATTTCCTTTCTAGTTACTCAAAAACGAATTATTGCGAAAACATATGAAAATAAGGATTTATTATTGCTTTTAGGTAAGTACGATTGCAGTTATTGTATCGATGAAATGTTTACACACAGAGAAATTATTAATGGCATATTATATTTGAGTTTCAAAACTAGTGAAGACTGTTATTTCAGGGAAGAAATATTAAAGTACTGAGTACAATGCAAAAACGTTTACATAAATTTGTGATCTTGAAAGTTGAAATTTTAAGATTTACATACAAAAATACATAGAATGTGTCATGAATGAAAATAATGAAAAAGTGCTGGGTATGTCTATGTGAGTTCGCACTTTTCACGTACGCAAACGTAAGTGCTTCATTGTACTCAACAGGTAATGAATTTATAACATCGAATATTCATGGAAACCCATGAATTCTTTGAAAGAAAATAAGATAATTAACCCCACGTGACAAAATAATAATTCCTGTTTGTGTGTATATAGCATATAAAGAAGAATTAAAATGAAAATCAAACTGTGAAAATGGGGATGAATTCAATCATACGTAGGAATATGGAGGATATTACAAAGGAATTATACTTTTATTTTAAATTTATCAACAAAAACAAATCAAAGTCATACATTTTGCCATTTTGCTTGGATAATCATCTGTGATATTATTAATTTTTATTGAAATGTTCAATGCGGAAGATTGACAACTGGTAGACCTAATTTCAGAATGTTAAAAAGTGGGTTTTTTTTTTACTAGTAGCTTTTATTTATAAAAAATTAAATTATAAAGATATTTATTTAGTTAAATTCATTGAAAGAAATTGTTAAATTTCAAATAAATTCCATCCCTTTTTTTATTTACCCAATGCTTTGGGTACATAAAAATATTTTTATAACACAAATTTTATTTAAATATTAAGGTCGACATTATTTCAAATATAAAATTTTGGTACTAAAAGAGTGCGTTATAATAATGAAATTATTATATATTGTACAACCTACGTTAAACATGAATATGGTATATGTTAATATAAAAGGATATACGTATGTATGTATCAAAAATGATGATTGTATAATAATGACGGCAAATTGTTTTTTTTTTATTGTTAATTGATATTTCAATAAAAAATCTTTTTCTTTGTTAATCGCATTTTAGTACATTATTATGTTTTCGAGTATAAATTTAGAATTGTAATTTCAGAAAAATTAAATGTTTCTCCCCTCATATTTTTTTTATAAAGATGCCCATAATATTGTTCATACATAAATATAATACATATAATAAATATCAATTCAAAATAAATAATTAAATTATATAGATTCATAATTTTATGCTCAAAATTAATTTGTCTGCTATAAATCAATTAAAAATAAAATTACAATAATTAAAATAAAAAGAAAAATTAAATATCTATTTTTATATCGTTATATACACGTTTAAAAATTGTGAACTTGAAACGATTAGAAAGAATTTTATTAATGACAAACATACATATGATATTTATTAATACGTAATATGTAGGAGGATGCGAACGCATATTACTGATGGTAAATTCAATCCCTCTTCCACAACAAGATATTAAAATGTATATCGTATATTGTAAATATGATTATAATATAATAATCAGTGAAAAAATGAAAAGAAATGTACACTATACACAGAATTGCTAAGTGATATCGTGATATATATATTGATATTGCATAATATTATGGAACATACACAAAATATATAATTTTACAATCAAATTTATTATATAAATATATATTCGCATATACGTGCGTATTTTATTTACCCTATATGTGTACACCCGCATGTATGGCCAGCCTGCTCAATTTGATCTTTAAAAAACCTTGTTATTTTCATTTATTTATTCAAGTATTTACCTGCTATTTATTTACATTTCAAAATAGATTCGTAAATTTAATTTTTGTGTAATTTTAGCGTAGGAAATATGTATGTGGGTCATCCACATACTTGCGTATATCAGTAACAGTATATGGTTCAGTCAGACCACTATAAATTTACTATATAAATAACTTTATCGATGAAATTAGATGAAATTTTGGTAGACAATCTGATATGTTTTAATTTAAAGGAGTCAGATCCGACAATATATCTTAATAATTCACCTATACCGTTTTGATATAAAATTAAAATCAATGTGTTGCGAGTACAGTATTGTTATGCGTGACAATCTACTGACTTACTTATTTCGTGGGTGTGGTTTTAGCGTTCTCCAACACTCTTTTCCAACCTAACCTATATCTGCAGCAAACGTCTTACAACCACGAATTTTAAGGATCTTAATATCACAGTTCACTTCATCTTATCATCTATCCTTAGGTCTTCCGGCTCTTCGTCCTTTTGAATTACCGCATTCACCAGTTTTTTCGGTACACATTCCCCATCCATGCGTAATGCGTGTCCAGGCCATCTTAATCTTTTGATTTTGATTGTTTTGGCAATATTTTCTTTACCGTACAACTTGTCCATTTCAAAATTGAATGTTCATCTCCAACCATTATGTTCTTCGACCGGTACCAATTTTGTGTGACAATCACTTTCGTATATATATATGCAAGCATATATACACTCGATTCCAATGGATTGGTAATTATACACTAGTCAGAAGATTGTGCGTTAATTGTGTATCTATAATAATAGTTCGTGTATACGGTTTATTATGGTTTCCTATGTCCACATAAGAGTTAATCATTCATTCATAAATATAATAATGGCATGAATATATATGTAAAATACACATATGAATGTAAAATAGACAAAAGAAAGATACATATTTTTTGTATGACATGGGAAACTATATTAAATAATATGCGTTCGCTTATTGCACGTGCAATTATATTTGTATATATATAGCACAAAGATAAAATGGATTATAATAAAAACACGAGGTATATATTTAAAATATGTTAAATGTTTGTTTAGTCATTCATAAAATAAAGAATGTGCATATATAAGGTTGTCAAATATCTCCCTTCCGCCTTTTTGTCTTTTTAATTTCGCGGCTATGTACAAAGCGCTACAGAGCTCGTATCTGGCAACACTGTACATAATTTGAAAGCTCTTGACATAACAAACAAAACGACGCTATGTATGATTAGTTTGGATATTGCGTTCAACAGTTATAGACGTGTAAACATGGAGTTCACTAACGCCGAAATTCGCGCTATTTTAAAGTTTTCCTTCGTTAAAGGCAAATCCGCTAGAGAAACGTTCCGTGAGATTAATGGTGTTTTGGGGGATGGTACTCTATCACTTCGAACCGCGGAGGAATGGTTTCGACGATTCAGAGCCGGTGAAAACGACACCATGGATAAGCCAGCCGGCGGAAGACCTGTGACGACAAATACCGATCAAATCATGGAATACATCGAGTTAGACCGGCATGTGGCATCTCGTGACATCGCCCAGGAGATGGGAGTTAGTCACCAAACCATTTTAAACCATCTGCAGAAGGCTGGATACAAAAAAAAGCTTGATGTTTGGGTGCCACATGAATTAACAGTGAAAAATCTAATGGACCGAATTTCCATTTGCGAAATGCTGCTGAAACGGAACGAACTCGACCCATTCTTGAAGCGGATGGTGACTGGCGACGAAAAATGGATCACATACGACAATATCAAGCGAAAACGGTCGTGGTCGCAGGCCGGTGAATCGTCCCAAACAGTGGCCAAGCCGGGATTGACGGCCAGGAAGGTTTTGCTGTGTGTTTGGTGGGATTGGAAGGGAATCATCCACTATGAGCTGCTCCCATATGGCCAGACGCTTAATTCTACCATCTACTGCGAACAACTGGACCGCTTGAAGCAGGCGATCGACCAGAAGCGTCCAGAATTGGCCAAAAGGAAGGGTGTAGTGTTCCACCAGGACAACGCCAGACCACACACTTCGTTGATGACTCGTCAGAAGCTACGGGAGCTCGGATGGGAGGTTTTATCGCATCCACCATATAGCCCGGACATAGCGCCAAGTGATTACCACCTGTTCCTGTCCATGGCGAACGCCCTTGGTGGTGTAAAGTTGATCTCAAAAGAGGCTTGTGAAAAGTGGCTGTCCGAGTTCTTCGCAAATAAGGAGGGGGGCTTCTACGAGGGAGGTATTATGAAGTTGCAGTCTAGATGGAAACAGATTATCGAACAAAACGGCGCATATTTGAACTAAATCCGATTACTGTAACACTTTTTATAAAGCATTGAATAAAGAGCAAAAAGGCGGAAGGGAGATAGTTGACAACCTAATATATGATTTAGTACAATATATTTATTTAAATTTAAACAAGATTTGGTTTATTTACACATCATATAAGTTTTACAATGTAATATTTTTACACAGCCTCAGAATTATGGTAAAAAAAATTAGGGAACTGTGTCCGTATCTATATATTTATTACAAAAAAGTGTTCTTCAAAACATGTATTTAAATTCGTTTAGTAATACATCGATGGTATATATAAACTATGATTCGGTAGTTATGTAACGCAAAAACCCAAGAACTGTATTATAGAATAATGAAATTTGAATAGAAGTTTATGTACCATAAAAGTATATATTTTCCAAATACTAATGTATGCAGATTATGCTCGACTGATGGTCGGCAAAAACTGAATTTAAATTTTTATAATATAATATGAAAGCCGGCTTTCTGAATATACTACAAATTATACTATCGTTATAAAAATTCGTCGAAATGCTTAGAACATAATCGAACGGCAAATTTAAGTTTAGACATTCAATTTTTGGTTGCAAGAAAATTGGAAACACGCATACAATCGAAATTCTTTCAATTTGCGTTTAAACATTTAATCAGTTTCTCATCTGATTTCTTTTCGTAATTTTTGTGTGTAATCATATTATTTTAATTTATTTATTTCCTTTTTGTTATCACGTATTAATATAAATTAAATTATAAATTGAATTAATTTAATTATATTTATTATCAATCCAGGAAAATTGATATCAATTGATATTTGCTGGAAAGAAAAATATGAAGATTCAGTTTTCGGTTACATTTTAAATTTTTATAATTGAATTCAATCAAAAATTGAAAGTCTAAACGCTGCCTAAATATACTAGGAAAGGATTAAGAAAAATTGTAGCGCGTGCACATTCTGCTCTTCCCTAGTAACAATTTGTCCATACTTTGAAAAATGAGAAAATTTTCGTGGAAAAAACCCGCATATGTTTCATGGGAAAAATATATAGGAATTTATCCAAAGAATGGCCATAAATTTTCCACTTAATATAATAGTATTTTATTTAGGTCAATTGAAATCATTGGATGGTCATGGTAATATTTCCAACATATATCCGTGGTTTTGTATTCATCATTTATTTCACCAATTATTGAAGACAGTAGTTTTACAATTTTACAATTAAATTATTTTTTGCATAAGAAAATATAAATATAATAATTTTTATTTATTTCTTACGTATTTATTACATTAAATTTTGTTTCAACAAGTTACAACCTTTTGTACGAGTGCACTTGTCGCATGACGTATTTTTGTCAAAATCCGTGGATCTGCTCACAAAATATATATGAATATAGATTCTGCGGATATTCTGTGGAATAATAGCAACGGAAATTTTGCGGACAAACTACGGACAGTGTTACCAGGGTTGTGATAAAAATTCATCAAATTGATTTAAAATATTTAAAATATTAAAATCTTAAATTAATCAGAAAGCGATATTTTAAAAATACTCTACTGCCTGCAGCTTATGTTCTAATCACACAAATTCGTGAAAATTGTTTAAAATACTAAAATCTATATGTAATTATTATACAATAGATATACCGGAAAGAAGAAATTCGGAAAATACTATTGCCTGTCGATTGTGCTCTGCTTATACACAAAGAATCTGTATCTGTTTGTTTTGTATCTATTTTATATGTATCATCCAATTTTACTCTCATCTAATATGCAATTCTAATGATTATTTTAAAATAAGAACATCCATATCAATTTTATACATACAATAATTTTACTTTATTTATAATACATAAATGCATACATTTACAATATAATATACACAAGCGAGAGAATACATATTTCGGTTTTCTCTTCATTATACGCATATACAATAATTTATATACAATATTTTTCGAAACGTATATCCTTTATTTGTGTATGTATACGTATAGCATAAGGATCAGTATAAATATTGTTATAAGAAATAATATTCTTTCATTCGTTCAGTGGATACTGTACATATTAAAACAAATATTTATATACAATTTAAATTACAATTATTTATCTTAAATCTGTATCGGTGGTATCTCACATATATAATATATTAGTAGTTTTATAATTTAAAAATTACATTTAAATTTATAAAGTATATATAGAAATATAAAATAACAAAAACAAGTGAAAGTGGAATTATTTGCAATTTTAAATAGAGAAAATAAAATAAAATAAAATAAATAAAATATCTGTCATCATTGAAATAAGGACAGTGGAAACTTTTATTTCTATAAATTTAATTGAAAACTTATATTAAATTAATTTTTACATATATTTATATTATAGTGATTGTGTTTGAGTGTTTTTTTTTTGTAAAACACAAGATATTACATTAAACAAAGGTAAACAATTAAAGTTATTATTTATTTCTTTAAATATATGAATATGTAATTTATAAAACAGAAATTAATTATTATTAATTTTAATAGAAACGTAATAATAATCTATACTTTATTATTTTATTTCATAAATATCTTTAAATTTCTGTATTTCTGACACTCTTTATTTTCCGCAATATTTATTTATTTAAAATAATAAAATATCTATGCACACATTTCTGTGTTGTTGGGTCTATGAACATTACATAAATTTTTATTAAAAAAAGGGTTCACACATTTCCTTTTTTCACAAAATAATAGAATTGGTGTGTTTATTCATTTGTAAAAAATTATATCCTTTTATGTTTTAAAAAGTGTTCAATAAACAAATAAATGTATAATAATTTTTTTCCGTATTTTTGAAGAAAATAACAACAAAAAAAGAAATTACGAAATGGTTAAAGTTTCACTAAAAAAAATATTATTTTTAAATTGTTCAATATCACACGTCGTCTCGTATACTCGAAAAATCTAAATTCTCATATGTGAACTTTTAACATTATTAAAAATTTTTCAAGTGTTATTAACTCAATTTCATTATACATATACGGCAAACACCATATTATACACTTTCATTACAATATATATTCCTTTATAAACGTGATTATTTCGGTTCACAGACTATAGGCAAACTATATAGTGAAACATAAATATAAACTTTGCGTTTAATGTTCTTCATTTATTATAAATTAAATTGCATTTATATTGTTATGGTGATATACACCCTCTGTTCGAACAATAACCAAAATAATTTTCTAATATATATGGATATGGTTGCTTATTGATTTAAGTATTGTGAACTGACCATAACAAACTGATACATTTTCATGATATTGTCTTCAGTAGAAATTAAAAAACAACACATTAAATTTGGTTTTAAAATTGATAAATATGTTACCGAAATTCACTTCATGTTCATCCAAACCATAAGTTTTTCGGTATAGCATCGACAATTCAAAGACGGTAGATGTGAATGATGGTGAACGTCCATCAACAACCGAAGAAAACATCCTTAAATTGAGTGGTTTGTCAAATATTGATGAAAATGGAATACGGTATACTGAAAACAATAATTCTTGAGATTTTAACCGATAAAATTGGTACATGAAAAGCGGATTAAAAGTTTGTTTCTCATCAGTTAATTGATGATCAAAAATTACACCGAATAGGTCATGCCAAAGAAATCATTATTAATCAAAAGCAATCAAACGTCAAAGTATATTAATCACCAGATAAGGGACACCAAAGAAAATCTCGTTTGATGTTGGCAAAAATCCAAACAATGGTCATTTATTTTTCCGATTTAAAAGGTATTACATACACAAAGAATTTTCTCTCAGTTGAATGTTTTTTTGTATTACGCGTCGTTATTGCACGATAATTTTATTTACTTCAACATTCACCACCCTATACACCCGATTTAGCCACATGCATCTGACTATTTTCTATTCCCTAATTTTCATTTGGCGATGAAAGGAAACCTGTTTGAATCAATTGAAGACAGTTACCGATTACCATATTTCCACTACAACATTCAACATTCAGTTATTTAAAAAAATCATATTATGCGCATTTGTTGAGCGTTTAAATTAAATCAATGTATTTTATATATAATTGAAAATATTTCGAATAAATACAACTGTTTTTGTAAATATAAATTAATTACTTGCTTTTTTCCTTAATTCAACAGTCCGGTTATTTTTCGGACGAATTGTGTATTGTGTAAATCTTACATTATATTTATGTATATGGATTTGATTTAAAATTCTTACAATTTTACATATATAAATTTTCTTAATTTTCCTATATTGCTTGAATAATTTTGAACATTATTATTGCAATTATGGGTTATACAATAACTTAACGAATGGTATAATGCGGCTTAAAGAAAATGCAAATAAAATAGAACATGTGCAAAAAAAAAAAAAATGATCTAATTAAGTATGTCATAGAATCTTAGACAAACATCCGGCGTCATAGAATCACTAAAATTTATGGATTTTAATTACATACACATATGATAGAAGAAGCGCTTAATCTATATCCAACAGATATTTAAAAGTGTTGAGTGTTTGTAATTCATCGAACCATAATTCGTGCAACTACTAATCTGCGATTAAACTTGAGCTGATTTATCATAAAAATAATTATTTTGAGATGAGGATACAGAAGCAATAATGATGAACATCATTGCTAAATGTCCGACACTATGGAACGGGCAATGAGTACACCCACAATGGTGAATATTTACATTAATTAAATTTAATTGAACGGTTTTCCGAAAAATTTCTTTATTAAATTATTTTATTTTAATTAATTAATAACTGTCGAAACCTAAATGCAAAGAAATTAGAAAATATTGTTATATATTCGCACATACGTAATAGTTTACCTAACAACAACGTTTTGGATATACGTCCAAAAATATTGAATAAATACATGTAATTAACCTGTATATAATCTACTGGATATGAACATGAACCCGAATGGTGAGGTATGTTTCGATATCACTCGGAATATTTACGGAATATTTATTTTATTGAAACTGTACAGAATTTTCACCACACCATACGACATAACATAATTTTTAAATTTACTCACTTTACCATTTACCACGCTGACAATATTCCTATACCAGAAATGGCATTGTCAGTTGGCTGTGGCAGCTATAAATGTGTATATGAGATATATCGAAATTGTATTATTATACCCAAATTTTACTGAACCCGTTGCTGCTAGTATAATTATATACATTGATTTGAATTATGAATTTTCACTTACAATAATTGCAAAACTATTTATTGATAATTATATTAACTATTTGGACTGTAATCAGATTCACTCATATAAAAATAAATATTAATTGCATATACAAATTGGTGCTGATTGTTATATGTATTACTACCATTTATTAATAATTTTGATATAGTATTTGTCTCTCGCATTAATATTTTTCCCGGAATTTGTTGTTACATAGTTTTACATATATAATAATTCAGAATAAAAATATAGTCTCTTTATCGAATTGTAAAAAATAAATACATTAAACGCCACGGACTGGTAATGACTGTCATGATGACATAAAAATTTATTTTCTTATATGCCGATGTTCAATGGAATTTAATATGTCACGGACATAATTGTGTGGAAATTTGATTAATTCGATGATTCCGTATTTCCTTATGATAATATGGGTTTTATGCTGAAAATTATTCCTACCGATTTAGCATAATTACTATTGCTCTTAAGAATTGATATTTTAATATTCGCGGTGTTCTAAATTATTTTGGTCTTGCTATGAAGCGTGAATGTGAAGTGCACAAACGTTTTATTTATTTTTTATTATATGCATTGAAAGAGATATTTTTGTAACGTCTAATTTTATATAAAAATCAAATATTATAATTAATGTAGGAATCAAAACGTCTCATATGTTATATTCAGCACTAATCTCATGTATTGTTTCATATAGTCAAACAAAATTCAATTATATGATATTACATTCAGCGATGATTATTAAAATCAATGTTGTGCGAGTGATGTCGAAAATTATACGATATATGACGAGTAATATTACAATACATTACCTATATCCTTAGGATAACACAAAAAAAGGGTGCAGTATGTTAACATCTTTTGTTATAATATAACGATTCACAATTCCATAATACACCCACATATATATATGGAATATCATAAAAATTTAAAAACATATATTTTCGTGTATTCAACATATTTAATTCATGAATGGATATTTGTTTGCATTCATAAAATTTAACTACTTTTCATTTTTTATTTAAAACACACATATATTGTTATTAGATTTAATTCTGTATTCAATTTGCTAATACGTTTTTCATATATGGTATATGTTCCACATAATCATTTACAAGCTATGCATCATATACAGAATTATTTATGATAAATATTTTAATTTAAAATATATATATTTTCAAATAATTTTTCATACATTTTACAAATGAATTCTAAAAATATATTATGTTTATATTTATTGTATAATATATATATATATATGTTTTATAGTACTTAATGAAATTAAACGTATATATATTATTATACACATAATAATTATAAAAGGAAAATAAAATTTTAAATTGAGATTTATGTGCATCGTAATGAGTTACTAAAAATAATATCTTTTTAATTTATAAACAACTTGAGTTTTGAATTTAATTTACCTGAATACCTACAATATACCATATATTCGTATTTATTTATTCATGCTTTTGTGATCCATTTATCTAAATCTTTATACATATTATTATCATTATAATACGTACAATATTATGATTTGTGGATATAAATGTTTGTAAAAATTAAATTAATTACAAAAAATTTATTATAATTATAAAATTATATAATTCTAACAATAAAATAAGTTATATATTTAGAATATCCTGGAAACACATATGGTATTATATTGTATATTATAAGATTACATGTATTAATTATTATAAATATTACATCTAACAATAATATATACTGTGTTGACCTCAGATTATATTGCGAGTAAATAATTGTATAATTAGAGCTCATGACGAATCATAAATTGTCAAACAAATGAACAAATGAATTGGAATTTTCATGAAAATCATGAATATTTTATAAAAGAAATAATATTATAAAAATTAAATTAACATTTTGGAAAAAATGGCAATATAATAAAAAATCTCAACTGAAATAAAACAACAAATTCTTATATGAACAGATAATCTTTTCGCACATACATAAAGGGATGTAATTTCAGTGTATTGGGGAATATTCCTTATACCCAACAATTTGTCAGTACTTTGAATAATGAGGAAAATTTCCGTGGAAAAAATCCAAATATTTTATAATTTTTTTATATCGGAATTTGTCCAAAGAATGTCCATAGATTTCCACTAAATATAATAATATTTTATTTAGGTCAATTGAAATCTTTGAATTGCTAGGGTAATATGTCCAACATATATCCGCGGTATTGTATTCATAATTTATTTCACCACTTATCCAAGACAGTGTGGGTTCAAATTTTGTATATATCGCTTATCTATAGATATAATCTTCACTCTTTTTAATTTATTTTCATAATTTCTAAAATAACCAGCAATTAAAATCGATATATTTCCTAGGAATAACCAGATCATCGTGTGGAAATACTATATATGGAGTTTTCTACGACTCAAATTAAATGCGGTAGTATATTCTAAATTTGCGCTTGCGGTTGTCGAAATTAACATATAATATGTTTGCTTACAATCTACAATATTTACTAAAACAAAAATCCGCACTTCTCAACAGGTTTGGATTGGTTTACCTGATTTTATCCATCAATTCGTGCATTCAGATGAAATTTATGTCTATACATCTATACAAAATAAATATATTGGAAATTTGGCATATGTATATTCGAATATATTGATGCTCGAATATATATTATATCAACAAATTTCAAATAATATTATCAACACAGTTTGGTTTTTATATGTCTAATTTATTATACATTTGTTATTAACAAAACCGAAATACAATGAAATATTTTTTCAAAATTTCCTCATAATAAATAACATAAATACATAATTACATATTGTCAAAATGATGTCTGAAAAACTTGTACTGACAATAAATATCAGCACCATATTAATATACCTACTTATATTTATATAAATATATAAAATATATTAGGTTGTCAAATATCTCCCTTCCGCCTTTTTGTCTTTTTAATTTCGCGGCTATGTACAAAGCGCTACAGAGCTCGTATCTGGCAACACTGTACATAATTTGAAAGCTCTTGACATAACAAACAAAACGACGCTATGTATGATTATTGGATATTGCGTTCAACAGTTATAGACGTGTAAACATGGAGTTCACTAACGCCGAAATTCGCGCTATTTTAAAGTTTTCCTTCGTTAAAGGCAAATCCGCTAGAGAAACGTTCCGTGAGATTAATGGTGTTTTGGGGGATGGTACTCTATCACTTCGAACCGCGGAGGAATGGTTTCGACGATTCAGAGCCGGTGAAAACGACACCATGGATAAGCCAGCCGGCGGAAGACCTGTGACGACAAATACCGATCAAATCATGGAATACATCGAGTTAGACCGGCATGTGGCATCTCGTGACATCGCCCAGGAGATGGGAGTTAGTCACCAAACCATTTTAAACCATCTGCAGAAGGCTGGATACAAAAAAAAGCTTGATGTTTGGGTGCCACATGAATTAACAGTGAAAAATCTAATGGACCGAATTTCCATTTGCGAAATGCTGCTGAAACGGAACGAACTCGACCCATTCTTGAAGCGGATGGTGACTGGCGACGAAAAATGGATCACATACGACAATATCAAGCGAAAACGGTCGTGGTCGCAGGCCGGTGAATCGTCCCAAACAGTGGCCAAGCCGGGATTGACGGCCAGGAAGGTTTTGCTGTGTGTTTGGTGGGATTGGAAGGGAATCATCCACTATGAGCTGCTCCCATATGGCCAGACGCTTAATTCTACCATCTACTGCGAACAACTGGACCGCTTGAAGCAGGCGATCGACCAGAAGCGTCCAGAATTGGCCAAAAGGAAGGGTGTAGTGTTCCACCAGGACAACGCCAGACCACACACTTCGTTGATGACTCGTCAGAAGCTACGGGAGCTCGGATGGGAGGTTTTATCGCATCCACCATATAGCCCGGACATAGCACCAAGTGATTACCACCTGTTCCTGTCCATGGCGAACGCCCTTGGTGGTGTAAAGTTGATCTCAAAAGAGGCTTGTGAAAAGTGGCTGTCCGAGTTCTTCGCAAATAAGGAGGGGGGCTTCTACGAGGGAGGTATTATGAAGTTGCAGTCTAGATGGAAACAGATTATCGAACAAAACGGCGCATATTTGAACTAAATCCGATTACTGTAACACTTTTTATAAAGCATTGAATAAAGAGGAAAAAGGCGGAAGGGAGATAGTTGACAACCTTATATATAGAGTTCTATAGAAAGAACATATTTATTTCACAATAAATCTTGCACACATTATAAACAAAGGATATAAGTAAAGCATTTTTATATATCATGTGAGTAATATCAATTTGACAATGTTATTAAAAAATATAAATTAAATGGAGAAGATAATACTACCAATTTATAGCAATTCATCCAAATACAGTGAGAAACAATTTTGTTCAAGTAAATACCCTTGTTATGAAGAATTACTATCGCTTTCTGTACATAAACTATAAAATTTTGTAAAAAAATCATCAGAAGTGGCGTTTAGTAAAACGTGATCCGATAAAACAAGAATAAATAGGTTGTGGTGTAATGGTCATGGCATGACAGTAAAGGTCGGCTTCCCTAAAGAAACATATACAGAAAATATTAAAATTTGCCGGTGGTTCATTAATGAATTGGTAATGCTTCCAATGATTAAATTCATAGGAAAAGTACGAAAATAGATGGTAAAATATGTTAGTTGTAGACTATATTAGCAACATTTCTTCTTTACACAAATTTGACTTGGCGACACTTTATTCCAGTTCTAGTCCTAGAATGACCACCACTATCTCCGCACTAGAACTCAATTGAAAATTTATGGAATATATATTTAAAAGAAAAAATAATAACGAGAAGAAGCCCACCGAAGAATGTTACAGAGTTATAGAAATTCGTGCAGGAGGAATTGGGAGCAATTATCTCAGGAATTTGTTAATAGATATATATGCCGAAATGTATTCGAAAATGGTAATTAAAGCGAAAGGAGGATATATAAAACATTGAATTTAAATATATAATTAACAATTTTGACAAATGGAACCACAAATTTTTTTCGCGTTAAATAAAATATTTTATTTAATTATATTTTATTTAAGTATAAAGATTTTCTTATGCGAAATTATATTATTGGAATATAAAAAAATAATATTAATATCATGTCAAAAATGTTATTGCTTTTATAGAAACTTATAGTATTCTTCATAACAAGTGGTATTATGTGAACAATTTTGTGCCTTACTGTATATATATATATTAGTTTACTTATCCATATAATATGGATAATATACGTGTAGATTATTGTATTACATGCGGACTGTATAATCCGTAATGCCGATATATTATATGAACATATAATAAATATATTATAATATTGTATTATTGTAATAATATTAAGAAAGGATCGCATCATCTTATTAAAACGAACAAACTTATCTTATGTAAGAGGTTAATTTGCTTACGCTGACCATTAGATTTATCTGCAAAATATATTCATATAGTAAATGCTTATTTTTCCAGTCATATTCAACCCCTCAGCGAGCCAGACCAGTATATATATTCAATTCCGTATACTTTATTGTGGAAATACATTTTTTTTTTTGTAAATATAATGCAGTATTCGCTTTCCTCATCCATACAATTATATTGTAGATGTTTCTGCTCCTTGATTTAATCATATTTTTTGGTTTTATCTTTTTCAAAATATATTTTGTTCATTTTGAGATGTAAATATAATTATTATATTATGTTTTAATCCCACTCTCCACAAGTTGTTTTGTACTATACATTTCTAACCAAAGAAAACGATCTACCGATAATATTTCCAATCACACGATATCATTTTACCTTAATCAACTAATTTAACAATTTTAGTTTATAGTTTCAATAATATTAGAATTTAATTATGCTTTGCATTACAATACAATAGGGAGTAAATATTGTGTTATACATAGTTTTCAACAGTACTTGCACTAGTGCCTAGAATGTGTTCTTCAACTAACGGGCGCAATACCAGCAACATGTGCCTGTATGGTGTCTTTGAATAGGTGCACAACGCGTGCACTTGTGCTGCACATAGTATGGTAAAACAGCTAACACTTTAAGAGCACATATGTATGTAGGGCACTATGCAAAGATACATGTAGAGCACAATTACCTACGGCCACAAAATGTTATACGGGTATTGTGATACTGAGATTTTTCATGTGGATTACTATTTTGTTATTGTTTGTGCCTTTGTGGAATAAAAGAAACGGATATCTTTGAAAATAATGGAATTATAATGAAACATCTATGTTTCGGTATGACAAAATTTTGTGTGTATTTACAATAGTATATTATTTATAATTAATAACGTTGTTTGTTATACACAAAATTTTGTGTGTATTTACAATAGTATATTATTTATAATTAATAACGTTGTAACTTAATTAAATTTTTCAAAATTATATTAATTCTATATATTACGACATATTAACAAAATCGAAGTATATAAATAGATAAGTAAATAAATAATACCTGATAAGGATAACATTAAATAAATGCAAACAACACAACAATATAGAAATAAGTCTTTGATGTGGTTGATTTTTTAGCTATAATGCTATAATAATATATACGTTATATGATATATATATATATACTCGTGTGTAGTATACATGGATGAATATACCATACCATATGTATTTATTTATTATTTGTTCATAAATAAGATGCTTACGATATGTTTATTTATATATACGAGAGCATCTGTACAAAAATGGAATATGCATACGAATAAATCTCTATTTAATAATGTTTCAAATTTTTTCTTTAAGAATAAATTTTGGAAAACATATCATTAAATGAAAATTTAAGCAAGTGAGTATACCTTTAGGGAAAATACGATTTCCTTTTTATACATATAAATATATTTATATATAAAATATTATCTTCTTGTATATATGTGTCAAATTCTTTATATTATATTATATTAAAGAAAACAAATATTTTAATAATGAATTTTTTGCTTTTTTTTTTTGTAATATTATTATTATTAAGTTGTTTTTTTATAATTTTTTAAATTATCAAAAGATTTACATACGCAAACATTTTTATTATACTTAAATGTTTTCACAAAAATGTAAAATAAATAGGGTTGCAACTTAAATTTCACTCAATTGCTTTCATTTAATTTTAATTATTTGTGTTGCTTAGTTTGTAAATATTATATTACTTATATTTCTGCGGCTTTAACAGGTAATCAAATGTTTCCATTGGAAAGTTGCACATTTTTTAGCGTAAAAGTACTAATAGAACGTTATGTCTTACAATCACTATTTCTTTTCTTTAAGCATGAGGTGGTCTTCAAAAATTCTCTCTCGGCCAATAAATAGAATTAAGTCGTAAACAATTTCGTGCGAATATTTTTCATAACTTTAGACGTGGATTTTCGAGATAAGAATACATCGGTGAACTTAATTCTTTATATTACATCCTCTTCGTGAAAAACAGGTATAACTAATTCAATCATATAGTCGACGTTCACTCCAGAACGAATTTGGTAAAGACCGTACAAAATCAGATGTTGTGCCACAAAAAATCGATGCTCTGCGTGAACTGGTAATGCAAGATTGTCATTTGAAATACCGTGATGTTGAGACATCTTTGGGCAATACTATGACAAGCATTAATAAGATATTGTACGATCATTGGGGGGGTAAAAAAGATTTGTTCGTGTTGGATCCCACATAATTTAACTAACGCTTAACACAGCAATCGACCGTATGGGTCTTCACAGACGAGCTACATGCAACAAAAGTTGTTCACGGAAGAAGAACATAGAAGCAAATGGTTGCCTGTTTCTTCTGCATTAGCGGACTATTTGTTTTTCCATTATTAGATCAGAAATATAAGTATATAGCAACCCTCGCCTTATAAATACATTATTATATATTTATTAGTTTTTCTATAGATACTGTTTGAATTTTCATTTCTTAGTACACCCAAAAGTAATTTAATTTAAACTGACTTTTATAATAAATTAAAAACATGCACTCACATACGTATTTTTTATTAAAAAATAACCTATATAATGGAAAACATGTTCTATAATATATATTGTGTAGGTATTGGTATTCATCAGATTTCAGTCATAAATTCAAACAATATTTTCATTATATTATAAACGAAATTTATATTAAACCAAACATGTGCCATTATGATTGATGACTTTTGCAGGCATCGATACGGAATTCAAAGTTTTACTCTGAATATAGTTCTGCAAGGATCGAAACAAATTGTAATCTGACGGTGTGAGCTGAGGACAAGCAACAAAACTTCTTTCAATTTTTAATAATACAGTCATGAAAGATGTGTGTGGTCTGGCGTTGTCATGATGAAACACAACACGTTTTCTATTGATCAATTCTGATCGCGTTTCTTGAATTGCTTGCTTCTATCTTATTAATTTTTAAAAGTAGAGATCAGATTAATCAACTGATCAGATGGTAGCGGCTCATAATTTAACATTCATACCAAACACACAGCATTGCATCTTCCTATCGGAGTTAACCCGTCTTTTCAACTGTTTCTGAATGTTTCATATCGCTTTATAACGACCATTTTTTTCTCGCAGTATAATCCATTTTTCATGCTTCGATATTTCGTTTCGTTTCACCAAAGATTCACAGATGTTAATTCAGTCCATTTTACATTGTTAATTCATGTGGAACCCAAACATCGATCTTCTTTTTGTATCCAGCTTCCTTCAAACGGTTTAAAACTGTTTGGTGTTGCGAATGTTTAGTGATGTTATGGCTGCTTATGCACCGGTCTTCTATAATTTGTTACTGGATTTCATAAACTGTTTCGGTGATTTGTCGAACCGATAGTGAGGTACAATATAACATAGAAAGTTCCAGAATTGAATCGAGAAAACTAACTCCTCGCTATTGCTTCTTCTAATAAAGTACCTTTACAATAAACAGCGCACATATTTTTGTCGTATAGTAAAAATACAAAATGTATCGAATTTTTCCAGAAATTTTACTCATTTTCTGTAACTTTTGATTAAATATATAGAATTTAATCAAAAAATTAATTTTTATTACTTTCATTTCATATTAATTCATTTTTTAAAACCGAAAAAATAATTCTTAAAAATATGTTATAAGAAGAATTATTTAAAATAATATACATATTCATTTTAGTATATTTCTGTTTATATGCACGCCATTTATGGAAAAGATGCATTCCTATTTATATTGCATTATTACATATATTATATATATATTGAATATATACCATATATATGCTAATATATTTACCGAGTTGAGTGGAATGGTGTTCCAACAGAAGCATTATAATTTTTTAATTGAATAAAAAACAAAATATTTACAAAATTCAAAAATTATTGATGTAAAAATAAACTATAATGTTTTGCTTTGTTCCGGTATCATCTTAGGTTAATTAAAATACAAACACCAAAGCTTCTATAATGCAAATCGGACGGATATATAGACTACACCTTCCGTTACATACTACTACAATGTTTATTAATTACCCATAATGTTAAGATGACCAGATATAGAAGAGAAAATTGTTAATTTAAACAGAACGAAAATCATATATAAGTAAAAGGATAAAGTTGGTATTGGATCATCCTTTCGCCATTCTACATTATATAATAAATATTTTTATAAATTTTCTATTTTGTACAAGCACATGTACACACAAAATACCAGACACAAAAATAATATATATAGGTAAAATGTATGATATATATATATCATGTAATGTCAACGTACCATATATATTACGTGGATAAGGTATATATAAATTCCATTTGATTATATAATAATATGTTATTCAATTCCCTTTGAGTTTTACTAAATAATTTCCGGCATTAACCACAGGCAACCATAATATACGAATAATATGTCGCTGGCTGGCGGCACATTGGCAATCAATACCATTTCTTAAGTTATAACATTTATAAGAAATATTTTGTAAAAATTCTTTGTCTTCATATGTCATATATGGGTAACTTAAACTTAAACTGCTCGTAAATGTTTGAATTAATGATTAATATATTTATGTTGTTGTTATACGTACATTATCTTGCATCTTACATTATCTTGCAGTCGAAAGTTACTAAACAACAGCAAATGTTGTATCTCTTCTGAATGGATGGGTAGAATAAGAAATTGATTGCATCGACCGCATATAATAAAGTGGAAATCCGATGGAGCTATAAGTCATGAAGCCTATACACCCTTGCAAATTATCCTTAACTGATGCTTGTATACATAAAAGGTCTATATGCGATTGTCATATGCTTTAACATAAGTATTTAATATCTTTCCACGTATTCATATTCAGGTTATTTTATTGCAAATTTTATTGTTAAAACGTTCATAGGGAAACTCGACTTCGCAGTAAATAAATACATAAATAAATAAAATCACTGATTTTAAAGCGTCGAAATCACAGTGACTCATGTTGGTTCAAAGCATATATGTTTAAAAAACATATACTATTCATAATTTGTTATCACATTAATACTCCATTATAACATATATATGTACCCTATCTCACGAAAAAACATTTAATATACAGAATTATAATTAATTTGTATGTAACATAAGTATAAAACTTATAAATAATATAGTTTAATGTGTATGTTTATATTTATTATTATTGTCACTGTTTTAAAATATCATATAAACTTTTATCGTTTAAATTTTGACATTTTTTTGTTAACATAATCCTATATAAGTAGATTTAAAGAACTTACAATTGCAGTTTTGATATCATTATTTTTGTAAATTATATTTATATACAAAAACTCATATTCATGAGTACGCCCAGTACGCCATACACATATCAATTTTAATAACAATGATTTAATATATATTAAAATATGTATTTATAAAATAAATAGAAAATAAAATGAAATAAAATCACTTTGTTGATTATAAAAACTATAAATCATTCGGAAATTATACGATTTTTACCTTGATACTATGGACACATGAATATTGCATGTCATTTTCATCTGAAACTAAAACTTCTGACAGACTATAAAAGATTATCCCGATAAAGTGGATAATATGATTTTCAGTTTTGGTTTGTCATCGCACGATTTTCAAAATCTGCATTTTTTTAGCATTATAATCGTGATTGTAAATTCGAGATAATCTCGTTTCACTTTCTTTTTATAATTTATGTAATTTTTTCTACATTCATCAGCTTTTCTATATTCTATTTAGTCTCATCATTTCATTAAACAACATTAATTTTTTATTCTCTAAATCTTTTAATATTATTGAATAAATGTAATATTTTTTTTAATCCATTTTATTGTTTTTACACACACATCACAATTTATAAACACCGTTGGCAGCACAAATGGCAATCCCAAAGGTAATCCCACTTCAAGTTTGTCCTGTTTAAAATCTGGTTTTCAAATCGCGATTGGGCCTATAGTCTGTCAGGAGTTTAACTTATATAAATTATGTTATTTAACACTAACTAAAATTAACTACATCTTTTGGATGAACAATGAATAAAATTAGATGATTCAAATATTGGTTTAAGCACTAAATTAATAAAGCATATTTTTTTTTAAGGAAAACGAAATTATATTAAAAAAAAAGGGGGAGTGATTTGAAATCAACAATATTGAATTTTTTAACATTCAAGAAATTTCTGAATAGAACGTAATAAATGATGGATACTGGCGGTGTCTGTTGTAACACATTCAAATAAACCTTCAATAATTATTACTGATTGACCAAATATATGTACGTACTCTGCGTACATTGTCATATAAAAGAAGACAATCTTTTTATAGAATTTGCCAATTTTGGTTTATTTTCCTTGAATTTATTGTTTCAGTTAGTTATTGCATATTATATAATGACAATGTCATTTGATCAATTGATGTTGTGTGGTAAAAATTTAAAAAATGCAATAACAGAACATATTTTTGATGAATATCACCATTGGATATTATTGGAGCTGATGCATTATGCTTAACCCACGAATGTTTTCGATTGACATATATATACCATATTATATTATATTGTTATAAACAACGAAACAACCTATATATATATATTACCGCATTTTTAAGGCATTGTCATCAAACAAAGAACGCATAACTTTTTGTGAGCTTGCAATGCGTTTTTTCCTTTCTGAAAATTCTTAAATATAAAAATATAACGAAAATGTAATTTTTCCAAGTAATGCTACACATAAAATCCAAAAATCCAACCCGAGCTATATATAAAATAATAATAAGATTCTGACAAAATGATTGAAGTACCAACTAAAAATCAAATAACAATATGGTTTTGACTATATATATATATAAGATTATCTATACAATTACTTAAGATTTAACCAAATATTATTAAATAAAATACCACTTCATTGCATATATGAGCTTACAATAATATTATAGATAATAATACGTATAAGAATAATGGCTAGTATCGGTAACTTACAACTAATATTAGATTTTATTTTTAGTATTTATTTATCGTATAAATAGAAATTCTGCTCACTAGAGCTTAGTATGTTATGTAAGCTAACAGAAAAAGAAAATATTAGTAGCAAACGGAAATTAAGTCAATGAACTTCATCTATTTATAACTAATTTTTGTGATAAATAAAGCAAACATTTTTATATAGCAAATTTTCTCGTATAATTTTATTTTTTTTTATATTAAATCATTTTCATTTGACGTAAAAAAAATTTCGTTTAAGGCAAATTATACGCAATTTGTTTATTTTTGTTGTATAATAAATTTATTCTTTTCGCATAAATAAAATAGTCTTTACATCAAAATAATATAACTTTAACATTTTGAAACGAATGAAAGTCTCGTATAATTACTTTAACACGAAAAAAGAAAGAAGTATTTGAAGCAAAAGAAATGTTTACAATAAAAGAAAATTTTCGATTTGAACAAAAGTTTTAATATCAACTGGGAAATTTTTTTACGGGCGGAGGGGTTTTTCTATTAAAACAAAATAATGTTTTTTTTAAGGAACTTTATTTCTTTTTAATACAGACAAAGGACTTTTTTTTTAAATTTAAATTTTAAAAGATTAAACGATAAGATTTTTCTTTATCAGTAGTGGTATATGTATATAAGTGTGGCAAAAACATGCATATGCGTTAAGTCGTTCCTGATCCAACTTGTGTGTTTTTTAAATATATACCATATTGATTCATCGTAAAACAGAAAAAGAGCATTGCAGCATGTAGAGACAGGCAAAAATTTGAATAAATATAGAAATGTTTACTTTTAATGCATCCTCAGCAGTTTTAAATTTTCCATGTAAATTATATATTGTACAATATATAGAAACATATATAAGGTACCACATTTTATATTCAGACATAAAACTTTCCAAATCACAAATTTAAATCATTTATTTATACAATGTATTACAAATACAATGAAATTATAAGCTTCTGCAAAATCTTTAGGTTTGATTAAAATATTATATGATGTTTTTGAATAGATTTTTAAATCTATCTTTCATATAATTGAATTATATAATTATCCAAAAATGGTATCAGTATTTGAGAAATTGTTTCTGTTTTTTGTTTTTGTTTTATGTGCGGGGAAACATTTTTTAGTTCGCGTTTTTTGTTTAGTGTTTTAGTGCGCGGATGTTGTGGAAAATGGGTAAAATTTTATTTTTCATGGAAATCAATGTGAATGTTTCCAAATTACTGATTCGAATGTATTTAACTTTTTCATTTTTATTTTTATGTATAATGTGTACTATGGACCAATCATTTCTGTATGTTCCCTAGTAACACTGTCCGTATTTTATCCGCAAAATTTCCGCATTATATGTAGTAGTCCGTAGTTTCAATCGCAGAAATTTCTATGGATATCTGACGGATGTCCACTGGAATTTTATATGATCAGTGCAACCCTGTCAATGGATTTTTATTAAAAATTTCCTTGGATTATAAGTATATTTCCGATGACAATTTCTACGGTTTCTCCTTAGAATATTTCACGTTGCTATTATTCCACAGAATATCCATAGAATTTATATTCATATTTTTTGTGAGCAGATCCACGGATACTTGTTGAAATAAAATTTAATGTAATAAATACGTAATAAATAAATAAAAAGCATGATATTTATAGTTTCTTACGTAAAAAATAATTTAATTGTAAGATTAAATGAATAAATTCATATAGTATAATTTTGTAGAAATTCGACAGATAAGACACGCTTACATAAACAAGCGATAGATAAGCGAATTATACAAAATTCGAACAACTGTCTTGGATAATTGGTAAAATAAATTATGAATACTATATATTATATTAAGCGGTAAATCTATGGACATTCTTTGGACAAATTCTAATATATGTTTTACATGGAAAATATGGTGATGTTTTCCACGGAAATTTTTCTCATTTTTCAAAGTACGGACAAATTGTTATTATGGTTCGGTTAACCTCTACCACTTAACTGCGTTCGTCGTGTATACACGTCAATCCGAATCTCTATTGTGGTGCGGTTGACGTGTATACACGTCGTATGAATTTAAAAATTACCATTGAATATAAAACATATACATATATTGGCATTTCGAGTTCATTTTCAGTTTTTTATGTTTTGTACATTTTGTTAATTATCGTTGCATTTTTAATGAATTTTTTTTAATTGTTTTACATTTAAAGAATAAATTGTTAATTTTTTATAACATAAATATGTAATCCATGTTTGCTTTTCGTAAAATTTATAATAGAATCATTTACGCTGTGTAAGACGTGCAGTATACACGTCAGTGATTGATTTGAATTCCGCAATGTGTGATGATTTTTTAAAATTAAATTCCACAGTAAACAGGTTAAGAAATTACAAATAACAAATTTTAAAAAACACTAATGCATATGAGAGTAAAATACAAAAAAATACGATATTTTGTTTTAATAAATTTAAAGTGCGTATCAAGTGTAAGACTATATATATAAGGACATTACCGTGTGGGAGGTTTAAAATCCACTATAGCGTTCTATATTATATTTATCACAAAACATTTCTTTTTATTTTCTTCGCTGCAAACGATGTTTTTCTATAGTATTCAAATGTGCACGTCAAACGTATTTTATCTATATCAATTTCAGCGTATCTGTAACGCTATAGGTATATTTTCAATTTCGTATACTAATGTTGGTATCAACGTATATTACTATATTTACAGATAATTGTACGTATTAGATTACATTTTAAATATAATGATATATAATTGAAATTAAGAGAAATGCATTTCAAATTTTTCAAATTTAAAATAAAATTTTATCATAATATTAATTGTAATATAAATTGTAGAGATATAAAAGATATACTCGTATATATAATTTTTTCTTATTTATTTAATTAAAATAATGCATATATTTTTGGTAATGTGGATATAAAGTATATTTGTGTACCGCACCAATAATGAACTCTTTTGTATATAAATAATTTATATAAAACATAATATAAATATTTATTAAAGTCGTATATATTGCACATATAATACATAACCTATCTATGGTATGGTATATATATATACTTACTTATACAATTGAATGTAATATTTATTTATTATTGTATAATAAATAAATATATTAATGAATAAAATTAACAATTTATTCATGTATAATATTTCGTAGTCAAACAATTGAACAAATATCCGATTCAATTTATAAAAGTCTAGCAGACGCATGAGACACGATACTTAATTATATTATATAGCATCACATAATCATATACTTATACATTGTATTATTTAAAAGCAGTATAAGCACCCACTTATTTTTCTTTCAAAATTAAGAGTTTTATCTTTATATACATATATAACCTAATAATATACCTAATATATGTATTATAAATGTATAATAAATAATAAGAAGATAAATATCAAATATGTACACAAAACACTATATATATATTTATTCTATTTAAGTCTTTTTTTGTATTCATAATATAATATGTATATTGTTCGCATATATACGTCGTTTCGAAAAAAAAAAACCTATATGTATAGCATAATTTTTATATAAAATCAAATTTTGCACTACGTCATCATGTAAATATCAATATTTGTATTAAAAATAATTAAGCATGTAAGTATACAAATGAGATTTATTGACTAATTTGAATATTAAATTTTTATATATTTAAATATCAATTAATTTTGTCAGAACATTTCCATATATATACAATATATATATACACCAACCCTCTCTACTATATATGTATCCAAATATATGTTATATTGCGTATACATTAAGATATTACAATAATATATATGTAGTTTTAATAACTTTCATCCTTTTTAATAAATAAATTTATTTATAGAAATAAATTGACATTATATTATTGTATATTTTATTTTATTTTGCAAAAGTTCATTTTCTATCGATATCTATTTAATATATCAGGTGTAGAAATATGAAATTATCGGTAACACAAATTTGACTTTGCAGTTAAAATTTATAATGTGAACATGCCACTATTTATTTATTTTTTTTTTTTTTTTGGTAAGACACCTGCCAGATATATTTTGTACGCAGCAAGTCATTTCGTAAACAACATGCGGCTGAAACATATCGAATACTTATTGAAGCTTATGGTGAGCATGCTCTTTCAGAAGCAACAAGTAGAAATTGGTTTCAACGATTCAAAGGTAATGATTTTAATTTGAGAAATGCAGGACGTGGAAGACCACCGAAAAAGTTTGACGACAGTGAATTGCTAACATTGTTGGACGAAGAGGATACACAAAGTCTAAGACAAATGGAAGAAATGTTAAATGATTCACAAAGATTCTAACTGTTTAAAAGATATGGGAAAGATTCGGTCAAAGGTGTGGAAAATGGGTGCCTCATGAATTGACTGACAGACAAATGGAAAATCGAAAAACCATCTGTGAAATTTGTCTGTGATTGCCAGACAGAAAAGAAAAAGTATTTTGCAACGAATTGATACTGGTGACGAAAAGTGGATTTATTTTGAGAATCCTAAATGCAAAAAATCATGGTTATACCAGGTCAACCAGCAAAATCGACTGTAAAACTATGCATTAAACGAAAAACGACCAGAATGGACAAGAAGACATGGTAAAGTTATTTTCCAACATGGCAATTCACAGTCACACAGATCAAAACCATAGTTCAGGATACGATCAAAACGCTTGGCTGGGAATTGTTGCCCCGCCCGCCTTATTCACCAGGCGTAGCTCCTTCTGATTACAATTTGTTTTCATCGATGCAATACTCTCTAGCTGACCAGCGCACTTCAAAACATCAGAAGTCGAAAATTTACTCTCTGAATGGTTTTCATCAAAAGAGGAACCATTTTTTTGGCGTGGTATCCACAAATTGCAAGAAAGGTGGTCAGAATGTGTAGAAAGCGATGGTCAATACTACTTGAATAAAATATTTTTATTTTTTCACTTAAAAAACGATAATTTCATATTTCTACACCTGGTATATGTTTTATGTATCATTTTTCATATATATATATTTATACAAATACAGACTATATTATATATAGTTAAGACAAATTATGTGGCAATAATTATTTGGAATTACTTACAAATGTCAATTATATATTGTTTCAATTCAAAGACCTTAATAGCTCTTAAGTAATCTCTGGTCGAACTACTGTTCATTCAATATAATCCGATTACATTATTCTTCATAAATTTTTACATTTACATATTGATATATTATAAAAAATAATCGACCATAAATTTGTAATATACAACCTCTCTGTGCGATAATAATCGGGGATGGCCTTAAAAAACACAAAAATAAAGATCATTTTATTTATTCAAGATATTCTCCATCCAACGGAAATCGATGTCTGTATGATCGGAATGCATTTGAGAATGGTGGTGGTCGCCGCCTATGAACGCCTTCAACTGATGCCAAAATGGTTTTTTTTGTTCATATAGACAAATGAAGTTTAGGGAATAGAAATTATAGTCGCAGCGGTACTTAAATTAAGTAAATATGGTGGACCCAAGTAGAACTTTATAAACCATTTAGTTCTTGCAGATATAAAATGACTGACACCGCATAGTGGCACCATGACTATTTTTAATTTGAATCTGTGAATCATTTTGACCATTTAAAAACTTTTGCTTTTAACACACAATTATCAGCCGAAGCGATTTTAAACAAACAAACAAATTTTAAAACAAAATTTTATGTTGGTTGTTTGTTTTTACTTTCATTTTTCGATCGACGTACAAAAACAGCTGTAACTTTATGTAGTTATTTTCGTTTCTATACTGAAATGAGGAACGTTCACCGAATATAATCACAAACTAACTTGTTCTATGGTAGTCATTCTGCATTTTATTATGGCGCCCAGGGTGTACATCATTATATGTAATATAAATGTTTGAAAAAACTAATTCCCACACAACATATATAGTAACGTAATATGTTTTGTTCAATTTAAAATGCACATTACAAGAATGTGTCTGCAGATATTCCACATAAGTTTAAGATCGATATTGAGAATTTAAATTTATTAATAATTAAATAGCGTTTAATTTTTGTGTTCAAGAAACTTTTTTCGATTGTACATTTACCGCCGATAAATCAATTTTTTTATATTTAAATTTGTAAAATTTGAATTTCGCTTCAAATTACTAACGTATTTACATGAAAAGTACACAAGATCACAAATGTTCTATGTATATTAACTGTGATAAAATATAATTCAGCTATATAAGAATTACGCTCATCCTCATATATACAATAGTTAAAACAACGTCGAGATTATATTAATTACAATTTGATGTAACGTACCATTACATACATGCTATTGCGTAAAATAATATTAGAATAAATATATGTATCATCACAAAATACCAATATGTTATATGATAAAATAAATATGATGATTACATATGCTTTTGTAAAAAACTTACAAAAATTTGCAATATGTAAATCAAATAAGTAGTTATATTCAGTTGATATATACGTACATTTCAAATCAAATAGTTTTGTAAACTATATTATATAGATATGAAATAGAGAAAAAGTTTATTAAAAACTTTTGATTAAGTACCCAGACAATTGTAATATACTCGTATATGTAAGTATACCATAAGTATATTTAACTAACTATATATTTATAGTATACTAGAATCAATGTAAATATAATATAAACTTTGAAAACTTGTAGAAATGTATAATTGCATACACAATAAAGACTATTGTGTAAGAAGAAAGGACTTAATTTATGGTATAACTATAGTAACTATATATTTATATCTATTAATTAATTGTTAACAAATTATTTTCACAGTAAATTTCTTATTGATTGAATAAATAATTTCTTTTATTGTCTTTCTATATAGTTTCTATGGGAACGTCTATCTCGTAAATGTACACTTAAGATGATTTTTATAATATTTTAATAATATTCTACTTATATTGACTTTTCTATTAAAAAAACATGACTGTATTTTTCCAGTGTGTTCAATAGTACCGAGTGATGGTAACAAATCATATGATCCTCATATTCTATATACACCATGATTAAATAAATAATAAATGCATAATCGTCATTATATAGAATTGTTTCGCCTTGTCGTTGTCATAAAGTTGTTTCCTCGCATATTTATTTATGCTATATTATCATTTAATATTATATAATTATTAATTCAAACGTTTTCTTCTTCTTCTTCTTCTGGTATTTATTGCTTAATATGATATACTAGCCAGTAAAAACTATATAGTTTGATTTTGTAAAGTTCTACTCAATTACAATGTGTCCATTAACCAATGAATGCATTCCGTATTTTTAGAATAAGTAGAGGTGGTACGGGGGACATATTAAATTTATTGAGTTATATTAGAATAATCTATATAAAATATTATATTATTAAAAACAGTACAAAGTGCTGTACAACAATATCCATAATCACTTAAAATTCAGCAAGTACCATTCAGATTCAGGATCCTAATATTTTCCGTACAGCTTCGCATTATTTTTACGATTTGACTTAACGTTTACTGTCCACACGTAGATAATCGTAAAAACGTTTTCTGCCAACGTATTAAATGTGGTCTTCATCAGAAACCAACACCAGTCTCACGAAAGATTCCTTTCAATATAGATTGAAAATAATTGGTCATCATTGTAGTTCATGCTACTCACAAATATAGTTGATATGGCATTTTGCTATAACACACATCCATTACAGTTAAATTAGTAAATTAATACGCATGGTAGCATATATATATATGTGTTGTGCACAATCAAACAACTGAAAAATAATAACTATATTATCATACCATATATATAGCATTAAATTAATTATTAGAAAACAGTAAAATTAGTATAGTGAATAATGATCATTTTCTAGCCATTAATAATTACTATTGGTTACACAAATACGGTCACAAATAAAACAAACTTATTGCATGAGTTTTCTTTTTAAAATCGATATGATTTCGATAGTTATACGTCAATAGTATTTACTGAATTAATGTTACTTTGATATTACACCAATCATTTATTTGTTGAACTTTACACACTGACTATATATTCTGAATATTAGATTTGCATAAAAAAAATGGTATACGTTTTATAGTTTTATAATCTGTTATAGTAAAGGGGCTCATATTGGAGCTTCTTTTCTAGTATTTACTCTTGCAAACTCTAACGTATTTTGCGCTAAACTACCCGTCGACCCGTATCGGTTAAACCAACCAGACTTATGGCAAGTCAACCTTTCACAATAGTGACACTCGTTCGTAAGGAATCAATCAAACATCACAGTCACGTTGGCAATTTACATTTTATTTATGTGGATATTTAACAATTCACCATTTGATCTACAATTATGTATTTGTAGAAGCTTTATTATTTATTCAAATATGTATAGTGTTTTAGTGTAGTGTGAATAAGACATTGATAATCTTTGTATAGTGTCCAATACGATGTTTTCAAAGTTCTTCACTTACTGATTCCATATAGACTCATAAAATCATTTAATAATCTGTATATAATTTATCATTAGAAAAACAAACATGAATTTTATTTCAAAACATGTTGTGAATTTCTGTTTTTAATATAATGTAACATATACATATGTATTTTATATATTATATAGATATACTATATATTTGTAATATATATACTATAGATTATAATAACATAAATGTATATGTATAATTTATAACACAACATGTACTTACATGTGTATTCAATGTATAAATAAAAGTGTATTTTCTTAACATGTTGTAATATAATTAAAAGTGCACTTTTATGTAAACGAATATATAAATATTTAATGTGTAACAAATAAATCGTTTGTATATTTACTTTTAAAAGTATATATTTATATGTTAATTGATCAAAATTAACTCGAACTGCAGCATCGTTTAGGCATCAACCAAATTTCAGCTCAGTAAATTGTTTTACAGCGATTTGTAAACAGCTATTCTTTTTTGCAATTGTGATTTTGACAATGGAAGAAATTATTACAACAAAGAGTTTTTATATTTGAATTTTGATACAGGAAACTCTATATTCGGGCTTTGAAGGCATTGCATTGAATGAAGAAAATTCGAAGAAGAAGCTGATATCAATACCAAAACGTGACTTTAATAGGTGTTTTAAAGGATTTATTGATGATCAAGGATTGTTTGCAACATTATATTATTCATCATATAATGTATGGCGAGATTACTTTGATGGAAACAAAATAAATATTTATAAATAAAATAGGTACATTTTGTCTTTAAATTCATTAGTTCGTATTATTATCGATCATAGTAAAATTATGATAAGAATTCTATTTAATTGTATTTAAGTAATATATTCTTATCTTCGTGTACAAAGTAAAACTATATCTATATTATATATATCAAAGACGTAGAGTAAATAATGTAATTACATTGATGCAGTAAATTAATTTTTCTTGTTGCGTACGAGGATATATGAAACATTAATAGTATACATTTTATATGTTTGTTTATAATATACCTGTGAAGAATTCAATTCATCTATAAATTTATGAGAAATGCGATTAACCCTATATCTTTTTTGTGGAAGGATAACTTTTTAATTTTATTTACTTTTTTACTCGCAACGTATCCTAATCTATTTATTTTTGTCAAATTCATTAAAAACAACCCGAGTTTAGCATATGTTTACTTTTTGCCGGTCTTCCCGTAACTAAACCATTTTTTAATTATCTCAAAATATTGTGTGACAGATGCATGAAGAGGTCAACAGATTTTAATTATATTTCAATCAGGTCAACTCTTATGCGTACAAAACTTAAAATTAAATTTGATTTTTAATTAATGTCCAAATTATGGAATTTTGATTGGTAATCCTGACAAATTTTGCACTCTTTTTTTTTTGTCCGGATTAACGATTTTTAATATTTCGACATTTGCTACAACTTTTTATCAAATTTTCTAATTTCGATATATCATCCAGCAATAAGTCAATATAGAGATCATTCAGTAGTGCCTGCAGTGGTATAGTGTTATTGTTAATAAATCGTAAATCGCTATTTAAATGAAAAATTTTTTTGGTTTTTTGAATTTATGGAATAAAAATAAAACAGATATTTTTGAAAATATGGTTTTGGACGCTATACTCAAAGATTAACAATGTTTGCACACACACACATTAAGGACTAATCCATATAAAAATAATAGTATTATGGAAACATATATCTTTTGTTAATTGTAGTACAATTAGTGCATTTTTATATCCTCCCATGCAGATTAATTTAACAACTTAACTGTAATGAATGTTTAGTATAGATGCCATAAGCTCCACGTGGAATAATATGACTTGCTATAAATATATATTAGTCAATAGTCATTTCTCGATTTGTTCATATAATTATATAGTACAGTGCTATATTCTACAATTTCATGAGTTATCACGGTAATCAGAGAGGATTAATGTCTGTTTTGCTAAAACCTACAATATCTAAGCATTCACAAGTGTTTAATAAACAATCACAATAATTTATTACAATTTTCACTCTTTTTATCTCTATAGGTACATTAGCAACTCAATTTCTATTTAATATTATTAACATAATTTAATTAATTTCCAATCGTACAAAGAACAGCGCATATATATAACGTGAATTTAATGTGCATATCAAAACCGCAATAAAATAAAAACCAATTAAGAAATTTCAGCGAAATATTTTGAAAATTGAATTTTTGAAAAATTTCAATTTAAATCTCTTACATATTTTTATTTCATTAAAATAGGTAGGTATATATTATACAGGGCTGTGTAATGTAGGTATTTAAATAATTTAATTTAATTCATTTTATTGATAAAACTTTCATGCGTTTTTTTTTTGTTTTTGCATATACCTATACTAACAAAGGGCTTATTTATGTATGTAGGAATTTCACTAAATAAAATAAATTACAAACTCACAATATATTTTTGTTATACTTATTATTCTTTTACATATTTTACGAATATCTACTTTATATGTTTGCAATAGCAAGGTATAAAATTTAAAAATTAATGCTTGCATTTTATTTTATATTATTTTTATCAGAGAAGCAGTTTTTATGAGTAAAATAACAAAAATGAACTTTCAAAAGCATTCGTTAAATTCTGTTATATGTAAAAGATAAAATTTCCTTTTTACTTTAACATTCAATATAGACAGTATATGTATATGTAGGCACAGATTCTTCTTGAACATAATTTTTAATAAAATAGTTGATTTATGTACTATGTAAATTTACTTCACATATAATATATATGTGAGATTTACTACGATATTAAATTTCAAAACCTCATATTTTCTATTTTGCATATATACACGAGCTTATGTATAAAAAAAATAGTACAAAAATCAACAAATTTAATCTTTTTATATATAATAATTAATGAAAGTTATTAATTTTTGATATATTATACAGAATATATGTGAAGTTTAACCGAATATTATTATTGGTATATATCTGCGGTATAGTTATTATTATTATACAACAGCATAGAGGTAATTAAAAAAAAAAAGTAATTAATTTTAAACAATCAAAACCTTTATTTTTTTTTTAATATAAAGACCATATACTCACTCGTATGTGTTGAAGTGAAATACGATAATAAATATATAATTTGAAAAAGGGACTCCAATTTTTTCGTACACACTTATTATATAGAATACACTGGGTAGTCGAAAAAGTATTGAGCCCTTTTATCTACGATATCATCATTTTGGTGGAATTACAAAGACAAAGAAGGCATTATGTATTTTGAACTGTTACAACGTAGCCACACAAACGTTCAATTCAGAGGTATACAATCAACATCTAACCAAACGGCACAATTAAATTAAAAAAAAAAGTCAGATCAGAATCGGAAAATCAAAATCTTCAGCATATCTTTGGTCAGTCGTTTCAAAAATTATTGGAGCTTGGTTGGGAAGTGTTGCTACATCCACCATATATAGTCCGGAAGTTCCACCTTCAGATTACCATTTGTTCTGGTCTCTGCAGTACTCGCTTAATGGTTTTAAAAATTCAATTCCATAGAGGCCGTAGTGCAAAATACACAATTTGCTCAGAAAACCTAGAAGTTCTAAAGCAGTGATGGATTAATGTCTTTACCAGAAAAATGGCAGAAGGTGCTCGAGCAAAATGGCACATATTTGGTTTAATAAAACTCATTTGAAATTGTATAAATTTTGATTAAAAAATTGGCTCAATACTTTTTCCACTAACCAATATATACATAGTACATCCCTATAGATAATATGATTAAAATCGGTTGACACATCTCATGTTTTTCACATAATTATTATCCATATAGTAGAAATACAAATCAGATATTCAATACTTATAGGATTTTTCATCCACATGTTTATAAGGTGAACTATATAACTCTTATATATGCCTATAATACTACACAACACACGACACGTGTATTGTAACATAAATATACATATTATAATCATTTAGTTCAATATATATTTTATATGATATATTATATGTGAAAAAATTAATAATACATAGCGAATATATAAATTTTGTGTAAAATGAGATTGAGTTGAAAATATATTCGGGTATCTAATCAATATTTATATAGCACAAGTTGTTGGATTGAATATTTTCCATCAATATGATGGACACAGCCCGAATAATTAATTAATATATGATCATAATGATGATGTGATATAAATTGATTTATGTTTTAATTTTATAATACACACCCCCATATACATACCATATATTGAATTTGTGTACAAATAACTTAATTAAAGCATTATATAATCAGAATGTTTGACCAGTACAAAAATGCATATAGCACTAGTACAATAGATTTCTATACTTTTGAGTTCACTTATATATTTAAATATTGTATTTATAATTGCATTTCAAGATAGATCAGAGCAGTATATAACGTGGACCGACTCGCCTACACATAACTATACTATTTTGTATTTTAAGTTGACGTTGACTTTCAGTGATGAAATTTGTTAACAAAAGTGTATTTGTATAAAGTGTAATAAAGTGTGGTCTACTTTATAATTACATAATACATATATGTCGTCGCATTCACTATGTTCCAGCATATAAAATCGACATATATTAATTATAAAATTAGAAAGAAAACAAGTATAGGAACAAACTTTGAGTAGATAAATTGTTTTATCTATTATTATTTTTACTAATTTTATTATATATTATTAAATTATTTGCTGAAAAAATTAAAAATATAAGTAGAATAATGGCATCAGAACTCAGCCCCTAATTAGTCTCCTGCTCCTTATGAGAAAAAATAGCACTTACGCGTGTACACAAATTTTTGTGATATTTTTTTCCTATATGGGGTTTGAGTACTACCCTATATAGTTGATAAAACAATTAACAAAAGAAGGATTTAAGATGTTCAGATAATTTTTAATTTATTATTATATTTTTATATTTATATATTAGGTTGTCAACTATCTCCCTTCCGCCTTTTTGCTCTTTATTCAATGCTTTATAAAAAGTGTTACAGTAATCGGATTTAGTTCAAATATGCGCCGTTTTGTTCGATAATCTGTTTCCATCTAGACTGCAACTTCATAATACCTCCCTCGTAGAAGCCCCCCTCCTTATTTGCGAAGAACTCGGACAGCCACTTTTCACAAGCCTCTTTTGAGATCAACTTTACACCACCAAGGGCGTTCGCCATGGACAGGAACAGGTGGTAATCACTTGGCGCTATGTCCGGGCTATATGGTGGATGCGATAAAACCTCCCATCCGAGCTCCCGTAGCTTCTGACGAGTCATCAACGAAGTGTGTGGTCTGGCGTTGTCCTGGTGGAACACTACACCCTTCCTTTTGGCCAATTCTGGACGCTTCTGGTCGATCGCCTGCTTCAAGCGGTCCAGTTGTTCGCAGTAGATGGTAGAATTAAGCGTCTGGCCATATGGGAGCAGCTCATAGTGGATGATTCCCTTCCAATCCCACCAAACACACAGCAAAACCTTCCTGGCCGTCAATCCCGGCTTGGCCACTGTTTGGGACGATTCACCGGCCTGCGACCACGACCGTTTTCGCTTGATATTGTCGTATGTGATCCATTTTTCGTCGCCAGTCACCATCCGCTTCAAGAATGGGTCGAGTTCGTTCCGTTTCAGCAGCATTTCGCAAATGGAAATTCGGTCCATTAGATTTTTCACTGTTAATTCATGTGGCACCCAAACATCAAGCTTTTTTTTGTATCCAACCTTCTGCAGATGGTTTAAAATGGTTTGGTGACTAACTCCCATCTCCTGGGCGATGTCACGAGATGCCACATGCCGGTCTAACTCGATGTATTCCATGATTTGATCGGTATTTGTCGTCACAGGTCTTCCGCCGGCTGGCTTATCCATGGTGTCGTTTTCACCGGCTCTGAATCGTCGAAACCATTCCTCCGCGGTTCGAAGTGATAGAGTACCATCCCCCAAAACACCATTAATCTCACGGAACGTTTCTCTAGCGGATTTGCCTTTAACGAAGGAAAACTTTAAAATAGCGCGAATTTCGGCGTTAGTGAACTCCATGTTTACACGTCTATAACTGTTGAACGCAATATCCAATAATCATACATAGCGTCGTTTTGTTTGTTATGTCAAGAGCTTTCAAATTATGTACAGTGTTGCCAGATACGAGCTCTGTAGCGCTTTGTACATAGCCGCGAAATTAAAAAGACAAAAAGGCGGAAGGGAGATATTTGACAACCTTATATATGAGAAAGATTCTTTTTTTTATACATGGAACGCGCGACTGATATAGATGTGACACGTATTAATTATAATTGCAGGCAACTATACGTGAATTAAATTTTTATAATTGTATGTGTATTATATATGTAACTTACTTTAACATTTCAAATATATAATGTTTTTTAAAAATCGATTTTATTTTACACAAAAACAATTTATATTCTTTTAACAATTTTCCTACCGAATTACACAGAAGTATTCGGGCCCAATTTAATGGCTAATTTTAAAATAAATTTTATCTTTTATTTACAAAAGTTTCTGTATAGAAGATCTGCCACCTAAAATGTAAATTTAGCAGAGAAACTATGGAAATGATTCGCTATATGGTGTTTATATATGCGAGGTTCTTACTAAAAGTAAGTTAAAATGTTCCCTGTTAAACAATTTGTACGTTATTGTGTGTGTGAAATGGAAATTTTCTAACAATACAATTGCCTTTAATTTACATTTATTCAACATTAAGAGTTTAAATGTGTAGGCATATATAAATTTTCATTACAGTATAAATAAATGAACTCCACCAAATACCCCTTTCACATTTCTCAGATCTCCTAAAAATCTATATTTTTATTTAGTCCAAAAAACATACAATATCAATTATTATTACATACAATTTTTTATATTGTATATTTAAAATTATTAATTTCAAATATGAATAAGTTATCCTTATTATTTTTATTATATAGTACATCACTTCCAGTCGGTAAAGTATTTGCGTACAATAACAAATTGTATATATAACTTAACATTTATTTTATTTATTATATATATTAATATACAATTATATATACACACACACACACCTACAATCTACATTCCAACTAAAGTAAAATTTTGTGATTTTTTTACCCTAAAATTACTTTACAAAATTGATGTATGTTTGTTAATTTAAAATTCAAGGACTTTCTCTGTAAAATAAATATCAGATTATATATAAGGTAATTTATATTTTTTTAACACAACACCCTAATAATCTTTAATTTCATCGGATACATATGTATTTATATATAAATTCCATGACAATTTTTACTATATATATATATATATATATATATATATACACGTGTATACGTTATGTTCACATAAAAATAATTTGGTATATTTATCTTGGATATAAATGTGGCGTCGCGACATTCCAGAAATTGTAGAAATTATATACGCATAGTGATTATGCATTATTTAAATATATATGGTATGATTATATTCATTATGCGCAATTATACATTCTTTCGCACATAGATTTGATATGGTTTCAATCAACACCACCCAAAAAATTTGATAATAAAAATTCACTTAGTTTGAGGATACAACAATGTTTTTCAAAAATTACAGAAAGAAAAATGAAGCAAAATCTCTCTTATTAGATTTCGATAGTCGATCGGACCTGTGCAGCATTACAAGATTTTGCCATATGAACGTTATATTCACTATATACTGATATTACTATATATTGGATTCTACGTTATAACATTGCTACACATACTACAATAGTATATAATCATAATTGTTTGATTTTCACATATACAATATTACAATACCTTTTCATATAAAATGGAAATTTAGCTGCATCAATAGAACTAGAAATTATGTTATACTTTATTACATTTCTATATATACAATAAGGAAAAGTTCAAACAGGTGTCCCGTAAAAGCTGTCAACTTCTCTTTAGAATTACCAAAACGAAAAATTACTATATATATATACTAATAAAATTCTGAATTACAACAGTAAGATATAAATAATAATGATAATTTTCCATTAAAATTTAATAAATAAAATAACCCAATTTATTTTAAACTATGTGATTAAATTTTATCGAATTTTCACAGTGAGTTATCGATAGAGATAAGGTGGATTTCAAAGTTTTTTAAAAAATTAATTAATATTTTGTATTTGCATCCAATTTTTGCTATATAAATACAACACACAGACGAAAATAAAAATGCGGTTTTTATCTAAAATAAATTTTAATTAAAAACAGACGATTTTAAAATTAATATTCTAGTAAAATCTAATTTGTATTCCTTTAAAGTGAACACGATTTTTAAAATGAAATGTTCTTATAGAAGAAAAACACGCGATTCCTTTCATTCAGAAATTATAAAAATCAAATTTTATTATAAAACATTATTATTCCATTTAAAATTAATATGATACCATATTTAAACAACGACACAATCTAATTTCATCCTTTTAATTTTATATGATTCATTTTATTGTTACTATATGTTTTTATTTAATTTTAAATGTATAGTATAGTTTTTTTTATTAGCTTTTGGAAGAATTAATTTATTTTGAAAATTGACCAATTGAAAACAAACAGATTTTTTGTTTTGTTTAAAAAGTTGTTCCCTTGGGCAAAATACAAGAGATTTTCTTTTTAAAATTTCTATATTGAATAACATTTGATTTTTAAAGTTTCTTTTTCTGTGCGGGTTTCATGTAATCTGTATTAGTTATTTATTTATAAATATATTTATATTAACACTTTTCCAAGTCTTTTACAATCTCCAATAAAATATTTATTTTGCTGTTTTCAATATCAAATATTGTGCTATATATTCGCTTTATCTAAGCATTGCTTGAATAAACTGTTTATTCTTCTTATTTGTATATATATAAAATCATGTACATGTAGCGTAGCTATGAAAAAAAATCTGGATAAATAGCCTACTAAATTTTCTTTTATGGATTGTTCTTGTTTTGAATATTGGATCAAAATTAGTAGATTTATCGAAAAATATAGTTGACCGTTTACTATATCATAGATTAATTTTAATAATTTGTTTAACATTTGTCATACTAAATCAGATCAAATTAGAATAAAATTGCAATATAACTACACCTGAGTATTCTAATCACTGTTAGATAATGTCATATCAAACTTTAATGAATAATATGATATATTTGAATTTGGCCTCAGGCAGAAATATGGTAATTATTTTAGTTGAGAATCTCAAATCCTATATGTTATGTGCAGATGAACAAAGTATGTTAATAATATTACCATATCAAAATTAACGTTTAACGCTATGTCACTATATAATATACAGACATTTGAATGACAATTTTCATAATATAATTAATTTGATAGCATTGGTATGTTTTTTCTATTGTCGTCAAACATGTGTTAATATTCTACCCTCGTCTGCACATATACGTATAATTACATATACATATTTAAATATATAATGTTTTTGACTCAATAAGTGTCATTAATTTTAAAAGAACCTTTTTGTAGAGAATACTTAATTAAATAAAATATAAATTTATAAATAGAATTTATCTAGTGAGCGAGGTGAATGGAAATAAATTACTTATGTACAAACAGAAAATGGATATTATAAAATATTAATAATAGGTGTGTGTGTAGGTAAAATATGTAAAATATACAATATCAAATATTTTACATTAGTTTTGAAATTTTGTTATTAATAAGAAATTCATATTGACGAATAAATTTCAAATAAAAGTATTATATGTAAAATAGGTAAAAAAATTCTACATAATTTTAAAGTATACTAGTTCAATATATCCATGTCACGACAGGAGTCATCTATGTAATACTCTAAATTACCCGTTTTTAATTGTCTTTCGTCAAAGGTTAGAAGTAACCTTGTATTGCAACATTAAAAATCTATTATGCGACATATTTATATCATTACCATTTGTCATTTTAACAATTAGCCAATGGCACCACATGAACAAATTTAGTTTTTATAAATTAATCAATAATATCATCTCTATATACCAATTTATTTGTTTATGAGTATACTAAAACCAATAAAAACTACCAATAAAATTGATTTAGATAATTTTTGGACCTTGCGTTGACATAATGATGCTTTTTAATGGGTAAACGCATTTTATTTTCTAAAATTGTAATTTTATCACTATCAAATGATGTTTATACAAATTTTAATGATCATTCGTGAATGCTCTTTAATTTATAATCACTATTAATTATAATTATTTGCATAACAAAAACGGCATCGATCACTTCAGTATAATCTTAACATATGATAAATGATAACACAAAGGCTTCTTTTTTTTTACTTTTTATGTGTAATTATTGTAAAAATTTTGAATAAGTTATTAATTTAATTTATTTAAGAATAAAAAGAAAAAAAAATTAAAGCAAAAAAGTTTGTTAAATTGAATTTATATCATATGAAACTTTTTACAAATTAAAAATAATAGGCTATTGTTTTAAAATGGTTTGGATGAATGGTTAATTAATAAATATGATCCAATTTTAATTTTAATTTTTGGAGTAATATCATGTTATATAGTATTTTAATTATACAAATTAAATTTATTTATAATTTTTAAAAAAAAAAAAACAAACAAATAAATAAAACGTAAATTAAACACATTTATTGTTATTGTCACAGAGATTAGTTCTTAAATTTGTATAGATAATTTTTAAATTTAACCATGGAAAATTAAATAATTGTGATACCCACCAATAGATGGCGGAATATATCATTTAAGATCAATGGTAATCATACCTTCGACATATATGTATTGAATAGTATCACATACCATTCACGATCACTATATTTTTTAATGAAGTTTTATTACAAAAACAATATATGTCATTAAAAAAAACTATTAAAACATATCGTTTTAAAAAAGGGGAAAAAGAGGAGTATATGTGTTGTGTGTTGTGTTAATATGGGTAAAAATTGTGAATTGTGTATATAAAAATGACACGAAGCCGATGAGGAATTTCTTATAAAAAAAAAATTGATAATCAAGAATAGAAATCAAAGATTTATGTAAAAAAAAGTATTAAAGAACAAAAATATATTAAAACACTGTACACAGAAAGTAATTTAAATTAAAAATACTGACTTTTAGTTTTTTTTGTAAAATTTTGTAAAAAAATAAAACTCACCTGACGCTGACTTGTATTGTAAAGTATACAATAAAATGTATAACCATAAAAAAGGTATCGGCAACAGGTGATGATGAATATGAATAATTAAATAATAATATTATCCTTTGGTTAGCTGGTTGCATTCACACATTTATGACATGTAATTGAAAATTTATGTATTCAATCATCAGTCATCGCAAATTAATAAAAAAAAAAAACTAAAAATAATTAATACCATAACAAGAATTACATTTGCCAAATAAATGTTATGCAAATTTATTTATAGAACACAATGGGAAAAAAAATAAAATCTATTTTGTTTTTTTGTATTAATTTTTTACGCACACGTCACAAACACAATCACTATTATAAAATACCAAGAAAAAAAACTATCTACATTAAATTTTAATATAATAAGTTAAGATATTAAACAATTGTAAATATAAATCGTAATTATAAATAATTAAAAATTTATTAATTAATTTTTTCTTTCTTCACACACGGAAAAATAAAACAAAACAGCACCGCACGCACAAATAAAATATGCGTGAAAATGAAATGACAATTGACAAAACAAAAACGAAAAAACGAAAAAAAAAAAAACAAAAAATTCAGAGAACAAAAATTACTTATTAATAATAATTTTAATAATTTTACGATTATTATTTAATTGTATTTTATTCAAATAATGAAAGTGTGTTGTTCAATTTGATTATATTTTGTAAATTAATTAACTAAAAATTTATTCAGTATATTTTCGCAATTGATTATTTAGTTATGAAAATTTATGGGGTAATTATTACATAGTCTTTCTTAAATTTAAATTTATAAAACCCCACAGTTAATATATTTAATGCTAATATAAAAATATAAATTAAATATATATAAACATTATTTGACATGCTGTATTTTTATTGTGTGTGAATGATATATTATTAATTTTAACATATTTTAATATAATAAAAGTAACAAAAATACTCATATTTACACATAACTATAATATATATTGGGGTGGTTTTTTTTTTTTTTTTTTTGAGTTATATCTATTGAATTTATTGTATATTATTCAATTTTTCCACTCTACTAAATTTATAAAATTTTAAAATTAATGTGATGATGCGTAAATTGATAATATATAATCAGTATCAGTATATCTATAAAAACAAAAACTATATATAAATATCAATATGCAGTATATTGTAAATAAAATGTACTTTTTATATGATTTATAAAAGTGACATCAAAAACAGGATATAAAAACAAATACAATATATATATTTGGCAAAGGATATTCTGAAATATTGAAATATAAAATCAAATATATATATTGGTATGTATACTATAATTTAATATATATATTTAGTAGATACTTGTATAAGAACTTATTGGTATAATCAATGTAATAAAATGTGGAACTAGGACAATGCACTTTTCTGGAATAGTTTTGTTTTATGATGGCCAAGTAACGAAAGTGTGTTAACCTCAAAAATTACATTTTATGCCAAAAATGTTTTCTTTTTTTTATCTAGTCGCCATATAGTCTCTGTAAAATTATATATATGATATATATATATAGTTATATATACAGGAACGCTTACAATATGGATATATAAATAATATAATTTGAATTCGAATAAAAAAAAAAGGAAAACAATCATAAATGGAAATGGAACATTTCTTAGAATAATATATATATATACGTGTTAGATTGTTAGATACATATCTATATACATCTGCATACGTACAGTATCCTTAATACATAATTAAAAATATATATATTTATTTTTACACAATTAATAATCGTATTTCGTATATTTTCTTTTTATTTATAACAGTGCAACGCAGCAGCGTAACGGAAGCAATTAACAATTTTCTTAAATAGAAATATAAAATGATATAGAGAGAGAAAAAAAAAGTAAGAAAATGCCAGGATCTTGTCAACGATTACGTTTGCCATCATTGGCCACAACAATTAAATCTCAAAAATCGGAATATAGTCCATTACGTAAAGAACAACGACGTGTTGTTGTTATGGGTTCAGCAAAAGTTGGAAAAACATCTATAATAACACAATTTCTGTATGATAAATATTCAACAAAATATCGTGAAACTGTAGAAGAATTACATCGTGGTGAATATGAATTACCTGATGGTGCATCATTAACACTTGACATTTTGGATACATCTGGAGCATTTCCGTTTCCAGCTATGCGTGCCCTATCTATATCAACAGGCGGTGCATTTCTTTTAGTTTATTCCATTAACGATGAAGAAACATGGAAAGAAGTTGAAAAATTACGTGAACAGGTAATATATTCTGTTATAATGATAAACGAAAATTAGTGCGTTTATAATAATATAATTATAATAATAAAGTACCTGTAAATAATTTTTAATCTTTCCTTCATTCAGATCATTGAAGCTCGCGGATGCAGTGTACCAATAGTAGTTGTAGGAAATAAATCGGATTTACCTGAAACAGATAGAATAGTTCAACGTGAAATTATTGAATCAATAGTTACAGTGGATTGGGAATGTGGATATGTAGAATGTTCGGCTAAAGAAAATATAGCAATTATTGAAGTATTTAAAGAGCTTTTGGTACAAGCAAAAATACGTTATAATTTAAGTCCAGCTGTACGACGAAGGCGACTATCATTACCATCATATTCGGCACCAAATCAAAAATATAGTAATGCTAAATATTCAATGAAACGTCATTCATGTACGGTAGCATAGAATGGAAAAAGAAAAATAATACTTATTAATCCTATTTCTTTGTTTTTTCTAAAATATAAAAATAAATAATTATATATAAGTTTAACAAAATTTATATAAATAACATTGTATTTTCAATACAATACAATCTTGCTTAAAACAATAAAATATAATAAAAAAGTGAGTTATTTTTTATTATATATATTAAAATATATAATTGATTAATCAAATGATTGATGGAAATACAATTTAGTTAATAATTTCTATGCAACATCGTATATAAAATTAATAAAATTATTACAAGGAAATTATCAATAAATGTTTAAGATAATATAATATTTATATATACTTTAATAATATACATGAGCGAGCATATTTTTTATACACGTCAAATATATATATATATATTAATTTTATAAATAAAATTAATTGCAAAGAATTTATAATAATAAAATATATATTATTATAGTTTTATTTATTATTTGATATTATACAAAATTTTAGTTAGTCTATAACTTTGCATCAAAATAATAAAATAATATTAAATATGATGCCTCTGCTCTATCACACCTACTCACAATTCAATCAGAAGATTTTATTTTAAATATTATTTATTTTATTTAATTTGTATTATATAAGTTTTAATTTTAATGTATTATTAATTTTCAATTTAATAATAAGTTGAATTATTTTTTTTAATGCTATATTATATGCTTTCTCGTTAAAAATGTATTTTAAATATTTATAATTATACTATAATCTATCTGTATCTGTAATTATAATTATGTATCACATGTATTTAAATAAAATGTAATATGTTATATGTTAATTTTGTAATTTTATTGTGACACTCTTTTTTAATTTATCCATTATCCATTTCATTTAATTTACGGATTCTGTGACGCAGATAGTGGATTGATCATCATCATACATAAATTATTGTTACTTCAAATGTATAGCAGTCAAAAGAAGACACATAGAGAGATGCTTCTTTAATTCCATTATTTTTAAATGTGCATGATTAGGATATAAATATAATCGAATGTGCATTTATATTTGATAATCTGTGTACATACATGAGTCCAACACCGCATATAATCTTCAAAAATATTTATTTTTTATCATTAAACATTTGTTATTAATGCTCAAAAATATCCTTATACTACTTTTTGTGTAATAAAAATAAAGGATTTAAAATTATAAAACCTTACAAATTTATTTATTTATAGAAAAAAGGATATTCACTCTTCTATGGTGGTGAATATATGGGTGTGTGTGTGTGTGTATTTGATAAGTGCGATGATATTATATTATGAACAAATTTTTTAAATATAATTGGAAAAAGTGTATGTGGTGAATTATTATGTACAACATCCGTCAATTATCAACTTGAATGTTTGGCATATTCTTTTTTAAAACTTATATGTTTTATTTACTCTGTTTACATAAATATCTAATACATTACGGACGAAATTCATTAATTTTTTTTTAAAGTCATATATTGCTCCTAATGGAGCTTTATGTCATCTAATAAAACTTTCATTACAGCCAAGTTTGTAAATTACTCTGCATGGGAGTACATAACAATTTACCAATTCTACTGCAACAAAAAGAAAGTAAGATGTTTTCAAAATTCTATTATTTTTATATGGGTGATTAGCCCATAGTGAAGACATTGTTAATCTTTGAGTAGCGTCCAACACCATATTTTCAAAGATATCGTACTTGTACCTATTGTTCCGGAAAGAAAATGGTTATTAAAATGACGTTAAATAAATATGTAACAAATTTCATACCTGTTTCTGTTAGCTCCTGAAATAGTTTACCTCCAATATTTCGTCGTAACCGGGTGTTTTATTTCGGTTGATTTCCTTCCGAATTGTATGTCGAACTTCTTGAATGGTAAATCTTTTGATGGGATGATGCACTTGCAGAGGTGATTGAATGAAGTCAATTAAGTGGTTATTTTCTTTATCTGTCATTTCTTGAAAATTAATTGCAAATGGTGTCGACTTTTAATTATCACTATTTGTCCAGTTTTCATGTTTTTTTATAGGTGGAATATGATGTTGTGGCTTATTTGCGGAACTATATACATAGAATGAAGGATAACGATTTAGCGATTTTTATTTCATTAGTATACACAACATAGTGCTCTTGTATCGAAACGATAAAATCATTTTTAATTAATATTCTGGTCTTTGACACATTGTGAATACTTAAGAAATATATATAAAAAAATATGTTTTATATAACTACATTTTTTTTTTTGGTTTTATTATAAAATAATATTATACACAATATTTTTTAGTATAAATTTAATTGTACAAAAATTATAGTATACAAATTCCTGATAATTTTGAAAAATAAACAAAACAATTAAAAATAGTATAGAAAAATTGGAAATAAATTGATTGTTTATATGGCTGATATAAACATTCAATTTATATTAAACCATTCTTTGTACATTTATTAATAATTGTTTAAAAGAAAAACATAACATATAGGCGGGTAACTGCGTACTAATCAATGGCGAAGCCTGAGAAATTGTATTCAGTTTTAAATATATATATATATATTTCTTATAACCTGGGTGAAATTAGTTGGTATATTCTCCGAAGTGAATTTTCCAGAAAATCTACTTTTATGATTTAACATCTTCTTTTAACTGCTGGCAATAGCTTTTTATATACAGAATTGCAAATTATTATCAATTTCCAGATTACAAAGATATTTAAAATTAATTCAAAAGATATGACCAATCGATGGCAGAGAAAATTTAAACAATTTTGTGATACTGCATAAAGTTGGCAACCAAATATGGTACAAAAAATTATATATAGTATCATTATTTCATAAAAAATTTCACTAACATCAAATGGAAAATCGCGCTCATATATTTTTTGGAGACGTGAATCGATTTTAAAATTCTATGAATTATTGGAAATTGATTTAAATTTACAATTCTGTATACAAAAATTGGAAATCTGTTAAAACTGTGGCCCGTCATTTTAAAAAGATGATAATGTTTAAAAGACGATTTTCCGGAAAATTTTTAATAAGTGGACATTCCGTATTTTACTATATAATATAATGTATAGTCTATTTTCTTCAATTCTAGCTACCAGAAAAATATAGTGATATTATTATCTGAAAACCGTTTTTCAAGCTTCGCCATTGTTACTCTACAATTATAATAAAATGTTAAAATATTAAATTAAAAATATATATGGTAAATTTTATGGCTGAAAAATTTACTATATATAGTATTTAAGACTTAAATTTTTAAATCTATATAATAATAAATGTGCTAAAATAAATTAATTATAATAAAATTAAATTATAAAATTACAAAAATTGGATTTCAAAACTAAATTCGATGTTTTTAAAAATTAATATGGTAACAAAAATTTATTTCAATTTATTAATTATATTAAAATAAAAATAATTATTTTTAAATAAAATATAAAATTTTTAACATAAATGCAACTCAAATACTTAAATTTATATTTATTTAGGCTATAATATTTTTATATATATTTATAAATTTGTGTGATTTTTTAACATAATTAATATATAAACATATAATGCAATCCTAAATGGCTGTTTAGAAGTACATTTCGAATAATTTAATTTTTATATTTTTTTTTTATTGTAATTAACAGCAAATATTTTTTGAAAATAAAATAAAATAGAAATATATTATTCTTTTAGTTTTAAAATTAATAATATTATAATATGTCGCATCCGATTTGCTTGCTTATAATACATAAATTTAAAATAAAAATTTTTTAATAATAAGGTATAAATTCTTATGTTAATAATATTAATAATTAGTATTTTGTGAGCTGTATTTCTCATAAAAAACGAAAAGAATTATTTATATTCTCATACTATTAACAAAAGTTCTATACAATATAAATATTATTATACGCTAAAATATTAACGACTATATAAAATAGTAAATAAGATTATTAAATAAATAATTATTTATAATATTATCTACACAGCATTTTTTTTTTTATTTGTTTATATTCTTCAATTCGCACACAATATAATTTTAAATAAATTGTACATTATGCAATACTTAACTTTTAAAAATATTGCAAGAAAAATTAATGATTAATACAAATAAATAAAATCACAAAATTAATTGAATTGATGCGATGTATTTAATGATTAAAAATGACATTATTAATTTATATATCGTTTTGTAATTATATAAATGAATATGTAAAAACTGTGATCCAAAAAATGTTATTAATTAAACTATTTTGTCATTTGACTTTTTATGAATGTAAAAAAAAACACAATTTTTTTTATCTTTATTTTTAAAATAAAATAAATAAAAAATACAATTAATTATAAAATGAAATTAATTTACGAAATATAAAGTTTTATATTAAACATAATATATGTGAAATCTAGTAAAAGGTCTATCTCACACTTCATCACCTTCTTTTGAGGCGGTTAATCGAATTTGAGTTGATTCATTTGTAACACCGTTTACATTTGTTTGATAATCACGCCATGGTGTTGTTAGTATACGAATTCTCTGTAAATACAAATTATAATAAATACAAATAATAAATTGTCTTAAATAATTGTTATTTAAATAAAAAATCAATAAGTTATTGTTTAATGCATCATTATAAATCAAGTAAGAACTATTAATACAAGATTAGTAGGAAACAGTTTGCTGTATATATACACACTCATTCATTATTTCCGCTTAAAAATTTAAAAATATTTTGTCTTATGATGTTATTTTTGGTATATAGGCTATTAAATTCTTTTAAGACCCTATACATCAAAACATTTTGTGAACTCTGTTTACGGTATAATGGCAATCATAAAAATTATCACAATTTCGCAAAGAATATCCATGTGATTCACCAGACACTTACTTATAAAATTAAATGAATATTCCTCAACATCATCCCATTAACAATTTTGTAAACATAAGTTGGAACACTCACGCATAATATATGCGTTTCCTTATTGACATCAATACATTGTAATGACACCAACATATAGTTTATACATTTGTATATTTCCCTAGAGCAACAAAAAATTATTCTCATTGCCAGATTTTGTAATTTATGCATTGTTTTAACGTTACTTTTATATATGATAAAAACAACAATGATGATCTTTCCATTAACAAAATAATAATTAACGAATTTTGTATATGAGTGCTTAATACAAACACTGAAAAAAAAATACAATCCAGACTGATATACACATACCTGTTTAAATGATCCCGGTGTAATAATTATTTTATAAATTCCAACTGTAGGTATCATAACCATTGATGAACCGGCTATACACCATCCCAATATATTAGCCCATTCTGGATAAATGTAACCCTCATAACTTAATGGTTCATAACCAATTAATCCATACACAATTATAAATAGTAAAAATATTGGACAAACAAATTTCCAACAAATACGCCAATATAATCCCGGTGATATTTCAATCATATCATAAATATCATCACAAAAACGATTGGTTCCATAGATCCATGACACTGCAATTGCTTCAAAAAATACAGCTATTAAAATTGAATAACCGGCCGCATAACGATCTAATAGTTGAAAAAAATAAAATCCACCCTGTGCACAACTCGCCAAACCAACAATAAAATATAATGAAAATAGTAGAGCCACAAATATTTCACGGTTTCTTTTCACTTTTGGATATTCATCACTGATTGCTGTGATAATAGCTTCGGAACCACCAAACTTAAATAAATAATAATAATAATAATAAAATATATAGTTTTTAATTTATATATAATTAATTGTGCATATAATGAAATCTATTTATATTGTAAATGTTTTAATTACCGAACTATCTAATCCTAATGTTAATAACATCATAAAAAATATTAATGCCCAAAATGTACTACCAGGCATTGTAGCTATTGCTGCTGGATAAACAATAAATACAAGTCCTGGTCCTTCCGTTGCCACTTCATTAATACTTTGTCCCGATGCATACGCCATATAACCTAAAACTGAAAATATAACAAAACCAGCAACAAAACTAGTTGCAGAATTTATAAAACTTGTCAACAGTGCATCTCTGCAAAAATGAAATAAAAGAAAATTAATTATATAATTACAAGTAATAACAGAAGTATTTGATATGTCTCCACTCACTTATAAACATTATTATTATATTTATTATAAGATGCATATGCTAATAATACACCAAATCCGGGTCCTAATGAAAAAAAAACTTGTGTAGCCGCATCAACCCATACCTTCGTTTTAAAAAAATTAAATTCATTTATAAATTAATACCGTTGCGATCATATTAAAAAGTAAGTGCACAATAAGTTACATGTTTTAGCATATCTTTTGAAATAATAATTATAATCTATATATTTTTAATCACTCCCATCCAACCATATACAATACATGACAAAATAAAGATATTGCTGTAATAAAATATAGGGAGAAATTCGTATTTTAATTACATTTGCTATTTAATCGTAATAACTTCATTACATAGCAGTTATCACAAGTTTTTATAGTACATCAATATTGTAAAACCCTTCCTCTGCTTAAAAAAAGTGATAAATGTTTATTTTTCATATGTCCTTTTAATATTCCTTTTTGAATTAACTATAAATTTATCGATTAAATGTACGGAGAAATTTTTCAAAACTGTCAATATACACTTATTGTTTAATGGTGTTAAAACATCTTAACGGCAGTATTTAAATAGCAAAGTAAAATTAATTGAAGTTTCTTTAAGTTATAGTGCACCTACTTTTAAATATATGCTACTGTAATCATATACACCTACATTAACAATAAATCTATACTATACATAAATTATTATTCATATCTTAAATTAAAAGTATTTATAGTGGATTAAAAAGGTGAACACTAATTAATTATATGGCTCACTTAACTTTAGATATGAAAAATAATTTGTAGTGTTATAAATTCTTTGGATTTACTTAAAAATTAAATACCATATAATATTTTCATTTAATATAATTATTCTTACTTCAGCCTGATAGATGACATCAAAATTAGGTCTCACATAATATTTAATACCTTCAGCTGAACCGGGTAATGTAATGCCACGAATAAATAATATAAATAAAACAACATATGGAAATAATGCTGTAAACCATACAACCTATTAAAGGTATAAAAGTAAAATATGTATTCATAGTGCCTACACCCATATATTGTACAATAAAATATGTAGTACCTTTCCAGATGTTCGTATTCCTTTCCACAATGAAAAATAACATATTAAATAGACAGCTAATAAACATAAAGCCATATCCCATTTAATTTTACCCAAATCATGTATTCCTTCACTTTGATTCAATTCTAAAATATATCGACTTAATAAAGAGAATATATATTTAATATTAATAAAATATTGTGATAGAAAATAATATTGTTAAAAGATTTCTTAATTTTTATATCCAAACATACTTGAAATATTCTGAAGCAGCTGATGAATATTTGATTGAAACCGCAGTTTCATTAGATATTGTTGTATTTGCTTTTGCAAATTCAAACTGTAAAATATCGATTAAAATATATATAAATAGAGATAATTTATGCATAATGCATACACGCGACCTATACGACAACGGGTGTGAACGCTTGTGAATGATTGGACTTCTAATTCTAAGTTAAATATGCCGTGTCCGATTACAAATTTTCCATTTAAAAACGCTGAATTTTAAGAGATATGAATAATTGTATTTTATTATTACTTTCAAATATTATTATTATTTCAATCATTCATATCTCAAATTTTAATCTCAAATTGTATTATGATATTTTTCAACTTAGAATTAAGTGTTCTATCAAACCGGGTTGTCCAAGTGGAGCTTATAGCATCTAATAAACATTCTTTACAGCCAAGTTTGTAAATTACTCCGCATTTACCAATTATAATATAATTAACGAAAAATAGATGTTTTCATAATTCTATTATTTTTATATGGGTGATTAATCCATAACTACATCTAGTTTCCACTATTTAACGGTTGCCATTGGAAACAACATTATTTTAAAATGCCTGATGCAAATTCCCAAACCAATCGATCAAGTAGTTCATTATTAACAAGCAATTTATACAAGTTCATTTTTGTATTTTTCAGAAAAGGGATAAATTACAAGTTCGTGGTGCAATTCATTATCTTTTTTTGAATCAAAGACAAATTTAAAAAAGAATATGGATAATAGTTTGCGTAGTTTATCACCATCATACGATATCATACGCAGTCGTATGATCGCAAATGATGAAGAAGAAGAATAGTACTAGCGATGCAGTGACAAATCATCGTCGAAAAAAGTTCAAGAGCTTGCTGAGATGTTCAAAATATCAAATGATAGTATAAGTAGGATATTTCATATGAAATTGAATATGAAAAAGATATGTGCAAGGTGGGTGCCGCGCGTTTGTTAACATTACCAGAAAAGATAATTCGTTGGACACGTTGTGAGTAGCTTTTCGCTATATATCAGCGTAATCCAAAAGAGTTTTTACGATGGCTCATAACTGTTGAGATAACTGATGAGACATGGATTCATCACTACAAACCAGAAAGAAAAAATCAATCCAAACAATGGGTAAGAAGGTGGTGGAAGTGCACCAAAGAAAGCAAAAACGGTTATATTAGCAGGAAAGGTTTTAAAATTAAATAAAACGACCACATTTAGCAAAGAAAAAATGCATTCTTATCTAGATTACGCACCGTCACACACATCAGGTTTAACAACAGCAAAATTGAATGAAGTATGATACGAAATTGCTCCATATCCACCATACATTCCAGATTTAGCTCCTAGTGATTTTTTCATATTTCCTAAAAAAATTACTTGCTGGAAAGAGATTCACGTCAGAAGAATTGATTATCGCTGAATTTGAAGCATATTTTGAAGGTTTTGAAACATCGTATTTTACGGACGGAGTTAAACATCTTGAAAAACGTTTGATGTAGTGCATTGCGAATTAGAAGGGGACTGTTGTTGAAAAATACAGAAACATTTTTCAAAAAAAACTGTTTTTTAATATAGGAAATATATCGAAAAACACTCGTACATAGCAAACGTATAAGAACACCCGCTGTATCTCAGAAAGCAAAATAAAATAAGATTAAAAATACAATTACCGGTCTACAGTTTTCAGTATTCCATAAATTATTACACGATGTCCATGGTAAATCACTGGTAAATGATGCGAAAAAAAATCTTAAGGACCAAGCAATTATCACATTATAATAGAAATCAACATAAAATGCAATCAATACCACAGCATAACCTATACCTACATAGGAAATAAGAAATTTTTAATACATAAGTTTATTATTAATATTTATTATATATTTTGTATAGGTATAAATATTATATATGCGAATAATCAATCTCCAATTTATTTGATTACATTGCATTAGATATGCAATAATCATAATATTTAATTTTCAATTGTATTTAAAATGAACTTATAAATAATATATAAAATTAATATAAAGAAGATTATATTGTACAATAATCATAGAAATCAATTTAATATAAAAAAAAATTAAATATTCAAATTTATATCATCGCAATGTTGCGGATTATGTATTATAGCATGGCATACATTTATATAATTTAAATTGAAAAGAATAATTTAATGGGCTTTGAAAAGATAATAACTTAATAGTATTTTGCCAGTTAAACATTGAAAGAAGAAAATTAATTTTATTACAGATTATAAATATTATTTACTACAATATATGATTACCTTTAAACAAAGGAACAAGACGTCCCCAACATGTTATTGCACCTTTTCGATTATGTTGTCCCAGCGCCAATTCCATATAGAATAATGGAATACCACCAACTAATAACATAATACAATACGGAACCAAAAATGCACCTATAAAATAAATATGTGTAAAGAATAAATGTTAAAAATCCCATGTATAATTGAATGCATTATATAATTTTTATTGATGAAGAGCCGAATTTATTCTTTAGATTTGACCTATCAATTTTTTATAATTGTGATTTTTAATGCGGTCTTCTAATTTCATTAATTTAATATTTGATAACATATTATGAAATTTAAATCAAGAATTTAATGGTAACATTTTTTTTTGATATATATCAATATCGCCTCGGAAAATTTAGGAAATTTCTCAATCAATGTCAATGAAGATTAAATAAAAATTCATGGTCTGTTGAATTTATTTTGCCAATTTTTATGTCAATTTTCCAATGTGAGTGATTCTAAAATAATGATAGAAAATTGGATATATATATTTTAATAATCTATTTAAAATTCTTAAAATCAAGTGTATAATTAATTAAAGACGATTTTCCAAACATTTTAGTTGATATCGCTGATTTCTCGCACAATTTTACAAACAATAAACTGTTGTAATTCAAGAAAACTGATGCAGCGGTTCTTGCTAAATTAAAGTTTGAATTATGGGATTGGAAGCAAGTGTGAACCATCAATAGATATATGTCAAAATTTCATAACAATCCGTCCATTGGTATTCTAAAAGTGTTACCCGAACTCTGTTCCATCAACAATAACCATCAAACTTTGGTTTGCTGATTTTACACGTGGTCGTACAGACTCCGATGATGCTGAACGTTCTGGAATTCGTAAATGAACCTGTTACACCTGAAAACATCCCAAAATCTCTGAAAATCCATATGAATAACCGCAAAGTAAGGTATAAGAGATATACCTAACACCGTGAAGATATCAAAAGGCAATTTTTTCAGCATTATACACAAACATTTGAGTACGAAAAAGTTGTTTGGCAAATGGGTGACGTGTTTGATCGCACCAGAACAAAAACAACAACGAATTGATGATTCAGGATTCTGTTTGAACATGTTTAAGAGGAAAAAGCCTGAATTTTTGCATTGATACATCACAATAGATGAAATATTAAACCATGTATAACAAAAAAATGTTGTTTTATTACTAAGACATGGAACGTTTTGACTCATGTGTTATGTTCCATAAATTGATTTATGGCGTGTACGTAAACGCAATATTAAAGCTATAAAAATTACAAAAAATGCATCAACTTATTGTAATGCTGTATGGCATATATATTTTCCTATTCTTAAAAACGCAATTATAAGAATGCGGAAACATATATTAAAGAAGTAGCAGCAAAACGAGAGCATCATAGATATAGATTAGACCGGGCTACAAATTAAAGAATTATTATTTTATTCATAAATTATCATCGGCGGCTTTCTTCTTCAATCCGTAAATATATTTTTATCATAAATGAATGCATTTTATACGAAGAAAATATCGTGCGTGGTTTACATGAGAATACAGAAGGAAACCATCAAAAAGTAATTAGGTGATACGGTACTCTTTGGTAAGTTAAATCTTTTAATCCCTCTCTATGAATATAACACCTACAATAAATATATTTAAATAAATACTCAGCAGCGCAGTTGCATAACGCCGAAATATATATTATTAATTTTGAAATATAGTGGGTTCAATTCTGCTATTTTTCATAGGAAATTTTTCGGTATTTATTTTAATACTGAAATTTTTCTGCTGGGTAACCATTTGTTCGTTTATGGAATAAAACGAAAAACGGATATCTTTGAAAATATGGTGTTGGACGCTATTCAAAGATTAATAATGTCTGCACACACACATCACTATTGGCTAATCACCCATATAAAAATAATAGCATTTTGAAAACATCTATCTTTCGTTATATACAGTACAATTGGTAAATTGTTATATACTCCCATGCGGAGTAATTTACCAACTTGGTTGTAATGAAAGGTTTATTAGATGACATAAAGCTCCACTTGGAGCAATATATGACTTAAAAAAAATAAAAAAAATATATATATATATATAGGTTACAATTGATCAAAGCAACTTCTCAGACGTTCCCCGTCTGTATTTATAATACAAATTTAAAGCATAATAACAATTACATTAATTATTAATAAAGTATACGCAATGTCACATTTTACACTTTTTTATGTTGTTGGATATGTTGTCTATCTAAATATATTGGAACAAAATATAAATAAAGTGTAGGTAGTAGTAGTAGTAGTAGTAGAATTTAGTAGTCTGATATTTAATTTTTAAATATTTACACAGCAGTTATATATTTATAAAATTTGCAAATACTAATAATGTCTGCTGCAGAAACAATAACAATTATTAATTTCTAATAACTGAAAAACATATTGAATGTATTAAATTCGAAAATGGAAATTGTTGTTCCAAATAATTGGCATTTGCGGGAATTATTGCACAATTATTATGTTTTCATTTAACTGCTGAAATTGTGACTGTAAATGAAAAATGGGTTTACTATGTGAATCCTAAACATAAAAAAAATTGGGCACAGGATGTTGTGTACTATCACTGTGGTGATGTCTACTGACGATAACTAATGCGTTTAATGCAAACAGTGATGGAAAAATTACCAAAATAATGGGTGATAGACACAACAAATAAATTTTTCAACATGACAACGTCAAACGTCGTTAAAATCTATTTATAATAAGGAGATCACTGGGAAGTTCTATCGCAGCCGCCATGTTCGAGCCAATGCGTCTCGGATTACTATTTATTCCAATCGATTCAGTTAGCCCTTCAAGACGCACGATTTACATCTAATAAATGCATTTAAAATTGGCTTGACGATCGCTTCGACGACGAATTTTTCAGGCAGGGATGTAGCTTCTGATGGATCATACTTTAAATAATGCACCACTTTTATATACTATAGCTAAATAAACATGTAATTTTAACCAAAAAAAAACTGAACTTACTTTTGCATATTTTTAATAATTATTGTATATATCTTTCTTCTTGTATAGAGACATATGAAATAGATTAATTGTACTACTATTGTTCAATTATAACTAATAATATGTAAAGAAATAACGAAATTGTATATGAATTTTCATTTTTATCTATACATTTTAACATAATCAATTTACTATATCTCGTATTATATATACATTTTAACACACATTTCATACACTTATTGGTATATATGGTATACTCGTACATATTAATTTTTATATGCATATACGTTACTATAATAAATTCAATAATGGAAAACGCACTTCATTTATACACATAAACACGTATCTCGCATATATATCTAATAAAATAATTTTATTATAAAAAGATATTTATTTTATACTTATCAGCTTATAAATTGTACTACTTAAAGCTGGTACTGCTAATATATATATATATATATTATATTAGTTATGATTATATGATACGAATATAAATTGTAACCTGTTGACTATAGATACTATAGACAAACGCATATATATGTGCGGTATATATACATATCTTTTATAATAAAAAAAAGGAAAGGGGAAGTTGGTATTAAGATCCTTATTATATACGATAAAGTTATAAAAGAATTTTCCGCATAGCTATTATGTATTTGAAGTACGATTTAATATATATAAATACAGAGTCTCTTGAGAGCATAACATTTATTTCATAGGATATATATTTTTTTATATGTGATTTTGTTAAAAATTGGATAATGATTAAAATTAAAACAATTTCAATTGATATGTCGTCCCGTATTTTAAGATGTATATTCATTTATTATATAGAAATAAAATTGATCACAATTATATTATAAATACATTAGTTTGATTTTGCTTTTCAAAATGAAAATCCGCACAAATTTGTAGCGTTTCACTTGGAAAATGTAAATTATATAATGTAAAAATATATTGTTTGATAATTAATTATAAAGAGAATAGAAAATCATGAATTCTATGTTTATAGTGAATTATTATATACATTCACAGATTTTATAAATAATTACAATATAATTATACTATCTTTTTCATACCGGCACCATTTTAAAATGTCGGTGTAAATAAAATTTATCTTTGTCTCAGTTTTTTTTTTTTTAATTTTTGTTTAAGAAAAATCTGTTATGGACAAAAATTTTTCTTTCTTTTGTTCTTCATAATAATATGTCAAAATGGTATATGTTATATATGAATTTAGTATATATATACTAATATATATATTTCTACACAATATTATTATATAATATAATAATAGCATACACTCAATCTCAATTCCATTTTTGTAGCAAAAGTGTTTTCTTCTTTAACATTTTAACCTCATATATATATATAATAAATTGTACTATACTACACAATATGTCCCATAATAAACCGGAATTGATTAAAAAAAAACACAAAAATAAATATTATAATGTTCACAAAAAATATTGAATTTATTCAAAATATTCTCCATCAACTGAAAAACAACATCGATTTGTGCACGTTCAATAAGTGAATCAAATAACTTTTTTATGCCTGTGTGATTGGAATGCTGTTGAGAACGGTGGTATCTTCGCCTTTTGAATGCCTTCAACTGATGCAAAAACGGTTTTCTTTTTCATATAGCCAAATGAAGTTTAGGTAATAGAAATTATAGTCGAAGCGGCAGTTAAATTAAGTGAATGTTAAAGCAAAAATATTTGATTATTAATTCAATTCGGTGTGAAATTTTTGATCATCATCATTTAATTGATACATGGAAAAAACTTTGAATTCAACTATACAGTAGACCAGTTAAAATTCTATGAATTATTGTTTTCGGTATTCCAATAAGCTCCATTTAGATGAATCTCGCTGAAGATTTCTTATAGAAATGTTTACGAAATCATTAACTTTTCCAATAGTTTCTTCAGTAAATTGCTTCAAATGGTCCACCTGGACATTCATCATTACTTATAGCCTCACTTTGCCTTCTGTGAATCCTTTTGATCCTTTATAAACTTGTGGTTTTAGCACACACAAATATCACCATAGGCGATTTTAAACATATAGCATTTTTACTAATTTTAAAACAAAATTTAATGTTGGTTCTTTAAATTTATTTTTCGACTGACACACAAAAAAAAACAGCCTGTAACTTTATGTGTTATATTTTCGTTTCTATACTGAATGTAATGTCATGAAATTTGTTGACAGTTTGTTGAGGAACGGTTCATAGAATATAATAAAAAAAAAACTAAGTGCCCTATGGTTTACACAGCCATCCGTCCGGGTTTTTTTATGGGACAGAGGGTGTCTATATATATATACTCTCATACACATATACTAAATACATATAATATATCATCGCATATGTACAAATGTACATATAATCCGTTAACAATAAAAGAACACTTAACTGGTGAAAAGAAAATGGGGTCATTTTTTGGGGTGATTTCATACATTCATAAATATGATTTTATGTTGGATAATTTATTGAATTTTAAATTCTATTTTTTTTTTTTCTTTCTTCTCTATTCATGTATAGAATTATATTTTCCTATAATGTATTTTATGTTTTATATATATATATGTGTGTGTGTGTGTTAGCACATCATGGAATAAAAAGTAATAAAAATTATTTTAATTCTTTATCAATCATCATCATAAAATTTATATTGTATTGAAATTTTCATTTTTTTAGTTAAATTGCCTTGCGTCTCGTATTCCATTCTCAATTAGTTACATATAAATTCAATAATCAACAGCTTGAATATATAGTAAAGATATATATGGATATAGCATTGAACGTTTAGTAAAGTGTGTGCCTGTATATTTATTTAGATTTTTGATGGCATATACTTTATAGACTATATATAGGTACAAAAATATATATTGTACTAGTTTAATACCTATATATTTAATATACATTAGTAGAGAGAATGTAAAACATTTATATTCATTTAACTTTTACTGATCATCAACATCATCATCTTTCCATCAACAACAATAAAATACAAATGTATTTATTTACCCATTTTCATAACCATCGCACACCATTTTAACATATACCATATATAAAATTCATTTATTATATTCCCTCTATATAATATCATGATAGAATTTATATATTTTGCATATCAAAGCGTTTTTCGTTCGCTTATATTTATGATTGTCTTCAATGTAATTTTTATTGGTGTTGTTCAACGTAATAGATTTTATATTTGCATATATGGTACATATCCATAATACAAAAATATTGTGGCAAATTTGATTTATACATATAAAAATAATGTTTTTATTAAAAGTTATATACCATAAATAAATATATATATGTGATATGCGTAAACGTAACAAATATTGTAAATGATAAGATATAAAAATAAAATTCAGTTTATTTTATTATCTGTGTAATCTCATAGACAGAGGATATATATATATTTACGATTTAATATATTATATTAAGCCTACCGAATATTTCTTTATATATATATAACACAAAAATAAAATGATGTGAAGAAAAATTATTAAATGCGTGTAATTATTGTTATAAGATTTTGAAGCATCTTTCTGGTAAAATATAATAAAATATATATATTTTAAGCTTCATTTTGTAACTATAATTATTTAGATTTTTTTTGGTTTCTATATTTATCTTTCCAAAAATTGTTGACGTGTGTGTTGGTTGTTCTCTAAATGAATATTAAAAATACGCATATAACTCCTATAGAATACACATAGCTTTCACTTTACACATGATATTTTAGTATTTTTATAGTATAGATTGAATTTTAATCAATGTGGAACACACTATGTATGATAACAGTTTCAGATAGGCTTTCTTTAATAATATGGAAATTGCATTTGCGGTGCTATATAAGAACATAGTGTATTCAAAAGATAATTTTTAAATGAAAAATTAATTACATATGTATTTTATAAAGTTTTTACTAACAAGGAAACCTTTTAAGGTGTGGTATTCTAATGAAAATTTGCCAGGTTGGTGTACAGGAAAAAATATTTTTATATGTATTTTCACTTTGAACCGGGTAACGAACCTTTTTACTTACTTACTTCCTCCATGGCATAAAAACCTAGGTGCGGATTTAGCCTTCTCCAAAATGACCTATCTGCGACTATGTCTTCCAATTCCGAATTTTTTAACTAGCCCTCAAAGGTGTAAAAACGCATAGCATTATGAAAATCTATAACTATTGCCCCCCCCCACTGGTTAGACTTTTCGACAAGCTGACATCATTTTTATATTCCTCTTACTCAAAAACACGACAGGTAAAATCTTAGAAATCAAAATTTGACCTTATAAATTATTAAGGATACGAAAGACCTCTGTTATTTAAATACACATAACTTTATCACTTTTCATCCTAAATTTTAAAATATTGCAGCTCAGATTAAAGGTGGAGCTGTTTCCTCTTGATTGATAAAGTAAATTTAAAAAAAAACCTGTTCCTTACAAAGTTATCATTAACATTAAATTACAAATTTTTTCAATATTCTTCACTTCTGATACAGGCTGTGACCAAAACCAATTAATTTAAAATAAAATTATTTAAAGGACTACAAACTCTGGTAAAATTTCATTTGAATCGTAATACCACCAACATCTCAAAAGATTCCCTTGTAAATTATATAACTTTTAAATATAAAATAATAAAAATTAATTTTTCGTCGCTCAACTCTTTTATTTATTTTTTCTCACAAACTCTAACATAAGCGAGTAATTAATTTTTATCTTATAATAATTAATTAATTTTAAAATATAAAAACTGATTCTACTTCCCATACCTTAGTAACAATTTGTCCGTACTTTGAAAAATGAGGAAAATTTCCGTGGAAAAAATCCACATATTTTCCATGGAAAAGATATATATTGGAATTTCCCCAAAGAATGTCCATAGATTTTCCACTTAATATAATAGTATTTTATTTAGATCAATTGAAATCTTTGGATGGTCATGGTAAAATGTCCAACATATATCCGCGGTATTGTATTCTTAATTTATTTCACCAATTATCCAAGACAATGGTTCAAATTTTGTATAGATCACTTATCTACATATAATCTTCACTTTTTTTAATTTATTTTCATAATTCTTAAAACCACCAGCAACTCAAATCGATATATTTCCAAAGAATTTTGTAAGAATTTTCACGGATTTTATCCGCGGTTTTTTTTTTCTTGTTTATTAAAAAAATTTACAATCGATGAATTTTGCTATCGTTCGGGCAGCATATTCATTCCGTGCTCATAGAACTTCTGGTCTATTGGTAAAAAACTGAATCAAAACGCGATTTTGCATCTTCGTCATAAGAAAATTTATGCTGCTAAACATTTCATTGGGTATTACTTGCTAAAATACATGCACCATACAAAGATATTTTTGATAAAATCCATGGATCTGCTCACAAAAAATTTGAATATAAATACTATTCTATTCTACTCTATTCTATCCTATTCTAAATTCTAAATTTGATTATAAATTTACTTCGCCAAAAATTAAGTAATTTTTAATTTTAATTCTATTTCATTTTGGTTGATATTCAATTAATCGCTATAACTATATTTTTTATCGGTTTTAATTGATACAATTTCTTAATCAATTATAGATGAAAAAAATGAAATTTAAGGCTGTAAATTAATTTCCATGTTTAGAAACCGACATAAAAATGATTGACATCGTGAAATATAAAACTACCATTTTCTAAATTTAAGATTAATTGTTATTATACAATAAATAAGTAAAAAAATACGATTGAAAAATCTTAAAAGATGAGCTAATTCAACAATTTCAATCACCAATAATTAAAAAATTAAAAATTATTTACAGTGCACATAGTAAATATGATTAATCAGTCCAATATGATTTCCTCTACACCCAGAAAAACAATACATTTGAAATAAAATATATTTACATTTTATTTTAAAACATTTGTAATTTTTTTTAAATTAAATAAAAAATGTTCGAAATAAGATATGATATGATAAGAAATCTGCTTAAAATAAGTCAAAATTATCTTATAATAACTAGAAAGAATAGTTTTTAATAAATGATGATCTTAATAATATTCTTCGTTCATAATATAATTCGTCTGCATTTAGACGATTTTTTGATCTGCTATATTTGTTATTTAAATTAAGCGAATTTGATAGTCCACCTATTTATTCATTTATATTATTTATTTACCAAATGAACAGAAAGTTGAGAGTGGTTAAAGTTATATTTTGATGCATAATTAATTGACCATCAATTTTTAATGTAATTTTTTTGAATTTTATGTTATTTGATTTTAATTTAATGAATAAATTAAATTGTTATAACATTATTTAGATATTTTTCGTAAACATAATTGGAATGCAAAGTGTTGTAATCATAAATTTTTCTTATTACAGAAATCTATTTATATTAAATTTAAATTCATTTTGAAATTATAAATTTAAAATAATAATAATAATAGTTCTTGATATTTAAACTGTATCTTTATTTGATGTTAAGTTAATCTATTTGAATTAAATAATAAACATTTCAATTTTAAAAATAATAAAATAGTAATTACAAATAATTAAACTATTTAGATTAAAAAGAATAATGTAATCTTCAAATAGAAAACGTATTTATATTAAGCGAATGTATGCTTTAAAAGTTTAATTTTCAATCATTTTGATTTAAGAAGAAATTCAATCTTGATTTAAAACCAAACATGCGATTTGACTAAAATCTATGAGTTTTTCTAATTAAAATATATTTAATTTTGAATAGTTTTTATTTTGTTTTAAAATTTTATTTTTCTGGATGTGATCATCACAACTTTTACAGTACTTGTGATGATGTTGTTTTGTTGACGTGCATATATATACTTAATCATTTTCAAATTATATATAACTGCATCTCTTCTCTTCTCTTCATTTATCTCTTGATAAATATGATGGACTCGGAAGATAATTGTGGAGAATACACTTTATTTACAAATTTTGAAAATTTTTTCTTGACATACATTAAAATACACACCACTTAATTAATATATGCGTGCATCTGCATTATATATTATATTATATAGTAATCTGAACAATTAAATTTATACATCCTCATTATATTGTAAATATGAACACAATAATGTATACTTTTGACTATATATGCACAGTCATCGCACTTAAAATACATAATATATATTACCGCAGACCACAAATTTCATATTATACTTTTTATACAATATAATTATAACATTATTATTAGATGTCACGCAATATATATAAAGTATATGTGTTCAAAGAATTTAGGAGAATATATCCATTTAAATCACATCAATAATAATTTCAATTAATTCAATTATATTATATTATGTTACTATTATTATTATTATTATTATTATTATTATTATTATTATAAGAAATTTCCTATATTTTATATATTTTATTATGCATATATATATGTATTGTAATGTAATAATGTTTATATGTAAAAGTTGAAATAAATATCACATAAAAATAATGTTGAATCAGTACGCGGAACGATAAATGACCATATGATTTATATTAAGTATATATAGTTATTTTAGATAAACTTATGATCTTATATACACTCACACACGCATATATGGAAGTATTTATATATATATTCAGTATATTTATTATACACACACATACACACATACAATATACAAAACATAATAATAATAATAATAATAATAATAATACAAAGGAATAAAAGAAAAGTATGAAATAAGTTTATGTATTATAATATGGATGGTTAGAGTATTTCAAAAGCATCGGTATATATATATGGTATAAAAGATGACGGAAGGCGAGATTTTGAAGGAAATGACATTTCATTCTATACATTGACTGTGTACATAAATACACACTATATATATATATTAATCCAATAGGTTTCACACAAGTATACTGTGTATGACAGATTATATATTACTCTTCCTTCATGCATATACGATTATATATGGGCATATATATATATATATATATAAAATATGTATATAAAATACATGGATTACTTCTTTTTTAGATTATTTATTATTTTTTTATAGAGTATATATCACTCACTATTTGTTGCTTAAATAATTTTTACATAAAGAACAGATTTAATACTATATATATATACAAAATATATACAGCAAAAAGTCTTAGCATAATAACTAATATTATATGTATGCGAAGTCCGGGATTCATATAATAATGCATCTTAAAATTATACATTTATTCTAATACTTTATTGTCAACGTACTTTATACATTTAATAATAAATGATTTTATTGTATGTATATTATTGGTGGTTATCCGTAAAATTAGTATAATATGGACAAACGACTGACAATATGCTATTATGTTATTATAATTTTATTGTTATATTTATTTAATAGGAAAAACATTAAAAATACTCTTATAATGAATGATAATAAACTCTTACGTCAACAATTGTACATAGCCACAACATTTTTTCAATGGTTTATTTATTTTATTTATATTTATAAGAAGAAATTAGCATATGAGTTAAGCAATTGTAGCCGTTATAGATTACTACCCTACACAATGTCTCGTTTAATTCAATTGTGATATGGAAAATCATTAAATTCATTCTTTTATTATATTAATTAATAGCTACTTCAGAAATTCATCGATCTGATAGTAAAATTTAGATTAATACCTGATAAATATGAAGAATATATGAGAAATATCCAAGCAATATAATTAAAATGTATCTATATAGATATAATTCTTAATTGAAATTAGTTATCGGGTCATTAGTTTATCATGGAATATATTCAATTTGTTAACCTCTATGTTATATATATAGATTAAATACCCAATATAGCAACTTCATATTCAATAAGTCCTAATATATTAAAATTCGTACAGAGATGTGTGAAGGTATCAATGCATATATAATATCTATATCTTTATCATTCAGTTTGTGTTACGAGCTAAAAATGTAAACAAAATATTTTTTTCATTTGTTGAAAATATCGATACAAAATCAGAAAAATCTGAATTGCGGGCGGAGGTATTGGGTACTATATCTATATAACAAAAGGTTAATAAATTGAATGTTCTCGATCATAAATAAATGACCTCTATACCTATATATATATCAATTACACAATTATTAAATTATAATCATTTAGAATAATAGTGATGTAGAGTCAAATATAATATAATTTTATTGACGCAAAATGTATTTACTAGTAACAAAAGGCAACCTAATGATAATGATAATTGTATTTGGATATACCAACCACTTTTATTATTTATTAATATAATGGTAATCTGTTAAATTCCTATGTAATTACATCATATTAGCAATATTCATAATGTAAACCTCGCACACATTGTAACTTTGTTGTGTGATTTCATTATGTGGCTTTGTGTATATGATAATTTTTGGCATTTTGATATTTAAATTTATTTATTGAGAGATTTGAAGTATTTGTTAGTGAGAAGACTATATTTTATTTTTCTCTATATTTTGCATAAAAGATTGAAGCGCAGCTACACCTCATAGTTCGACTATACGGTCGGCCACCTTACATGCAATTGATCTACTCAAAACTCTGTATGAGCCTTACAATTATTTATACGACATCTGGTAATTTTAGAAGAAAATTTTTTCATGTTAATTTATTCAGATGAAAGAAAGTGCGCAAATATAAAGAAAATAATTTATAATTTTTACTAATTTCATTATTTTTTATAGTCTCCTTTCTGTATTCAAATTAGTAACTTCTTATATTTGTTATAGGTGTTTTAGACCTACGAACTACTCTATACAAAAATAAAAGCATAAATGTTTGTGTATTGTTTAAATTAAGTTAAATAAACAGATCGGTTTTCGTTGTTATGGACGGCTATTCTTGATAATAGCCTTCTTGTTGATCATCTTCTAGGGTTAATTAATTAAATTACTGGCATAATTAAAAAAATTAAACCGACGACGTAAATAAAAACAAATTAAAATTTTCGCCCTAGTGTATAAAGCGTGACTAACGCTACAACTACACGGAAATTTAATATCCATATCACAAAGTGTGAGGTAAATTCTAAAGAAATTTTACATCGCTTTTTAGAATTAGCCAAATCTATTAATCTATCAATATTGTATGCGAATACAGAATCATTTCAAGTTGTTTGTCATGTGTCTAACATTCAGACACATAAGATGAACATACTGGACACTGAATATAGTCTGCGATGAGATATGACTTACACAATCAATGAATAAATAAATCAGATTGAAACCAGATTTGATCCACTGGTCTTAGAACAATATATGATACTATGATGCATTCACATTTTTAAAATAAGTATTCAGTTTACCATAACCGATTTAATAACTTTCATTTATATTTTAAAAAATCAAACCATCGACGTTGAAAATAAAATCAAATTATTGTGTTGGGTGTTTTTTTTAAAAGCAATAGATACTTTTAAATTAGAATAAAACATAAATGCTGTTTAAAATATATTAAGGGTTAACAACAGCATTTTTGTGTGATACCCAACTTCAATAATTTGTTGTCAGGTGACCAAATATGTGAGTGTTCTGATGCAAAACAATATATACGTTTTTGATTTTCCAATTCTGTTCGGTTGTTCAGTTTTTTGGTTATATAATTGTTGAATGCGATCGATACACATCTCGATTGATATAGGTTTTAATACTTTGCAAATTGATTAAATTAATAACATATTATTTTACAACGAAATAAAAATAATCGCATCTTTAATTGTTTCATTTTATACCATTTATTATAAATAAGAGGTAAAACATTTTTATATGCGATATTTCAAATTCTGAGTCATATACGCATTAATAATAATATGTTAATAAAAAAAATTAGATACTAGCAATTACAACAACTAAATAATATTATAAAATAATAATAATTTGCTTAGTTTATATGATTGCTATATGTAAATATGCGAAAAAATACAATATATATAAAAAATAATTAAATTGTTATGTAATTGATTTAGCATTTTTTTTTAAAAAAATTGATTTTTTATATACAAAATAAAAAATAATTTTTTAAAATTATTTACGAAATCATTTTCTTTTGTAGTAAAATATATATGCGCCCTATCTTCTCTATAATATTACATACATATTGTGATATAGATATGCAAATAATATATGTATATTATAAAGAGCTACTCGCTCTATTATTTTATTAAATATGTCTATATACGTACATTGAAATTATTAATAGGATATATAATATGGCGTTTATAACATGAAAATTGACATAACAGATTTTAATTCAATTGTCGTCAACAAAGGCATAATTGATTTTAAAAGGTCCTTTACAATATACACATATAGCATTTTATTATATATATAGCAATTCATATATATCCGATAAATATATATATGTGTGTGTATGTGTGTTTATATTGATATATTATATATATTTATGTTTTAATTATTATATTATTATTATTATTAGTATAACTTTCGAAATATACAAAATATTCTATATTTAAAATGATATATTTTCTAAATTAAGCATATTTTAATTAATAAATAATTAATTGATTGAATTTTAATTTTATTTTCTATTTTATATTTTTAATACATATATAAATAATGATTTAAATGCATATTTTATAAAAATTATATATTTAATAATAGAATTGTATGTATTTGTAAAATATACTCACCGCCACCATTTTTGTAACATAAATATGGAAATCGCCATACATTTGCTAAATCAACAGCAAATCCAATGACAGACAGCAAAAAATCAACTTTACCAGACCATGTTTCACGTTGTTCTAAATCTGTAATTTCTGTTCTTGTTGTTCGAGATTTTACTACTGTTCCTACAGGAGACATCGCCGCCAAAGCGACCGTTTCACTGTTTTTGTCGCCACAATCTGATTCTATTCATATTTTATAGATCAAAAAAAAAAAAAAAGATAAAAAAAATTCAATTATAATTTAAGGTGTATTCATTCTGATTTGATTCCGAAAATAAATTCTATCATTTAAATATATATAATTTAATTAATTTATTAAGTTTTTAATACTTCTACTAACTTAAGATATCGATATAGCGCGCGAGTTTAATTAATAGTTATATATTAAACGGTAATCTTTTGCGATCTTAACAAAAAAAAAACCATAATAATCAAATATAGCACAAAACAATATAAAATAAAAACGATATATCTCAACTTTAACTGAGAATATTTTTCAAATGATCGACTCTTTTCGAAACGAAAAAAAAAATTCAACCATTTCAAAATTGTTTTAAAATTCCAATCTGTCTTTTTCTATATGTGAAGATATTGCTTATTGCAGCAGCAATTAATTATGGCTAGCTTTGGGTCCGTTCATATATCAATTGGCCAGCAAATAACTGCTATTTATTTAGAGTCACTCACTGCTGGCGATTATTTGCGGTAAATTTGTATGTTATTGTTATTTTATGCAATCATAAATATATACAATTAAATATATTTTAAATAATATTTAATATTAATAAAGTAATTATACCCTTAATATGCTCCTTAATAACAACAATGATATTATAATTTCTTTTATATTTTACATTCATAATTCACAAACACGCCAAAACAATTAATTGCCAGAATTCGTCCATGAATGTGGGCGAGAATCCAGTATGTGATTACATTGACACAATATGGCCCAGCATTTTCGTGGGATATTACCAGTGCCACTAAATTCTACAATCATTTCACCCAGACTTGCATAGCAATCACCAATGGCAATTTTTAGACCAATTAACCAGTATTTTGCCACCTTAATATACACATTATCAAGAGATATATAATAGAGCAGATAGAATTACGTTATCACCTGAAAATGACCGCATGACTGACCGAAAGAAATAATAAATATCCGTATATTTTAAAAAAATATTAAGTTTGTGTCGAACGATACTTTGCAATCTAAACACATATCGATATAAATATATAGTACAATGATTAAAAAGGACATTAAACCTGCGGTAAAATTCTCTGAACTCATAAATGAAATTACTACATTACTATACAAAAAATTGACGAATGATATAAGCGATGCAATTACACTTCGTCTTGTATCAGCAGAACTTTCATATAGGTCCAAGGTTTCCTCGATTTAATTTATAATCTGCACAAAAAAGGGTGACAGGCTTATTTGCAAAAAATTGAGAGGTATAACATACCTGAATACGATTAATTAATATGCAGCTGGCTCATATTTTACATTAAATAATTTCAAAATGGTTACCACCCACTGTTTCGTATGGAGCAGGTTGGATTTCGAAAAAAAAAATGTTGCATTGATCAAATAAATATCTTGCACATATTATTATCGAACAGTCTGTCCAATTACATTCTATACAGTCTATATGCATTGTTCATAAATTTCGAGCACAGTTTAAAGAGGAATTTTCTTTGAAACGTTGAATTATAGGCTCCCATGTAAAGTTAATAAACACATGATTAAGGAACTTTACAGGGAATGTCGTTCTATAGGGTATTGCATCGGGGCAAACTTATTGATACACACCATTCGGCGTAAGTACTGGAGTAAAACAGAGATTGGATACTTTCACCACTTGCATATTCATTATCGACTATGTCATGAAATCCATTAATATCAATACTCGTGGTATAATGTTGCGCAACCATTCAATCTAGTTGACGATCTCGATTGTGCCGATGATTCGTGCTTGCTGATACATGCAAAATAAAATACAATTGTTGTGAAAACACACCCGGTTTTGTAAGATCAAAGTGTCGAAAAATTGCTACATTTGGTGATTATGGTATATAGGCACTGATCCGTTGAAAATCGATGAAGGAATAATTGAGGACGTTGAGGAATTCTGTTACCTCTTTAGTACAGTAACATGTTGTAGTGCCGGTAAGGATATAAAAAAGAGAATATATGCATATATAATATGCGAAACGGTATCTATGCGGAGGTCTCCTTAAACGTTCTATAGTTTTAATACTAAATTACGAGATTTTTACTCAACCGGACCTCGGGTCACATCAGTGATCTTATGCCGACCACAGTTTTTTTTTAAATTACTGAATTCGACGAAACAAATTGGTAAAGCGGAGCCTTGGACGAGGTGCAACCACACAAATTTTGATAATTAGATTTTAGGAGACGTATATGGGAAGGGGTGTGCAGAACATAACAAAGTGAATCCTATATGAGTGAAATTCATAAATTTTATTTATAACTAAGGAAAATTTAAAAAAGCAGACATTAACAATATAAATAATGTTAATAAAAATATGTTTTATATATGTTTTAATTTTATTTTACACGCTTATTGAGATCATTCACATCGGCATATTTAATAATTTCAATATGTAGCTAATAATAACTAAATTGAAATACAAAAAGTGTTTATAATGTGTTTTGATTGAAAAATAAAAGAAAATGTACTAAATTATTATTATTATTATTATTATTTATATATTATATTTTAGATTGTATTATAAATTATCATTGAAAATATAATGTATTGTATGTATTCTATAGTATTTTAAAATCGTATCATAATTGTAAATTTACACATATATTGCATATATATACAATATTATGTATTATACACATGTATTTTAAAATGTATAATTTAAAATCATAGGTAATAATATATGGAAAATATATATATCAAAAATGAATCTTTGAATGTCAATTGGATAACTATAAAATATTGTATAAATGATGAAGATTGACATTATAAATTTTCATATGTGTGTGTACACATGCAAATGACTTCAATAGGACATTAAGTGGTTAATCTCTTGAATATTTTGAAAATAAAATATTTTTTGATAAGGGTTTATCATCACACATTTTATTTTATTTCTATATTTAGTGTATTGTTTTGTTTTTTTTCAACTAATCTATTAATATACACCCATATCCATATAATATACACATTTTATATCATATTATGAATTGAAAGGTAAATATAGCTATATACTCGCAATATGTGAATGTATGATGTGTTAATCTTTATTTAAAAATAACACAAACAATATTTATTTTTGAATTAAACATATTTTATTGAAAAACTATTAGCAAAAAATATTGTGTTTGTCTGTTTGTCACGCACGTTGCACGGATTTAAATTAATTAATTTTACTATCATCCTAAAAAAAAAATTCAAATAATAATAAATAAATAAAATTTATTAAATTGTTCTATACATAATTAATATTATCTACCGAATTTTCCACAAAAAATTATAAATTTAATCAATTGATAGATTGACATTCGATAATATTATTATTCAAAACGTGAATCATACTATATTTATTAATTAACTGTGGGGATTCTAATGGTATTTTTAACATATTCTTACAAAAAATTGTTGTTAGCCATAACGAAGTGGTGAGATGATATGTTCGGAACATTTTATATGAGGAGTTTATGGCATTTATACCAAGCATTCACCCTATATAGTTAAGTTGGTAAATTACTTGGCAAATGTGAGTACATATAACAAAACACAAATTGTTCTGGAATCATCGAATGGCGATATACGTTTTCCAGTGACGAAGGCTAAGAAATAGCATTCAGTTTTCAATATCGCTATATTTTTCTTATAACCTGGGAGAAATTAAACTAAATTATGAAAAAAAATCTGGGTGTTCAACGAATTAAATTTTCCGGAAAATCGAATTTTATGAATTATCATCTTTTTTAATTACGGGCCATTGTTTTAACGGATTTCCATTTCTGCATACAGCATTGCAAATTATAATCAATTTCCAATCTTACATAGAAGAGATTTTTAAAATCGATTCACACGTTCAAAACATATAACCGATTTGCCAATCGATGGCAGAGAAAATTTAACGAAATTTGTGGTACTGTATAAAGTGAACAACCGAATGGTATAAAAAATTTAAACAGTACCATTATTGCATACAAAATTTCAATGACATCAAATGGAAAATCGGTCATCGCTTTTGAACGTGTGAATCGATTTTAAAAATCTCTTCTATGAAAGATTGGAAATTGATTATAATTTTCAATTCTGTATACAAAACTGGAAATCTGTTAAAACCATGGCACGTAATTCAAAAATATGATAATTCTTAAAAGTCGATTTTCCGGCAAATTTAGTAAGTGGACATTCCAATTTTTTTTCATAATGCAATCTACTTTCAACGCGCCTACTAGAAAGATATAGTGATATTGCAATCTGAAAACATTTTTTTCACGTGTCGCCAATGATGTTTTCTTAATTCAATTATTTTTATAAGGGTGCGATTAGATAATATGGTGTGTGTAGACATTGTCATAATCTTTGAATTGCATATTTTCAAAAATATCTACTTTATCACTCCATAAACGATTAAATTATATTAAAATAAATACTGTAAAATTTCACATGTAAATTTCGAGAATTGAAACTATTATTTCACGATTTATTAACATGAATTGTAGTACTGGGCCACTAAATGTATATACACGCAAATTTTTAGTTTGCGTTTATATTAAATCATTAAATCAATTTATCGCAAGGAAATTAACAATACCTTTATATATAATGTTCGTGTGAAAAATATACATTTATGAATAATTTACATTAATTATTTTATTAACCGCACTCAATAATAATATTAATATTAATATTTTTATATTAAACACATTTTATATGGTAATTAATTGTAAATAAATTAAAATTAAAAGAAATAAGATGATCCAAAAGTTAAGAAAATCAGATGAAAATTTAATTTTTATTACATTTGATTACATTCACGAAAGTTAAATGTGATGTGAATTTTCCATAAGTACTTAAGCCTACAGTACGAAATATTTTCGATTTTTCATACTAATTTTAAGTGTAAATTCGTTTAAAAACTATATGTAAGCCAACTGACGCAGAATAAAAGCATTACGCTGACACTGCTAGATAAATATAAATTTTCAGTTACCGATAATTTCTTTACATCATAAATACTAGTTTGGTTTGTTTGTGTCTATTCGATTTATCATTAATACGCAATAGTAGTACACAGCGTTATGAATTAATAAACGTGAGATTTTGAATTAGAATATTATAATATAGACCGATGACGTTATATACATGAACAACATCTACAGGTATTATATATGTAATAATTATCCGCATCACATCCGATTTTATTTAAATTCATATTTATATTCAAAAAGTTGACATAAAATATAATCTATAAATTATTCGGAGTGTTTGCGTACAAAAAATTATATAGAATTTGATTATTAGTCATTCAATTAATTTTTAATGTGTTAAATCAAACCAGTTTTAACGTAATCGCGTCAAATATAAATAAAAATTTACATTTTAATAATATTATTATTATATTAACCAATTTAATACACACATATATTTTAACATTGAAAAAGTTAATATTAATTAAATATTGGTGTTGGCAAATAAATTATTACGCATAGTTTTGTATAACAAAAAATGCCTAGATCTTTTACCTTCAGTTTGACAACTTAATGGTTCGTATAACCCGTAATGCAGCATTTCGATTTGCCAATTGTGATAGGTTTTCTTGAATTATAAACATTGAATTCTCAGTTTTGTTAGTTTTTTGAATTTAAACATATAAATTAAGATCATTAAAATTCCCAATTGGAAGACGTTAGTTGTAGATAGATCCGGTTGGACAATCGCTAAAACCGCATCTGTGTTTTAATGCCATGTAAGTTATATGCAGTAAGTAAGTAAGTAAGTAAGTACCCTAGTAACACTGTCCGTAGATTGTCTGCAAAATTTTCTATCGATTTCGTGTCAGCTGGAATTTTATATGATCTGTTTAACCCTGTCCATGGATTTTTATAAAAAATGTCCTTGGATTATCCGTATCGTTTCAAATGTGTTTTTTTTTTTTAACTATGTAAGTTGTTTTAAAGGATTTTCAACACATGTATATCGAGCTTCTCTACGAAATTTTACATGTTGTACTATGATGATCCTCATGGATTATTGCTTTGTCACATGCTGCTGTAAGGATTCATCAATAAACATATATACAAAACATAACTCGTTATGATCTTGTATGATTTTATAATGATGCTATTTTCTCACAAGGAAGTAAAAAAGTGGAATAGTAGTTTTGAATTGCCATAACGATGCCTCACATAAACAAAGTAAATATATATATAGGTATAAATTCAATTAAAACTAAATATTATATCATTGAAATGTGCAATCACTTAGTGGCCAACTAAATATTTATAATAAATTTTGCGGTTACAAATGTACAAAAAAAAAAAATATAAAATATATTTAAATTTAAATAAATAATTGTGTAATATTTTATTTTTTATATCAAATAAGTATTGTTTATTAATTATTATAAATATATAAAAATAATAAATAGTTATAGTTAATTAATTATAAAATATAATATATGTGTAAAGGTATTCATAATAAATAAATATATATAGTTAATAAATGGATGCATAAAATATATGTTTGCATAGTGATTTATGTAAAAACTATGTGAAATTGTACATATTGCGTAACATATAATATAGCCTTCGTACCGATATTGAATATTATTATAATACAATTTAATATATATTATATTGGAATGGTGTATTATTTAAAAAAAATTCTATTTCTAATAAACTAAATATGATATAATTAAATTGTTTGTTATCAACCATATATGTAAATAACAATATTTCAGATCCGCGTGTGTAACACCATGAACTAATTTATTAACTCTTTCATACTTCCAAATTAATTACATATGGTTATTAAAATGTCGTATTTTAAAAATTGAAGCTCGATCATAAATATTTTAGTAAATTTATTATTTACATCTTAAGTCAATTGAGTATTCTAATGTTTTTATCAGGTTTTATTGTTGATGAAATACTGTTAAAATACGAACCTCTATATCTATATATTAAAAAGATGAAGATTCAGATCTAAGATTTTCTCTTAAATCAAATAATAAATACGAAGAAGAAACCAACGATCATGAGAATCGCCAAAAGTTAAATTCCAATTAAATAGAACAATATACGCGCACAGTCACACAATATTTTTATGATTATTTCATCATAATAACTTAATTGAAACACCATTGCTTGTTTCAAACCTTAATCTATGTATGTACAGTAGTCTGAAGCATTTATATAGGTAAAAATCAACCATAGAAAGCGAAATGATTTAATCTATTATGGCATTGCAAATATCTGAATAAAAGGGTATAAAGAAATTACTTACTTATTACAAATTAAACTTTTAAACAATTTGTTAAAATGTGATGAATAAGAAGAAAATAAAATAATTTATTGCCGGGAAGTTAATCAATATATATAATACGAATGAAAGTGTTTTAAATAATGTTTAAAAATTACAATAGAAGGTTGATGCATATGAATAGTAGGATTTTTTTAAAAGCTCAGACGCTGATTTCTAAATTAGAATTTTCACGTGTTATTTTTCTTTATGAATTCAATAGTGGTCATAGCGATTCAGAGCAGCTGCTAGAAACATTAATGTTGCATTTGGTGAAATCACGTTTAAATTTGAAGATGATGATAAAAGTCTTAAAAATGAACCACGTGGAAGACCAGCGTCAACGCTTGATGTCACCGCATTGAGAGCGCTAATGAAATCTAACGTTCGCACTGCTGTTCGAGAAGTTAGACAAGAATTAGAAGTTAGTAAAGCAAACTTATCACGTCACATCTCAACCATTGGCAAAGTTAAAAAGTTGGATAAATGGGTTCCACACGAACTGAACGAAAAGAAACCAAAACATCGTTTTGAAATCTGCAGTTTTTTGCTGCTAAGAAATGAAAAGAGAACAATTTTTGAACAGAATAATTATCTGTGATGAAAAATGGAATCTTTATGACAATGGGCATCGTGCAGCTTAATGGTTAGATGCAGATGAAAGTACAAAAACAACACCAAAAGCACCGCTACACCCTACGGTTAAGTAATGATTACTTTATGATGGTCTATATAACTGGAATAATTCATTATAAATTTTTAAATGACGGCGAAACAATAACACAGCAGAAAAGTACAGTGCAGAAATTGAAGTTATGCATAAAAAATTACGTCGGCACTGTGGTCAACCGAAAAGGACTCATTTTGTTTTATGATAACGCACACTACCACATATTTCTTTGATCGTCGCAAATAAGTTGGCCAAAATATCCACCATATTCACTGGACATATCTTCAACTGATTATCACTTTTTTAAATATTTGGACAACTTTCTCGGCGTGATAAAAAGTTTACCAATCTAGAGCAGATCAAAATTTACTTCCAATCTTTCATAGACACCAACCAGAGAGCCAAATTTGTATGAAAGTATGTTATCCAAAATCTAGTAACAGAGTCTCTTTATCTTATTATAGATATTCCTATTAATTATTAATATATTTAAAAAATTTACCAATTTTGTTTATACAATAATATTTAGTAAAATATTATTAGAAAAAATTATTAACATAAAAAATGTCTATAACATTTTATTAAAATTAATATAATTGTTATCGCATGTAATCATAAACATGAATATCAACATAAATAATATGTACTGTTTAATTTACTGCTAATTACTCACTTAATTTTATATATAGCCATATATATATAACTTCTCTATCTATATGATATATATAATTTATTACATTTACCAGTGTATGTGTACATGTCTTTAAAAAATTAAATGAATTAATAAAAGCAAATATGTTATCCGGAAACTAATTTTATTTAATTAAAATAAAGAGAGCATTTCTTTAAAAAAAAATCTTATTATTTATTTGTTTTGAATATAAAATAGTATTATTTATTTTCGTTTCTTTCGCATTTAATTTTAAAATAATATTTATTTGTATTTTAAGCGTTTTTTTTTATATATATTTTATAATAATAAAATAATTTTACCTGCAATATTATCATTATTTTTTGACATTATATAAAATGCATATACTTAAAAAAATTTTAAAAAATATATAAATAAATTAATATAAACAATTATTTATAGATATATAAAGGAATACGATAAAAACACAACAACTTTTAATTATTGAAAATTAATTTATATTAAATCATTTTAATTAATTATGTTAAACTTTGGATTTATATAATTTATAAAATAATAAACATTTAAAATAAAAACTACATATAAAAATTATTTAATTTGTTATTATTATATTTTTATTAATTATATTTATACGTTTTTGTATTTATTATTACTGAAATACCGAATTGTTTGGAAATATATTTATCCGCAAAGAAAACCGCACACGACCGCGTGTCTATCAAGTTGAATTGTACCACAGAGACTGGTGCTCAATGAAAAAGAATCAAATATTAAAATCACAATAAAACGTAAATGCATGCCGTGTAATATTTGTTTGTAAGTGGTTTTATTGTTTACGGTTTGTGAGTGAATCTGGTTTTTTTGTTGTTTGATTTTTGTAATATTATTGTTTTTTTTTTTTCCTTTTGTATTTTTACAAATTAAAAATATTACCACTATAGATTTGACCCCGTCAAACATAGATAAATGCGTCACATTGAATGTATAACTAATATACGCGTAATAATACAATATATTTTAATATACAATATATGATCACTCGAAAATTCACCTGGATCTGCGGATATAACAAACAAGTACACGGGATATTGTGTATTTAGTCCGCAAAGTGACGGTGACAAAAATTTTTAGCTGAATACAACATATTTTGAAAAAATTCACTTGAATACGATATAGGTTCATATAAAATAATATGTATGACGACAAAAATAGCATTTATACTGAATGTTATTTAGCACAAAATAAAATACAAAAAACTGATAAAAATTCGACTGTTAAGAATATTTTTTCTATGAATATTGTTAACTCAAATCATTGGAAAATATATATAATTCCAATTTCATATTAAATGCCCGTGTGCGGTGATCAATTGGATTGAATACAAAATCGTGGATCGCTTGAATACAATACTCACTATGTACGTTAGTATACGGAGCAGAGTAACCGCTCGTTTATAATGTGCGATAATTGAGAACTTTCCATTAATGAAAGTAATTTCGGAAACCAGTTAATCCATAACAATTGTTTAACGGTTTATTAAGTAATTGCAACTGAACAGTCGGCAGTCGCAGTAGTGCACCGGGTTCAACTCGCAAAATTTACATTAGCAATTTTCCTTTATTTAATTTGATATCGATATTATTTAGTGTATTTATTTAAATGAAAAATATTCAATTAAAGCAAGTTGTTAATGCAGGAATGGAATAGAAAAAATGAAGAATATGTGTGGGTGTAGTAAAATAAAAATAACCACACTCCGCTATCAATAACATTGCAATAAAAGGCGTAAAGTTAGCAACTATTAGCAGCGATTTCCACAAATTAACACCATATAACATATATATAAAAAGGACCATGAATAGCCACGACACGGTGCCTAGGAATTATTTATTGTCCAGTTCTACAACTAGAAGTACCGAATTAAGTTAAACAAATAAGGTGCTGATGAGGTTGACCTGATCTAAATAATTTGAAAAGAAACAATAAGACACACGTAAAATTGTAAAAATGAAATAATGAAGAACCAAAAATAAGAATGATCACGTAAGCGCAAATTAAAAATAAGTTTTTAAATCTTGTATCATAATTGAAGAGGTATTTTATTAATTTAATATGATCAGCAGCAGAATCAGAAGCTGTTTTAACAATATCACAAGATTATGAAATTGAAATTGAAGATCTATGTTTGATGCCATGCCGCTCAAAGATTAAAAATGTCTATACACAAAACTTAATTAATGATTCAATGATTACACATGATGTCAAAGTCACTGCAATGTTTGGTATATATGCAATATATATGCTCAACTTGAATGATTAACATGACTTGATTGATGATCATGATGATGTAATATATAATTGTGTTATATGCTTCACATATAGAAACTTTAACATATATATATATGACAATGTTTATATTATTATATAGGCTCGAATGTAACCAGTTTAAGTTTAAACTAATTAAATTAAGTTTTGAAAAACATTTTACAAGCAAACCAGGACAATCAATTTAACAAATTCACAAGAATTCATGCCGCTGTAGAGTTAGCACATTGAAAAGACGAAGGATTATTTTAATACAAACCTCAATAATCTTCTTTGTGTTGATTCAATTCTAACAATATGCAAACGCACACAATACGTCAACCACATCTAACAAGCACATTCAGTTATTGACCTAACAAGAGAGATAAACAATGTTTTAGAATAATACGGATCCATCTAGAATTAGGTAAATTAATACGATCAAAATGATTTGCATATATAATCTTCATAGTTTTACATATTTAACTATATTTTATATCATTCTATGGATTTTCTCAATTTTAAAAAGGTTGATAGTAAATCAGATTGTAATCCAAAACAATAACAATTGATTATTTAAAAAATGTTCAGATCGTCAGCATTCGCATTTATTAAACATTTAAAATATAGTCACTAGATTATTATTAATTTATGAGTTTCAATAATGCAAAAATAAAATTAGTGACAAGTTCATTTGTATCATTAAAAGCTATTAGGATGAATTTTGGATAAATGAGTGCCTTTTGTAAGTAATAACATGAAAGTATTCGATCCTACACATCAGATATTTTCATTTTATATATGTTTCTTGCTTTCGCAGTTAAGTTGGAATTTGGAAAATATATAACAAATATCAATCAGTAATTTTGTACTGTGCAAAATCACTAATTTTAATAAGGATATATTTACATGATGTAATAGATTCTGACAGATTGACAATAACAATTTGTATTAAAATTATAAGAAAAGGATATGTAAATAAAATATTATAAATTTTATATTTTAATTTAGTTTTTTGTTAACGTGACGCTGGAAACTGATACATAAACACTACATCATGTTGTGGCTGGCAACATTCCTTAATGTTAAATTGATAAATAATTCACAAATACCATTATACGTATTAACATTATTATGTTATTCATAAAAAATATGCAACAATATTCCGATTAAATTTAATTTGTGGTACTCTGTATGCTGTGGAAGTATAAACGCGTATAGATGTGCATTTAAAAATAAAAGAAAATGAATGACATTCATAAAAAATCTTCAAAGAAACTGAAAATAATTAAAATTATTATATTATAATTATAGTCGATGGCATAAAAATTTCATATCTATAAGTGTTGCGCTGCAGTACCTTTATCGTACATATATAAATATAAAAGAAAAGGTTAATATTTTTAAATTCGCAATGAAATGTAACTAATTAACAGGCTCTATGTGTCAGTCATGTGGTAGATAAAATATAATAGTATTTCATTCATTTTACTTTACGCATAAGATGAGATTTTATAAATTTACTTACATATACGAGTATACTTATCATCCAAATTTATTGCCTAATTAATTATACGTATACCCAAATGTACTTACAAAATTTAATTTTATATTTGATGTTGGTTAATTAAAATTATCATATCAAAGTAAATAATATTTTATATTAATAAATATAAGAGATGAATATGTAGCAATATACATGTGAAAATGTATACACACCTATTTTGTGTGGTGTTTAATTTAAAATTTTGTCCTTATACATATTAATTTTAATATATTTAGTATATTCTTTCGTATAAGTAATTTTCTATAGAATTAATACAACAATTTTAATGTAAACCCTATCATATATTATATTATAATTATACAATTTCAATATATAACATATATTATAGTACAGTGTATCACTTAAAGTGAGTAAAACTTGATAACATTTTCATTATAAGGACTATGGATGCGGTATATTGGAAATGTATCACACAAGATATGATAACAACATCTTAGAAAAAACTAATGGTAAAATATATTTATTAATTTAATTCTTATATTTATAAACAATTTACACTAAAAACTGTAATTATTTGCTAAGTTTTAATGCAAATGTAAATGTTTTGTATAAAAATTGCGACGGCAAAATACACACATATTATTGATCTGTGTTCAGATGGCATTTTTCTTGCCATTTATTTATATACTATAGGTATTTTCTTCATTGGAAAAAAGAAATGTGTATTTATTATATACAATATCCTACTAATAATTAGTAACTAGTGCAATCTAATATCGAATTGATAATAATCAATCTTATATTGAGATTTATTTATTCTCCCGCATGCATTTTGTTTTGTTTTAATTATGTACAATTGCAAATCCATTTTCACTTTTATAGTATCGGTAGAGCAGTGCTATATATAGCGCTCATGTTAATCAATCGTGATACACCTTCTGTCTCATAATAAACCGGAATGGATATGTAAACCATAGAACACATAGTGCCACAGCTAAGTTTTATTGTGATATTGTTCAGTGAACGTTCCTCAAGAAATTGTCAAAATTTCATGACATTACATTCAGTAGAAACGAAAATACAACACTTGAAGATACAGATGTTTTTTGTAAGTCGGTCGAAAAAGGAATATAAAAACAAAGAACCATACGTTTACATTTTGTTTTAAAATTGGAAAAAATGCTACTCGCAAACACATGATTTGTTTAAAATTGCTTATATGGTGATATTTTTGTGTGTTAAAAGTACAAGTTTTTAAATGGCATAAATGATTCACAGAAGGCAGAAAAGCTATATAAGTGATGATAAACGTCCAAATCGATAATATAAAGCAATTTACTGAGAAAAACATTGAAAAAGTGAGTGATTTCTTGAAAATTTCAAAGAAATCTTCAGCGAAATTCATCGAAATGGAACTAGCAATACCAAAAACAATAATTCATCGAATTTTAACTGGTCTACTGGATAAGCGGATCCAAAATTTGTTCCACATCAACACAATGATGATCAAAAATTGCACTGAATTGAATTAATAATCAATTTTTGCTTAATCATTCACGATATTCACTTAATTTAATTCGTCTGCGACTAATTTCTATTCCCTGAGCTTCATTTGACTATGAAAAAGGAAACCGTTTTGTATCAATTGAAGACATTATCAAAATGCAACGATCACCGTTCTCAACAGCATCAACCATCAATCACAGACATAAAAATAAGTAATTTGATTCACTTGTTGAACGTGCACAAATCAATGCGATTTCAGTTGATGGAGATTATTTTGAATAATAAATAAAATGTTTTTTGTGGAAATTTAATATTTATTTTTGTGTTTTCTTTTTAATTCATTCCGAATTATTATGGGATAGCCGTTGTATATATAACGTGTTCAATTTCCTCTTTAAGAACTTATTTGTTTAGCTGAAAATATGTTGTTGGACGCTACTCAAAGCTTAACAATGTCAAATCACCAATATAAAAACTATATGGACGTAAGGAAATATCTATCTTTCGTAAATATGTATAGTGGTAAATTGGTAAATTTTTATATACTGCCATGCGGAGTAATTTACCGACTTAACTATGTAATGAATGTTTGGTAAGCAATTGGATTAACATGGTTAATATGTGTTTAATAATGCTAGTGAAAACTTAAAGAAAACTTAGTGAAAACTATGTATGTACTTGGGAAATGTGTAATTAAAATAAATTTTTAATGTAGTCAATATATGGCCATATTGTTGACAATTAGGTTCTGATGTTATGTTATATTGTAAGAAAATTATGACAAAACTGTGTCTAATAATTTGCTTACAAAAAACATGTAAATTGAAGTCGATTGGTTTTAAAACCGTAAACGGAATAGCTGGTAATTAGATATGAATTCTAAAATTCAATATTAATTAATTTACTATAACCAAACGATAATGAAAATAATTTTATGTAAAGAAATTATAACAATAAAAATTATTATTTAATATTTCGACAATATTTTCCGTATAATTCTCGCTATATTAATTGTAATCCATCAATTTATAAATCAATGAGTGGAATCTCAATATTCGTTTATTTATAAAATTATAAAATTAAATTTAATGGACATTTTTTTATCAGATAAGTATTCAAACACAAAATTATACAGAATATTTATATAGTAATTTAAAATGTAGAATAGAATTTAATATCACTATGCGAAAAAATTGCAATTATTAAGAAATTGTTAAAATAAATGGGTCAAATTATAAAAATTTTAATTAATTAATAATAATCTGTCTTTTTTTCTTGTTGTTTATTTGTATCATATAATTTTTTAACAAAAATAATTAGTGCTTATAAAAGGATATTTTAAAAAGGAAAAGTGGATATGTTAACGCGAAAGATTTTATTTTCTAATTACACTATAATTATTATATAATTATATGATCATATTTTATATAACAATAAATTAATATTTGTTATAGTTTTAATTTTTATCGGTCATTTTATATATATATTTATTAAATATATTTAGGAATATATAATAATATATGTATAGAGTTTATCGTGTAATTATTGTGGTCAATTAAAATAACTTATATACTTTTATTAAGTTAAAAACTATATAATAATATTAATTTTAAATATAAATATAATTTAGAATAATTCTTACTTGGCATTATTATTAGCCACTCAGAAAAAACATTTGTCATTAATTTTTTTTTTTTTAAAGTAAATAAAAAATTAACAGAAAAAGTTAAAATAAAAAAAAGATCAAAAATTAAATTAAAAATTAATGTGCGAACGGAAAATATCACAAAAAATTGAATGAATGAATAAAAAGTAATAATTTTAAAAACCACATTTTTCTTTTTATTTTCTTTCACATAAATATAATCTCATATTTATTTATCGCTATTAATTAATTATTATTTATATTATTTAATTTATTTAATTATATTCTTGTATTTAATGATTTTTCTATGCTTTACCTAGATTTGTTAAATTTGTTTATCGTTTTTAATATAGTACATTATATTGATAATTTATAATAATATTTATATAAATTATAAATTATATTTATTCACATTATATTGTTAGTTTGGTTTTTATTTTTAATTTTGAAAACTGAGATTAAAAATAAATAAATGAGTTTTGTTTTGGTTTTTTGTTTTTAAGAAATTTTAATTTTATATATTTTTTATTTATTTATTTTTTTTTTTTTTATATTTATAAACCACTTGAAGTACAATCGGGAACTGTTTGAATTTTGAAAATATCCTTACTTTTATATACCAATATTTTTTATAATTTGTGATGATGCGTTGCGTTAAATTTACTATTTTTATATATAAAAAGTATATATATACAGGATAGAGTGGCAAAGGAGCCAGCACAGTGGTGTATATAAATGGAAAGAAGTTAAGTATATATATTATAAATAAAAAGGATATTATTTTAAACACATGCGCTCTTTTGAAATAAATCTATATATATTTATATACCATATACTGTTAAAAAATACAAAGATTTACTGCTAAATACATACGCTGCGTAACCTCTTTTATACATTTTTGAATATAAATATATAATTTAAAAATATTAAAAAAAAAAAATAAAGTAATTTATTTTATATGAATATTTATTGATTAATTTACATTACATTTAGAGCTTAATTAATTATATTTATGAAAAAAGGTTAATGCAGTAACAAGGATGTGCTATACACACACACACCTCTCTGTAGTCAGGTTATATACAGTAATTTATAAAAATTTTTGTGCGAGGTATGTAATTACCATCGAATTTGTTTAAATTTTGAGTAAATTGAGTAATAAATAGTAAATAAAATGAATAAAAAAAAGTAGAATGGATGAAAATATAGAATATTCAAAATAATTATGTTGTTATGTTAAAAATAATACCAAATCAATGGGGTAAAAATCTGTTGTGAAAATTCTACATCCAAAATTAACCCAAAAATAGAATTTTCGAATCACAGTAATATAAACACAAGAATAAACTCTAGGATATATAGTGTATTGAATAATACGGCATTGCACATTTTGTTTCACACTACGTTATCTGAGAAAGTCTGATTTCCGTTAGTATATATACTGAGAACAATAGTGAATAATATTTATAATTGTCATTTAGTATTTTCAAAATTTCGTGTCAGTATTCCCCAGTTTTATGATATTACACCAGATGCTGTAAACTTGATGACTTTTCATATAACTTTTCCCACCCGAAGAACATTAGTCCATTTAACGGTTATATCGAAATAATCGCAATTTATGCACAATTAAATAATAAAAACAATAAAAACAATAAAAACAAAAAATAAGGCCGTTTTTTATTAGGATTTTAATAAAGAAATAATCAATGATGGATCACTGAAAAACCAGAAAAATATCATGGAATAAATATATAATCAGAAAGATGATATTAAAAGATGCAGAAAAAGTTGTTGAGTAAATATCTGTACAAAATGCGATAAAATTTATTAATTCTATAAAAACAAACACATTTCATCTTCTATATTTTTAAATTATTTTAAATCTATATTTAAGTTTTCAGTCCCAATGAAATTTTTAAAATAATTCCCATCCATAATCGAATGCAAAATGACACAAAAGGAACATTCATCTTAACAAATATTCGTCTTACAACATAAGTAATTTAAAAAATGTTTGTATAAATAAGCGGTTTATTTTAAGTAATGAGTTGCTTATATTATATTGGTCTTGTACATTGTACTCACTACGAGTACTTATCTAACTTGTATCATATCATATGAAATCATATTTTAACATTAATCACTGTATTTTGCATAAAAGTTCTTAATTCATAACCTCTACATCAAATCGCTTTTAATGTACGCAAACACCATATATATTTTCAAAAATATTTGCTATTTCTATATGATTTCAGAAACGAAAGCACAAATAATAATTTAGTTAAGTAATTTTTGGTACTATAAAAATACTGAATAAATATATTTCATCAAAACAATATACCGCGGGAATTGTTATATGCACCACCTGTGGATTCATGCGTTACAATCACTGAGTCACTAAATAATATTTACAAGTGCATTTAAAAACATATATACAAAAAAAAAAAAGACTGTTTTCTCAATCCATTTGGCTTATCAATTCTATTAAGACAAGTGTTTTTTTTTTTTAAATAGTCTTTACAATAAGTTTTAACAGTCAAGATTAAGATTTGTATATAACATTATGTATTTTCTATATATTATTAAATATAAACATTTGGATTGGTATAAAACAAGTAATTGAACACAATTACTGAAACAAAAATCATTAAGAAAATAAAATTATTTAATCGAATCATGGCATTCAGTATATTACACAAACAAATATTACATATCTCCACAAAATGTGTTTTAATTAATTATTTAGTTTTCCTATAAAGTTTAAAAAATTAATAAATAAATATAATAATAATGGAATTAAGGAAACACCTACCTTTTGATAATTGCAGATCAATTGGTGCCACATTAACTACCATGTTATGTATTATGTATTGTAGCATTTATATAATACATAACGACAATCTATACTCGTATATAGCTCAGTCATTTTGCAATCCATCCATATTAATTTACAATTTGTGTGTGGAACCGACCACACAGACCCACCAACACATACCTACAATAAAAATTAAAAGTTAAATATATATTAAATAATAATAACAATAATAAATTATAGTGTATTTTAATTATTTTCAATTAAATATAGTATTTATTTTGGCTTATTAATTGTGAAAGGTTTTTTTTTAAAACAAAATGTAGAATGGAATTTAAATATTTTCTTAATAAAAAAACAAGAAATTCAAAACAACAGATTGTGTAATGAAGATGTAATAAAATAACTACGCTGTGGGTAAACAATTTAGTAAAAAAAAGTTCTTTAAATATCACGCGTTTGTTTACTCAAATGGTACCATTATATTTTGTATGTCAAATTCTTTTAGTTAAATTATAGTTAAAAATATTTGCACATTATAAATAAACATATTAGATTTGTTTATAAAATTGTATTTGCACGACAATTGCCAGAAGAACTAAATTCTCAAAAAAAAAAATAAAAAGAAACCATTCCAATTCTTGCGCGTGACTTTCAAACATTTAATTTTTACCAAAATCGAATGTAATTTCAAATTATTAATTCCAAATTGAGTATAATAAAATACAAGTTTACTCAACACAAAACGCTACAATTGATCTGCATACAAAAAATTCTAGTAAAAATTGAAATCCTCATATTGGACGCGTTGTTAAAGGAAGAGAGGGTGTATAGGGTAATATGCCATCCGATTTATTTAATATTCGCTTCACTTCTGTTTAAAACTTCGATTTATAAATATACATTTTATATTATTGAATTATTTACTATTTTGAATATATTCATGCATAATTCGATTTATAAGAAACTCATATTTGAACGGCCAATAACTTGTTTGATCTTTTTACCTCGAACTGGTTACAAACACAAATAATTACAAAATGAGCATTTATTTGCGGAGTAGAGATAAAAATTTATCGAATAGATATACTTTAGATTAAATTTTTGCAATTGCACGTGAAAAGGGTTTGTATATATGCAATAAAGTACAGAGGGATCAAACGGAGGGAACACCGAATTTTACAGTACAAAGAGTTAAAGGAAAACTAATCGACTGATAAATTTGTATGCAGATGTATGATCTGAAAATATAAACTACTAACAACATTGGGACGGGATGACATGGCCGAAGGTAAGAGGACATGCTGACATGTGATATGTGGGTAGCGTATGTGTACATATGCTGGAGAATATAAAATAATAATTAACTACTATGGTCTGCATTCATCCAGTACGAATAGCATTTCAGTCTCATTGAAGATTTGATTAAAAAATATATATAGATAATATATAAAAAAAGTTAATGCGACTATTTGTTTTTGTCACAAAAAGTGATATTGATAGTCACTAATCATCTGACACCTCAATTCACGCGATTCCATCCCAGTATATTCGAGTCATGATAAAAAATTACGTTTTAAGAAGTACATATCACATTATGAATTTTTAAATATACAAGAAAGAAATTCAGGAAATACTAGTGCCTCGAGATTATAATCATGTTATACAAATTCTTAAAAATAGTCTCAAATACTGAATTTTAATGTCTTAAATACACCAGAAACAAATTCAGCAAGTACTCTACTGAATATATAGATGTTAATAATTCATAAAAGAAATTCAGTGAAATTAATTTCATAAATTTTTTTATTATGTGTAAATTTAAACATAAGGAACTTCACCACTTGTTAAAACATAAAATGTACCATTTACTTTATTAGAATGAACACCCATTACATCAAGTTCTGTACAAACACCTCTTATCAATGGAAGAATTAATTCACAATCAGCCGTATTTGTACATTCTATAGCATTGAATTTATTTGCTGGATTCAAAGATGACGTGAAATATCTATAAGCTCGTGAATGACTGCATACAATTGCCTCTGCGAATTAAAAGAAAATAATAATCAATTAATTATACAATTACTAATTCACTGATATAAATAATGAAAAATAATATTTAGTACCTGATTTGTCATCAGTTATTCCAAGTAAACCGCCTCCTAGACATAAAGGTTGCATGGCTCCACCATTTAAATAGTAATCAGCATGACCTATGTTTCCTCCTACTCCTAATGTATTACATGATGTATGTATTGCTTGAACAAATTTTGCATCACTAGGATCAAGACGTTTAGCGGCATCAATAAGTAATGGGAAGGTGAATAATGGTTGGGCTGCATCCATACCTATAAATTGATAAAAAATTTTAAAATAACATAGTTTAGTACAATAGTTTCAAATTAAAATTACAAATGTTATATTTATATTCGTATATATATATTTACCAACTATTAGACCAAGTCTACCGCCCAATAAATTTCCTGCAATACCCGAAATTTGACCACCAAGGCTATGGCCTGCTACAGTAATGTTATCCAGTGAAAAACCTAGTGTTTCTAAATATTCTATTAATTTGGCTAAATAATTTCCTACCAATAATGTATGCTCAGTAGCTGATGTTATATAATCATAGTTAGCCAAACGTTTCCAATCCATGGCAATAACATTAACATCATTATATTCTCTCCAATCTATATGCACATAAATAAGAATTTAGTATATGTATAATAATATATTAAATTAGAATAGCATAATTTTGGTAACATTTAATAATTTCCATATACCTCGTACAAGTTCTAGCACCCATACTGAAAATAAATGTTAAATTATTTATAATTTCATTATTTTAATTTAATATAGCTATATATATGTAATTATAAATTAAATAAGTATATGCGAATGTGCTTACAATCATTACGTGAAAAAGCACCTCCGAAAACAGAATCAGTCCAACCATGGGTAGCAATGCCCATTTTTTTAGATGGATCAAAAACATCAAATGTTGATGGGTCATCCAATAATATTTGATGATCTAGAGTATCACTTTCACTTTTTAAATATATACGAAATATTTTATATAATTTTTTGTATTTCAATTATATCATCTATTGTTACCTTGATGCAAATGTCCAGAAAGTTACATCTTCGAAAATAGGAGGATAATTCTTTTCATCATTAAATACATGATCTACTGTATAACCAAACATATCGGCAACTCCTTTTCCCACTGAAACCAAATCCTCCATATCTTGAGCGGAAAAATTCACTAAAATGTTATATTCATTGATTAATTGATCGTTCAAAGGATTCATTTATATTATTATATAATAAAATCAGTACCGCACAGCAGCAAAATTATTGAATTTATTAAATAAGCCATTTTATTAACTATCACAGTAAAACTATTTTTTAACATAAAACAAAATTTTTTCATTCTGAGTAGGTATATATAGTTTTTTTTTTACCAATTTCTTTCTAAAATATTACGTACATTGTCTACGTTTTAATTTGGTTAAAAAAATATTTGCACAAATAAATATTTAAACATTGTTTTTTATTTTTATTATTTAATCAATTGGAAATCCCTTATCAATTGTACACACAGACGTCAATTCCGCGAATATTTTCAAAATGTTTTTTTAATATTGATTAATATACATATTTCTATCAACTTTTATGCAAATGTTTAATTTATAATATTCAAGTTCAGTATTGAGGTTCATTGTCATCAATTATAATGAAAACATTTCATATTCAAGCTGATCATATATGGAAAGATAACAATAGTATATAGTAATATACATAGCTGATTTTTAATATAAAAATATCACATAACACATAAACACATTAATTTGTTAACTCATATTTGAATGAAATGGTTCAATAAATATATACTTAACTTACCTACAATTCAAAGGAATTTCATAAACAATATATAGAAACTATTTGGTAAATCACAAATAAGCTTAGAAATAAAGGGTATATTTATTCGTTGTATTGTATAGCATTCATAGTGGTGATGTTGCTATTTACACTAGGACCCCTATTATTGGTCCATTGTGTTTGCTATGGTTGATTTCACACAATATGCTTCCACCAAATAACAGTCAAGTTGTTAAATTATACTTATACTTATTTAATTCACTAATTGAACTATTATGTTTTTAAAGATGTTTAATTTAATAAATTATAATCTTAAACAGGTGAATAGCGACCATATAATGTTGTGTGTAAATTGTTAATCTTTGTATAGCGTCCAACACCATATTTTCAAAGTCGTGCTTGCAGTGTATATCCACAGAATCAATTATTATTATTTATCCTTAATTTGTATTATAGCTTGTAAATTAATATCGGTGTTAATACTTCTATTTGTACTGTATCATTATCACATAAAATGTAAATTTTTTTGAGTTGATTCAATACATAATCCGCAAAGGAAATATTTTTCAGTGCTAAATTGTGGTTAATCATTGTTAATCAGCTTACAATTGTAGAATGGAAAAGTTACCGCAATATCGTGCTTCAACAATGCATTATAAAATGAAAATTTCAGATACTTCTTTTGTTTGTTTTCAACTAATTTATATATATAATAATTACTTCAATCTATATATGAATATTAGAAAATTAATAATAAACTTTGTAACCAACATCATAAAGAAAATCAAGAGCTGTAACCAACAACAACAATTAATTACAAGTTACAATTTTATATAAAATTTATTTAGAATGGTTATTATATTGCTAACCTTGTGCTTCTATATGGTAATTTAAATATATGTACTCTGTCAAATAAATCACAATATAATGCATGGTATTTTTAAATTTTAAATGATGCCAATGCCGAACTCTATTCAACTTTTAAAATTAAATTATAAAATCGCCAAAAAGGTTAAGGAAATATGTTATTTTTAAAATAAAATTCTTCTAATTATTAAAATCTCTAATAATAAGGAACTGTTGCAGAGTAGCGATTACAGCTCTATTTAATATTGTTTTGTATACATATAAAATAACTATTACAACAAAAGTTTAGGATTAAATGTGCATATATTTTATGTGAAATATATATAAATTATACAGTAAACAAAAAATGTAGTATATAGTATTTATAATAATATTAGATAACTGTTTTTAAATATATCTTATTTTTATCACAATATTAAAATACAAATATAAATAATTACTATGAAATAATTCAAATTCATATGTAAGTAACTTTATCTTATACAATTATACAATTATATTATAGCTTACATTATGTATTATTTATCTGAATGTTTTAAGTATTAAATATTTGTTATTATTTTGAATTAACATTACTGTTTATTTGTAATTTGGGGTAGGAACACCAGTAACCGGGCAAGTACCAGCAGCCGGACACCTAGTGTTAAAGTAAAAAAAACATTAATGAATTAAAATAATATAAAACAATTTTATAAACAATTTCAAAATAATCTCTTATTCATCTATGACTCTATAAAATTGTTTAATATTATTTAAACGCATAATTTTTTATTTTAACTCTAACTTGCTACTGGTACCTGTCCGGTTACTGGTGGTCATATATTTGACATACATTTTCACACACACACAGACACAAAGAAACAGTGCGATCGGAATAATAAATTAAAGCATATATTGTAGTAGAGATTATTTTAAAATAATTAAATATAAAGTAGACATGTTATATAATATGTATCAGATTACCTACCAAATAATAAAAATATTCCTTTGTACCCAAATTAATATTAAATTTAAACTTTATATTTTATAAATATTTAAAATTAAAAAAAATTTAGATAGATATGTTAGTTTACTAACGGTCCAGGTGGTGGATCTTCAAAATCATCACTTTCCTAAAAATGAAATAAATTCTAAGCATTAATAAAAACAATACTATATTATTTAATTTATATAAAAATATAAACTAAATTACGTCATCAGAATCTTGATCGTCATCTTTCACATTAAAAATACTATTTCGTCTGTTCATTGAGCGTAACGATAAATACATCATAGCCATTATCATTATACCTGTTAACAGAAACATGTTTGCAGAACCAATAAGGGTTTCAGAAGGTGTTATTGAAACTGTAAACATTAGAAGAAAATTGAAATTAATGTATATTTGGTAGCATACAAAAAAAAAATTATTAAATTAAAAAAATCTTACTATCTAAACATTCCGTATCAGTGCAATAGGTTTGACCATTACGTATCTATAAATAATAAATTATATAAATTATTATATATCCAAAATAAGAAACAGATAATTTATTACAATATTGAGAAGACGACGTATATACAATTCATGGTTCATAATACATTCGCACAAATCTTCATCTCCCATTTTAAGTTAATTGTAATTATCTATAATGAAAAAAAATAAATCGTTGCATTAAATTAATTTAGAATTTTATAATATGATTGGTATGACTTCATTAAGGTTTTAATTTAAGATCGCCCACGTTTTCGTATCACCACCACACATACAACCAATAAACATGTAGTTAGTTTATATGGATTATTTATTCAGACAAATATGAAACAGGTTTTATTATTTTGATTTTATAAGACAAAAAACAATCAAAATTAAAATATGATTTATTTACATATTTTTAATAAAAAAAAAAATAGGAGCATATGATATAATTAATATAAGAAAACTAATCTAAAATGGAAACAAATTTTGTGTAATAAAAATCGTACGTGTCACCATTTTATTATTGGTGGTTTATTTTTAATATTGTTTTGTTTGTTTGTTGTATATTTAACCATATTGTATTTATATTACCAATATGGGCTAATCATCCATATAAAAATATGGATACATCTATCTTTTGTTAATTAAAGTACAATTGACGAATTGTGATATATTCCCATGCGGAGTAATTTACCAACTTAGCTGTAGTGAATGTCTAGTAGATGCCATAGGAGCCCACTTGGAACAATATGCTTCTCTAAGTTTATATTACCATATTGACACAAAATAAAACAAATTGACGACATCATAAAGAAATAAAAGTTTATAGGAATATACGATTGTAGGAATAGGGCATTAGTAATTTAATTACTTTAAAAATTATATGTAATAAAGATTTTAATTTTACAAGTAAAATATATGAAATTAGGTGCGGTCGTGAATCGTGGTGGGTGGATAACGATATGGAGTTGGAAAGTCGATTTCCAAATTTGTTATCATTTCTTAAAATTAAAGTAGAAAAAGAAATATCTATTTGAATGTTTTAAATTATACTAATATTAATGTAATTTACCTTTTCGTAATTCAATTAAATATTATTAATTATATTATTATTATGGTTATTTATTAATTTTCTTATTATTTTTTATTATAATTTAGCAAGAGAAGAAAATCACGAACTTAACAATATTGATAAAATCAATCGCGTCAAGATTCTCGAAAAACAACAAAACCACAAAAGTCAAATGAAAACAAAAACAAAAACAAAAACAAAAACAACCTGTCGGTAATCCGAATGTCATATAGATAAAATCTGAACGACTGCTAATCCGAACGTACGTTCAGATTTAAATCACACCGAAAAATATAAATAATATCATGTCCGCTAAATTTTCAGAACTTTCTTATTCTTAAAGATAGAAAGTATCTGATAGCTGGAACCTTCTAATAGACTTCGTAATATAAAATTTATTGTTTCTTTTACTATATATTTAATATATTAACTTTCTTGCTCTTTCATAATACTGGATTATAATTACATTTTTACAAAATTATAACTAAATAAATTGTAGACAACGTACGCAACGGTAACGTTTTACAACGCAACTATTACAACTGCAATGGATTTATGATCACATTCCTAATATTATATGTCAAATTTTGACATGAGAAATCGGTACAACTGCCTCTGTCGCTGGTTCTGGCGTCGCGCTTAATTTTTGCGATCTCGAGTTTATATTTATTTTTGTTTTGTTTTTATGATGTATTAAAAAAATATAAATTATTAATTTTTTAAAACAATATTTGTAATATTAAATTGTTAATAAATTAATATTAAATATGAGTGAAGATATTACAATAAAAAAACGTAAAATATTATCCATGGAAATTGCAGAATGTAATAAAAATGAGCATGCTAGTAAAAATATTAATTTTGACAATGAAATTACATTAGAAGAGACAGCTGAAAACATTTTTTATGATCGATGTGAAAATAAATGTGATGAAACTGAAAATTCTGCGATTAATATGGCTCTTGATATTGATAACGCTATTTTTATAAATAATAAAAATATTACAATAACAGAAACTTTAATAATATCAGATGATTCACATGAAGAGGATACTGATGAGAAGCAGCAGGCTAACGCTAAAAAAAATACATCTGAGATTTGTAATTATTACAATGAATCGTTCGAACAAAATGATGAACTAATAAAATTAACATTTAAAGATGAAGAGATATTTAGACAAGTTAAATCACCATTGATTAAAAATATTCAAGAAATATTTTCTAGATTGAACAAATCTATAAATATATCTGAAAATGCAAAAAACTGTACGATATACGTTAAAGATTTTTCCGATTCGTTCATGATTGACACAGCACCGGGAGATGCTGACAATGGTGAAGTAATTGACACTAATGTGCCAACATACAAAGCTGCATTTAATCGTGTAATAAATAATGATAGTAAAGAAAAGGATAAAGATGAATGTATCCGTTTAAATAAAAATCTGTGTTTTAATTGCAATGGTGATCACCCTTTGCGTGACTGTAAAATCCCAAGAGACTTTAATAAAATATCACAAAATCGTAAAAAAATGAAACCAACAACAGAACGTTATCATGTTGACAATGATCAAAAATTTGCTCACTTACGACCCGGTGTTATAAGCAATGATTTACAAAAAGCATTAGGATTGAAAAAAAAGGAACTGCCAACTTACATCTATCGAATGCGATTATTTGGTTACCCACCCGGCTGGTTAGAGGACGCAAAAGTCTTAACTTCCGGTCTAACATTGTTTGATTCACAGGTATGTACATTTATATTAATTACATAGTCTTTGTTCATTAGCTGATATCGGCATCACTAATTTCTGTTGCTCAGCGACAGAGCGACATAGAGCATGAATAAAATAGCTGATACACACAGGCATATATGTATACATCTATTTGTTAATATATTTTTTGTTCGAAACTATAGGGTAATGAAGTGTTAAAATCTGATGATGAAGATGGTGAAGTTGCTAGTGAAGAAGTTAGATATGATACTAATAAAATTATTAGTTATCCTGGCTTTAATGTACTACCATCGACTGGAACATACGATGTAATGATGAGTTTAATTTTAACTAAACAATTATGTATATTATAATTTATTAAAATAATCACTTTAAATTTCTCAGGATACCCGATATCATCGTGTTCCACCGATGCAACAATCTCAGAGCAAGGAATTATTTGTACAATCATTACAAGGTAGTATAGCAAAAGCTTATAAACGTAAAAAATTAAAAAAATTACCTGGTCCTCAACCGATTAAATCGGAACAGACTGAATCAACTGATATGGAAATAGAAATGGACAATGATGAATCTCGTCTTATATTGGACTCAAATAATACAATTTTTTTACCATCTATGCCACCATTACCACAAAATATGCCTTCAAGAATATCACCGCCACCACCGCCGCCACCAACATCACCACCGCCGTTACCACCTGGCACATGTTCACCTCCGTTACCACCTGGCACATGTTCACCTCCGTTACCACCTGGCACATCTCTACCTCCAACAACACCACCACCACCAACCACATCTCCACCTCCACTTCCACCATTACCACCCACATCTCGGCCACAAACATCTCTTCCTTCATTGCCGCTAACATCAGAAACACAATCAATTGTACAACAATCTTCTTCATCTATTATTACGCCAATAAATTCTTCGTTAACTGATGATTACGAAAATATTACATTAGAAGAATTAAATGCAAATCGTTTAAAAATTTTAAATGATTTAAATAATTCTTCCATATTGGATCCAACTTTAAAAAGTACAACCACTGACGATTCATTAATAAATGATATTATGGAATTGGAAAAAACAAAAACTGATAATTATGTTGATTTATCTGAAAGTTATGATTCCCTAGAATCATCCGGTAATATGAATAGTTCTAATAATTCACAATATATTCCAAAAGAGACAATATTTGGAACACCATTGTTAAAACAAGTTTCCGAATATGAAACAACGCCGGATGGTGAAAAATGGTCGGTTGGTGTTAGTGACATTATTGATTTTGAAAATTTACCAGAGTCAACGGGAGCATATTCTAAAATGAGAACTCTATTAGGAAAAGTTCGGTCAATAGTAAAAAAATTAAATGAAGAATAAATAAACAAAATGGTTTTTTTTTTTTTTTTATAAATTAAATCCATAATGAATTTTTGAATTAAAATACAAAACTAATTTGAATTTATTAAATTATAATTAAACAATACTAGAAGAATTTAAGCGGCTATAAAGGATATTAAAAATTGTTAACAAATTTTTTTATGTTATTGTATGGAAATGTGTTTGTTAAGAAGTTACTATTACTATTGAATATAAATTGCCGAAATGAATCATTAACGATATTTTGTGGATGGGTTAATTCAATTTTACAAATCGGATATATTGTTGGACATTTAACGTGACTTCTGAATTCATCTTGTAAAATTGATGTTTTACAAATATCATTTAACCATAGACCTTTTTGGATTTGTCCCGTTTGTAGATGATAAAATAATCCTTCACCATGTTTTTTACCATTGTTAAAAATACCTTCATATCGATTTTTATTTGCTATTATAATTTTATTTTTATTTTTATTTTATTTCCAATAATTTGAATTTATTATTATTCAATTATTAATATTAATATTTATTATACCTTGAAATAATACACCTGGCCCATGATATAAATTATTTTTCCACGAACCCATATAAATGGAATTATCGGTATACCACATGATTCCTAATCCATAACGTAAATCATTTTTCCATTCACCATAATATATGTCGCCAGTTTTATAAAAATATTTTCCTTCACCATTTCGTTTATTATCTGTCCAATTACCAATATACAATTTTATAAATCTACCATCACATAGTTCTTTTCGAATGGTACCGTAACCGTGACTTTTTTTTTTTTTTTTTTTGAAGATAAACGATAGAATATTTATGAAAATTGAAAATTCTTAATTCATTTTTTTTTTTACCGTTTATCATCTTTCCATTGGCCATCATAAATTAAACAATTTTTTTGAATCAATTTTCCATACCCATTACGTTTATTGTTATTCCATTCGCCAGTATAAATACCGTCAGGAAAATCTTTTACATATAAATGAAATCCATTTATTTGTCCTTTGTTCGCAATTATTGTATTGCGATTAATTCTCTTGCATTTATAATTCTTTAAAAATGGCATTAGTAGAAAATCAATTGAATGAAAATTATACAAATAAAATAATGGTTTTCTTGAAACATTACAAAACAGCCTACTATAAAATGTTTATGTAATTTATTTACATTTAAGACATTGTATAAAATGCACAATGTTCCGACAAAATCTTAAATTAAGAATAATAATTGACCCCATATGGATGGAGAAGGTTCTCAGGTCCGAAAAAAAGAAAACTAATAAAGTAGAAGAATAATAATTCAAAATTAAATTGATTGATTGCCAATTATGATGATATGATGTTAAGTAAAATAAACAAAATAAAATGTTGTATATAAATTCAGATCGAAATGGTTAGAGTATTTATTATTTTCACTAAATTTTTATATTGAATGTTTGACCAGTAGAATAATTAGATTGAATTAATAATAGATAGTAACATTGCAGGCTAATTTCAATACAACCGAGACAAATTTACATGATTAAAAGAAAAAGTACAAAAAAATATATACATTTAATTGAAAAATTAGAGTATATTGTCTTTTATTATTATTATTTAAATTCTTGTTTATGTAAATATTTTTTTTTTCTGCACACGTTACCTTTCCAAAATTCTCCATCTATTAATAATATTAATATTAAAAAAATAAAAATTATAATATTAAATAATTATTAAAATGAAATTTTTATATATAAAAAAAAAACAAAAAAAAAAAATTAATAATAAATAACATAATTTTTATAACATTTTTTTCCTTTTTCACTAATAACAAAGAAAAAGTATATCATCACATTTAAATTTCCAATAATATATAATTAATTTATAATTTATGTTATGGATATTTTTATAAATTGTATTTTGAAAAAAAAAAAAAAAATAATAATTGTTTATTTTTAATTAATTAATATCTATATATAACTAAATATTAAGATTTAAGAGATTTAAATTCTTATGTGAAAGAAAGAGTTTATGTAATATTTAATTTTAATTACAATCGTTTTCTGCGGTTTTTATTTTTTTTTTTTCTACAAACTAGTATTTTTTTTAAATATTTACTTTATTCTAAAATTTATGTGTTATACATGTTTGGAAGAAGAAGAAGAAGCAGAAGAAGGCAATAGAAATATGCACGTTGCACATATTATTACCACCATTCTTAAACAATTTCACCGGGAGCCGCATAATTTAATGTATTATTTCGATGATGTTCCATATGATCATGTTCCATTTGTTCTTTAAGTATTTCTAATTCACGTATTCCGGATACGGTAACTTCATATTTATGTGTTACCAGCGAACGATAAAAATGTATTGCAAATGCCAAAAATATAATTAATACTGGTATAAGTACAATGCATGCTGACCAGGCGGCTTCTTTACTTAAATCATAAAATTTTACCCAACACAATATCGCTATTTCTAGTAAAAATAATATTAAACCAAGTAATGTTGAAAATGCCCATGCAATTTCAATGTACCAATGCAGTCTTTCGTGCGGAGATTCATGTACTAATGATATACTATGTAAATTACAAACAGTTTCTATATTTGGTAATATACATGTACTTATCATTAATGCTAACATATGAACAGCTACTAATAAAGTTGTACATATTGCAAAAGCTATGAGCATACCTGTAGGTACCTGTGTATCATTATTTAATTGTACTTCTACCATTGCTACCTGTATGTAATAGAAATATTAAACAATTTTATATATTTTTATAGACAAAACGTTTTTTTTTTTTTTTTTATTTTAATTGTGTTAAATAATTTCTATGGAATATGTAATAATATGAATAAAATTATAAACAATTAAAAACTATATTACTCGAAGTTATTATCCTTATCGTTTGGAACAGAGCTCCATTTTTTTTTAGACAAATCAATTGGGGTGCGCTGAGAAAATAATGTTCAATTAATTCTACTATTGCTGATGTGTATTAACTCTTTTCACATTAATCCAACCTCAAAATGGTACGAAATTTTTATTAATTGATTTTTTCCCATTTTACGATGAATAAAAAATAATCATCTAATATTATTCGCACTGTATGACAAATTGAATTTTTTAGTAATATGTTTTACAATCTAAAGGTTGACATATTGTTGTGTGGCAAGTTGATACCATTAATTTTGTTCAAGGCGACTATCCTTAATAAATTTTGGCAAGGGTAAAATCCATTTATGATAATAAAATGATATGAAATGAATTATCAATTACTTTATGAGACATTTTCAAAATACAAAATACTTTTTCATTCAGATGGTTTCGGCGGTATTATCTAGTGCGTTATATTACTCTAATTGAAGCTTATAGTATATATACCAAACATTCATTACATTCATGTTAGTAAATTACTCTGCATGGCAGCGCATATAACAATTCACCATTTGTACTGCAATTTACGAAAGATAGAGTTTTCTTTCCTTATTTCTATTAGCTTTAAATGGGTGCGATTAGCCCGCATAGTGATGTGTGTGTGTGTGTGTGTGCATACATTGTTAATCTTTGAGTATAGCGCCCGTTATTTTTTATTCCATAAACAAACAAATAGTTACCCAGCTGCAAAATTTCAGTATTAAAAGATATACCTAAAATTTTGCCATGTAAATAGAGGGAATTGAACCCGGCATATATCGCAATTGATTAATATGAGCGACATTGACATAAGGTAATACATTTTTCAGTATTTATGCCATACTAAAAATTACTCAAATTAATTAACATTTATTCAGTTATATGAAATTAGAAAGTAAAAACAAGGTATTTGGACCCCTTTTAAAGATTATTAATATTTCTATGCACAACCCTTTATCTGCCTACATCTATCTATTATAATAATAATTGAATAAATAAAGTGTCTTTTAAAAAATCCATATTTAACAGAACAATTTGGCAGAAATAAAAAAACATTTAACGCTTATTGTTTATGAATTAATTGTTGTATGTGCGGGTAATCAACCCATTGTAGTTCAAGTGGTGAATGGAATTCCTTCGTGTCGAAATATTGGAATTTACATTAACAAAAACAACTTTCACATATATATATTATGGTTTTATATGGAAGACAAAGGACTACATAATACCATATATACGAGTTTATATAACATTGTTTACAGAATCAAGTGCGTGAATGGAAAATTTCCTTGTGATTAATTTTGATTAATATGACCCTATGTTTTTCTTAAATTAAATTAAATTTATATATATTGAGTTTTACATATAATAATAATAATATCGCATGTTTCAGAATAAAATTAATTGGATGTATATATGGTATATGCTTGCAATGTATTATTTATAAGCATATTCAATTTTCACAGACATTTTATAATAATATTTCAATTAACATATATTTATGAGCATTTTGTTGTAATTCAATTAATTTCATTAAACTAATCAATTGCGTATAAAAATATATATAGTTATTTAAAAAATATTATATTATCATTAGAGATCCATTAGATCATAACATAACACAATTATTATTATTATAAATGATGTAAAATGCAAACACACCTATAGATTTTAAGTAATACAATTATTTACACGCACATATCATATACACACCATATATAATAATATGATGATGAACAGGTGCATTTCTCATTATATTTGGTTTATATGCATTTATGAATGCATTATGATGATGATGATGATGATGAGAGCATTTAAAAAATTGGGAATATATTAATTCACAATTCTATATAATACTATATAGTTAAATAAGTATAAATAAATTAATTATAATAAAATATATTAGTTCATTATAAATATACGTACCATTGCAAAACCAGATAATAAAGCGGATGTTTTACTAGATGCTTTTAATTTGGCACGACTCAATTGTAATTTTCGCCATGATAAATAACTTGGTGAATGTAAATCTTCACCCGATTGTGACATACTGTTAGTGCCGGAACGTCTGTGCTGATGTTGAAAAAAATGTTTTTTCTTATTATTAATATTATTTAAATTGATATTACTATTTTTATAAAAATTTAGTGGCGGTTTTGTACAACAATCACAAAATTTATAATCAGATGTAGGCGATACGGCCGTATATTCACCACCACCACCACCACCGCTACCACTACCGTGCGTAGAGGTATTTAAATCACTACGTTGTGAAAAATTAAGACTAAAATTTTTCATTGTTTTGCTGTATTTATTTTCTGTTTGTTTGTTTTTATATGCAAATATATAAATATTTATATTACACAAATATAAATATTATTGGTTGCTATTATTGTATTGTATAGCACCACACAAAGTTAACTTGACTTTGTTTATATATATATATATATTGTATATATATTATGTTTTTTTAATCATTTAATTGTATGTTATTGTTGGTATTATATTATAATTATTAATATAATAATTGTTATAAGATATGTATAAAAAAAACATATAGTCACAGTTAATATTTCTATAAAAACCAAGATGTAATACACAAACAAGAGTACACAAAATATTTTTAAATGTGTTGTTTGATAGTCAATATATTGCAGCTAGCTGTGTATAGGATAATTTAATACATTTAAATAATTTTATATTTTATGTAAATATATTAAAATTTTATAAAAAAAAGGAACACATATAAAAACATAAGGTTTTTTAGTCTATAATTATATTATTAAAATAATAATATATTATAATTAGCTGTGGATACACTTTATATATTACAATCGTATTAGTTTATGAAATAATAAATATATAATTTTTATCATTTATTTCTTCTCTATCTCTAATATTGGTCGTATATTTTATCATATACAAACAAATAATTTTCGCGAACTAACTTATGTTGATAAATTTTCAAACATTATATATTTTTATTATTATTATTATTATTATTATTATAATTATTATAATAACATAATAAAATATATATATTATAATTAAACAACAACAACAACAACCACAACAACAACAACGTTTATTATTTTTATATCAATTTATTTTAAATGTGTGCCAGCTCATTATATACTAGTGCGAAAAATACTTTTTATACAATTCAACTACAATACAATATTAAAAAAAAATAAAAAAATATATATTGGTTTAGTTGTTGATTCACAAAATAAAAAATTTACGAAAAAAAAACATTTTGCAGGGTGTTATATAATTTTGTGTCCAATCAGGTGTAATAAACACAATTTTAGGCCACTTCGAATCATAATCTTATATACACAGACAGATAAATACAAATACTGATTGAACTTAATATGGATTCTAATGTTATAATGTAAAATTTTTAAATTAAAAACAAATAAATTTTATAGTTTTGGATCACCCAGTGTATTTATCGTCTCGTTTCACATCAATTAAATAATTTAATTGTTGTCTTTTGAACTGAACAGAAAAAAAAAAAATGTACTCACAATATGATTTTTCCATTATATTAACATTAACATTTATGTAGATGTACTATATTTTTTATTTTTTTTTTTGGGAGAACTATGTATATATCATCGCAATGTGTATCATCATATGATGATATGATGAGAAATAATAATAATAGAATGTAAGGTAGAGGTACTCTTTGTCAGGCCCCCTACTACAGTGCTACAGTGCCTTTTATTGATATGTTTCAATGGCAGCAATAGTTAGATAGTGAAAACTTAACAAAATATGTATTAAATGGTTTTTAAATATATATAAAGGTGGCTGTGTGAGCGTGTGTGTGTGGCGATGTTAAAAGTTACATGTTATTTAATGGTTTATTATTTCCTTTAAATCCGGAAACTGTAGATTTTACTAAATGTATACTATAGACCCTACAACACTAATTGCATCAATATAGTAACAGAAATGTAGGAATCGCAGTGAAAATCATTTAAATTTTCAATGACCATTAACAAAAAGAACATAAATGACAAGTGTAATAATAAGTCACGAGTATAATGAAGATTTATATAATTTGAATATTAACGACAAATCAATTTTGAACATGATACAGGCAGAACAGTAGTGCTTCGTTAAAAGACCGCAAGCACTGATGGCTCTACCCTATACAAATATATATTATTTGAATATATGTAGTAGTTTAATTTATGTAGGCACCAATGTACATATATAAACGTATATATAGAGTTTATTGTAAATTATATAGTGGTTCTAAACATGATAATTGATAATGTAGGTCTCTGATAAGAATATAATATATAGAAATTTGGAAAATATCTATAAGATTTTGATTTTATAGTGGTGTCTCAATAAATGGAATGACCTTAACAGAACCTTCAGAGTAAATATCAACATTTTTAAATATTTTGAAATGATTTTGTGTTATATAATTTGATGAAACGCATATGGTAATGTTTCTGCTGGTTATAATAACAAGTACATAACTTATGATGCATATACGACGACGACTAGTCACACGTATGTAAAAGATGATGTGACATTGTATAATTATGGTAATAACTGATATTTTCAAAATGATACATATTTTTATTTTAAAATCTAAAATTACTATATGCATGAATAGACAAAGTTCGGCGAAGATCACATTTTGCATAGCTAAATGAAAATTATATAAATATTTTCATTTGATAGTTGCAAAATAAAATTTAAATTATACAATAAGACGTTAGTTTTGTGTATCACATGACATATTCATATTATATTTATTTATATTATATTCATATAGTTTAGCCGATTTAGCAGATGAAAACAACAATAATAAAAATAACAATTTTCTTAAAAAAATAACCACATGACGACACACCATAAACGAAGACTAAAAAATGTATTGCAAATATTTTTTAACGATGTTGTGTAACACACAATAAAATATTTGCAGAATATTAATAAAGTAGGGGTAAATTTAATAACACATACAGGAAATATAGGTTTTTTTTTTTCATGAAATAAAATAGTAGCTTTGTGTTCATCAATCGATCATCGCCGCAGTATAAAAATGATAAGATTTTAATACAATTATATACTTTATTTATATCAGATATATATGAAATGTCGTGGTTGCATACGATTCGGTAGACAATATGTACATTATATATGCAATATTAAATTACATTTACATTGTATATTTGTACATATTAGATATATTTATCGTATTTCGTTTATTCCTTTGTGTTACATTTAATGAATATCGAAATAGACAATTATTCCGTCTCACAACTGCACCTCAATTGATTGACCACATACGGACAACTATCTACTAGCATTGCAGTTGTGTATATTGTAAATTACTGTCTATGTGAGTATAATTTACAAATTAGTCTGCAATTATTTGTCGATAGACAGATAATTTATTAATTCATTTAATTTTTTTTTATAGTTGGTGAATCGTCGTCCGTGTGTGTGATGACATTGTTAACATATGAATATATCAAATATATTCGCATTATAATATGATATTAATAATGAATATTAATAGTCTAAGATTTGGATGCGAACTTCCAACAAATATTGAATCAATTGTTTGGCTACATTTCGTTACATTATTGCACCATATTACAACAACAATCAGTATGTGCATATATGAATATTATATTACATAATACAGTTGAATTTTAAATTATAATACGTGTATAGTAGATATGCTTGATACACTTATGTGGAACCCTAAATAGGAAAGATATAGGTGATATTAAAATTAATTAAATTTAAGTAAGTTAAAATTAGTATCTACTAGATATATATATATATGAATACTATCTCTGAATAGTAATTTACTTGAATGTAGATAGTTATATGACGAGAATGTGTTTTATTTTTTAAACTAAAAAAACTGACAATAGTTGATAATCGCTTATAGCTTTGTCAATCTTCATCTTAGGTATGGCCATGGTGGAATTACTTGCAACCGTGTTCATAAACAAAATACAGATCACATAGAGATGGAAAGTTTTGATGTATTAAACAATCCCAAATAATATTTGAGTTTATATTTCAGCAATATGTTGTTTTTAAAAAAATGATTTGTTCTTGAATTATATTAATGTGAAAAATAAAAGGTGATCAACTTCTGGAATAAATGAAGAAGAAAATATTGAATATAGTTATATTTCATTTTGTTGGCTTCTTATCAAATATTATTATACAAAGTATGCCCAAATGGACCTCTATCATATATTTTTTTTATATATAAAAATCCTCTATTCTATACACTGTCTCCATATCAATATATAAATAAACAAATATTGTAATACCATGTCTGCATTTGTTGTTGTGATTTGTGACGTTAATTGTTAATTATAATATTAATATTCATTCATACTGTATTAAAATAAAAATAAATTATTGATATAAATGTAACTTTGATTTACCGGTTTTTAATGGTAAGGTAAAAAAAATTCACGTAAAATAATTAACTATATATTCTTATTATGGCATCGTATATAACGTACATTTCTAATTTTATAAAAGTCTACTAAAGTAGATATATACCTACATTTGTAAAAATGTAAAATAAATTAATAAATAATTGTATGTGTATTTGATTTGTCGGCTATAATAAACATTAATTTATTATCAAGGCTTATGATAATCTTAAGTATGGTTAATAAAAAGTTATTTAAAAATAACAATATTAATGCAGTGAACATGACTTTTCTTATCAAAAAATTTAATGATACATATCTTTTTGTTTTTTTTTGTTTTTACAACTTTTAATTTACTTAATTAGAAACAAATTGTTTATTTATTTTATACTGCAATACAGGTAAAATAGAAAATACAATAAATGACCTAATTTAATAAAATAATATAAGAAAATATTTTACCTTTTGATAATGATTATTATTATTGTTGTTATTATTATTATTATTATTACTATTATTATTGTTACTACTTGATCTATTCCAATTCGCTGAACTTAAGTTATTATTAGTTGAATATAAATGTGTATGGCTGCTATTAATAAGTTGACCAATATTCGATCCGTTTAAATGTTGTATTGCATTGAATTGTTGATGTGGATGTTGTTGATGTGGTTGTAATTTTATATTATTATTATTATTATTGTTACCACTACTAATAATATTATTATTATTATTATTATTATTACAATTATTGTTATTAATTGTTGTGCCCAATGTAGCAAGTACTGTATCTAGCCCAGTTGAGCTAGTAGTCCACACAGACATAATTTTTTAACTGAAAATTTATATAGTTATCCATTTTTAAAAACAAAATATTGAATATATAATAAATAATTGTTTAAATAAATTATATATTTCGTCTATGAATATTCTTTTTATTTTTAGTTCTTAAAATATTATATTTGCAAAAAACATAAACTTTAAATAATAAACAAAAATTAAATTAATTAGCAACTCTCATCAGAAAACTCGATGACACGTAAAATAAAAAAAAATAGTAAACAAGAACAACAAAACAAGCAAAGCAAAGTGCAAATCAAATAATGCATAAAAAAAATATTAGGTTATGTTTTCATAAAATTTGAAGAAATGTCAAAAACATATGAATATTATTTTTATTTATGAATATTTTTTTTATGAATACATATTTGTATAATTGAAATATAGATGGTGTTCATAGTATTATTTTTACTGTATTTAATAAATGAACCATAAAGTGTTAGATGTGATAGTATGATGAAATTATATATAAAAAAAATATTATTGAAAATGGAAAATGAAGTGTTATTTATAAATATATTGTATATAATAAATGCACGCGTATATGGACAGGGTGTTCAAAAACATACAAGACAACGTAAGACATTATAAATTATGCTTAACATATGTTCGCCGATTACTCGATTATTACTAGTACAAAGCCATCAATAATATTTATTATTTCTTATTAAATTAAGGATATTATTCTCTATCTATACACAAGAAGAAGACCATAGCAATGTATATAAGTTAGATTTATTCATGTTTCTTACATACAATCAAATTTGTCTGTATATATTTGATAATAATATATAATAATCTTATATATATTCTATAAAGTACAAAGATAAACCTTTTATTGATTACATTTTACAAGTAGTCATAAGAAAAACATATAGTTTTACTCGCTCGACAGTAATTTGTTAATTTAAGACAAAAAGACGACGATATAAATTTAAAGGATAAATATCGCAACACAATTTCGACAATTTCCTATTTTAACCTGTGGCCCTCCATAATTAATATAAAATTCAATATTAAATTAATGTTGATGATAAACAATTAAATGAATAAATGAAAAACAAAATAATTATGTATAATTTATGTGCACAATTAAATTGAGCCTGTATATACAACAATAAGTATTTTATCACAAATACTCTTTAAATAAATAAATAAATAAATAAATAAATAAATAAATAAATACACACACAGACGTGTTTTATAATAATAATTTCTATAAAGTTATTATTCTTTTATAAATTTATAATGAAATATAAATAATTTATTATGATTATATGAAGATATAAATTTAATTACATTGACACTATCTGTATATATTTTAATGACACACATAAAAGCATATGACAATATATACAATAATTGAATAATCAAATCAAGATAATTTTACAATTTCTACTATGTTTACTTACCATAGTATGAACAAAATTAATAGTGTAGGTATTAGTTAGAGTTATATTATTATTATTCATAGAGCGTATTAATAATTTTTGATAATAATAAATTAATGAATTATCTATATTATTATTATTATTATTATTTGTATTTGTTTATCAATTTTTATACTTCTTCAATATATTTTCAATTATTATTTAGTATACACAAATAAGTAGGACATCGCATATATATACATAAAATTATTGTTAATAAATAAACATATATTAACATTAACTAAATATTCATAATAAATGCCATTAAAATATGTTATATATATATATGGTTTTATGCTGGTTTATGTTTGTGAAAGAATTGACTATAAAATATATTTGTGTGTGTTATATAAAAACAAAGGTTTATTTAGTTATTATATATTTTTTCAAAATGTAACACAGTTATAATGTAATTATAGAATGTATATCTAAAAACGATACTGTTTACAGAATTTTTCCATTACAACTATATATATCGGTTTTGAAGATTTCCATCCCTAATAACAATTTGTCCGTACTGTGAAAAATTAGGAAACTTTACGTGGAAAAAATCCACATATTTTCCATGGAAAAGACGTATTGGTATTAGTCCAAAGAATATCCATATAGATTTTCCACATAATATGTAATAGTATTTTAATTAGGTCAATTGATATCTTTGGATAGTCAGGGGTAATATTTCCAACATATGTCCGCGGTATTGTATTCATAATTTATTTCATCAATTATCCAAGACAGTTGGTTCAAATTTTGAATATATCTACATATAATATTCACTTTTTTAAATTCACTTTCATAATTTTTAAAACAACCAGCAACTCAAATCGATATATTTTCGATGGATTATGTAAGACTTTTCATGGAGTTTTGTCGGCGGTTTTTGTTTCTTGTTTATCTGCCAAATTTCCACAAAATTATACTATGAATTTATTAATTTAATCTTACAATTAAATTATATTTTACATAAGAAAATATAAATGTCATATAATTTTTATTTATTTATTACGAACCATATTTATTACATTAAATTTTGTTTGAACAAGTCACAACGTTGTTATAATAAAATGTTTGTGCGAATGCAATTGTCGCATGACGCATTTTTGTCGATCGAAATCTGTGGATCTGCTCACAAAAAATATGCATATAAATTCTATGGATTTTCTATAGAATAATATAGCGACGACAAATAATTGTATGGAGAATCCGTAGAAATTATCATAGAAAATATACGAATAATCCAAAAACATTTTTTATAAAAATCCAAGTACAGGGTTGCACTGATCAAATACAATTTCAGCGGATATCCGTAAGGAATCCATAGATATTTCCTTGAATTGAAACTACGGGCTACTATACATATAATGGGGAAATTTTGCGGACAAACTATACGGACAGTGTTACTAGGGATATAAAACAAATTTTTCCAAATGTAAATTTTGCACTAATCTACAATCAAAATAATTTTCTATATATTCCTTACTTTTATAATTTTTTTTTGGTTGCGGAACAACAATGAGCCGAACGGACTTGGAGATTTGTGTTTTTTTTTATTAAGTTTTTGATTTAAAAATGTTTATGCAAAACTTAGCGGTAGAGTAACATATCTGAACTCTAGTGACGACTCCATAAATAATAATTTTTAACGGTTGGGTTTGGCTCTCTTCCAGCAATCAGATTTCAGAAACTTTTCAATGGCCAATACATCCGAAACGTGACAAATAACCAGAGTTCAGTATAGGTACATTGTACATACGCCACATAATAACACATTTTGAATTTAACGAAAAAATCACTATTAAAACTTTCTTATTATTACTTTATTTTCTAGTCATATCGTTTTTACAGCAAGCCAAAATAATACAGAATAGTTTATTTGTGTGCCAATCTGATGATTTTTATTTCCATTAGAACTAAATTTTTAAACATCCAGTTAATAGCTACAAAATGCAATCCAAGTGTATGAGTGGTTTCTGCGATGAATTATCAAATGATCACCATTATTTGGCAATGAGGATGAGTTTAGCTTCAATATAATTACTGAAATTTTAGATGTATAGGCATAAACCAAGTAGACAACAGGTTTAAAGTGATGCAATTATTTATTATGCATGATACTTACAAAGTTAGAAGAAATGGGAGAATCTAAAATTTTTAAAGAAAAATATTATGATAGATTTTCCAATAAAAACGGTAATGATATTTAATTGCGATGCTTATACTATCGTATTTTTTACAATATAAGAATATTTCATTAATATTGTTTTACATAATAGTATTATAAGGAATTTATAAATAGAACAAGCTTATTCTCAAATTAATAGTGACATCCCTAACAACACTGTCCGTAGTTTGTCCGCAATATTTCCGCATTATATGTAGTATTCCGTAGTTTCAATCCGAGGAAATATCTATGGATTTCTTACGGATGTTCGCTGGAATTTGATATGATAAGTGCAACAATGACCATGGATTTTTATAAAAAACGTCCTTGAATTATCCGTATATTTTCGATGATTATTTCTACGGATTCTCCTTAGAAATATTTCTCGTTGTTATTATTCCACAGAATATCCATAGCATTTATATTCACATTTTTTTGTGAGCAGATTCACGAATTTCGACAAAAATATCTTTGGATTGTAAATGTATTTTGGCAAGTAATACCCGTGAATTGTCCGTATTACCAGAATAAATTTTCTTATGACGATGGTTTGATTCAGTTTTTTATCGATAGACCAGTAATTCTATGAGCACGGAATGAAGATGCTGAACGATGGCAAAAATTCATCGATTATGCATTTTTTTTGTTTTTAATAAACAAGAACGAAAAAACCGCGGATAAAATCCATGAAAAGTTTTACAAAATTCATCGGCAAAATATCGATTTGAGTTGCTGGTTATTATAAAAATTATGAAAATAATTTAAAAAATAGTGAAGATTATATCTATAGATAAGCGAAATATACAAAATTTGAAATACTGTCTTGGATAATTGGTGAAATAAATTATGAATACAATATCGCGGTAATATGTTGGACATCCAAAGATTTCAATTGACCTAAATAATATACTATTACATATTAAGTGGAAAATCTATATGGACATTCTTTGGACAAATTCCAATATATCTTTTCCATGGAAAATATGTGAATTTTTTCCACGGAAATTTTTCTCATTTTTCAAAGTACGGACAAATTGTTACTAAAGATATTATTTATTCTTCTAGTATAGATAGAGTACAAGTTGAATTGAATACCCTCTTAATATGATGAAAATAGACTAAACTTTTCTATAATTTTTACATTGTTTGTTTGTTGTATTTATAAATACTATATAATTTTGCATGCAATAATAATTTAAATATATTGTGTGGTAACATGAAATTGTTGATTGGTTCGCGTTATCGAGTAGTCTACTATAAATATATTATATTGACATGTAATTTATAATTTTTAATGACAAAATTGCATCAATACTTGCTATGTAATTTATTTATTTTTATTGATTGAAGAAATATGAATAGTTTTTATTTCTAAATAGTTATAATAATAAGTACATATTTTTCAAATATATTACTACGATGTCGAGTTGTTGAAAATGTGCATACATCACTCACATAGCGTCACATATGATAGTACATACCGCCAAATATACATACATTACATATAAATATGACCTGTATATAATTTTATGCAGTATTGTATTAAAATAAATTATAAATAGTGAGTTAGTTACAATTTTATTGCTATTGTAATGGATAGCAAAAATATTACATATGTTTTCTTAAGCAAAATGAATATGATACATATAAATGTTCACAAATTATATATCCAATTTGATTTAATTAAATTTATTTTAATTATTTTGAATTTAAAATGTATATTATTGTATGGTCGCATTTTAATTCAATAATAATATATAACATAAAGATATAATTTATCATTTTTTTAATATGGGTATTTTATAAGTGTTTTTTTTAACTATTTTGAAAAACTTATACAATTACAACGAAACGAAATAAATTAGCGCCGCGGAATTCTATACAATAGCGCGGGTTTTTTTTTTGCATTTTTAAATAAATATAATAAAATATGTGTATGACGAAATATTAAATAAATATATAAAACGGAATGTATAAAAATATTTAATTAATCATTGATCAAACAAAAACAAATAAATAAAACAATTTATTTTTGTTGACTCTATTTTTACTATATTGTATTGGCATCATATAATTATTTAAATATTCATTCGTGTGTATATATCTACTATTATAATAATACAATACAATAAAGCGTCTTTAAATCATGTACATATATTAAAGTTAATATTATTTGAAAATTAATTAGTGTATTATTACACTAACGCATATATAGTCAAATAATATATTGTTCGTTAAAAAGTTCGCATATATTAAGAAATCGTAAACAACGTATTGAATTATACATATACAACCTGTTTATAGTGTCTGCGTGTATACTGTAAATTAACCATTTAGCTAGAATTGGTGATAACAACTATGTGAAAGAAATGTTTTCTGTTGACAATAGCTCCACTGTCCCATAATAATCCGGAATGGATTAAAAAACAACAAAAATAAACATTAAATTTTCACAAAATCGATTAAATTTATTCAAAATAATCTCCATCAACTGAAATCGAATTAAATCAACAACTGCAAATCATATGATTTTTTTTATGTCTGTAATTGGAATGCTATTGAGAACTGTGGTCGCGTCGCCTTTTTTGAATCCATCCAACTGATACAAAACTGTTTTGTTTTTCTTAGTCAAATGAGTTTAGGGTGTATAGATATTAGTCGCAGAGAGAGTTAAATTAAGTAATGAATGATTAAGAAAAAAAAATTTATTATTAGTTCAATTTGGTGCAACTTTTTGATCATTGCATTTAATTGATGTGGAACAAACTTTGAATCCATCTATAGTAGACCAGTAAAAATTATTGTTTTCGGTATTCCAAATTTCATTTCGATGAATCATACACTTTTTCAATGTTTTCTTCAGTAACGATGGGCAATCTGTATGTTCATCATCACTTTATAGCTCCTCGCTGCCTACTGTGAATCATTTTAACCATTTAAAAACTTGTGCTTTTAACACATAATTATAACTATAGGTGAATTTAAACAAATCATACGTTTGGGTAGCTTTTTGTACCTATTTTAAAACAAAATTTAATGTTATGGTTCTTTGTTTTTATATTCATGTTTCGATCGAAACATAAAAACAGCTATAAGTTTATGTGTTGTATTTTCGTTTCTACTGAATTTAATGTCATGAAATTTTAACAGTTTGTTGAGGAACTAAAAATAATCACAAAAAACCTAAGTGTTCTATGGTTTACATATTACGGTTTATTATAGAAGGTGTATATTTTTCGGGAAAATCGACTTTTATAAATTATCATTTTTTCAATTGTACTATGGCACCATAGTTTTAACAGATTTCCATTTTTGTAGATAACATATAATTGCAAATAAATTATTCAATTATCAATCTTTCACAAAATGAATGGATTTTTAAAATCGACTTTTCGTTTGATGACAGTGAAATTTTGTATAAATTAATAATATCGCGTTTACATTTTTTCGGTGAGAGTGCAGTTCATACTTTTTATATACAGTAACACAAATTTCTTTGAATTTTCACTGCAATCGAATGGAAAATGCGAGGTCATATCGTAATTAGAAAAAGATGATAGAATGGTGATTTTTCGAAAAACTTAGTTCTCTGAACACCAAAATGTTTTTTCATAATTTTATCTATTGTAATTTCACATAAAGCGATTATAAGAAAAATATAATAATATTGAAAACTGAATGCTATATTTTTCAAGCTTCCTCATCGGATTTCTCAATCATCCTCCTCTACGAGAAGCATATTATATATAGTTATACCAAAATTAATAAAAAATTTATATTAATATGTATAGTTCGACCGATTAACTATAGAACTTTGACGTCTGTGAGATTATTGTATGGTTATTTTTAATAAGTATATAGGAGCTTATGATGGTAAATATAAGAGTAACTTTGAACAAACCACCAATAAGATGGCCAATTATCCATTTGAAAGGCTGCATGCTGATTTTTTCCATTTCGGGGAAAAAACTTTCTTAATAGTAATAGATGCATTTTCAAAATGGATGGAGATTTTCCCTATGAATAAAACGACGGCTGTGGATGTGATAGAAAAATTTCGTTCAATGTTTGCTACTATGGGATTATTCGGTTGTCTGTGCACGGATAATGGTCCACCATTTCAGGGCATTGAATTTATTGAATTTTGTGAAAATAACGGAATAAAAGTTATGAAATCACCTCCATATCATCCGCAAAGCAATGGTATAGCAGAACGTGCACTGCAAACTGCAAAACGCGCATTAAAAAAATTTGTAGTAGATTCCAGAACAAGCAATTGAAGTTTAAACAGGAAAATTTCAAGCTTTTTGTTCAATTACCATAATACACCAACAACGACAACTAACTGTAGTCCTTCAGATTTAATTTTTAAATATAAACCAAAAACGAGATTGGATGCTATATTTCCTACGGATTCGTTAACGGAAAGTCAGAATAATAATAATAATGGCTTGAAAAGAGGTATTTTAAAATCAAATGTTAAAAGGGTTAATGATATTGTTAAAGAGACGGAAATCGTTTATAATAATGGGGAAAAGGTATTTTACAAAAATCCTTACCAGAGTAATGTAAATTGGTTGGAAGCTCATATTGTTTCACGGGTTTCGAATAATATTTATCGTTTTGATATTAGAGGTTGTACTAATACTAATAATTTTTGTAATTTTTTTGAATTCAATTATCTTCAATAATAACATGACATTTTATAATTTAAGCCGATTTTTTTTTATATATAAAAGTATTTAATTAATATATTTACAAGCAAATAAAAAGACTATTATATATTCAAAGCGTAGAATCATTCTTTTAAATAGAAAAGTTGTATTGCATAATATCATATAATAATTACAAGCAAATAAATAAAAAAAAAATTCAAAGATTTATTGTTGATTTATTTATTTTCAATAAATATCTTTTAACTGAGATCTCATTTGCGTGGGTATAAAATTAATTAATTGCATATTTATTTAGAAAAAGTGCAAAAATTGTGTTTAAATAAAATCGTAATAACAAATAATAGTAAACACAGTGACGACGCGTTAAACAGTGTTAAATGAAATTACTATTATACGTATAATCTTATATTGATATATATCTCCTTATATACTAGTATAGTGTATATCCTTATAAGTAAAATAAGTTGTATTACAATATAGATTACTCTATGTTTGTGTGTGTGTGTGTAAGAAAATAATAAACATTTATATTGTAGATTTGAAAAATAACAACTTTTATATAAATACTTATAGACAAAAATGGTAATTTATATTACAAAGTCATGGCCAGATATATAAAACTTTATGGATTCTCAAAAAATCATTTTATTTTACACACATAAGGTCATTTTAAGTGCGTAGAATAAACAGCAAAAATATTTACTATACACTATTACGTGTTTATTAATCATTTACACATGTATATTTATGATGCTTCTATAAAATTTGAATTAATAAAAAAAAACATGACATTTGGAAATTCTATTTCTTTAAATTTATTATCTATCTAGTGTAATATAATATATCTTAAGTCAATTAATTGAAATCATATGTGTGTGTGCTACACTAAACATAACATAGTGAAGAGAAAATAAGTAAATATAAATTACGCATTGCGTAAGGAATATATACGAATAGATTTTTATAATGTTTTGTTTTTCATCACTGATCACTGTTGGAAAAAAAAAAAAAAAAGCACTAGTTTCTGAAAAATTAGCTTCATTCCTTTCCCCATTTATCAACTGCCTTATTTTTAAGTATAGAACAAATACATATACAAATACACTTAAAACAAATGGCGTCTTTTGTAAACAAATAAAGCACAAATACGCAGTGGATTCTATGTATAACATTTCAAGTGATCGTGCACGAGTTATACAGAATATTGAATTATACAGAATTTTTATTTCAATACGGTTAAAACGCAAGTATTTTAAATAAATCTTGACCGGATTTGGTAAATAGCGGTTGATAGTGGAATAATTTTAATGAAATTCGTTAGAATATTATAGTCAGATTGCCAGAATAGATTCTAGGAACGTGTAACAATTTTGGAAATTTCTAGATTGATTTTGATAAATTTTGGTATGTACGTTTCTATAATATGATTATATATAAACAATTTTAATGTAGTTCCTAGAAAATGATATTCATATAAAATTTCCAAAATAAGGTCCTTGTGAACTTAATATAGAAAATCATTTAGCACAACGCAATGCCAATATCCGATTTGCTTATGGAAATTAACGAGAAAATGATCCATTTTTGAAACGATTGATAATTAAAATTAGTTCTTATATATTAATGTGAATTTTAACCATTTTTACTGATAAGGACGAGAAGCAAATCGGAGATGGCATTACGTTGTTTTGTAAATTTCTATAATTTCATCAACAATTTGAAATTACTTATTGGAAATCTGTACTATTTATCATTTAAAAATGTTAAAATAATCTAATGTAAACCGTATACATGCCAAATTTTATTAAAATTGGTGAAAAACGTTTCTGGAATTAACTCGGCAAATATGACCTGATCACCATTTTTTACGAACGCCATAAAAATTGTTTATATAATCCTATTATAGAAACGTACATACTGGATTTAATCAAAATCGGTCCAGAAATTACCGAATTTCTTGAGGTTTCTGGAATCTATACTCTGACAACCTTATTCAGTTATCCTTTTCTATGATTTTTGTGAAAATTATTCATATAATAGTATAAATTAGAAACCTGTCTACCAAATAACATATAAATTTGTTGGGAAATGACTATAATTATATAAAATAATATAGAAATGTCGTGTTACACAGAATAAAATAGTACTGAAAATAAAGTTATGAAAAATCATTTATAGAGATTTGAAATTTAGAACAGCGTATATTATAATTAATATTTATTAAGAATATGAGATGCTGTTTACTTACAGCATAATATCCATTGAAAATGGAAAATAGCATATCAAATATACATATGTAAATATTTGTAAAACAAGAAGAAAGAAAAATTTATATTTTATTTAATTATATTACTTATATTTTGTAATCAGAGTACAAACAGCAAAAAAACGCAGTTGTATATATTTTTTAATTGAACAATGTCATTAAATGTGGTTTTATATTTTTCTTATTTTTTCTATACATATTATTCACACATTGAATTGGAAGTATTAGCGGGTGCTACACACAACAACGTGTTTTACAATGTGGCTATGTGTATAATGGTAATGGATTTGATTCAAAAGCAAAGAAATTTGAGTCCTAAAGTGAAAGAAAAAAGACACATGACAACAAGTAAAAAGAAAAACACCAGCTAAACTGTAGTTTAAAATGTATGACGGAGATATTATTTTTAAGTTTTATTGTTACTATGGTGAAGAAAAATAGATTTATTTTGAGGAGAATCATGTGTTTGGTGGTATCATAAAGATGTATAATGACCAGGTGCGGAGTTACTTTCAACGCTGACAACAAATCATCAGCTTAAACAATTTTCATTGAAAAACTTTCAAAAATGGATAACAAAGAAAAGGCAAAATTGCTTAATGATATTATTTATATCACATAGGCAGCTTAACCAAATAGTTTAGGGAACATTGGAAACACACATGAATGGGAAATCTTACATCAATCCATATTGCATGTTATACTATCATTTTGCTGACCAAAAATATAATAAAAATAATAAATAACTTGAAAAGTAGTTCGATATATACTCGAATAATGTTTCGAAAATGAGATCCATTGTATTTGAATCGTTTGTTTATATACAAATCAGTCAGAATGGGAAAAAATATGTATAACTATATAGATAACATTACCATTTTCTATAAAGATAAAGTTCTAAGTTCTAAAACTGCTAAAATATAGTGTTGTTGTGGTATCATCACCTTTACACATTTTATTCAATGTACATTCTCTCCATACATGATTTCATCATTAATATCGAAATTTCTTAATTGATAAGTTCAAAAGATGTTGTATATCTACAAATATTTCTTTAATTAGTCTGCATTAAATAAAATGTAGAATGGCAATATAATATATATGATACGAAAAACAAGTTTCGATTTTTAAAACTTCTAAAATTTTGAACAACAAAAGTTCAACAATAATATAATATTAATGTGCGATATAAATAAAAAACGATCATAAAAAAAATACATTTATAATTTGTAAATATACGAATAATATCATAATTTCACACAAACAAAAGTGTAAATAAATTATATATACACGGGGCCACTTAAGACATGTACTAATTATTAGTAACAATAATTAACTAATTAATTGTTAATATTGAGAAAATAAATATTTATTCTAGTACATATGTTTTGAGTGCAAATAACCGCGTTAAATTAATTAAATTATATTACGATAATAGTGTATTTACTGTAAGGATGTTATTTTTTTTTCAAGAGCGATACAAATTATAAATAAAACGCAGACGACAGAATAATGAAATGCATTATTTAATTATAATGATGTGGGCTATGCGTTGGCACTCCAATTACTGAATTGTTTATCGGCATAAACCAATATAATATAACTCGTATAGGCACAAAAAAAAAAATAACCTAAAGTCATTAAATTGGAAGATCATGGCTTACAATTCATAGAATGCTATAAAACCATATTCCCTCCATACATCGATGTCACTCAAGGATATGTTTCGAAATAAATACGACGTATATAATGCCTGAATAATCTACACTAATTTTTGTGGATGCAATGGCATGTATCATTAATTATACATACGAGGATTTTATATTCACTACATCATAAATGGAAATATTATTTATTGACTTAACTATTTAATCAGAGATCATTGAATAAAATTTGGCGAACACCGATTTTTAATATAATATTCCGCATAATTTGAAAGCGTTGTCAATGCGTGATGTGTTAAACATTCCTTTTTTATGATTATTTGTTAAAACGACGTTTATTATATTCATCACTCGCGTGAAAAGTGTATCTTAATCTTAAGTAAAACAAAAAATACTATAATATAATTTCTAAAAAAGAATAAAAAAATATATATAAATGTGTGTGTGTGTGGGTATGTATATGTTAGATAAAAAGTTAAAGAAGACGAATAATTTTATATAACATTGTGAGTATTGTAACATTATATAACATTACGAACCGGTTAATTTTGAATTGTATTTAAATAATTTACATATTAGAATTTATAGCAATGCAAAGAAGATGGCACATTCAACATTATGGTTTTTAAATATATTATTAAAATGAAAAATGAAAAATTATACATGAACACAACATTATTTTATGGATAAGAAATATTTCATTTATTTATTACATGATTAATTATGTATAAACTTAAGTACTTATTTCAATACTTATATTTAACAAAACTTACCAATGCATAAAACTATATTCGAAAAGAATGTAAAATATGTGCATAATTTGCTAATCTGTTTATGTATTATTTTTTATTGCAACCATATTTATTTAATAACTTATATACATCACAAGCATATATTGGCATTTATAGAAAGAAGCATTATCTAATAATTATTAAGTGCACAAATATACAATATATAATATAATAAAGTTTTTATCAAATAAAATATATTTTCACCATAACTATTATTTTATTTTTTTAAATAATAAAAGCATCACATAATTTTCACATAAACAAAATTCTTAATTACATTTTAATTAATTAATTCGATTTATTTATTTCGTTTTATTTTTTTTTTTTAATAATTATTTCTATACATACATTCATTTCACAATCACATAAAATCTTATTTTATATCTTACTATAATTATGTGTGTTTACATAAATTATAAATTATATACTAAATAAATTGGTTAAATAAATAAAATCGTGGCCAGTATATATAATTTAGTATAATATTATATACTAACATACTCTACGACGTTTAAACAACGTTTGAATTACTTTATTCTTTTCGAAAAACTTCGTTGAGTTATTTGTGTATACAAATACACAAAGAAGACATGTGCATATATGAGTTGAGTTAGATATTGGGAGACTGTATTCTACATAATTAAATATTAAATAATTTATTTAAATAATCATAGGGGATACTAAAGTCTATATGGATTTACCTTGAAACTAGAGAAATTTTTGTAAATATTTTTAATTATATTATATTTTATTTTATTTTATAATAACCGGAGCAATCCTGCCTGCACACTCGTTTGACATTCGTCTTTTTAAAGCATCTACACAAAATTTGTAAATCCAATTCATAAATTTATCTATAATTATGTTCTATTTGATACATTATTTATTTAATAATTATTATTTGTTGGTGAATAACCCCCGTATTTATATGGCGTTGAGTGAAGCGACATTTCTTAATCTTTGAATAGCGAGTCCGTTAGTGGCGAAACGTGAGAAAAATGTTTTCATATTACAATATCATTATATTTTTCTGGTGAACAGAAATTAGAATGTCCACTTACTAAATTTTCCGGAAAATCAACTTTTAAGAATTATCATCTTTTTTAATTGCGCGGGCCATAGTTTTAAAGGATTTCTAGTTTTGGATATAGAATTTCAAATTATAATCAATTTCCAATAATACATAGAAGATATTTGTAAAATGGATTCACAAGTTCAAAATATATAACGGATTTTCCGTTTGATGTCATTGAAATTTTGTATGAAATAATGGTACTGTATAATTTTTTGGTACCATTTGATGGGTGTTCACTGTATACAGTACCACAAATTTCTACGAATTTGCTGTGCCATCGATTGGAGAATCTATCATATCTTTTGAACGCATAAATCGATATTCCAAAATCTCTTCTATGAGAGATTGGCAATTGATTATAATTTACAATTCTGTACGCAAAAAATGTAAATCCATTTAAAACTATGGCACGCAATTAAAAAAGATGATAATTCATATAAGTCGATTTTCCGGAAAATTTAATTCGGTGAACACCCAAATTAATTTTTTAATAATTTAGTTTAATTTCAAACAGGTTATAAGAAAAATATATAGTGATATTGAAAACTGAATGCTATTTTTCAGCCTTCGCCATTGGTGTCCAAAACCATACGATTAAAAAAAGTTTTCACGTTTTATAAACGAATAAAATTGGTAATTCATTTGAGTAATTTTTATAGTATCAAAAAATTAATTACTGAAAAATTGATTGAATGACATATGTGCTATTTAACCTGCAGCGTGCGCCATCATATACAGAATAACCAATTATAGATTATAAATTATTTGTAATAATTATTTAAATAATATAGAAATAATGAAATTGAAATAAATAATATGCAATTACGCACTAATAATAAATGGCTATATAACGTTTATATTTGTTTATATACAATAATTATTCTGTTTTAGACTGTTTTATTTGTAATTATAGTTATATTTACTATTTCTTTCTTTCTTTATAATATAACGTTTTAATAAATTAAAAACTTCAGCTAATATGATAAAAAACGAAGAGCAATACTTATTTAATAATTTTCGAATAATACGTCTACATTAAAGTTATTGCGACCATACTGTGGAGAACATATATAAAAACTTATATGTGATATTCCATATGCATGTGTCTTGTCTGATCATATATCAAATCACACATTCATATAAACTAATACTGTATAGTAATATAATATTACATGTATATAACAAACTACCATATAGGTTCGTGGCTAGATCAATTGGTAAGGTGACCGGCTATTTAGTCACTAAGTGCGAAACATCAAGAAACATCTTCTTCTGAAAGATAATAATATACCGCATTATTAACAAATATTTCAATTCAATAATATAAAAAATGGCAAATAAATTCACATATTAATCGTTATATAAAGTACTATACCTAGTATCGGATCAATTCTAACTACACTTTCATATACCTTCTAAGTTCTAAGCACATTTAATAACACGCTTATTTCATATATTCTATATCTAAATGTTCTAATATCTCCTATATATGTTTTTTATTATATGGTATTTAAAATAAATATATTATTTATTATAAATGTGTGCGTTTTTACAACGATAAGATGCGACAACGTAAAGTCTTTCAAATGAACAGGTAAAATATATAAATACAAATGCATTATAAAATTATAAATATTATAATATTTTTAAAAGTACACTCAGTTGCAGTATTACATAGATAGATAAACTAAATATAGTGCAGAGAAAATAGAAAAATGTCATTAAACTTTATAGAAATCGTAAATATGTTGCACATTTTATATGCATAATTCATTTATATACAGATTTCTCTATAAATATTGCATTCATCTATCCATAGATAAAATTCATTTTTAAATATTTCCTTAATTTATTTTATCGATTATTTTTATTTGCACTTGTACTATTTATATTTTATATTGTAAGCATTTAATCTTAATAGTATTAATATTATATGATATTAATAAATCAATATAATTTTATCATTTTTAAAACGTTCATTATAAACACAACTTAAAAAGTATACACATAGAAATTAAATAAAAATATAAATTAAATATAGATAAATAATAATTTATAATTTAATATAATTTTAATTATGTTGTTTTTTGTACAATATATGGAAATTTCTTTACTCGCGTATATCGTTGGTGTGAATATACATAAAATTTCTATAATTAATGGAATTTCAGATATACACACACACACACCTATGCTATTTTTTTTCTAGTCATATATTGCTCCAAGTGAAGCTTTATGTCATCTAATAAACCTTTCATTACAGCCAAGTTGGTAAATTACTCCGCATGGGAGTATATAATAATTGCCAATTGTACTGTAATTAACGAAAGATAGATGTTTTCAAAATAATATTATTTTTAAGAAGGGTGATTAGTCCATAGTGATATGTGTGTGCAGACATTGTTAATCTTTGAATAGCGTCCAACACCATATTTTCAAAGATATCCGTTTTTCTTTTTATACCGTAAATGAACAAATGGTCAACCAGCAGAATAATATCAGTATTAAAATAAATACCGAAAAATCTCCTATGAAAAATATTGAAATTAAACCCGCTATATTTCATGATTATTAATATATATTTCGGCTCTATGCAACTACGCTACTGAGTGACACCTATGCTATAGTACGTTGAAAATTAATTGTTAATTATAAATTAACTTACAATACAAATCAAAAATAAATAATGGAAGAAAATGTTATTATGTAAAATTGTCATTTTCTATTTCTGTGACAAGACACAGGACGGAGTCATACAGACACACTCTGCACACTCTGCACACATATCATAAAGGTATAACAATTAAAAATTAATAAATCTATGTATATAATTAAGTAATTAAATAATTAAAAACCTGCACATAATAAACAAAATCGATATATGAAATAAATACAAGTATACAAATTTTAATTATATATTGTACCTACAAACTGAATGAATTTCATAAAATTATTATATGAATTTAGAAATGACTAAACAATTTCGATTATCTCATTATTTGAAGATGTTTTTATTTTGATAATATATTAATAGACATGATATTTGCGCATTCGATATGCAAGTGTTCAATAAAAAAAATCGCGAAATTCAAATATTATTTATAAAAAAATAATGACAAATTCTACTAAATTTAATATTTGCCTGTGATAATGAAGATGTTAATGACGTGTATAAGTGCATATTACTTATAACTATAAATATACTAAAACATTAACTACTGCAAGTATAGGTGTATTGTCATAATTAAAGAATTAAAATGAAAACTTATTAATTATATTAAATAAAATTTTCATTTTAACTATTCTTCATTATTATAATATAAATGAATTTTCCGTGACATGTACTTAAACTTAATTATATGTAGTTATAATTTTGATTATTTATGACGGAAGTTATAATAATATTATATAAACTCAAACAGTACATATCGTTATTTTTTATAATTTATTAAATTAATCAAATTATTGTTGGAAAATATTTGTATAATTTGTTATTATTATATTATGTGAATAATATATTAGAATACCAACCTCTGTTAAAAAATGTTGTAAAATAAAATTAGCAACATTAAATGTCATCAGGAATAAAAAATATTAATATTTGTTATTTGGATTATTGTAGACAAATAATTGTGAAAAAACTAATTATATTATTTTGTTATTAAACATTAATAATATTTTATTTAAAATATTTATTAATTTTTAACACAAATATGTTTATTAAAAGCCTACGATCATCGATGGAACAGAATTTGTTGGAAAAATGTCTCTATTTAAAATAGCGGATTTTTTCAATAATTTGTCTACATAGGAAATTACTTAAATAACAAATATTAACCCTAGTAACACTGTCCGTAGTTTGTCCGCATTATATGTAGTAGTACGTAGTTTCAATCCGAGAATTTCTTACGGATGTCCGCTGGAATTTTATATGATCAGCGCAACCCTGTCCATGTATTTTTAGAAAAAAATTTCCTTGGATTATCCGTATATTTTATTTATATTTTCTTATGGAAAAAATAATTTAATTGTAAGATTAAATTAAAAAATTCATAGTATAATTTTGTAGAAATTTGGCAGATAAAACGCTTACGCAAACAAGACATAAAAACTGCGGACAAAAATCCATGAACAATCTTACAAAATTCCTTGCAAATATATCTATTTGAGTTGCTGGTTGTTTTACAATAAAAATTATGAAAATAAAATAAAAAAGTGTGGGGATTATATTTATAGATAAGCGAAATATACAAAATTTGAACCCGCACTGTTTTGGATAATTGGTGAAATAAATTATGAATACAATACCGTGTGGATATATGTTGGAAATATTACCCTGACAACCCAAAGATTTCAATTGATCTAAATAAAATACTATTATATTAAGTGGAAAATCTTTGGACAAATTCCGATATATCTTTTCTATGGAAAATATATGGATTTTTTCCACGGAAATATTTCTAATTGCGATTATAAATAGTAAAATGTATTTATTTATAGAACATTTAGATTTAAAATTTTTGCGATTGAATTTAATCTTGAAAATTCAACAAATGTTGAAAAATTAAACACAATGAATACTGATATCAATTTTAATCAGATACTTAAATATATATATTAGTGACGAAGCCTGAGAAATGGCATTCAGTTTTCAATATAGCTATATATTTTTTCAATATACCTGCATGAAATTAGACTAAATCTTCAAAACAAATTATAATCTTTTTTAATTGTATGGTTCATAGTTTTTTTTTAATACAGAAATTCAAATTATAAACGATTTCTTTCCAATCGTTCATAGAAGAGATTTTTAAAATCGTTTCACGCTTTCAAAAGCTTTGACAGATTTTCCAATCGATAGCAGAGCCAATTTAAAGATAAATTTTGATACTGTATAAAGTTGATTTTAATACAAAATTTCACTGACATCAAACGGAAAATCAGTTATATCTGTTAAACCGGGTAAGATCGATTTTAAATATCTGTTCTACGAAAGATTGGAAATTGATTATAATTTGTAATTCTTTGTATACATCATAATTCAAAAAGATGATAATTCTTAAAAGTTAATTTTTCGGAAAAATTTAGTAAGTGGACATTCCAATTTTTTTCTTGTAGTGTATACTTTCAACCAGAAAAATATAGTTTTCTATTGCAATCTGAAAAGATATTTTCACGCTTATAGAATTCTGTATTTATTTAATTAATGTGATAATAAAATTAATTAAAATTATGTTGTGGTAAAAAATTATTCCATATACACCTATAAATACAATATATTAATATGCAACTATAAAAATATACGATCTGAAATCATTAGTGATATAATTTAGCATATATGTGAAAGTTTTTATAATATTTGCAATTTCAATTTAAAATATAAACACTATTCCTTTCCTTTTTAATATATATATTTCTCATTGCAAATATGTCATTGCTTATTTTTATACATTCTCAATTTGTTATATTTATTGTATACAAACGTATATTAGTAGCTTATATTATTACGATTAAAGGCGCTGATGCAATATTCATGTAAAATATTTTGTAGGCAACATACCTGCCATACATATGGTTAAATTTTACCTTAAGACATGTCACATTTTTTTTTTTGAACTTTTAACACATACACACGCACCCTTATTGATAACACAACATTTTTTAATCTTATATAATAATTAGGATTACTTACTTACTTGCTCCATGGCGTTATGTTACCTTTGGACGCGTTCGGTCACAATTGGCTTTGCAAGTATGCTATGCCCAACATACCATCCGTAATAGGAAGGCTATAGCGTTATAGGAAATAAATTCTATATAGTGTAAAATATAATTAGAATTATAATGAAATAAATTATATATTTAACAGTAATTTAACATTTGAAATGATAACCAAATTCGTATAAGAAAAGAAAAACATATAACAGCTCTTCAGTGCAAATGCAGATATGATTAAGCTGCAGATTATATAAACAATTATTATTGGTATTTATTACATTTAATAGAGATGTTAAATATAAATTAATATTCATTAAATGGTAAAACATTTTTACTTTTAAATTGTTATTATTTATTTACACACGGTTAAACATAACCTTATCGTCTTATAATTAACAAAAATTTATTATCTTTATATATTAAAATAAGAAGATTGAACAATATGTGGAAGATTTTTCAAATGTCTCAAGTGATCAAGTCATATAATAATGACCGACAATAACAAGAAAAAGCCCATTCACATTGCAGATGACTATTAGACATTTTCAACCATCTATCAGCTACTTAAATTTGTACCGCTATCGCTGCTGTTATATAAAATACGACTATATAATACAAATGTGTAACAGAAAATATGCTAATTTAATATTTAATTTTATTACTTATCTCTAACATACTATCCAATATAATAGAGTCGTATGCCATACGAATACATGTAATTGTAAATTGTAAATATAAAAGTAAAATTATCTCTTAACTAAAAACGATTTAAATTACAAAATCTTACTCTTTATTTTGTCTTTTATATAAAACAATAAACAATTAAAATTTATATAAAATATAATAATAATACAATAAATTAAAATTATTTCTTCGTGTAAAATTAAAACTATCTAACTAAACTATTGTTTTTAAGTGTGTGAAAGTAAATAAAAAATATATATACAATCCGGTATTCGAAGTTATTTCAAATGTAGATAGATGCATTTGTCCATTTATGTATAGGATAAAGATAAATTACATTCAATTATAAAGGTAAGTCGATATTTGAACATAGGGTAGTGGCATCAGTACTCAGCTCCTAACTAGTCTTCAATCTCTTAAATAAGAAAAAATAGCACTTACGTTATTATACTAATGTTTATGCTATATTTTTTATATTTGGCTGGAGACTGGTTGGCGGCTGAGTACTGATACCACTACCATATGGTCCATTTTATATATTTGTGCAGTTTTTAAATACCAAACTATTAATGTTATCGCGACCTAAGAGGGTTACCTGTATTTATAATGTGCGAATACGTTTTCTTTGATTAATAAATTGAGGTATTTTATTTTAAACGCCTGTATATATATGTTATATCGTATATCATATGATATACATATCGTATTTATAGTATGCGAATGCACGTACATTGCATACAAAAATTTAAATATATATAAAGAAAAAGTAATGAAATGGTAAGAATTTTAAAAATCTAATGAAATGTGTATGTTTTGTATATATATTATAAATATTCATGTTCAACTGAATGTGTTACTATATGTTATGTACTATTTGCATACTATATGCGACTATATAGAAACTCATAATATTCCAAGTGGAGCTTATGGCATCTACTAAATATTCATTACAGCCATGTTGGGAAATTACTACGCCGCATGGAACAATTCATCAATTACATATACATAAATTTGTATTTAGTGATTCAATGGTGCAGTGCAGTTATAGAGTTAGAGCATATCATTCAATCTAGAGGATTGCGATTACAATTCCGGTATACTGGTTATATGAGAAAACATTTTCATTATTTTTCATAAATAACTAATTGAATTACCATTAGTTTGTTTAATATGAAATTTTTGAAAATGTGGTGTTCAGAGATTAACAATGTCTTTTAGCATACAGGCACAACGATATTGGCGAATTAATCATAAGAAAAATTGTATTAATAAAAAAAATATATATCGAAACATAATTGCAGACCCAATTGGTAAATTGTTAAATACTCATAGACGAATTTACTGCAATAAAAATGATAATAAACTATTCACAAAACTAACAACCATTTTCTGTCTTTATATATGTGGAAAATATGCAAATTTATACGCAGACCGAATACTTCATCGTTAAATACAAGGAAACCATCTAAATGGTTTAGATTTCAGAAGCACATGTAAATGTACATCAGTGTGCAATGTAAGTGTATTCTGCTCACATGTTTATAAGATACGCGGAAATTTATTAATAAAAACCGTAGTAACAATTTGTCCGTACTTTGAAAAATGAGGAAAATTTCCGTGGAAAAAATCCACATATTTTCCATGGAAAAGATATATTGAAATTTGCCCAAAGAATGTTCATAGATTTTCCACTTATTACAATAGTATTATATTTAGTTCAATTGAAATGGGTAATATGTCCAAAATATATCCGCGGTATTGTATTTATAATTTATTTCACCAATTATCCAAGGCAGCGGTTCAAATTTTGTATATTTCGCTTATCTTGATACAATCCTCACTCATTTTAATTTATTTTCATAATTCTTAAAACAACCAGCAACTCATATCGATATATTTCCAAGGAATTTTGTAAGACTTTTGATGGTTTTTTCCGCAATTTTTCGTTCTTGTTTATTAAAAATGCATAATCGATGAATTTTTGCCATCGTTCAGCATCTTCAGAGAAATACTTTTAATGAGAATCCGCAGAAATTATAATCGGAAATATACGGATAATCTAAGGACATTTTTATCATAAAAATCCATGGACAGGGTTGCACTCATCATATAAAATTCCAGTGGACATCCGTAAGAAATCCATAGATATTTCCTCGGATTGAAACTACGGACTAAATATACATATAATGCGGAAATTTTGCGGACAAACTACGGACGGTGTTACTAGGGAAGTAAAAATAACATGACAAACAATTACATAAACCTACGATTGATTAGAGTTCAGTCAAACCGCAACAAAAGATTCACACCACCACCAGTGTACATGCGAATAAATATTATAGCACTGAACTTTGAACTTAATTTTTTTTGGAAAGTTTTTATAATAAACCTTTTTATATAAAAAAAAGAAAATGTACCTCAGAATTTATTGGTCGATGGTGCCTAACTTTGTCTACCCTGTTATAAAAAAATAATTTGTTTATGATCTTGTGACATTCTTGAATTGAATAAGAAAATAAAAAAAAAAAATTCCTATACCAACCTTAAAAGCTTTTATTTTTGTTATTTATTTTTATATTTAATGCATATTCTAATTTTCTCATCAAATTATAAATCATGTACACACTAATACTTTACTACTCTATAATAATAATAGCTCTATTATTATATTTGTTCGTTTACGACACTTTCAAATAAAAATAAATAAATAAATATGTAAACATTTTAAATATAATTTTTATTGTACATATAACAACAACACACACATATTCTTCTAATTAACTTTATCAATATATATATTTTTAATCGCAAATTTTACACTTCAGTAGTACTGCCTGCCTATATTTATAGATTTCGGTGTATGTATGATGGTGTCAGTTTTTTGAACTTGAGCAGTGACCTTGAATATAGACTGAACCCATAAACAATATAAACATTTGAATACAATCCATATGAATTCATATAATGCGGGTATAAATTTATGGTAATGAAAAACCCCACACACACAATATATTTTTCTCTATATATATTAGCAAAACGGAAGCATCAGTATGTAAATACAATAAATATATATTATTATATTATAATCCATTTTAACAAATTTTATATTAATGCGTGTATAGTGCGTAGCAACACCACATATATATATGCGTGCGTGTATATCAAAAATATTGAAAATATTTTTCTTATTTCAGTACAGAATTGAACTGTAGTATAAACTCTGCGCCATTGAATCATTACACGCAGTTTATATTACTTTTTTATCAATGGTGTTCTAACCCATTATCAATTTTATTTATAATATATTTTTATAAATTTTCATGTAAACATAAGAACATATCGAGTAATATAAAACAAAATCATATGCTAATCGTCAACTTATTTAAGTTATTTGAACTTTTGTGTAATTAAATTAAACTCAATACATAAATAAATATGCATTCAAATAATTAATCACTCGTGCGGTTTAATATTCCGGCAAACATCGAATGGTTTCTGAATTAAAAAACTAATGAAATTAACTAATATTGGGGTTTTCTATCTTCGTGAAAACGCCTCATATGGTTTTAGATTGTCTCGCAGTAACTTGACTACGCCTAATCGATTCACCCCGAAACAGAGTAACATTTTTAGTAATACATATTTCGGATTATAGTTAATATTTTTATATGAAATAGTTAAGCAAAATTTTTAGTACCACTCCCACAGTATTTTTAACATCTAAATTCATTTATGGCAATATGACATCTGTAAGTAATCAACTTACACGGCTGCAAAAAATATTAGAAATTTCACAAAAACGGCTTTTTGGATGTCCACGCCGCCAATAAATTAGGTATCCAATTTTTGTTATGGCCAAGTTATATAGAAAATTTTAAGACGCACAATAAAGTTTCCGGACATTTTCTGTGAACAATCTATTGGTCGACTTATGAGCGATTTAAGATTTTGGAATTTTCGTGTAAGCCTATAACTTTGAAAGATGAAGGAATCGAGACGATAATCCATAGTAACACTGTCCGTATTTTGTCCGCAAAATTTCCCCATTATATATAGTAGTCCGTAGCTTCAATCCGAGTATTTCTTACGGATGTCCGCTGAAATTTTACATGATCAGCGCAACCCTTTCCATGAATTTTTATAAAAAATGTCCTTGGATTATCCTAATATTTCATTTATATTTTCTTATGTAAAAAATAATTTAATTGTAAGATTAAATTATTAAATTCATAGTATAATTTTGTAGAAATTTGGCAGATAAAACGCTTACATAAACAAGAAATAAAAACCGCAGATAAAATCCGTGAAAAGTTTTACAAAATTCCTTGCAAATATATAGATTTGAGTTGTTGGTTGTTGTAAAAATTATGAAAATAAATTAAAATGAGTGAGGATTATATCTATAGATAAGCGAAATACACGAAATATGAACCACTGTCTTGGATAATTGGTGAAATAAATTATGAATACAATATCGCGCGGATATTTGTTAAACATATAACCCGGACAATCCAAAGATTTCAATTGATCTAAATAAAAAACTATTATATTAAGTGGAAAATCTATGAACTTTCTTTGGACAAATTCCAATATATCTTTTCCATGGAAAATGTGTGGATTTTTTCCTCATTTTTCAAAGTACGGACAAATTGTTACTAGGGATATATTTATTATTTTGTCAATAAATTGTTTTGTCGATTGATACGGTGGCAGGGTCAACGGTTTGCGGTAAACCGTAGCAGAGTTAATAATAATTGTAAAAAACAAATTTATTTCTCATTCCAATTGTATGGTTATAAAATCTTACTAATTTTTTGTATCAATAATTCTACTAATAATATAATATATTGAAATACAGCTTCTTTCTATATATATATATATTTTTATATACACAGGTATTTTTGATTTTTAAAAGGTCGGCGGGTTGCGCGGATTTCTGCGACAACACATAACAAAATAAGTTGTATCTTTAATAAATTGCCCAACAAAAAAATATTTCAACCGTCAATTAAAAAACCAACAAAATACTTTTACTAATTTTCAAAATAGCCATATAAATACAATACAATACGATGATAAAGCGCTGCACGCAGCACAGCTGTAAACCAAATATAAATACATAATATACACATTTTCGATATCTAAAGGAAATATCAAGATAACTAAAATATATATATATATATATAAAATATACAATATAAAACATTATAATTATACTTATCTTAATATATTTATACGAAAAATAACAATAAAAATTAATAAATAAATAGACAGAGTTAAGTAATTAATACATTTATTGGTACTGGGTCAGATAAAATCTCGATACACATTTTAACTGTGGTGCGAGGTGCGACAATTAAGTATATTAACTGTGTGTCGTGGGTAGGTAGGTATGGTATGGTATATACATATTTTAATATATATACTAAATATTTATGTATATTTTTTTTGTGCGCAAATATTTTTTTATAAAAAATAATTTTTAGTTACATATACAGTTTTTATTTAACAGTCGGCCAAAATGGTTGTTGTTACATTTAAAATAAATTTATTTTTTATCAATTATCATTTTTAATAGCTGCTCATTATCGTTATTGTATTTAATAACAACATATTACTACAATATACAATAATATACTTGTGCAAAAAAATATTGATAAATTCAAAATGTTATTATCTCTAAATGTATAAAAATTATATAAGTTATTATTACCTATATTATCTGTACAATGCATTTGTGTATAATATTCAGGTATATTAACAAATATATAATATTCGATTTCAAAAAAACCGTATACAAATTATTTTATTTGATTATTTAATTCATTTAAGTAATACGATTATTATAAATTTATTAATAATATTTAGTGTTTTGTGTATACCATACAATACCATACCGTGTGTATAGAATAAAATTATAAATATAATTAATCGATAAAAATGACAATAGTTTATAAAGGAAAAATTTAATTAATTTAATTTTGGAGAAAATAGAAGCGAATAACTAAACATTTTACTAATATATATACTTAATATTTGTGTATAAATAATATACCTCACTGTCAATTGGTGTACGTGTGCATAATATATGTATTTGTTATTCAAATAATAATATGGGTGTAAATAATGTTAAAATTATCTTCATTATAAATTTATTAGTTAGTAAGTATAAATAATTTGCCAATTTAATATTTAAGTGAATTGTTTTTATTAGTCTATTTTTTAATTATGTAATATTCGACTTATTTTTAATATTTTATTGTGTGTCGTTTACTATTCTACCAGACTAAATTAACTCAACAATGAATTTGCAAATATTTGCACATACTATGTCATTGTTTCATTGCAATTATAATTCGATTAAAATCGAATTAAATATATATATATATAATTACCTATATATCAATTTAATTACGGGAATTCACCACATAGATATTTGTTATATACTGCAGCAATACAAAATAAAAAGATTTTAATTTAATTCAAATTATAATATATGATTAATAAGCCGAAAAAAATTTAAAATTGTGTTTTAAAGATGTAATTGCTTTTTGGAATTTATTTATACAATCTTATTAATTTGATTTCTTTATATCATATACAATATATAATTTTATTTCCATTCCCAATGATTTATACAAACGCAAAATTATATATTTACCCCATTTTTGGAGCACCACCAGATAAAAATCGCGTTGTATATAGTTTAAAAACAATTTGCAAGAAAATAATATTATGTATAATTTGCATTGCATTTGTCACGCAAATAAATCATTGGAATATACTATTTTCTAAATTTCATATTGAACAATGTAGGAAGCATAGGAATCTATAATAAAATAATAATATTTTAAAATGCTCATCTAATTTATTATAACAGCAGTGATATTGCTTAAATTTAAAAAATTCATTACAATGATAATATTTTTATAAAAGGTGAATTCATTTCATCGCATTCGTTTTCAATAATTTTATATATCTTTAAATTCGATACCACAATGTTTTTACTGATTAACGTCTGATACATTGAATAATTTCATCCAAGCAAACACTTCCAACAAACAAATAATTATAATTAATGTATATATAATTTGTAATAAAATTAATTTAAAATGTAAATATATACGATGCGTGCTATCTCGCATAAATATAAACATATTTAAATTGTTGTGTTTTAACACACACACACATACACACACCGTCGCCGCACCTTTTTATTGATAACACCATTTCTTTTTTTTTTTAATCTTATTTATAGTAATTAATTGTGAAGAAAATTCAAAATTCCAATTAATTACCATATAAGTAAGATAAGAGGTGAACATTTCAGCATCAAATCAAATACAACCCATCGCATCGTATTGACGTAATTTTAACGTAATAACACAAAATATTTTTTAAAATCAAAATTTGTTAAGAAATAATTTTGTATTGTTTAAAATATAATTATAAAGAATAACAAATTATGTATTTCACTTCGGCAAAGAAAAATATATAAAACAACTTTTCAGTGCTACGAATTTGAAGTGTTCAATTTTTTTTTGGAGATATATTTATTTAAATTATATTTTAGACAGAAGAAATAATTTCTGAACAAATAATATCAGTCAGGCGGACTGGTCCAAAATTTAGAGGTGGATTCTATTATAGATAGTATTGTTTTCACATTGAGGGTAAACATACAAATTTCTTTTATGAATTTTGTATATTTATTCCTATATTCGTCTAATGGAATGTATATCCACAAAATTATTATTTCTTTTATTCTAAATTTGGTGATTGTATAGCTTTAGCGTTTCACAAAAGAAACACCTTATTATTATTATTATTATTAATCAATCAATTCTTGTGTTATTATTTTCATATTATAAATTTTTTCTATTGTAATTTTGTGTTCATTTCCTATCAATTTGATTTTATTTTGTAAAATGTTCGATATAGTTCATAAGATTTTCAGTTAATTTGGAAATATAGTTAATTCATCGTTGATCGCGTTAATTTACATTCATTTAATAATCTCATTTTTGTATTTAATCCCATCATCTAATCTAATATATCTCATATAAATTGCAATGGTATTAGCATATATTAAAATTCAGTATTGCTATATTATTTTTTTATAGGAAAATCTTCTAATCTTTCTTTAATTTTTAAAGTATATCATCCAACAATGCCCTTTTATACACTTTCTATTATTCATTTTTTAAAGTATCTAAAATTTATAGCTACTTTTGATTTATTATTTGCAGAGTGATCTACGTGTAATTTCATTTTTATATATTCTTTATTATTATTTATTTTTGAATTTTGTTAAATATATCTCTTTTGCACATTTCTTTCATTGTCATTTGATCTATATATAATTTTTTAGATTTAATAAAATAAAATAAAGGACTATTAGTCCTTTCAATATTCTTTTATTTCCAGTTCGTTCAACTTTATATATAAATAGTAAATATAAACAGCAATATTAATACTATTTTTCTATACATTTTTCAATGTAATTTTTATGATATTTCTTGATTTAACTTTAGCAATTTGTTAATGATCTGAAATTGGTATTATATATGTTGTATCGGTTTTGCTTCCTATGTCGGTGTTGTTTCTATGTGTAAGAAATTTTTATGAAGTTAATGTTACATGATAACGATAGTGAACTTTTAAAAGGCATAAATCCAGGAATCTGGTCAAATTTGATGATTTCTATATAACTGATATTGATGAAATTTTATTTACAGCTTTATTTATATTCGGATTATATAAACAATTTTTATAATATTTATAACTTTGGTAAATTTTGTACTTATTCCGAACAAATGTTGTTGAAATTTTGGTGGAATTATAGGAAAACTTTACATGCCACATTTCTTTTATAATCTGGGTGAATAAATAATCAAATTTGCCAGATTCTAACGTGTCAGGTAAATAATCCCTGGTATTTAGTTTTTCCATTTATATATAAGGAACCGTTCTTATAAATCATATTTTACATGTATACCAATAATGGTTCATCATAATTTAATGGAAAAATCATCAAATTTGCAGATGTTTATAATGACTTTTCGGATGCTACATCTTTTAGAATAAATTTTCTCATAATTTTAACATACGTTCGTCTTAAATCACATCAATTTTGTCCAAGGTAGTAGACAATTGAAATAAAATTCATCATCATTCATTAGCTGCGTAAATTTCTTCATAATTTTTTATTCATATAATTTCACATTAAATAGACAATAATAATAATAATAATAATAATAATAAAAAATCAAATTATATGTTTAACTATAAATTTAAAACATTTATAATAATTTCCCAAATTGTAACAATTTATTACTTTAATAATCATACATTTTTTCATTACTACACACACACACACACTTTAGAAATAATGAGTCAATTATATCATAAAATAATTTAAATGGGTGTATTATTTAAATAATAATTTATCCGTCGTTTATTATTATTATTATTTTATTATTATATCCATAATACAATAGTTTTTATATAATGACTAGACACATATTGTAAATTATATTATTTTTAACTATGACTTTATATAGTCATAAATTGAATAAATATACCTACAATTAACAACTAATTATTATTATAAAATAATTACAAAATATGTATGAAATTACCCTAGTAACAATTTGTCTGTGCTTTGAAAAATGAGGAAAATTTCCGTGGAAAAAATACACATATTTTCTATGGAAAAGAAATATTGGAATTTGTCCAAAGAATGTTCATATAGATTTTCCACTTAATATAATAGTATTTTATTTAGGTCAATTGAAATCTTTGGATTGTCCGGATAATATTTCCAATTATATTGTATTGTATTCATAATTTATTTCACCAATTATCCAAGACAGTGGTTCCAATTTTGTATATTTCGCTCATCTATAGATATAATCCTCACTCTTTTTTAATTTATTTTCATAATTTTTAAAACAACTAAAATCGATATATTTCCGAGGAATTTTGTAAAACTTTTCATGGATTTTATCCGCGACTTATTTTTATTGTTTATTACAAAAAATAAATGAACAATCGATAATTGTTTGCCATCGTTCGGGCAGCATATTCATTCCGTGCTCATTGAACTTCTGTTCTATCGGTAAAAAAACTGAATTAAACCGCTATTTGGCCATATCGTCATAAGAAAATTTATTCTGTTAATACGGACAATTCATGGATATTACATTTTTGTCAAAATCCGTAAATCTATTCACAAAAAATATGAATATAAATGCTATAGAAATATTCTATGGAATAATAGCAACGAGAAATACTTTTAAGGAGAATCCGTAGAAATTATCATTGAAAATATACGGATATATCCAACGACATTTTTTATAAAAACCCATGTTTACTCTCATCATATAAAATTTCAGTGGATATCCGTAAGAAATCCTCGGATTGAAACTACGGACTACAATACATAATATAATGGGGAAATTTTACGGACAAACTACGGACAGTGTTAATAGGGTAGTTAATTTATTTTAAAAATTTCCGCATATATATTTCATCTTCATAAGTGTTTAATTTTATTGGTATATATATAAAAATACCCGAATCACTTTATAACATAATTTTTTTGCAAAAAGAGGTAATTACAGGAATAAATTTAATAAATAATAAATCAATTTATTCTAAAAATAAACACCGACAGTCACAACACCATACGCGTCATAATAATTTTTTTTTTTTTATGGATTTATAAATTGAAAAATTTTATTGATAATTTTTTTTAATAATTTCATTTTAATCGCAAAAAAAAAAATAATTTGAACCTAATTAGATTTTCTTATTTTATTATTACGTTAATGAATGCGTTTATAATATTCCATAGCCGAACATATATAATCTATTTCTAAATTTAAAACTCATTCAAAGCTTATAAAATTAAAAAATTTTGAATTTTTAATTTTATTTTTAGCATTATTATTAAATAATATATATTATGATTAATTTTCGGAAAAATACGCGTATAGATAATTTGGTAAAAGACAAGACGCGTACATAATTGCATTGCAAGTACATTAATTTCACATACGTGCACAACCACCGTGTTTTTGTTTTTGTTTTATTTTATTTATACATTCCTAATTTATTTTTCATTGTACGTAAATTAATATATATACAAACACCTACGTATAGATTTGATAAGATAATTTAATGGTTTTTTGTTTTGTATTTACGAAATAAATATGTATTCAAGAAGCATATAATCAAAAAAAAAATATACGTAGTTAAACCTGCGAGATAGATATAAATCGATCTATCTATCTATTTCTATTCAATGATTATTATCGTTAATGTTGTTTATTATTTAAAATTTCTAAATATAATCATTTAATAATTTAATTTTAATTCAATTTTAAACAATGATGAAATATATATATATGTAATATAATAAATTAATCGACATTATGTTGTCATGTTATTATGAAATTATCAAAATATATTAGGTGTAATTTAATGCTAAAGTAAATAAAAATTTCAAAAAGATACATGTTTTTTGAGAGTAAATAAGAATTTTCGATGATATATCAATTCTGAAAAATAATATCGATTTTCTTTTACTTTTATTAACTTTATTATTATTATTATTATTATTATTATTATTATTACATTCGCGTAGGAAAAAAAGTAAAAATTTTTTTTGGTTTTTTATGTGTGAATAAACATATATTTTGTTATCAATATATAAATATGTGATAAATTTTTTATCAATCACGTTTTAGTCTTCTTTTCATATCTTAATGTACAACCGCAGTCAATAATTTATAAACACTATATATATTTACTCTTCATGTATAAATATGGACACATTTTTGTGGTTTTTTCCTATTTATACGTAGGTAAGGTACAATATATATATATTTTCATTATCTCATATACATACAATAATAATTAATTAATTAATTATATATTTCTTTGACATTTAATTCCTATAAATACCATAACCATAATGTTTTTTTTTTGTTTATAATGTATATATAAAATATATTAGTTACGTTATTATATAATTCCAATATTTTCGTAGACTCATTATTAAATTTTCGTTGAATAATAAATTCACATTTTTCTATAATTTTGCCGAATTTTATGTCAATACCATATATTTAATGCTGTATCAATATTGAATTGTAATGTGTCTTTTAGCATGTAGTTGGAATTATGGAAAAATTAATATGATTATTTCTATTCCGAAGAATAGATGATATTGTTAATTTTTGTCTTATCATTATTTTACAAAATTATTGCAAGCCAAGGCGAATAAAAATCAGAGATATTTTATGTCATATCTAGGCTTGCCACCCGTTCTCCTTTAGCAGGAAAAGAAAGGTCTCCGTACTCCATGAAAGCAAAAATATCCTCCCACACAAAGCATAAATCGAATTTATGCATTTTATAATATTTTAGTACATTTTATAACATTTCTTCTTTCTTAACAATAAATTAATTTATATTAGATTATACTTTATTATCACCAAAATGAATTTATATTTATAAACAAAATTTCTAGTCATACTCAAGAAGAGTATAATTTTGTTATTTTTTTATATTATAATTTTATAATCTTATTATTTTTTTCTAATCTTGATTATACTCAATATACTCTATATTTGTGTTATTTTTTTTAATAGTATTGTTAATTATATAATTTTTTTTAAACATTTATCATATAATATATTTTGATTTTATTTTTATGAATGTCCTTCCCTGGCATTTCTAAAAGGTCGCAAGCCTTTCATATCGTATAATATAGCCGGGTTATTAACCCCTTCCTAAAATAAAACCTTCTGCATATAAAATGTGAATCAATGTCATTATATATAGAACATTTGATGAATGAATCTGGGCTGGATGTGACCTTCATAATACTAGTGGATTTTACAAGGGTGTTATGCTATATTGATTTTTTCTGTGATTTGTGCAATGTATCTTTTGATAATCGGCTTGTCATCATCCTTTATCACCTAAGCTATATATGAATGGTTTCCTCTTAAAATTACATATATGTTCGTGTCGTGCTTTAAAATCATAATAACGGATTATTGTGCTTTTCAAATCCTATTTGTGCTAGGAATTTATTTGATCTTATATCTTTCTATAAATTCTATAAACATTTAAATGTTCTATATTTTGAATTTCTATATATTACAATTAAAGAAATGTTATATACTTTCATGTTTTTTATAGATCAATCAACCGCGTCTCTATCTACGATAACGTTATAATTATAATTAAATATAGTTTCCGATATATGGATTGTATATACGCCATGTTTTATTTATGATGTTCATTTGTGTGTTTATTGCATTATTACTACTGCCATATGCCATATACCACAATATTGTTAATTTTAAGATGACACATAATTGGGTTAATCTAATTTCAATTTCAAATATAAATCCATAAATATTCCTATTAATTAATTTTTCTGATTTGCAGTCCTGTTCCTTTTTTTAATTTTATCCTATTGCAAAATAATCTATGCCTATCAATATAATTACATATAGTAATAAAGGGCTATCTATATTATTTACTATAATTTGAATCTTATCGTATCTTAGTATCATTCATAGAATGGTGTGAAAATTATTAGAAATTAATTGAATGTATAAATTTTTAAAAATTTTATCAATTTATATGTATATTATAATGAATCCTTTTTAAAGATAATATTACTCATTAACTTTTCATACAAATTCCATATGTGAACTGTTTTTATGCAAAAATTGTTAACTGTGTCGGAGTTATTGTCTAATTAACAAAAAAAATGTCTCCACAATTGGAACTGGATGTTATGAGTATAGAGAAAGTATTACTCTTTATTTTAAATTCAGATGTTGTCAAAAATATATAATTTAAATGAATTACTATCAATATGAAGTTATGGCGTGTAACCACATATTTAATGAAAACAAAACTTTTGCCATTTAAAGAAATATATAATGCAATCCCTGCCATATTAAGCAATTTTTCACTATGCACAATTATATATTTTTTAATAATTTTCAATATGACAGTATATTTTGATAATTTAAATTAACAACCGCCGATTTCATGGCTGCAAATAAAAGAACAAATACTTTCATAATCCAGCGGGATAAGTTAAAAATCCAAAAATGACGTTCAATACGTGTACACATTAAGTATGAGATAAATAAATAAATTAATATATAAATGAATATTTTTTTTTTGTGTAGAATTTGCCATTTATTTTATTATACAAATTCTTACAATTAATTGTAAATAGAACAAGTTTAACTCCAAAAAACACTTTTTGGTGTATATTCGGCTTATATTAGGTTGTCAACTATCTCCCTTCCGCCTTTTTGCTCTTTATTCAATGCTTTATAAAAAGTGTTACAGTAATCGGATTTAGTTCAAATATGCGCCGTTTTGTTCGATAATCTGTTTCCATCTAGACTGCAACTTCATAATACCTCCCTCGTAGAAGCCCCCCTCCTTATTTGCGAAGAACTCGGACAGCCACTTTTCACAAGCCTCTTTTGAGATCAACTTTACACCACCAAGGGCGTTCGCCATGGACAGGAACAGGTGGTAATCACTTGGCGCTATGTCCGGGCTATATGGTGGATGCGATAAAACCTCCCATCCGAGCTCCCGTAGCTTCTGACGAGTCATCAACGAAGTGTGTGGTCTGGCGTTGTCCTGGTGGAACACTACACCCTTCCAATTCTGGACGCTTCTGGTCGATCGCCTGCTTCAAGCGGTCCAGTTGTTCGCAGTAGATGGTAGAATTAAGCGTCTGGCCATATGGGAGCAGCTCATAGTGGATGATTCCCTTCCAATCCCACCAAACACACAGCAAAACCTTCCTGGCCGTCAATCCCGGCTTGGCCACTGTTTGGGACGATTCACCGGCCTGCGACCACGACCGTTTTCGCTTGATATTGTCGTATGTGATCCATTTTTCGTCGCCAGTCACCATCCGCTTCAAGAATGGGTCGAGTTCGTTCCGTTTCAGCAGCATTTCGCAAATGGAAATTCGGTCCATTAGATTTTTCACTGTTAATTCATGTGGCACCCAAACATCAAGCTTTTTTTTGTATCCAGCCTTCTGCAGATGGTTTAAAATGGTTTGGTGACTAACTCCCATCTCCTGGGCGATGTCACGAGATGCCACATGCCGGTCTAACTCGATGTATTCCATGATTTGATCGGTATTTGTCGTCACAGGTCTTCCGCCGGCTGGCTTATCCATGGTGTCGTTTTCACCGGCTCTGAATCGTCGAAACCATTCCTCCGCGGTTCGAAGTGATAGAGTACCATCCCCCAAAACACCATTAATCTCACGGAACGTTTCTCTAGCGGATTTGCCTTTAACGAAGGAAAACTTTAAAATAGCGCGAATTTCGGCGTTAGTGAACTCCATGTTTACACGTCTATAACTGTTGAACGCAATATCCAAACTAATCATACATAGCGTCGTTTTGTTTGTTATGTCAAGAGCTTTCAAATTATGTACAGTGTTGCCAGATACGAGCTCTGTAGCGCTTTGTACATAGCCGCGAAATTAAAAAGACAAAAAGGCGGAAGGGAGATATTTGACAACCTTATACATAAGAAAAATTCCGATCTAGTATAGTATTAATGGTTATTATTGCTCAACGAACATTAGGATAGAATTAGATAGAATACTTTTATATTCTTATACAGAATTTTGGTTCACCTACATATTCAATTCTCATGTTAATGGAAACATTTTCAATTTATGCTAACATATGTTATAAGATAAGATATGTAATAACCACAACTTAATATTCTAATAGACATTAAGTCCTTTAATATATTGTAATACTGAAATACAGATGTATGAAAAAGTATCAGCCCAAGTCGAATTTATTTATTTTGAAAAATATCAGAAATTATTTGTATTTTAAACTTAATATATATTTTTTGTTTCTAGATACAGTATTGGGTGTACATAAATTAACATGATTCCAAAAATTCTTGTGTTATATAATGAATGACAATTAAATATAGTTGATTTTGATTTGTACGGATTATCTTATATATTATCATATGCGTCTATAGACATGTAGGATTCATGATGACAAACAAGTTCGTCACTATAAATATAGTATGATATATCATGACCTCTAATATTCGTAAGATTGTACTGTATTATATTTTATTTATATATAATATATGTACAATACCTAATTACAAAATCTGTCCCATAATAATCCGGAAAAGGGATAAAAAAAAATATAAAAATAAATATTAAATTTTCAAAAAAACCATTTTATTGATTCAAAATAATCTCGATCAACTGAAATCGCGAATCGATTTGCATGTTCGACAAGTGCATCAAATAACTTTTTTATGTCGGTGTGATTGGAATACTGTAGAGAGCGGTGGTGGTCGTCGCCATTTTAATATCTTCAACTGATTCAATACGGTTTTCTTTCATAGCCAAATAAAGTTTAGGGAATATAGAAATTAGTCGCAGCAGTTTTCTTCAGTAAATTTCAACCTGCACGTTCATCATCAGTTATAGCCTCACTCTGCCTTCTGTGAACCATTTATACCATTTGCGCTTTTAACACACAATTATCACCAGACGCGATTTTAAAGAAACGATATGTTTGAGTAGAATTTCTTCAAATATTAAAACAAAAATTTTATGTTGGTTCTTTGTTATTTTGTATTCATTTTTCGGCAAAAGCGGCTGTAACTTTATGTGTTATATAATGTCATGAAATTTTTACAGTTTATTGAGGAACGTTCAAAAAACCTTAATCACAAAAAAAGTAAGCGATATGATGCTACGTGTTCTATGGATTACATAACCATTCTGGTTTATTATGGGACAGATGGTGCATAATTTATACTGTATGTTATGTATAAGTGTGTAAATATTAATATGAATGTAATTTAGATATATATTTTTGATGATGCCCGAAACTGTCATTATGATAAGATATCGCTGCCATTGCATGACATAACATATTTACTAATCTATTCAAAAATAATGTGAACATATACTATATATTGTGTTTTTGTGCTTTGTTTTAATCAATTATAATATAAATACGCGGTGTTACAAATGTATAGAAGCAGGTATACATTCTATATACACCTAAACATAATTAACTATCTTTATGATATATAGAATGAATATACGTATGTGTTATGGATGACTGTGAGCAAAACAATTAGCAAAAAAAATAATAAAATTATTGTATAAATATAGGTATTACTTGTAGGTTTTTTTTTTTTTTCTAATGTATTTCCCATACATGATTACAATTTCAATTTATAAAAAAATTATAATGTAAATAAAAACTCAATTGTTAGACCAACCAACAACAACAAGAACAGTGATAATTATTATAAACTATTGTCGCGCATATTTAATATATGTATGAACATTTGTTGTTAACACAAAAAAAACATATACAAATGCATACACAAAATACGAGTGTATATATATAGAAAATATATTAATTAACTGATAAATAATGGTGTTGTAAGAATGTAAGAATGAATAAAATTAATTAAATTTTCTTGTGTTTTAGTTTTGAAGTGTACGACGACTAACGTGAATGGTTACCATTTGAGTGATTCCGAAGAATATTTGAACGATAATGGATACACAACATATAATTCAACTGAAGTTTTACACAACGATATTGAAATTACATCAGGTATAATCTAGATTTATTCCAATATATAAATAAATAGATATCTATTAGATATTCGAACGAATGATCGATAGTACATTAACAAAAATATTATAAATAATAAATTTTTCATTTTATTAATTTGACATATTCATTTTTTTTTCTTTTTTTAGAAAATATAAAAGGAACAAGTAGTGAGGAGAAAAACGACGACGAAGATTTAATTGTCGATAAAGATACAATGGATTTAATAACAATAATATGGTATTTTTCAACATTTTTAGCATTGGTTGCATTTTTCATAGTTATGGCATGTTCGGATAATCATTGTAGAAGTCAAAAACCTGAAGAACCTGCTGAACCAGCACCACCTACACCGGCACCTTCATATCGTGAATTTGCACCACCAAATTATGATTCTATTATGAAAAAAAATAAAGATCGTATTTTTATAATACCAGTTTATAATAAAAGTACAATTAATGATATTGATATAGAAGCAATAGATAGTGAAACAATTGAAATTGTTACAACTCATCAAATAGAAGAAACATCATCAATACCACCACCACCACCACCACCACCTCCACCACCAGAATCATCATTATTATCTTCATCATCACCATCACAACCACCACCACCACTGTCATCATCATCTACTTTATCATCATCATCGTCAACAACAACAACAACATTATCACCATCAACATCTATCGAAATACAAAGATAGTATAAATTTGTGTGCTTATAAGAAATAATTTAATTCTTTTTATCTAAATAAAAAATATAAAGTGAAATAATATAATAAAAACTGTGATTTTTTTTCATTCATATTATAAATAATAAGAATCCTAGAATATAGTGAAGTCGTTATAATTATTAATATTATTATTATTATTATTATAATTCTATTAATAATAAACAATTTTGAAAATAATATATACGCGACCGGTGGCGTTCAGAAAAAGACTGGCTGTATACACTGTGATGTGTAAATATAATAATGTAACGAACAAAATATATTATAAGTTTAGTTTTGTATTATTAACTAAAATTTATTATAAATGTATTTTTAATTGGATGGTTGAGTTGTGTGTATTGAGGCCGTAAGTAATTTACAATAAAATATTAATTATTTAATTACTTACGGCCTCAAAATTTTATTTTTGTTTTTTTAATATTACTTACTATAAATTAATATAAATTATTGGATTAATTAATATTATTGTTGTTGTTTCTTATAAAATTATATATATACTTTTTGTGGTACAAACAAAATTTATATTTTTATATTATTATAATAATAAAAAAAAAAACAAGAAAGAAAATCTGTGTGTGGTTTTAAGATTTAAATTTGTGTAAAAATTCTAAATTGTTTAATTTTGTGTGTCTAGTTTTTATCCATAGTTCTATAAAGTTACAAAGATATATCCCATCATATCATAATGGGTGTTTCAAAAAACATAAATTTGAATAAAATACAAACTGTTTTTATTTAAAACACATGAATTAAATTAGTTTTTTGAATATATAATAAATCGAATAAATGTGATCCAAAAAACAATCAGTTGTTAAGCCGGTTTAGTTAAAAAAAAAATACCCTATATTTTATAGAAAACTAACAAATTTAATGTGTTTAAATTACATCTATGAATTTTTTTTAATTTTTTTATGGGCATATGATAAAATTATGATAAACTTTATTCGATACGCCTAAACTAACACTATAACAAACATTATATATTTAATTAATTTATATTTTTTCAATACGTTTGATTCTAAATAAATGATAAATTTCCGTTTGAAATTGCTGAATCACAATAATTTTTAATTTCGGCTTCTGTTTACGAATTACGAACTGTTATATGATTGTATATATTTTTAGTGGAAAATTACCATAAATTTGATGCTAAAAGAAATAAATTACTAGTAAATGAAATACAGACAATATACTAGAGAAATTATATATAAAAAATTAATTACTTGCATCCATAGAAATATTTTTAATACCTAGCACTGTTATAGCGGAGTAATTGGCCGATAAACGCATTTAAAAAGATGACAAATTCTCAAAAAAATTGCATTAGTTTTTCAGTCAAACTAGTAAAAATTATCTATATTTAAGACTATTATTGTTAAAGATCAGATCCATAATCTTCGAATAAATTGTATAGGAATTTCCAAAAATACTATTTTGTTCTGACCACACATTTTTCTCTATATGGACACAGCTATGGTTCACCGTGTAGCTGATGTGATCGTTAACACTATTTTATATCTAAATAAATGCTTTTACTTATATATTTGGTATGAAAAACATAAATATCTATGCCATTTCACAAAAAATTGATTTAACAATTTATTAAACTTGTTGGAAAAAGTGTTAAATTTTATGTGTCTTTTACCGATGAGGTGGCCTAAATATTTTTATGATGCGTGAATAATTTCAAATTTGAATTCCTATATAAGTTATTTAATTTTAAAGTTAAATCGAAGTTTTTTCAAGATGTCAATTATTAATTTTGACTTAAAATTCATCATATAATCAATACACTGGATCCCGTTCGTTGATTTGATTTATTGTTATACTTTGATTTGAAATATAATTAACTTAAATTATAAATTATTTCATCAGCATATCCCAATAGTAAAAATCGTTCTATATATCTATCAATATTTACGCCCATCTTACTGCCTCCTTCAGCTTAACATTAAAATTTAATGTCGATAATGAGTTTACGTGCCGAGTGTCCCGGATTTGTACCCGTGACTTAACATCCATCCAACGTCATTGCTACTAAATCAACCGTTTTTTTTTGAATACCAAATTCTTCCAAAATTTCCCATAATATTTTGCCTATTGACGCCATCATATATATGTCGCCACAAAATCAACAAATAAAAATGGTGTGTATCAACAACATTGAACTCCATACACTTTTCCAAAATTTGCTAAATATTTGATTAGATGTAGATCGATATGCGCAGATTCGACACTTTTCGTAGAGTCTCTGAAAATTTCATTAGCATATAGAATAAGTCAATGGTACAATATATTTGCAAATTAATTAATTTATTTCGTTATAGTTATTAATTCATCATTTGTGCATTGGAAATTCGTCACATCGTAGCAATTGGAAACAGGTGCTGTTAATGTATGTATAGGTGGCACATAGTACATGACGCAGAACTATTACTTCGGATTGCTGAACCACAGATACTGGGTGGCAAGTTTGATCCGGTTGGAAAAGACTAAAACAGCAACTGGGTTTTAATGTCATATGCAATAAGTAAGTAAACGAATATCTGATGCAATGAAATTAGTTTCACTTATAGTAAAGTAACATATGGCTTTTGATGATGATGCGATGTATATAAATACGATAACATTATTTTAAAATGTATTTAATTACTATGCCCCATGCGTATTAATTTAATTATAGTTATGTTGAGACATTTTTAAATTAAAGATAATAAATTAATTAGTTTGTTATTAATCGACTGCTGTAATATTTGTAAAAAAAAAATAACTATTATTGGGATACAGAAAATTTATTGTCATTCTAATGTATAATAATAGTATCACAAATACCATATTCTATGTCTAGTCACTATTGGATGTATGCACCAGAAAATCGTAGAAGTATATTATGACTTATTTATTTAGTTTTCTCAATAAATATTCTCGAAACAAAAATTAGAACATTTTAGAAAACTTACGTAAATTGAAGCAGTGCAAACAATTGTAAACTTAATAAAAATTTATACCCAATAGATGTGTTATAATAGTGTCTGAATATAAAAACAACAAATATTTCCAATTGTTAATAATAAGGATATGTACCCAGTGGGATCGGTATGTATATGATAACGTCGATGATTGTCTTCTTACTTCTTGTCAGCACTACTCCATTTTTGCAATACTTTTTAGACTACTTTTGTACAGAGATATCTTTGGTGGTAAGTACTTCATCTCTAGATGAGTTGTACATGGGTTCGGAATGGATGGTTTCATGTCTACAGAAAAAATTCAACAAATTCGCTGGTGAATTCATTTATGAAATTAGAACTACTGATAAATTAACAGATAAATTCATCGATAAATTCTTTGGAGAATATTTTGATAGATTAATTGATGCTTTCATTGTTGAATTCATTCATGAATTTGGAATTTATGTATGCATTCATTGAAGAAATTGGAACTGCTAACAAAAATTTCCACTGAGTAGATACTAATACGATTTTCTAATACATGTACTCGACTTATAGACAAATATATGACAAAGAGATGATATGGACGTAATGGGTCGTAATATGTGGTGATTGTTAAGGATGCTTTCGAATCGCTAAACAATGAGACATCATCTTTAGACCTCAATGTGAATGCAGACAAAATAAATATTATATGGTGGCAACAAATGCATCTGGAATTCAAAGTCAAACTGTGAATATCCAATATTATAAGTATGAAATTGTAAATAGTTTCTTTGTTTCTTATACTTGGGATCATTGATAAATGCTGCTAAATGATATTGAAGATGAAATTAATAATAAATTAACTATTAATTAGTGTTTCAGTATGTTTATTTTATTATACGCTCTCAAATATATTGTATACGTATACTTTAGAAATTAGATACATACAATCTTTGCGATTAAACGTAAGTATATATTTATTGGGTTTTTTTTTAATTAACACATCAGACAAAATTTTAAATATATTTAAATTATAACAAGTAATTCTTATTTTTATATTTAATATCATTTATACGCTATAAAACCTATAACTATAAATAGAATATTTATTTTGAATATTCTATGTGACATATGCGATAACAAATTGTATGTATTTATGCATAATTGTGTCACAGTCTGAAAAGTAAATAATGAAAAATTTGAAAATTATCTTTTATCGTATACATTTTTTCATTTTATATATTATTTTGCTTAATATTAATACCGCGGCCATAAATAGATTTTAAAATTATTTAAAAATGAAAAAAAAATAGAGTATTAAAAAATTACTGTACTCGCTCGCGTATAATATTATAAAATAAATATTTATAGTCAAAATATATAGCACATCAATAAATAGATTTTAGAGATATTTATAAATTAAAGAAAAAAAATGTATAAAATTCTATTGTAAATATATCAATAATAAAAAAATAAAATAAATATATATGAATGGATTAACTATATTAAAATAAAACACATTTTTATTCCATTGACGCACATTATCGATTAACTCGCTGCCACGCATTATTACATGTTTTATATAGCGTTTGTAAAACACAAAAAATTAATTTATCTATTAATTATAAATATGTATATTCCACGCGTACCACACTCAAAACACTTTCACTGTAATAATTATTATCAGTACATAATTTGGTTCATCATAATATCATATGGTACGCATATTATATTCAAATATTTCCTAAGAACGATATATATTGTCATAGTAAGTTAAATGAATTAATTACATAACATTAATATCTTACAAATTTCGCGGTTGTTTTTAAATATTGTATTTAATAAAACATACAATTTGCTGTATGATTTCAAATGTTATTGATAAATAAAAGTATAAGTCATACCATTTATATACGAAAAACAATATATATATGCCAAAAAATGGCCACCTCCTGCGCTTCCTCATAGATGTCCATTCTTTAGTTAGTTACTTTAAATGACATGTTGGCATAATTGTATAGTTCTATACATATCACTAATGACAAGAATAATTGACTCGTTTTAAATGCACAAATTTTTCATGAATTATTCGTGGATTTTATTATTATTGCACTTCCATATATAGAGATGTTCATTTATTTGTTAAAATTTTCAATGATATGTTGGCGCGCACAATTATGTGATATTTACAGTCGACATATAATCGTTCTTCTGAAAACACTATAAGTTTAATTGTTGCAAACAAACTGATTCGATGGAAGATAAAAATAGTAGAAAAATACAGTTCGGTACGGTCGTTCACAAGAACATATTGATTTGGTTTGTGAAAGTGTTGCTGAAGACCGTGAAATGTTCAAAATAAGTTGGGCTTAGTGAGGAAACCACAACATCGCGAATTTTACGCATTTTTCAATTGGATCCAAAAATAACCAACTTTTTTTGTCTCATTCAAATGCGATCGTTACTGATGAAGCAAATTTTGAAATGTGTGGATATGTTAAGAAATTGTTGTATTTGGAGTGAAGAATAATTCATGAAAAATCTGTACATACAAAACGAGTCAATTAGTATAGATGCCAAAATACTTTACTGTGGTAAGCTTCTTGCTTTCACTTTTCTTAAATCAGAATATTTAACTTCCTGCTTTATTCTCTATAAATAATATATCTGATAAGTAAAAGATGTTAGTATATAGTTCAACATATTGCTCTGGAAGCATTTTTTTCAGTTTGTATTACAGACCTGAATCATACCAAACCTTATCGAAGGCCGGACCTACATCCAAGAATATTGTTGAGTATAATTGCTTTTCCTCCAACACCTTTTCTATATAAGATCTGTTATACAATGTGGTTTTGATCTATTGTGGAATGCTTTTGTCTAATTTCAAATTGTATTATAATTTCTTTCTTTCTATGATAGGCTTTATTCTTGTTAATATCAGTTTGTCGAACAATTTTGAAATTATCGGCAGTAAATTACGATTTGATATCATTTTCCTGATTTTCTTCTTTTCTGTAGTATAATTACTTCTGTCACCTTCCATATGCACTATAGGAACATATTTTAATATAAAAGCAGCGTTTATTAGATAAGTTAATATTACTAATGCTACTTTGGGTATCTGTTTCAATATTTCTATTGTTATATATGATTAAAACCTGGGTTTTTTATTTTAAATTTTAACCCATTATTGCATTAATGAATTCATTTAACGTGACGCTCTCAATATTTCTTATTGGTTTTCTTTCTTTTCCCTAGATTGTTGATCCATCTTCTTCTTGAATAGTTCCATATATGTACACATATAACTATGTATAATAAATTGTTTCATTTTTTATATTATTGTATCTCAGGAAGTGGAATTTATTATATCATAAAATGTCTAATCATTTATTTATTCATTGGTGGTATAATATGATTAAAAAGTTAACATTAAATATAGTTAATTATAATTGATTTAAAATTTAATCGAAATATAATTAATTTAAAATAAACGAAAATAAAATTGTGAGATTTCCGTAATGCTTCTATAATATTGTCTAAATTCCGAATCATATGTTTGTTTTTATATCGAAAAATAAGGCTTTTTTTTCCAAGATAATTTATTGTGTTTGTTTCTGGGTGTATATATTCTTTCATCGAAATAATTTTTTTTTTGTAATTAAATTTAATTTTTTGATAAATGCGTATCGGTAGTTGGAATATGTATAGATAAAAGCAATAGATAAATTTTGTTATTATAAAATAAATGCATAGTATAGAAATTTTGTTATTGGATATGTAAGCGAATTGTAATTAAGTATTAGTGAAATTTACAATTACAATTAAAAATATATGCAATTAACACATTGACGAACGGTGTGTGGCGAGTTAACTAATAATACATATATTGTATAGTGTTAAAGAATGACTTTCCAAAATCCTAAACACTGATATAAATATATCAATATATACAATAATATCATAAAACCATAAATTCGCAGAAATTAGGTAAATATGTAATAAAAAAAAAGTAAAAATAGTAAGAATAAATACAAATTAAGAATGAATTGTAAAATATAACATATCTTCTTCAATTTTACCTTTTAGATATAGCCGGGAGGGTCTTGTCCTCTGTAGAAAAACCGGTAACTTTAAAAATAGTTTATTTATACATAGTGTTTCTCAATTGGTTATAATATTTATACATACACCATAATTTTTCTATGATAAGTAACACCGCTTCTATTGGCTGCTGATTAATTTATATATTGGTTGAAAAATTTGTAAAAAGCAAAGAATCAACATTAAATTTTGTTGTATTGTAAAATTAGTGAAAATGTTACCGAAGTGCATTAAATGTTTAAACCCGTTTTTGGTGATATTTTTTTTTTTGTTATCTATAAAACACAGATTTTTGTTCGTAGATAAGATTTGGATTATGATGAATGTCCAGGTCGACCATCACTACTGATTACCACGAAGAAAACATCGATAAAAGTGAATGTTTTCGTGAAAAACAAGATAGCAAGAAATCTTCAGAGAGATTCACAGTAGAAATAGAAATTGGTATACTAAAAACAATTCATGAGATTTTAATTTAAAAAAAAAAAGGTTTATGAAAGACGAATTCAAAGAATATTGTTCACGTCAATTGACTGATGACCAAAAATTTTATCGAATTGATCATAAACAATGAAAGCCATCATTAAAAAACTGCGGTAGTAACGATAATGTCTTAATAATTTTTGTAACATACATCAAAACATATGACGGTCTTTTGTTTTTAGGATTCCAAAAGTATTATTCACGAAGAATTTATAATTGTAGGGAGCTGGCGAATATTACACGACAATGCTTATCACATTCTATATTCATATCTGATTTTTTTTTACTAAAAATTCCAACTTTCGTATTATTCATTCGATTTAACTGCATGTGTCGTTATTATCTTTTCTTTCCCTATAAACTTCATTTGGCCATGAAAGGAAAGCGAATAAAAGGCATTGCACGTAGTCATAGATTGTGCTATACTCGCAAAAAATTTGAATAATCAATATGAAAAATTCATTGGATTTACTTGTCGAAAGTGCAAATCAATGTATATCGGTTGAGGAAAAATATTTCTCAATATATGAAATTATTTTTGAAAATAAAATTAATTGTTATCATTTTTCTTAATCCATTATATGGTTATTTGTCGGACAAAGGGTGTATATACTCGAATATATGTATAGGTATGCATATATTAATATAATTAGATATATTATAAATATTCGCGTGTAGACAGTGTATTTGTATAAATAATTAAGAACTAAATAAATATATTCATTTATTTAATTGTTTACATTTAATATATAGTATAATATAATATAGTAATAAAAATGATAATGATAACACTATGATATAATGCTTGCTTGCGTAGTCTAATCCTCCGGAAAACCAATTTGTTTGTAAATTAAACTTTTGTTATTGTTAACTATATTTTAAGTATGCTAAAAATATGAAGTGTTATGGTTTATATTATAATATCACATATATGGTAAGAACAGTGGGTCAGGCATTTTGTATAGTGTTAATGAGGTAATTTATTCTAAAAATCCCAAAAATTTACATGATTCAATTTATTTTTGTAAATTTTTGAACGTTATTCAAATTAATTATAATGACTCACACATAAAATATTAATATATGCGAGAAATATTTCTCTTTCGATATTAATTGCATAGGTCAATCGCATAATACAATATCTGCATTATAATCTCATATAGTGGTTTGTGAATGTTATAGCGTTATAGGTATTTTCAAAGTAAATATGTATAAGTTTGTTGGTATATATTTAGAAAAATTAAATGAATTTATGAAAAAATGCATATTCCCATATATAAGTTTAATTAAATTAACACACGCAAACAAATTGAATGGCTTAAAGATGATGGGTAAGGTTTTTATAATGTTAAATTTAAAAAGTAATGTGATATTGATCACGTATTTGTTGTTGATAATGATAATATTTGTTGATGTAGATATTTTATGATTATGTAATTAATGAAACAGCAAAGTACAGAAAAAAAGCCTTCACAATATATAAAATGATGACGCTGTGAATAAAAGTATTTTTAATTTTCAATATGAGTATAACTCAACTATTAAACACATGGGTCAAAAATTCCCTCGCCTAAAGTAATAAAACAACATTTTATTGCGATTATATTTCTCCATGTTTAATCCATTGTGATTAACTGACACAAAAACTCAATCTTTTTCCGCTTAGACATATGCAAACAGCGTTTTGAATCATTAATCCGTTGTTGTTGTTTTGTTGTTGCACCAGGCGTGAGCAAACGCCGGCCACCCATTTGGAAAACAAGTTTTTCATACCCAAATGTTTGTGTATAATACGGAAAATACTGCTTTTTGATAACTTCAGGATGTCAGCTATATCTTATAACTTCACTTTGCTATTATCCATAATGATTTTCGCAGGGTTTTTCGATGTCAGAATTAATAGAGCCTCAGTTAGACGTCCAGAATGTTCAGCATCATCGATGTCTGTACGACCACATTTAAAATTAGCAAACCAACGTTTGATGGTTAAAGTTGATGGAACAGAGTTCGGTTAATACCTTTGAAGTCATTGCTTTGCCCGAACGCTATTTTTTCCCATTAAAAGCGATGATAAATATAAAACACGACACTATTTTGAATTCATTTTTCTGAAAATTACAAACAGGGTGTCAATTAATTCACGATAACTTCTAAACTAATGGTCGAATAGTTATGAAATTTTATTTTGAAGGTTATATTGAAATATCATATGGATACATTCGTTAGCGGCGCCATTTGTTGGTTAGACCCCAGACTTTTTGACCCATATGTTATTTAGTTATGTTATGGTGTAGAAATTGAAAATACCTATAATAAAGAGGGTAACTCATACGGGATGTATTAGATTTACTATAAGAATCCTAACCGTGAAAAAGCTTAGGTATAGCCTGGTGAAGTTGATCCAACACATGCCAAAACGAAATATTCATGCTGATAAGGTAATGCTGTGTATATATTGGGCAAGATCAAAAAGATGTTGTATACTATGAATTGCTGAAACCTTTTGAAACTATCACTATGGTGATGTTTATCAACGGGGCAACTAATGCGCTTGAAGCAAACAGTGATGGAAAAATGACCAGAATGAGTGCGAATAGACAGAACAAATTATTTATTCACCATGACAATGTAAAAAACTCATACTGCAAAAATGTCGTTAAAAACGGTTTGCAAATTATTATTATTATTGATTTTACGGTGAATGTAATTAGTGTTAGCCCTTCTAGTTACGTACGATTTTTACTTCGTATATGAAAACATCAGAAATTGACTCGATGAATGGATGGCCTCAAAAGAGTAGGAATTTTTCAGACAAACAAATCCAGCAATTACCTAAAAGATGGACGAAGGTGGTAACTTTCAATGAATCACATAATTTAATTATCAACATTAATAATATACGTTATAGTTAATAAATAAACGGGTATTTTCAATTTCTACACCTAATTTATATATTTAAGTGTATATATTATTGTAATGTGTAATGTGTTAATTTTTGTTGACCGTGAAAAAAATAATAAATAATTACATAATAATAAAGAAAAGCGATTTAAAGTACAGAAACTATTAAATTAATATCAATGTTGAACAAAATAAAAATGAATTAATTGATATTGTATTGATCTTATACAATTAAATTGTTGATCATTATTGTTTGTTCCAACGCATAGATCACTCGAACGATTTAAAGTACGTTTAACGTATTTTTTTCCTCAAACTCTTATTTATCGTATACACACACCGTATATATTCCATACATCATCTTTCAATTTTGTCATTAGCATTATACAGGCAAGTTATATTATTATATTTTATATTTTGTTATTGTTCTATATATGGAACAAAATGACATTGCCTATCGTAAAAATTCATTTAACAAAACTAAAAAAAGAAATATACGATATATTTATATGTCAATGGCTATATTTTTAAATGTTACATTGAGATATAAAATAAAGTTTATATTTTCCTAAGCAATATTTTTTTTATAATAGAATATTTAATTTAATTTATTATTACATTCAGGTTCGAAATTCTTATGTACTCGTATCATATAATAATATATATTATATAACTTCTATATATATATATATGTGTTATGTAAAACAATATTGATTTAATATATGGATGTAAAACATTGCGTATATACTTGTACACTGCATTAATGTTACCATCTATACCTTTTCTTTATTCATTTATTCATTTTTAGTTAGTTATTTTAAATTTAAAATATTTTATTTTATTTTTGTATTCAGTGATATTTTAGTTTAGTATAAACTTTACATTTTTATATACAAAATTACTAATAAATAAATATAAACACAAACACTTATCAACAATAACGTTAAACCAATACCAAATAATAAAAAAATGTTAATATATTGTATATGTGTGTGTGTGTGTGCATTGCATTATATATATAATACACTTTGGGTTCGGTACTAAGTAATTGCATATTATTAAATAGTGTAATGGGTTTTGTTGAATTTTTACACGCATATATACGACTGTTTGGTTCGATATATTTCCTGTAACATCATCTAGAGTTACCAATATTTTAAATTTTTACGGTAGCCATTGTAAACAATGTTCTTTTAAAAGGGATGATACAAATTGTGAAACCAATCAATCGATCAAGTAGTTTATATTATTTACAAACAATTTAATAAGTTTATTTTTGTATTTCTCAGAAGGGGGATAAATTACAAGTTCGTGGTGCAATTCATAATCCATTTTTAAAATTGGTTTTCAGCGACAGATATCACAAAGGATATGGATAATACTTTGCGTAGTTTATCACCAATGATAGTATTAGATTAGTAGCATATATTACATAAGGAATTTAATATGAAATAGTTATGTGCAAGATACGTGCCGCGTTTGTTAAAATTAACCACAAAAGATAGTTCGTTGGACACACGTTGTAAGGAGATTTTTGGCTATATGTTATATATCAACATATAATCCTAAAGAGTTTTTGAGGCGATTCATAACTGTTAATTAGACATGGATCCATCATTATATATTAGAAAAAAAAATCAATCAAAACAATGGATAGAAATAAGCTGGTGGACGTGCAGCAAAAAAGTTAAGAACGGAAAAATCAGTAGGAAAGGTTATATGGTCACTGTTTTTTGGGATGCACATGATATAATATTCATTGTGATTATCTTACAAAAGGAAATACAATAAATAGTAAATATTATTGTACATTATTATTGGATGACGAACATAAAATAAATCGACCAGATTTCGCAAAAGAAAAATGTGCACTTTTTCTTCAACATAACACACTGCGTCACACACATATGGTTTTTAATATGAATACAGGAAATATATCGAACAACCTTTCGCGTAAGTTTATATATATTGAATATGGCCAACCCCATGTTTGATAGTTGTTGTTATTCCATTATGCTTTTGTATGATGATGATGATGCTGATGAACATATTCGTCATATTCTCCTTGGGTTATTTCTTTTTTTTTTGTTTTAATAACCTATAATATCCAAAATTTACAAATATTCATCAAAATATGGTTTTCAAATTATATTGAGATTATATAATAAAAAATTAAATATTTTATTTAAAAAAAACCACTAAACGATCAATTCAAATTGGCAAATTTTTAAGGAATACCACATATTTACAATGAATACATCTTTGAGTACTTGTCAAATTCTTTTATTATTAGAGCTTCATTGTGATGTGTTACCACATGATGTATTATTAGTGATATTGTACCATGAACCGATTAACATAATATTTTGAAAAAGTGTAGATGTTTTAGATAACAAAGAATAAATTTAGATAACTTCGCTTACCATCAATGAAAACATATTTTATCTTAAGAAAATATTTGCAATTACTTAATACTAAAATCAATGTGTTATGTGTGTGTGTGTATGTGTGTTGTATCATATGTAATAATGTAATCGCTTATGATTTACATACATTACATTTCTTGTGCAAAGGTAAAAAATATTACAACAAACACATACGCCAATGTATAAAAAGTAATAGTTATATAAATAAATACAATCGTATAGGCACTAATTTAAATGCATCTGATCATGGTATTTGTAGAGAGAAACGAGATATATAGTAGAACTTAAATATATTTATTTTAGTATCCCTAGTAACACTGTCCGTAGTTAGTCCGCAACATTTCCGCATTATATGTAGTAGTCCGTAGTTTCAATCCGAGAAAATATCCATGGATTCTTACGGATGTCCTCTGGAATTTTACATGAACAGCGCAACCGTATCCATGGAATTTTATTAAAAATGTCCTTGGATTATCCGTATATTTCCTAGGATAAATTCAACTGATTTTCCTTAGATTTATTTCTCGTTGCTATTATTTCACAGAATATCCGTAGAATCTATATTCATATTTTTTGTGAGCAGATCCACGGATTTTGCTAAAAATACGTCATGCAACAGTTTTATAAATTTATAAAACTGCCTTGAATAATTGGTGAAATAAATTATGAATACAAAACCACGGAAATATTGTATGTTGGAAATATTACCCCGGCCAGCCAAAGCTTTCAATTGATCTAAATAAAATACAATTATATTAAGTGGAAAATCTATGGACATTCTTTGAATAAATTCCAATTTATTTTTTCTATGGAACATATCTGAATTTTTTCCACGGAAATTTTCCTCCATTTTCAAAGTACGGACAAATTGTTACTAGGGATATACCGCTCGAGTAATACATAATAATACATATATATTTTTATTACTAACAATATAAGAGCATGGTATTGTTACGGAAGAATAAAGTCTTATGTTGATTTCAAACATTTTATAAAAGTATCAAATTTCTTTAATGTATTTTAGGTTATATTTATGAATTGTTAATGCGACCTAAAAATGTTTTCACAAAAAATCGCTTTTCATTATAATTATCAAATTTTCTAATTACAAGCCATAGTTTTAATGGATTTCCAATTTTAATTAAATAATTACTGTATTTAATCAATTTCCTGTCTTTCATAGAAGAAATTTTAAAAATACCTTCACGCGATTATATATTCCAAATGCTATAAGGAATTTTAAAAATTTCTTGTATAAACTATGAAAAATGATTACATTTTATAATTCTGTAATAAAAATAGAAAATCCGTTAAAATTAGTAATTGCAAAATCGGATAATTCATGAAAAACAATTTTCCACGAAATGTTTTGGCCGCCGAGCTAATATTTTAAAATTTATTATCTATTATAGTATGAACTTTAAGAAAAATATGAGTGGAACAGTTCTAGTGGATTAACTACATACGAATAAACTATAAGTAGTCACGGACAAACTATAGCGACTGTGCGTATAGAAAAATAACTGTCTGACTGAAGGCAGTATACGCATTTAAAATTTAGTTAATGTTTCCCAGTATTATGGGGCGAGTCTTCGCAATGTCATCATTACTGCTTTGCGCTATATAGAGGTGAAGTACACCCATGTAATCACCCTGCTGGAAATTACATAATGGTCAAAATGATAGGTTGAACTATATATTCTACATCACATGCCTCGAATCGTACAGGATGAATAAAGGAAACTTCTTAGCAAATTTTCGTCCAGTCAAAAAACAATATATAGATGGTTCGAGAGGTGAACATATAACTATAAAATAGACTTAAAACAATCAAATAGACTTAAAAAGATGGTTTGGTCGCGTATCACGCGAATGATAAGAAAATATATAACATATTGTTTGAAAATATATAATGTACATTAAAATTTAATTATTTTTAAAGTCCCTTGGCACCCCCGTTTTCTCATCGTTTATTTTATTTTGTATTAACTTAGTATATATACTATCGTCAAATATAGCTAGAAATTTGGTGAGAATGGTATATTATTACAAGTTAAAAAATGCTATGGTGTTGTTATGTGTTACACGTCTCTCATCATATCGTACAACAATACACAGCTTCTATATATACAATATATATAAAAAAACCATTGTTAACACACAAAATATATATATTTTCTTCTTAAATATACTAAATATAGTATATGGTTATATTAATATAGGAGAGAATAATAAAATAGTGTAATACAATATATGAAATGTTTGTGTCAATAATCAGTCGCAAACAGTTGAAGTATAATGAGTTATAAATATGGCATCGTTTATTGTTGTGATATTATCATCAATTTTTTTTTCATCTTTTCAATATACAGTATGTGAATAATTGTAATAATAAATGGGTGTTTTAATTTTAATAAATTAGAAAAAAATTAATAAATTTATAATTTCGATGTGAGAACATAAAATAAATAATATCTGGTGTGTGTTTTTTTTTTTTTTTGTTAGTTTAGTGATCAAAATTAATAAACAACTCGCTTTTTTTTTTTCTAAATTGTATAAAAATTAAATATAATAAATATACTAATTGTTTAAGTATAAAAAATACTGTGATACATATAAATATACTTAATAAAAAAATAAAGCAACAAAAAAAATATGATTTTATATAAATTAATTGTAGTGCATTTATCTATTTTTACAACATTGTCAACAAAATTAATCCATTGTGCATCTGTTTATTCGAGTAAGAATATTGTTTTTGTTCAATCACATTTTGTTTTCATATATATATAATTGAAGATCTTCACCATCCATACCCGTTGATGCTGATTAAGTAAATCTATTATTCATCTTAATTATTATAATTTAAAATCTAAATATTTCGTAGAATTTTGTAATATGTTTCAATTTTTTTATATGTACGCAATATATATTTTAATTATTACATTATATTTACATCATTTACTATATAACTGTGTGTGTGTGTGTGTGTATGATCATCGATCTTTCTCTATTCGGATATGTTTTTTTACATTTATATAATTATTCACATATGATTCATAGATTTCATTTCATATTTATTTTATTTCAATGTGATAAGTATAAATTACTATAATAAATAATAAACCGGTTTTTATATATTCAAATAAAGAAAAAAAAATCATTATAATCACGTTATATTTTCCACATACGATATACGAGAGTGTATGATACTAGTTTTTACCTATCTGCAGAAATATAAAATTTTTATTAATTATAAAACATATACTTATTTTTCTATTTATAAACATTATTTTATTATATGATGCTGTTATGGTGATAAAAAAAATAAGTAAAACTTCTTATCAATGTGATCTTTTCATGTTGCTTTTTTTGTAACACTTCTGTCCATGGGAATTTTACACTTCAACGCAGCCATATAGCAATGCCGCCAATCTTGCATGCGTAAGTCTGAAGTGTCCTAGTTTACACTGTCCGTAGTTTGTCCGTAAAATTTCCGCATTATATGTATAGTAATTCGTCGTTTCAATTCGTGGGAATATATCTTTGGATTTCTTACGGATGTCCGCTGGAATTTTATATGATCAGTGTAGCCCATTTTTTTTTTTTATAAAAAATGTCCTTGGATTATTCGTATATTTTCGATGATAATTTCTACGCATTCTCCATACAATTATATCTCGTTGCTATATTATTCCACAGAATATCCGTAGAATTTATATTCACATTTTATTTTGGGAGAAGTTCCACGGATTTAGGCAAAAATTTGTCATGCGACAAGTGAATTCGCACAAACATTTTGTTTAAAACAAATTGTAACTTGTTGAAACAAAATTTAATGTAATAAATAAATAAAAAGTATAATATTTATATTTTCTTACGTAAAAAGTAATTTATAATTGTAAAATTAAAACAATAAATTTCATAGTATAATTTTGTAGAAATATGGCAAGATAAACAAAAAACAAAAACCGTGGAAAGCCTTACAAAATTTCTCGGAAATAAATTGATTTGAGTTGCTGGTTGTTTTAAAATTATGCAAATAAATTAAGAAAAGTGAGGATTATATCTAGATTAGTGAAACATTCAAAATTTGAACCCACTGTCTTGGATAATTGATGAATTAAATTATGAAACACAATACCGTGGATATATGTTGGACATATTACCCTACACAATCCAAAGATTTCAATTGACCTAAATAAAATACTATTATATTAAGTGAAAACACTCAGTAGCGCATTTGCATAACGCCGAAATATATATATTTTTAATCATAAAATATAGTGGGTTCAATTCCGCTATTTTTCATAGGAAATTTTTCGGTATTTATTTTAATACTAAAATTTTTCTGCTGGGTGACCATTTATTCGTTTATGGAATAAAAAGAAAAACGGATATCTTTGAAAATATTGTGTTGGACGCTATTCAAAGATTAACAATGTCTACACACACATATCACTATGGACTCATCACCTATATTAAAAATAATAGTATTTTGAAAACATCTATCTTTCGTTAATTACAGTACAATTGGTAAATTGTTATATACTCCCATGCGGAGTAATTTACCAACTTGGCTGTAATGAAAGGTTTATTAGATGACATAAAGCTCCATCTGGAGCAATATATGACTTAAAAAAAAATTAAGTGAAAAATCTATATGGACATTCTTTGGACAAATTCCAATATATTTTTTCCATGGAAAATATGTGAATTTTTTGAACGGAAATTTTCCTCATTTTTCAAAGTATGGACAAATTGTTACTATAGGGTTATTCATATACATTATTTCATCGCAGCAACTAAACTAGATATGGAAACATGTGACTGCAAAAGGTTGAAGCATCTAGTTCGTATATTTTTATATAGAATGTTTCTGGATAATCTGGATATTTCGGATGTTCTAAGATTATAGATAACAAAGGTGTTCTACCGATTAGGAAATACTACTCGGTGTAGACAAATCCAATAATCTCGTGGAGAACTGTATAAAGTCATTTTCTAGTTATTTATACACAATTTGTTTGACATATGACACAAAAAATACTAGATTATTTAACATAATAACATAACAAGGTTAAAATTCCATAACATCCTAAACATCCTGATTATAGAAATATTCTTGTATCATAATTTTAACCAGAAGTTTCAACCTTTCAATCACTATTGCGTTAATGTTTCTATCTCATCTGGTTTCTGAGATAATGAATAAACAATTTCGTAAGACTGAGCGATATTGACTGGCGTTGGTTAAAACTAAAAATTACAGTTGAGACACCCTTTAAAACAATTAAGAATCTATTATTTTTTCTAATAATATTCTTATTTCCTATGTTTAGTAAGCTACTGAGAAAAATTCATTCAAAACGCTTGACCTTTAATTTCATAGCTATTTTTAAAAATTTGAAAAGTGAAAACTTACACATGAATAGGTTCTCGCATTGACAAAAGGGTTGTTAATATTATTATATATAAATTAATTAAATAAAATTAACTTGAAAAAGTATATTTTATATATATAGATAGGATTTCACGTGCAAACATTACAATATTTATTTATTTATTTATTTATATACGAGTACATAATAATTATTTATATCTAATAGAAAATACTGTAGTACGTATAGGCACACCATATATTATATTTATAATCGAAAACGTGAATTATATTTCTGTTACATATTTCATAATAAAATTTATAAATATATAAAACCATATAAAATTACATAATTTCTTTAAAAATAAATATATTTTGTATTGTATGTAAAATAAATTTAAAGTACAATAAAAATTTAATATCGACGGGATACTGTCGAAAATGTTAAACATTTTTCATAAAAAATATTGGATATTTATCTAAAAAATCATTTAAAAGAAATTGATTTATGAAAATTAATTCCTTTAAAATTTAAAATATTAAATAATAAATGTACTGTGTCGAATTTCACGTCTCAAGATTTATTAGTTATTGTTATATAAACATGGTTTTGTCATTTTTCAATTTTTTATACGATAATATTTGATTTTGTTGAGCAAAAAATTTACTTTAAATTTTGTTTACAGAATAAATTTTCTGCTGCAGATTCGGTAAATGTATGTATATAAGTGGTATACATTGTTTCAAAACGGCTGCAGAAAATACGATCAAGCGACGCCAACAGCAACTATGATGAACAACACGGCATCAATAAAATTAAAGATCTGGTGGTGCTTGAAAATCGATCGGTTAACAATTGGCTACTGCTGGTATTTATTTCACTTACCGTGAATAGCATTTTATAAAAGATTCATTGTGTTATAATGTTCGTTTGGTTCCAATAACGCTAAATTTGTTTGAAAAATAGCTAAAAATCCAACATAATCAATCCTGCCTGATTTAGTAACATACGTCTTCTGAATAATCAACAAGCTCAAAAGACCCAACTCCAGGGACACCATTTTGACTCGAGAAACGTAGCTCGTTTTGAGGGCCATTCAGGAAAATGTATTTTCAGTCTATTTAAAGGAATGGAAAAACACGTTGGTATTATCGTATTGGGGCAGGGTAGAAGGAGGATTACTTTGAAAGCGACAAAATTAATTTGGAAGAATAAACGAAATATTTACAATGTCACCTTAATTTTTTGGACACAGACGAGTATATGGGTATTCATCGTTAGTATAAATAACTTATATTACAGTACTCATTACAGTCAAGTTGGTATATTAGTCCGTGTTATGGACGAGTATATAACAATTTATCAATTGGCAAATTTGAAAAGATAAATATTTCTTTAATTCTTACCTATTGTTGAAAAATGATAAATTTCGGAGAAGTTTTTGTATCGGTGAAGTGTTTGCGCAGAGAAAATATTTTTTCTATATCTCAATTACAGAAGTTGTGTTTATAGTCACTGTAAACATTTATTGAACTAATATTTAAAAAAAGGAATATGACACACAAAGTATTAAAATCACGATTTTTTTAATTAAGAGCGATATTAATCCCGAGATGTAATTTGGCCAACAGATCTGATTTGTTTAATACTTTATTTTAAAATATTTATTCTTTCTAAAGTGTTCGTTACATTATAATTGATATTTTAACAGAATGCTTAAAATATGTTCAATAATAAAATATGCTAATTTTTTCATTCGTTCACTCATAAACTTATACATTTCCAGCACACAATTGAATAATATTGTGTATTCATTTTAATAAATTCATATATATTATATTATATAATGTCCTATATAAGGTACGACAAATAACCGGAATGCATCAAGAAAAAGCAAACAATTAATTTAATTTAATTATTTGTGAATAAAACCTTTGGAATCGTAAAAACAATGAAACATTGTTTTAATTTTTGATTTTATCAAACGAGATTTAAAATTAAAATAACATGAATTGTTGTTTTTGGTATATAACAATTCATCCATTTCCATGAAACTTACTGAAGATTTGTTGCTACTTTCACGATATCATAAAATTGTTCGATATTTTCTTCTTGCTAATCATTGTTGATGGTCGGCCTAAACGATCATCAGCTTCCACATCATCTCTGCCGTCGTTGAATCGCCGATTCTGCTCAAGGAACTTGTGTTTTGGATAAACTACAATTAAACACAATGAGCGATTTTAAGCAATTCAAGCGTTTAGGTAGTAACATTTTAACAATTTTTAAGACAAAATTTAATGTTGATTCCCTGTTGTCTATACATTTTTCGATCGACGCACAAAAACTACTGTCACTTAATACGCATTGTATTTTGGCTTACGCTAAAGGAATTTATCACATATGTGAGGTCAATTTACGTATAATATATGAACTTTATTGATTTATATCAATCAGCAATCCGGTTATTTTCGGACAGAGGATATATTATGTAGTATAAATCATAAATTATATATTTAATTTAAGTATACCTATACATTTATGCATATACATATATATAAAATAATATAAATGATTAGTTAAACCAATTAAAATGGGTCATGCATGGGTCATGATCTATGATGACATATAAATTATAAATTGTAATGTATATAATAATGAATAAATTATAATTTTCGATGTCAAAAAATAATATCTGTGATAATGAAATCATAAATATTCAACATCATCATCAAGCAATTATTTTCCTATAGTTTGATCCCATACGAATTGAAGGTTCTTCCTCATCCGTCTAATTTTTCGTACCATATAGGCTTCAAGTGATCATCGCATCTGCTCGAATCGATTCAAAACTCATTCACGTTTTAAAAAATTTGCCATACATTTCAAAAACTACGTAGAAATCGATTATTGGTTTACATTTCGTTGAGAATTTCAGAACTTCTGCTATATACAAGAGTAAGAAATGTTAACAGCTTCCGAGAATAAATACTTCAATTATTGTATACTAACGTATTTTATAGTTATTGAAATGTGTTAAATGTCCTACAAAATTTCTCTAAGATATTTTACCATGAAATTATGCTGCATAAATTATATAAATTCTTTAATTTTTCATATTCCGTTGGAAAATTGATTGGAAAGAGAGAGAGAGAGAGAGCATCTTTCAAATAAGTTTCCAAACATCTTGGGACACTTGCTATTGCTATATTTTCATTATATATATATCTATGATAATCTGCCTGAATGTTTATAGACTCTTTATTATGTCACTTATTTTGTATCAATGATATTCAGTTTACATGATGCTCTTGATCTTTAAATAAATTATGTTTATGTTATGCATTGATAATATTGTTAATTATTATCTTGATTCAGTTCAATAGTGCGAGATTCATCCAATGGTTTACATGGAAATGTAAATATCGATTGTAATTTTGATAATTTGGTCATTTCTATACATTGCGATTGTGTTTATCAAAAATTGGTAATGCGTTTATAATATTATATATCTTATTCGAATCGCGTTAGGAATTCTAGTTACTGCTACTACATATTACGATATTACTAACTAATAATTGGTGGGTATATACGATAGGCTGCAACACGTCGTTGGTCGTTGATATTTACTTTTGTTTTTCGTCATTTTTTATATTGGGATGTTGTGTTAAATCGTATGAGTGCTCGGTGTAGGCAGTTATTTTGGAAAGCAATTCAATTTATATTTATATTTGAATTTTAGATATCTGTATCTGTATGCGCCGGTTTTATCAAACTGCCTATTTCTTTAATATATTATCTAATCTGACCGATCTCCAAGATCAGTGATATGCCCGAGTGGCACTTGTTTTTGATACAGAAAATTATTTTTTATTTTTATATGCTTTTTAGAGATTCGCATCATCGCAGTTCATAACTAATATAAAATACGTAAATTAAATAAATAAATAAGAGTTAAATAAATAAAATACAAAACACAGCGACTTTCAATGCAACCTTCTGTTCATTTAATTGTGTGTTTTATAATTCTAAAAACGCAATAACAAATTTTCAAATTAAATATTGCAAATTCATCTATTATTTTTGAATGGATATAGCGTTTTTATTTTTAAATATAATAATAATATTTGAAAATATTTGCGTTTCTATTTTTTCATAAATGTTATTATAAAAATTAATTATTTTATTATCTATATTTATCTACTAAATATTTCTATTTTATATTTTATATTTTATATACCAATATAGATGCTATTGTATATGAACCATTTTGTACAGATGAACTGTTTATGGAAACAAATGTTATATCTAGTCTTAATTTAAATTTAAATCCAATGGAATCATCAATAAGTTATAGTACACCGGATCATAATAGTTGTAAACGTACAATACGTGCACCAGAATCACATAGTTTTCTGGTACGATTACATAAACCAATAATAAAAAATAATAAAATTGGTAAACAATATTTTGATCAAGATTTAGCAAAAACACGTAATTCAACATATTCATGTCCGCTAAGTATAGTAAGTACATTATATATATAGAAATAATAATTACTTTATTTTTTAAATTTATGTTGTTTTATTTATTTATATAAACAGCGGGTGTCCCAGCCAGTGTATAGTCCAAACGAATAGGGTTCGTGTAACAATTATTCTAAACTAATGTTCAATAATGAACCTATTATATATAGTCACTGAATTGATCGTAATATATACAAAAAAAAATCTTGAATTTTAAGTTATGGCACAATTACAAATTGGTTAAGTAGTTTTCGAGTAATTATAAGCAGCAAAGTCTAAAAATAATTGTAAAAAGTAAGAGAAATATTCAGAAAATCATGATAACAACTGCTAACTGTAACAAGATGCCTTAGGAAATCAAATACGACTTTCGGTATTGAGATATTGTTCAAAAATGTATTGTTTATTTGTTAATTTTAATGTTATTTAAAGTTGAAATAGTTTGAAAAGCGGTGCATCGTAGGAAGAAAAATTAAAAATATCCATTTTTTGGTTATCAAAAAACTAGTTGTTATTTTTTGAAATAAACGCGATTTTCTAAATTCTTTTTTATATTCATTCTGGAAGATGCAATTATTGCCTTCAGGAATTGGTGCCATATAATTTGAAATCCAAGGTTTTTTGTTAATGCTATATACGATCATTTCAGTGACGACTAGTAAGTGGTAAAGGTGAAACAATAAAATTTTAAATGATCAAAAGTTGTACATTATTGAACATTGGTTTAGAATAATTTTATTACTCCAATTTACATATCCTATTCGTTTCGACTATATATTAACTTCGACACCCTGTGTATTTTAATATTTTAAAGAAAAAAAAAAAAATAAACATGATAGCAATAACTTTATAAGTGTCGCTCCATCATCTTTAGCATATCTATAAATAAAATATTAATGTATTTATATGCTATCGTACGAGTATATGTATGTCGTTTAGTAATTATATGTGGTATATATATTTAGACTTTGTAAATATATATATAACTATTAAATATACCATATAATATTAAAATAACGATATCAATATAATTAACATTTTATGATTTATATATACTTTTATACACAATTCGAATACAATACAATCATAAATAAATAAATAAAAAACTTGTTTCAAAAAATTGTATGTGATATTTATGAAAATTAAATTTATAATAATATCAAATTTAACTATTTTATATCCATTATGTATTTACACAATATTTGCGTCTTCCTTCTTCGAATTTTTCGAATAAATGATTCAGAATATTATTATGTTAAATATTTTATAATTTGAAATTTATTATTTGTTTTTTAGTTGTCTCGTCACGTATTTTTGTCTATAAACAACATCATTTTTTGTTTTTTTATTGATTTGTTATTTTATTTATTCAAAATGCAAACAACAAACGTGTTTTAAGATTTAAGTCATCACATAATATATCTATAATCATATAGATAATATTTTAGTATATATAGCCCCAAACAAATCTATATACGCATACCGCCATTAATTTATGTATAATATAATATGAAATACATGTATATTTTGGTTGCGATGCAAATTCATTTTCGTATTAATTAGTACACGTAGAAAATTCCAAAAATATCAATATGAATTTTGGCTATACAAAATTTGCATTTATTTAAAGTGAAAAATCTAATGTTGAAACTTCTTCTAGTGTTCTACGCGTGATAATCAATATACGAAAATGATTCTGAATAGCGGCCATTAATTATATATATTAAATCTAAAATCTAAATGTTGTTATATATAAATAAATATACGATTGATTTTTCAAATGATAAATGTCAAAAGTATTTTTTCTTTATCATACAGTTGCTAAAATATATTTACATGGCAAATATTCGCAATTTAAGAATTAATATAAAAATATAATGTCATTAGAATAATTAATGGCCTTCAATAAATAAATTAAATTTTTATTTTTATTTATTATATTTATCCATAATATATTATACAACGCAAAGAATTGTAGGAAAGATACTTACAATAATATTATTATGCTAATATTTCTATATATATATACAATATTATATTTATAGGCTACACCACATGATCCAAATAGTTCTCCATGGCGAATAGATCCATGTCAATTGGCAAGTTTAAATACTTATGAAGAACATATTAGAATATTACCGGGTCGCTTAAAAATTACTTGGCATCATAATGGTTTTAAATCACCATTTAAATTAATTATCACAGTATTGGCTAAAAATGATTTGTGTATGGATACGGAAAAATTTCCATGTTTAAAAATTGGGTAATGCTGTAAAGTTTATGAAAAAAAAAAAAAAAATACATATATTTAATATTTTCTTATTTATAAAATCTATATAGATTTGAAACCGTTTTATGTATATCAAAAATTTTAAAATGTGATGGCATTCGTCATTGTCCCATTGGCAATGAATATGAAAATGATGAAGACAGTGAAACGTGTTCGAAACATAAAATTACTACACAGGTAACATTTTTCTTCTACACAAATATATGTAATTGTATTAATTAATTTAAAATTTATCTTTTATATATTTATATAGAATCCACGTATAAGTTGGTGGTATCTATCAAATGAATTAATTCGAAAATTATTTGAAAATGCTGTAAACAAACCAAACGATACTATTTCATATGACGATATTTTATTAGCTAAAGTAAATATAACACAGACTAATAATACTGATGAAGTCGCCAAAAAACATCGTATATCATTGACTAGAGGTCTTTCAAAATATGGCCCATGGGGTTATTTGATGCTTGGAATGTTAATGTGTGGCATTTCATTATTAATATGTGGATTATGGGGTACGTAGTTGATATTGTTGTATCGGTTTAATGTAAATATATAATTATTTAATTGCATTTGATATGACAAAATTGTAAATCGCATAAGTGTTTTTTGTATTTTCAAAATGGTAAACAATCGAGTATAAGAATTTATCTGAAGAAACGAAAAATTTATATTAGAATGCATAGGACCAACATCGATTTCTGAATAAAGTAAATTTTATGAAAGCATTTATATATACAGATAAACAAAATTATATTCGAATACAAAGATTATTTGAATATAGTTCTCGACCTGATAATCGTATTGCACAGTTACATCCTTTATATAAAAATTACTCCACCGCATGGGAGTATATAACAATTGTATTACAATTAACGAAAGATACATGTTTTCATAATTCTGTTATTTTTATATGGTTGATTAGTTCAGTAATGTAGCAATAACAGCGTCTAATATTGAAGAATTATTGATTTTTTTTTAAAGTGGTAAAATTTGAATATATAGTGCAGTGTTTTTGATGGTTTAATATCAACAGATATGATGATGTTCTACGCGAAGATCGTTCAAAAACTATAATAACACCACACAAATCATTCAATATATGATGTTCGATAATCGGCGAGTAAAAGTGTGTAAAATAGATGCGAAATCACGTCAAAAGAACGAGTTGAAAATATTTTGCTGAAGAAGAATTATACATGAAGCGTTTTAAGCTGGATTTTAATTAAACTAAAATTGATTTCAAACGTTGTTTCATAACTGTTGGTAAAACATGGATACACCACTACACAGCTCAGATACAAAAGAATAGTTAAAACAATGGATTAATTAAAACCAGTGGAAGTGCACGCCAAAGAATACAAAGACCATTTGCAGGAAATGTAATGGCAACAGTTTTTTTTCTTTGAATTACAAAGCGGTTTTGTTGATCGATTATTGTTCAGAAAGTTAAAACAATTATCATATGATAATTTTTTGTTACTTTATTTGGATCTATTTGGTGTAAAAATTAGTATGAATAGACATGCTTTAAAAAAGAAAGACTATTATTATTTTTCATTGAGACCAATAATGCACGAGTGTTCACACAAGTATTTTGACGATGGTAAAATTCATCGTTTCAGCGTTTTCACCAGATTTGGATCTATTTTCAAATCTGAAAAAATCCTACGGCTAGAAAGTATTTCACATTAAAGACTTTCTAAAATCACACTTTATAATATAAAAATATGGTTTGTTGGAAAAGTAAATCTATTGAAGTTTCTGGAGATTTTATTAAATAATAAAACATTCATTGTTAGGCCAACACTCCTCGCGTATTTAATATATTTTATTCATTAAAAAATGTGACATATCAGACATTTCTCAGATAACATAATCATATCTGTGTATATTAATTTCTTTATTGCACACATTATATAATCTCTAAAATTTACATATTTATATGATTTGCTGTATTGAAGACAAATACGATTAAATAATTTAATTATTTATAAACTATAACCAGCCGAATAATATAATATATCAAAAATTAAAATGTTTAATTAAATTATTATTTCTTATGTAGAATGTTGTTGTAAAAGAAGTAAACCATCACCGAATAATAATATTACTTCAAATGGCGGTGGTGCGCCGGTTGTTACCAATAATAATTCAACTGTAAATACAACAAATAATACAATAGTTATTACATCGTCTGAAACAGTAGCGCCTCCACCACGGTACGAAGAAGAATTTGACTTACCACCATCATATTCAGCATTATTTCCAATACAAAAACCAACTCATGATAATGTAGAAGAAAATCAAAGTCAAACAACTTGAAATATTCCAGCATTATATAATATTACGACACCGAATAATATGTATATATGCGAATTTTTTCATTTGATTGAATGTATAAAAAAAAATATATTGACTGATTTTAGTGATAATTATTTATTTTAGACTATAGGATTAATTTGGAAAACATTTTCTAAATACAAATGAATTGGAAAATAATATTTTAATAGAATAATTTTTATATAAGTGTACTAACAATAAAAAAAAACCATATAGATATGGAATATTTTTATATAAATTTAATTGATACATTAAAACTACGATGTTTTTGTCATTTTGTTGATTACAATATATATATATAGAAACAATCACGTTTTATGCCATTTATTATATTATAATTACAAAAAAATGCATATAACTTTGGTTTTTACAAAGCTATTCATAGATTTTATAATATAATAATTAATAATTCAATTCAAAGACATACATAATGCATTTGAAATTAATTAATTTAAATAAACAAGTAATATGATTGTCCATCACCATATATGACAATATATGTATATTTAATATATAGTTCATATATGGTTGTGTTTTTAGAGTAACTATATGAGTATAAATTAAAGTAATATACATACAATTAATAAGATATACTATAAATTAATTCAATATCTATAATAATTAAATGAATTTGTATAATAGAAATAGAATTTTTTTTTAAATTGTTTGAAATTAACACATATTAAATAAAAATATACGTTTTCTTATTTAATTATAAGTTGAATTGTGTGCGAAAACTATATATATTTTAATGTATATATATGAATGTGATAGGCCCGTTCATATGCCGTTGTCAACCTTTATCGCGAATAAAACCATATTATTGAAAAATTGTATGCTACATTCAGTGGCGACGTGTGAAAAAATGTCTACAGATTGCAATATCACTATATTTTTCTGGTATACGAGTTTAAAGTAGACTACATTATGAACAAAAATCAGAATGTCCACTTAGTTAATTTTCCGGGAAATCAACTTCTAAGAATTATCATTTTTTTAAATTACGGGTCATAATTTTAACGGATTTCCAGTTTTGTAAATTATAATTAATATCCAATCTTTCATAGAAGAAATTTTTAAAATCGGTTCACACGATCAAAAGATATAACCGATTTTACAATCGATTACAGAGATAATTTAAAGAAATTTGTGGTACTGCATAAAGTTGACAACGTAATGGTACAAAAAATTTATTCAGTACCATTATTTCGTACTAAATTTCAATGATATCAAATGGAAAATCGCGGTTATATCTTTTGAACGAGTGAATCGATTTTCCAAAATCACGTGTATGAAAGATTGGAAATTGATTATAATTTACAATTCTGTATACAAAACTGAAAATCCGTTAAAACCATGGCCCGTAATTCAAAAAGATGATAATTCTTAAAAGTCGATTTTCCGGAAAATTTAATTCGGTGAACACCCAGATTATAAGAAAATATAGCGATATTTAAAATTGAATGTTATTTCTCAGCCTTCGCCACTGGCTGACATATTGAATTATGTTTTTTTATTTACATGATAACGTGTGCTCATCTGGTCGCTGATGGTGAGACAATAAAGAAAAAACATCAAATAACACATTTGTTATAACAATTAAGCTCGATATAGATGTATTTATGCTGGACACATTGATGTACATCAATAGTAGTAGTAATAGCGTCGAGTAAATCCATATAAGTAAAGCTTAACGTTTTTACTCGTATCGTCTATGGGAAATATATCGAGCCAACAGTTTTATTTGGCAGACACAGGTGTGTATGAAGTGGGCTATAAAATCTGCACGTATATTTTTGATATTATATATTTTATTTTTAAACTATTTTAATTACTATTTTAAATAGCTATTAAGTAAATCGCATATAATGTTCTAAACTAAAATGAATATTATTATTATTTTTTTTTAATGTAGGTATATTCAATTAAAATTATTTTAAGTTAAAATTAAATACAGAATGACATTTTATAATGATTATATGTTTAGCTATAAATAACTGCCTAAAAATATATATTCAATAAAAAAAAATAAATAAATAAATACATTTCAAATATACAAAACTTTGTGTATAACCATGAACTTGGGCTGTAAATGCTCAAATAATTATGTTCCCTTCAAATTAATTATTGCATACATTTCCAGCAGCACTATATATATTGTTTATATTCTATCTATCTACACATTAATAAAACTTGTTTGAAATTAAAATTTGTCCTCAAACCGATTAACAAAATTAAATAAAACATATTTAACTAAAAAAGTATTATGAAATTATATAATAATTTAGTTTTGATAAGATATAATAAAAATAGCAAATCTATATTTCTTTGATAATTGTATATTTTTATGAATGTCATCATATGACACTAAAACTATAAACATATAATTTTTAAACATTTTAAAAAATTAATAAAATATAGAAAAACCGAATTATGAAATTAAGTAATAGTAATCGTCGTATGGTGGTGGTACATTCAGTATATTTTGAAAATATTATAAAAAATTTAAAAACAATTAGGTGTGTGTGTGTGACAGTATATTTTCAATTACACAAATTTAACATTTTATGTGATTATCATTTATTTTTATTTTTCAAGATTTGACAAACCTAATTTAAATACAATTGAATTACTAAATAATGTATTAGACGAATGTATTAAATCAAACAATTATTGTATCACTAACAAACAAATTGATTTGCTTGAACTCATTCAAGATATTGTACATAATTGTTTTGAAGATAATCATGTGACAGTGGTATGTAAAATTTAAAATATTTATTTGTATTGTAATTATATGTCATTAAAAATAAATACCCTGTATGTGTATAGGAAACAATGAAAATCTGTAAAAAAATAACTGAAATATCAGTGAATAATAATTTACCTAAACCATACGAAAAATTAATTTTTGATCAACAAAAACATATTATTTATCCACCACAAAGTGAAACATCTGTTTGTGAAAACAAAACCCATCAAAATATTGCATTAAATATGTCTACTTCGACAAAGAACGATTCGAAATCAATTCGTTATTCGACAGATATAAATAATAAAATGCTAGAAAGTATTATAAATTATTATAAAAATAAATGGTATAGAGAAAAAGCGGATCGTTATGCAAATAAATTTCGAAGCACTTCAAAAAATTCAAGCAAAAAAATTATTAAAGAAATTCAAAAATATGAAATTTATATATTAAAAATATTACAAATGCGTTGGCATATTTTTCATAAAAAAATTGAAAAAATTCAACACACAAATGATGTTCAAGAATTACTTAAAAATATATACGAATATTTATATGACATACAATTATCATTAGATTTACATCAAAATAATAAGGATAATAAGGATACGAATTTAAAATGTTATTCTACTTTAAATTTAAATAATTCAAAAAAAATTCCAGAAATATGGATTAACAAAAATAATAATAATAATAATGAAATTGAAAATTTATTTATAAATGAAAATTTTAAAACTGATAATGATTTATTTCATTTAAATGAAAATTTTACCATAAATACAAATAATAATATTATTGAAATTAATAATCTATTTAATATTAATGGACATAATGAAAATGACGATTATGGTGGTGGTGATGATGAAGATGATGATGAGGATGATAATGATAATAATAATATATCAAACAATAAAAAATCAGAAAAAATTGTATCAATTGAAAATAATCAAGAATGTTATATAAATTTTAGTAAAATATGGAATGGACACAGTCGTTGGTTGTCCATAAAGTATTTACTAATCCAAAAAGGAATTATGAAATTTCATAATTTATATGTAAGTTATCCAATTTATCGTAATGAATTTATAATAGCCAATCGGGGTAATTTTGGTAATGTTGAAATTGGTTTTACGAAAAATTTTCATGCTATTGCGCTGAAACGTTTAACCGGACATGGTATTGGATTTGAACGTTGTTTAAAAATTTTTAATATTATACAAAATTTAAATAAATTATCAAATTCAAATCTATTAAAATGGTATACATTTCAAGATTTATGTGGCCATACATTTGTTTACACCAAATTATGTGATTATAATTTATTAGATTACATGAATCATTTAAAGGAACATAATCAATTGTATGACAGTGAAATGAAACGTATATCAATCGATATTGTTAAAGGTTTAGCAAAATTACATCTTAATCAACCAATAATTATCCATGGTAATTTAAAACCAAATAATATATTAATTGATAATGATGGTATCGTAAAATTAGCTGAATTTGGAATTAGTAAAGTAATTTAAATTTTTTGATTAATTATAGTTTATTTTTACATATTCAAATTCCATACATTGTAATAATAATAAATACAAAATATAATATTTAGTATTTATATGAGAATAAAATGAAAATAGATGATTCTCATAAAATTTGGTGGCCCAAAGAATTACACACTTGGTATAATTGTATGGAATCATATAATTGTACGGCGACTGCCGATATTCATGTATGTGCAATGTTAATACATTTTATTAATTCTGGTGGTATACATCCGTATGGTGATGGTGTCAATGATATTATGAATAATATAGAATTGCAAAAACTTCATTTTAAATTAAATTCATTAGATGTTTTAGATATTTTAAATCATATGCTTCATTGTGATCCATTAAAACGACCGACAATATCTGAAGTGTACAAGTAAATATATAATTTTATAATTGTCTTGTAGATGTCGGCGGCCTTTTATCATTACATATTTTACATTTAAACATTTTATATTTTATATAGTCACATATATTTTTGGTCAAATGAAAAACGATGGCAATTTGTGGTTACATGTGTATCTTTAATGGGATTTGAATTGCATACGTATTTTAGTGAAAAAAAAATATCGGAAAAATTTTGTAATATTATGAAAAAGATTTTGCTAAAAGAAAATATAACATTGTTTTGGAAAAAGTTAAATTTCAATGAAAAAAATAATTCACAAACTAATTTGGACAATGGTGGTGCTGACGCATCTGTTGTTATATTAACGGATGGCGATGAATGGTCAACATCTGTTTTTGATTTAATGAAATATTTATATGAATTAAAAAATAATTCACCCGAAATTTTCAATCAACCTAATTTAATTTTAAATACATATCCAAATTTATCAGTTTTAATATATAAATGTATTAAAGAAACAAATTTATTACAATTTCAAGAATTTAAAATATTTACACCATTTTTTCTGGGAACTGAATTAAAATAAATATAATGAACTAATTGGAATTTTTAATTCTTCAAAAGAAAGTTTTTGTAGGACTAAACAAAAAAAATAATTATGGTATAAAAATATAATTTATGTTCTTTAATGTTATATCATAATATGTAATATGTTTTTTCAACTTTTAATTTCAAAATATTGATTAAAATAATTATTATACAAAATAATATATATTGATTTATTGTGGCAAAAAAATAATAAGAGTTGATAATTTAGCTTTATAGATAATATTTTATTAGTTAACTATTAGCAAACAAATCGATAAACAGATGCAAAGTCATCTTACGATATCAAATCCACTAATAACAGTAGTGTCTGCGTGCTAGTAATATTTATAATAATAAAATTTTTTTTGTGAAATTGGTGAACATAGTTTTAAATGAGGAGTAAAACATATATTTTTCAATATGATATCAATTTGATTGCCAATGCCAACCAGCCTATAACTCGACACATTTATTATTACGTAAAGTTGATAAAGATTATACCAAAAACACATTATCATTTTCATTAACATATTCCCATTCATTCAAATGAATAAAAAAACCAAGTGACCCCCAAAGATGTTTATTTATATTACATTTCATAATCACATTGAATATAGACATCGCAATTGACCATTCTCATAAATAAATAAATTGATATTATAAAATATTTGTCAAATAAACAAATGATTGAATGTTGTCCCCTTATTATTATTATTCGAAATAATTTAATCACGTTTTCCGTACAATATTTTAAAATATTCGGCAACTATGTTTTACTAAAATTGTATATTAGTATTTATCAATAACTCCCAAAACATTATTATAACGATTTTCTATAATTTTTTTAATACATAATTCATTATTTACAATTATTATAATTATTACTCACCGATACAACAAAATATGCTATCCATATAACAGAATAGCTACTACAGATGAAGATGCAATGCAATATCTTTTTGGATAGTGTCCAAGATATATTTTGCATTATTTGCAACACAAATACCGACCGATTTACCGATACCGAAACCGACGTATATACCGACACATTCATATTATTATAAATAAAATAAAGAATTAAATTGAATGATATTAGGAAAATAATTATATTATAATAAATTAACATATATTTATTAACAATTTTTATGATAATTTCCTTATCATAAACACTTTTCATTTTTTATTTTTTTATTATTTTTTTTTTTTTCACAAAGATCATATTTTCTTTTTTTTTTCATTTTAATTTTAATTTAATAATTACAAAACCAATAATTAAACAATTACAAAAAATAAAACACCTATTTATCATTAATTATAACAAAAAAAATTAAATTAAATTAAAAAAAGGCATAACCTAAAATCGAACAAAATGAAATGCAACAACAAAAAAAAAAGCAATAAAAAAATACATTACAATGGAAAAATAAATTGATTTTTTGTATGCATCTTTTACACGTTTTCACCAATTTACACTAAAAAAACATTTATATATTTAAATAATATATATATTAAATTAGTAATTAGTAAATTATTAGTATTTTTTTATATTTATTTTAATAAATAAATAACACTTTAATATTTTTTTTTATTATTTATTTATTCAAACAATTTTAATGACGAACGAAACGATGCTGGTGTAAAAATAATACTAAATTGACAGACAATAGATTGTAAAATTTATTGAAAACAATTTTTGTTACAAAACAATTGAACAAATTCTTTTCTTCAATATCTGAATTTTCAGTGCTTTTTATTATTATCATATGATTTTTTTTAACGGTTTTTCAAATATATTTTGGGGGGTGACACTTATTATTTAATTTCTTAAAAAGTTTTTAATTGTGCGTGTATAAATTTGTATTAATATATATATTTTACATTTATTGGGGAAATTGTTAAATTACAGAACCGATAAATTTGGATGAAATTTTAGGTATGAGAGTTTAGCTTATAAATTACTATTTAATTTTAAAATATAAAACCGTGTAGTATATACTCTACATTTCAATTACCACCACTTATCCATCCTAATTTTTTGATTCCATTGAAACATTACGCACGACAGTCATGTTTTTTTTTTTTTAAATTTCGGAGTATATCGAATTATATCATTATTCGCATCCATTTTCGTCGCTCTACCGAATAAACTATATGTTGCGTTGAATACTCAGACATACGTCCAGTCATCCCACATGATAGCGGTCCTCGTGTTCTTAATAAGGAATAACTATACAAAATAGTAGACAAATTAGTAAATTACTCCGTATGTGTGAGTATATTTAACAATTCAACAAATATTATTTTAATTCTGAGCAGTTATGTTTCGTTAGATGCTTTATTAATTCAATTATTCTTGTTGGTAAATTGCACATTTGCGTTGTTCATGAAGACATGTTAATCTCTGAATAGCGTCCTAAACAATATTTATTTTAATTTCATAAACGAACATAAATTATGATTGATTTCACATAAACGATAACTATAAAATGGTAATTCTTTGGATTGATTTTCAGTATGAACCATAATAATCACTGCCGCCATTGAATCACTCCGTAAATTATATCTTACTCCAAATGGAACTCATATGGCATATTTAAGTAGCATTCATTACATTTATGTTGCTAAATTACTCGTCATGGGAGAGTGCACAATAAATTATCGATAGTAATAGCAGATATTCCTATATTTTTATTGTTTTTATATAAATGCGGTTATAGTTTGTACTGATGAGTGACAGAGACATTGTTAGTATTAACTTTCAAAGTCTTATTTTAAAAGATATCCATTTTTTATGCCATAAACGATCATAACCGTAACCCATAGCTGAAAAATTGCAGTAACTTAAATGTTATTAATCGCATCAATCAAATCCTTATTTAATTTAATTAATAAATTTTTTTCATATTTTATACAAGAGCATCACTATAAATGTGAAAATTATCCTTATAATATCCTTAATAATGTGATATAGTGTTGAATTAAACATTTAATTGTACTATTTTTTGTGTTTATATAATTTTTTATATGATTTTCAGCAATACTTAATATGAAAATTATCCTAATATGTTCCTGATGAAATATTTTTCTTCTCTTTGATAGGAGCCCATTTCGATATTTTTATGAATACACGCATAAACGAGCATCCGGATTACTTATTTACTTACTCCATGGCGTTATAACCGTGGTGTGGTTTTAGCCTTCTCCTACACGCTTCTCCAACCTGATCTATCCGCAGTCAATGTCTTCCAATCCCGAAGTTTAAAGATGTTTATATCACAGTTTACTGCATCTTGCTTTTCTTACATTCCAAGATGCAAGTTTTAAATTATTGTCTTTGAATTTTCGTTGCTTGAGTCGTTGCCGTTTATCCTGGCCGATCCGAGGCCGTGTTGGTAGTTAACCAACTTTACGTTCAATCTACTTAATCATTCTGTAAATTTGCAGGACATTTACAGGGGTACACTTTACTTCTTCTGTAAGCAGTGTTATATTATAATGGCGTCTCTGATTCGCCGTTACTATGTAATCACAGTATCTGGATTAAATGGATAGGAAAAAAGGCATTATTATTATTATTATTATTATTATTATGTATAAGAGTAATGTACAAAACATAGCTGGCAACAATTAATTGGAAAGTTATATCGTGGAATCCATAATAACAACCTTTTCCGTTGCCTGTTCATTGTACATTACGTGCAAACATAAAAATAAATAAAATTACACAATAAATTATATTTATTTTTTCACAATATTATTATTATTATTTATTTTTATTACTTTATTTTATTTATTTTATTTAATTAATAATAGTTAAGTGTGTGAATTTTATTTTATGCAAAATTTACATGCACAGCACATTTTGTGAAAGGTTATTTAATTTATTTTTTTTTTAATTACATGTATTTACTATAAAATATGTATAATTTTTAATATAAATATATTATAATAAAATGGTATTAATGTATTAAATAATAAATATAATTAGCAGTATTTTTCTCATTTTTTTTTCTTTTTGTAAATATGTTGGATTCTTATAATATAAGAAATTTTCGTGTGATTATTTATTGTTAAGTTATTTCAATTTTGAAAATTGTATATATTTAATTAAAAAGGATTTGTATTTTTTTTTTTATTTTTGTATACTTTGTAATTTTTCTCATTAAATAACAATTCAGATTTATTTTTTAATTTTTAATTTAATTTTGAATTTGAAATACTGCAAGGTAAATATTTAGGTAATAATGATATTAAATTTTTCGTATTTAAATTATTATAATTTTTTATATAACTTTTAGGCTACGTTTTTCCATACTTGGTATGTGACACGTGTATGATTGATTAAAATTTGTATTGTAAATGGAAATATTTAACATATGTGTTGCATATGTCTTCGATTAGCCACACACAAACACGTGTATATTTTAAATGTTTCCAATTTAAAATATGTATTTTTAATCAATTAAGCTTGGAAATATATAGCCTCATTTTTTATTGTTATGATCATCTGTCATACAAATATAATACTTATATTAATATAAAGGAATATATTAAATTAATTAAATATTATATATTTTCATTAATATATATTTAATAATATTAATAATTTGTGATTTGATACGTATTTTTATTTATGGTAGTGCATAGTGTTGTGGTGCAAAATAAAAAAATATCAACACACAATTATAATTTTAAAAGTTTTTTAAATTAATTAAATATATTTATAATATAAAAGTTTATTTAGTGTTTTTTTATTTTTCGAAATAGTTTGGTGCATCTATAAAATTATTTATATTTATTTATTTAATTTTAAAATAAATAGTATAATATTATTTCTTAAAATTTTAATTTAATTTTGGGTTTAAAAAAAAAAGGCGTGCGGCTAATTTCATCATTTTAAAAAGTTTATAATTATAAATAGATAATTTTATATTATTTTTCGCACATAAATATATATATTTATCTTTTTGCATACATAAATTATCTCAAATAATTAATTGTGGATAAAATAAAAAATCTTTTATCTTTGACTATATGTTATATTTTAGTAGTTATATTACAATAAATATTTATTTTCACATAATAATTTGTATTTTATATATTTTATTTTGTAACAATAAGATTTTTTTTATGAATATATAGTCAAAATATGGTAAATAAAAATATATATAGTAAAAAAAAGAAAGGTATATATATATATATTATTTACTAATCACATTTTAATAAATTAATTTTATTATTGGTCTCAAGATAGGGTTTTTTTATTACAAAAAAAAAATTAAAAAGGAAAACTTAATAACAATTATTACATGATAATTATACTCTCTGAAGCCATATCTAAATAATATATGAAATTAATAACTCACATTAATTATAAAATAAATGATTGCAGTAGCGAACCGTTGGAAACATTTTTTCAGATAATAATATTACTTATATTTTTCTGGTAGCCAGTTTAAAAGTAAACTACAATATGAAAAAAAAAATTGAAAAGTTCACTTACTAAATTTGCCGGAAAATTGATTTTTAAGGATTAACCCCTTGTAGTTTTAATTGTTTGAATAAATTGTAAAGTTTGAAATGATTACTTAAATTAAATTTATATTTATACGAGTAGTACTCGTGATACTTTCACAATGTAAAAATAAGTTTAGACGAGTCAGACTCGTGATTGAATTACAAAGTAAAAATAAGTTTACACGAGTCAGACTCGTGATTGATTTACAAAGTCAAAATAAGTTTACACGAGTCAGACTCGTGATTAATGCACAACAGGTTAACATATTTTTAAATTACATGCCATATAGTTTTAATGGCTTTCCAATTTTCGTATATGCAAATTAAAACCAATTCACAATCTTTTAATAAAGAAGATTTTTAAAATCGATTCTAGCGTTCAAAACATATGATCGATTTTCCATTTGATTTCAGTGAAATTTTGTTCGAACAGTAACATAAATTTCTATAAATTTTCATATATTTTGAACGCGTGAATCGATTTTAAAAATCTCTTGCATTAAATGATTGGAAATTAATTATAATTTGTAATTCTCTGTATACAAAAATGGAAATCCATTAAAACTATACGGCCTGTAATTAAAAATGAAAAGTTAATTTATAAAAATCTTCCTTCCCCAAAACGTTGTTCGGTGTATTGTACATTTTTTTCATAATTTAGTATAATTTCACACAGGTTATAAGAAAAATATAGTGATATTAAAAACTGAAGGCTATTTGTATCTGGGAGCTTCACAACTGAATGCTTTTTTACAAATAAAACGTATAATAAATAATTTATGGTACAATAAAATACAAAATAAAAATTTTACATAAATTAAGAATTTTAAGAATTCTCTTATTATATATTAAAATGATTTACAAACGTTTAAACCGGATAGTAGTAGATGAAGAAGAACACAATAAACCACTATATGATTTTCTATTTCTGCTCTCTATAATTTATTAAATCGCATTTAACATTAGGATATTAAAATATAATTTTTAAAAATATATAGCGATAAATTTTGAATTTAAAAAACAAATTTCGCACTAAAATTTTATAAAACTTAAACTAATCATAATTCTAAGAAAATATATAATACGTGAAAAGATCAGAAAAGAAAAATAATATAGAGAATTTATATGATTGAAATGAATTATAATTATATAAAAATGTTTATCATTTTGAAAAATTAAATTTTTCTTTTCCATTTAAAAACAAATAATAAAAAAAAAAATTAATAATTTCTTTATCAAATATTATCGCATAATTCATTTTAGTAATATACACACACACACATGTGTGAACATGTACATAAATTTATAGAAAATCATTTATTTTTCTTGCGGCGATGGACGGTTCTATGTGATCCAAAAAATATATTTTTTAAATATTCATAAGAATTGGGCATTTATAATTTTTTTTTTATATATTTATAAATATTATATTTTATTTTACATAAGATAGGTATTATTTTTAATTTTTATTTATTATTGATTGTGTGAGAGAACTTAATTATATAGAATTTATTTAATTTTTTTCAATTTCATTCAAATTTTATAAATAATATTTAATTTTTTTGACATCTCTTCTATATTTATATATTTTTATATTTCGAAAATATATTTTTAATTTTTATAACATAAATTAATTTTTGGGTTTTATTTTCATTTACACAAATATTATAATTAAATTATTACAAATTTTTCACATATAATTAACATTAATTATTATTAGATTTTTTAATTTACAAAAGATATTTGCTTTTTAAAAAAAATTATCAATAAATTATTTTTTATTAAATTATCGCATAAACAAAATGGGGTTGGAGTTAGGCAATAATAGTTTTTTTTATACCGGAATTAAATAAGTTTCAGAAAATAAATGCAATTATTTCTATGTACACTATAATGGAAGATTTTATCTGGAAATAGGTATAGTGCACAGATCTCAGTGATGTTGCATTCGGAGCTATTTAATTTTTATTCAAGTTTAATATAATTTCTATAGTACAAAAATGAAATAACTCTTCAATTGCTCATAAATTACTAATTATCGGACTATAATTACACAAAGAAATGCTGATGAACGTGACTACCATAACTACCGATGCTATATTATGCATAAACAGTTATTAACTTATTATATTGTAAATGTAAACACTTAAAAATTGGCAATAGGAATGCAATAATAAATAACTACGGCTACAGCCCATAGCAAAAGGACTAAATATAGTTGTGAGTGCGAGCTCACTTGTGTTTATTACCATGTGTTCAATTAGTTCAAAAATTTACTGATGCATATTAAATTTATGTATATAAATCAGTAGTATAATTTAATTTAATATATATTGTTGTTGATTAAATTTAGATAAATACATTTTTGTAAATATAAAAAATAATAAATTCCTTATACAATATCCTTGAATTATTGCCTAACACCAATAAGTTTTTTTTTTAAAATTAATATACATAAAAATTCGAAAGTATTGTTTTGTTGCTGATTGCATTAACTATAATATAATATTGAAATAATTATACTAAATTAGTGTTTCTTAAATGCGTATGTGATGCTTCCCGTTTAAAAATATCAAAATTAAAAAAAAAATATGTTTTAATACATTTATTTTCATATAGATAAAATGAGTATTATATGGAAAAAATAAGTAGCAACCCAAGATGAAAGAATTACTTATCGCGTTTACATAAAATTAATTCATCGACGACCACCTATCCTTTACACATTTCTTGAAAAGTAAAGTACATGTTTTATATTAATATTTAATTATATTTATAATTAATTAAATAATATATTTGTTAAAATAATTAATTTTTGGTTGAATACGATCGTACGATAAATCCAAAAATGCTTATAAATATAAATAAAGTATAAAAATGTCTAATAATATATAATTAATTAATCAAAATAAATTAATTAATGTGGAAATTGTAATGGTCTGGCTGTACTCTTTAATTTAATTTTATTTTTATTACGAAAATCAAAATGATATAATGGTGAAATTTTTAAACCAGTCTTTTCGGGTATTATTTTAAAAAATGGTTGATCTATATTGGCTGCAGATGATGATGATAACGATGGTGTTACTAATAATGGTCGTTTTATTGATGACATATAATCTGATGGAGCACCTAATGGTCTTATTGTACTTGGTACATTCATTTTTTTACATGGCTCTGGTTTCATACCAATTTGTTGTGTATGACAATTTAATGGTGAGTATTTATTTGGTTTATAAATTGAGAATATATTGTTTATCAAACTTATTGCATTACTATTACTATTACTATTATTATTATTAATATTATTCATATTATTCATATTATTCATATTATTATTGTTGGTATTTGTTTGTAAATGGGATGTATTTGTTTGTGGTAATAAATAAAAATTATTATGTGTATAAATGGAATTATTTTTTGAGGTGTCATTACCATGAAATAACGATGGATCCGTATCATCTATAAGATTATTATGTAAACAATTAGGATCCAAACATTCGATATTATTTTGATGTGGTAGATGATGTTGTGGTTGTATTGTAGGCGAACAAATATCATCTATGATAATATTATTTTTCATGTTATGAATTAATTGATAACTACTATCGTTATTGGTCCTTTCATTGTATTCATCTATAAGTGTACCATTATTATATCTATTTAAATTTATATTTTTTATATTATTACTATTATTATTAATTAGATTATTATTATTATGAATATTATTGTTATTGTTAATGTTATTATTATTCTTATTTTTTTTATTATTACTACTGCAACTATTTTTATAATTATTCTTCTTCTTTAATACTGATTTGTATGGAGTTGGACTAATTGTTGTTGGTTTCTCTAAATTCTCACAATATTTTTCAAAATCAAAATTAAAATCTTCTAAATCTAAATCGGTGGAATCCGATGATGTATCATCATATCGATTCGGTGGTTTCACCTCTAACATACTTTTATTTTTTATTGATAAACCATTTAAATCCGATACTAGCCAATCATCATCCGATTCATTATTTAAATTATATCTATCGTTTAATAATAATCGTGAACGTTCATCGTGAATGAATTGCGTTAATTGTGTATCAAAAGAATTACGACCATGATGGGCATTATGTTGGTGAGAATGACGACGCTGACGATGACGGTGATGATTTCGGCTATGACGCTGATGATGATTGTTAAATAGATATGATTGTTGATGATTATTTTCTGGGTACCAAATTACGTCTTTCGGTTGACACAAATATTCATTTGAAAAAATACAAGAACTATCACAATATTCATTACAATAATTTCCATTTTTATCAATTGTAAAATTACGATTATTTAATAACCATTCATTATTGTCATTACAATAGTTATTATGATTTAATTTATTACATGATAATTTATTAATTAATTTTTTATCATGACGTGCTTTTATCAAATTATCCTCATTTCGTCGATATATATCATTCAAATGAGATTGTTTAATGTGTCGTGAACGTAAGTAGTTAAATTTACGTTGATTGTTTTCAATTCTTTTTGATGTTCTATAAAAGGCAATATCATCATAATATTCGTTGACATTATTATTATTATTTCTTTTGCTATTATTATTTATATTATTATTATCATTTTCATCATCATAATCATCGTCATCATTATCTTCATCGTCATCGTCATCTTCTTCTACGTCGTCGTCATCCTCGTCATGTTCAAAATCATCAAAATCATCATCTATATCATCGTCAGTTTTTTCATTATCAAACATATCTGCAATCCTTGTCGCTTTATTATTATGATTATTATTATTAATATTATAAATATATTTTAAATCTTTATTTTTCATAACATTCGAATTTGATCTTGATGTACTGAATGAATTCGATTTAGGCATTAAAATTGGTTTTGGTTTTGTTTCATAACCACCGCCGAAACAACAGCTACGTGATTTTGGATATCTATATTTGGTTGATGGTTCAGCCGGCGCCGCCGCCGCCTCCGACGTATGTTTTGTGCTTGGATGTAATCTTAATATATCATCTAATAAATCATATCCAGTTTTAATACAATTTCCATTAATATCTCGTGTACGTTTTTTTGTATATTTTTTTGCATCTATGGGATGGTAATTATCTTCTAAATCAATTGATTGATTTGAATAAATATTATCTGTATACCATGATGGATGTAATGTTTCTTGTTTTTGAATAGATTTAATTTTTTCTCTACGTTGATTACTGCAATACGATCGACGATATTGTACAGCATTGTCCACATTTTGCATTCGTCTTTCAACATTATATTTATGCGCTTTCATTTTTTCCAATTTACTTTCACGAAATTTCTCCCATTTTTCTATATTTTTATCTTTTCTAGTACATGTATATTTTTTTACCTTATTTAAAATGCTACTACGATTATTACTATTATTACTATTATTTTTATTCCGATTATATTTGGTTTTAATTTTATCACGATCTCTATCCAATTTCTCATCATACGGCTGTCAAACTTCTTGTAAATATTTTACGGGACAAACACCTTGTCGATTGTCGGCCGAACGAACCATAACTGCACCACCAATTTCATCACCAATCTGATTTTATAATTAATTTTTTTAACATAATAAAAATAAATAGAATTACGATTTAATTAACGATATATATTTATAAAATTTTAACAATAATTACTTGTATAACAATTTGATCTCTCAATAGGGTTAGCGTACCATCACCACCCCTTTCACCCCGTTCACCATCTGATATCTGTAAATTTTGCGTAACTTGAAGTGGTTTTTCACCAGCCGCCAATCTTGCACAATATTTCGATGGAAAATAACCAATACGACCTAAACATTTGCCTTTCCACCAATCGGGATCCGATGTATCAATTACTGTAACCTGTTTTAAATTTAAATATATATTTTTAATAAAATACCTGTATTAAAAATTAAATTAATATATAGTATGAGTCTTGTACCTTATAGCCAGCTTTTAAATCTAATTCATCTGGATGTCTTGCTTTAAAATGATATAATATAACATACAAATTTGTCGGTAAAAGTCTATGTGGTTTCTAAAATATATAAATAAATGTACAATTAGTACGCTATGCTATATTAAATAATTTTAGCGCATATGCAAATGTAAAATTAAAACATAATATTGAAATGCTAAAAAATATAATAAATAATATCATAAATATATGTAAAATTGAAATTTAATTTCATTATTATTCTTCCTTAAGTCCTAATAATCAACATTTAAAATGAACGAAACGAAAAAACCAAAAATGACAATAAAAATAATAAAGCTGTAAAGCACCTGATTTTGTCTTACTGGTGATGGACATGGTGATGTACTTGCTGATGAACTTTTTTCCATATCGTCTGGTAAATCAACAGAACCCGTACGTATACCTCGGGTTGCATACAATAATTTTCGTTGTGTTGATGGACTTGACGGTGCTGTCGCAAATTAATATATATATATATTAAAATTATTTTTTTATATATTGTACCATATTTATAACTTACAATGTAATCGACTATTATTTGATGGCGGTGTATTATGTTCTAGTGCACCACCAGATCCACCATGATAATTTGAACTTGATGGATGACCAGTAGTTGGATATCTTTTGCTACGCATTTGTCCATGTAATTCGGATGATTCTGGTGAATCTAAACTTAATGATTTCATTCGAAGATTTAATTTATGACGTCTTGGTGAATGGGGAGCTGCTTATGGTTTTTTGTATGTATTTATTTCAAACAATGATATAAAACAATAGTACGACAAAGATTAATTTACAATTTTTAAATGTATTTATATATGATTTAATTATATTGGTTATTTATGGTAATATAATAAAATATTTTATATAAACATGCAGATATGTAATATTAAATAACAACTGTAGAATGATTATTGATTAAATATTGTAACATATATATTCTAATTCTACTATATGTTAAAGGAAGCATCTATGTATATATTTATGAATAGGAATCAGCATACTTATAAAGCCAGCATTTTCGTATAATAGATAATACTTTTGTTGGATACGACCGCAGTCATTGGAACCCATATTTTTTATGATTGCCATGATATTAATTTTAATTTGAATACCTAATCCAGTCAGTTCACACTCTTATAAAGCATCACACAATTTTTCTGACAATGTAAATCATTTTTTATACCTACTACAATATTTATCAATAAGTTGTATAACATTCATTAACCCATATATGCATTTAAATTGATGTAAAAATGATAAATTTATAAATTATTATTTTGCTAATAGACAACATTTCATTATTTTACTTATTTTATAATTAACCTAATAATATCCCTTTGGATTTAACCATGCGAAATTTACATCTCACCAGTCAATATCCAGTCTTACATGTGTAAGTCTGATATTGTTAATACATATTATCTTAAGAACCCGACAAAATAGAAACATTAGTCCAACAGTGGCTGATAGGTTGAACTCTTTAGTTCATTTATTCTGATGTAGAATGTTTCTGGATAATCTGAATATTTTGGAAGTTCTGAGAATATAATCAAGGTACCATGTAAATTTATATATGTCCGATCGGTGGAAATAGCTTATTCTATATCTTATTGTTGATTTTATTTTATAGTTACCAGCAATTACTAATCCCAAATTACATTTATTATAAATGTATCCTAATTTATATGTTATTTGTCGGTAATATGTTAATATTACTCGTGTTTTATTATATATATGGGTAAAATGTTGTGGATTTATTTCTAGTGCTGCTAATATAATTAAAATTTTGAAAAAGGATCTATTTGATGCATATTTAATTAATATATGCACTGTGTAATTATGTCTTAATTATTTAGATTTATTGTATAAATTGCAATTCTGTTTTTTCTAATTCAAAATATTTGTTATTTATTTATTTTACAACAATTACAAATATTGTATGTACTTAAATTGCATTAAAAATGTTGAGTGAAATTATGACGGAGCTTAATTAATTGAACTGTTTTGTTTTGTTTTTAAAAAGATGATATTTAAATTTATAGCCATAAATTATATGTCCTGAAGAAGATAAACTCTTCTGTTTTGACTTCGCACGATGCATACTACGCATAATTTATAAAATTATTTGATTTTTAAGTGTTTTAGTATTTATTTTATTCCTTTTGTGTAATTTATAAGCTCTATTTTTGCTTATTGTACATGAATTTGTTTGCATATATTTAAATGTGCAAAAATGAGTTTGAGATTCCGATGAAAGTATTATCTATTATAGTTAGTACGCAGGATCAAGTCACTCAAATTAATATTCGTATATGATGATAATATTATATGACAACATTTTTATATTTGTGCATGCAACATTTTCAAACACATATTGTTTATAAATATATCTTTACTTACAGGATATTATTTTATAGCACAACAATTCAAATTATGAATACATTTATTGAAGCTTTTCTACTTACATAAAATTTAACCCTTTTGCGCCCATTAAAATTATATACATCCCAATTGAAAATTATGCTTATTTGTTATATTTTTTATTTTGATTTTAACTTTACAATGCGTTCTTCATTAGAATTTATTTTTAGTCTTGATGAATTTTATTTTATTTTGTAATTCTTTTTGAATGTTTTACTTTCTTAATTATTGCTATTATAGATATTTAAAAAGAACATATATATATGGAAAAACCCGAATATGATCTGTGCTGGGCGTACAAAAAATTAATAATTTGGCGCAAAAGAGTTACATAATATATTACAATAGGTGAAAAAATATTTCATTGTAAGGAAGAAATAAGTGCAATATTAAAAATGAAGCTAAATTTAAATATAAATATGTGTATTATAAAAAATAAATACAAATAAATAATAATTTAAAATAAAACGCAATTACAAAAGAGAAAAATTAATATAATATTTTAATTTATTTAATTTTTTTTCACTAATTTTTTTTTTTTTTATATTTATATCACAGATTTTGGGCGGGGGAAATAAAAACAATATACAATATATAAATATTTATAAATATAAACATCAATAATAAAAATGACATGGTTCGGCCCCATTATTTTTTTTTTGTTTTCCATTATAAGCAAATTAATTAACATTTTTTTTATTATAATTATATTGAAAAATAGAAGAAAAAGAAGAAGAAGAAAGGAAATATTTAAATTAAAATTTCCTATATAATAACATTAATTAATTAATTGTTTTTATTTTATTTCTAGCTCTATCTATAGCTAATATTATTATTATTATTATTATTATTATTTATTATTATTATTATTATTATTTAATTATTTTTAATTATCTACTTCATTTTATTAATTAATTATAGTATTATTATTAATTTCAATTATCGTAATTTTTAAATTTAATTTTAATTTATTGTATAATATTTTAATTGAACCACTTTATGGCAGTAATAAATTTTAGCTGTATATTTTTAATTTCCGATAATATCAGTATTAAATTTTTGATTAATATTTGTGTCAATTTTCTATATATGCAACAATTTTTGTGTTTTTTTATTTAAATTTATCGGAAAAATAATTCAACAAAAAAAATTATTTAATGTTTGTTTGTGTGTGTGTGTGTGTGTGTGTGTGTGTGTGTGTATGAGAAGCTAAAAAGGTATTATCGTTTTTTACGGGCTCCTTTCTTTATTGGTACTGGATTATTTTCAACAATAGGTTCTTCGGCGACAAGACATAGCGGTTGACCAAATGGTCGAGTCGGTTCAGTCGAATCTTCTGAAAATATTTTAATATTATTATAATATTTTTTCAAACAAAACGAAAATATTACTGATAATTTCAAATTAATGAAGATTGGTTAGTTTAGTGTGTTAATTAATACATATACTACGCACACGCTATATAATAAATTTAATATATATTAATTATTTTAAAATTTACAAAATATATTATTATACTAATATTTTTTATAATTTCCAACAATTTTGAGTATTTTTTTCCAAAATCCTTATAATTTGTAATAGTGTTTTGTTAAAGGAATACGATTGTGTTTGTGAAATGCAAAATTTTTTGATATTCTATTATACGATTTATGCAAAGAATTTTCATGTTTTTATATAGAAATGGTGGCGTTGTTTTTCTAAGAGCGATGCACAACTTTTTAAAATTAAATAAAATTAATTAAAGTTAAATAAAACACAGAAAAATTAATGAAATTATACAAATTTTTCGTTTTTATTTAAAACATTAGAAATTAATGTCTGGTAAATGTCGTTGTATTTTTTTTTAGCCTTTTAAATATTCCGAGAAATATATTGAGTCAGTTGTAACATTCGGATGCCATCTATACCATTTAGATTATATACGGAAGTTTAAATATAAGAAAACCCATATAACCACCGAAATAATAACACTCGGGTATTAATCTAACCTATTACAATCAAGTTGGTAAATTACTTCGTATGCGAGTAAATATAATAATTCATTAATTGGTTTTCAATTATATTTCAATTCAATTATTATTGTTATTTGTGAATTGTGTTGGAAACGCAATATTTGTCTCTGAATTATATAGAGTGCAATATCATATATTTTGAAAGATATTCGTCTTATTTATTGTTCCATAAATAAAAATTGTAATAAAATGTAATAAAATTGTAATTCAATTGAGTAATTTTTAGAATATTAAATTTCTTATGCCAATAAAATAGTGAACTCATCAAATAACATTCACTTAAACCACTGCGATATAGTTAGATATTATATAACATATTCACAATTAGTCTAATGTTTTTACCTAATGCCTTAAATGGTATTGGGTCAGACTAATAATAATGATCTAACAATAAGTAACATAACGTCATATCGAAAAGAACTTGCAGAACTTCTGCAGTTGAGTTATGGCATGAGGCAATATCTTGCTGTAACCACGACGTGTCATTACATTTTGGAAATCAAAACTGACCTACCATTGCTCTGAAATAACAGTTTCTGGTCATTATTTCGAAGAAACATGAAAGGATTATGGCTCCAGTGAATACTACACACCATAAAGTCAATTTTCTGAAATGTAATGGAGTTTAATTACTTGATGATACACACCATAAATTTGCTCTATAATTTTGGCGAACTACAACATATGATTTTTTAAAAATAAAATTAAACAATTTTGGTGGAAGCTTTGTTAAATTGGTGTCCAACATTTTTTTATGATGCTCTGCGTGAAAGTATACTGAAAAGAATTGTATATAAAAAAAGGCATACATATGTTTTGAGAAGCGTCACAGTTATCACTATTGAAAATTGAATCGCTCTTAAAAAAAACAGCGTATGTACTGAAATAAGGATATTTGGCAATAAAAATAATATATTTTATTAATTTCAAATTATAATTTATATATTCATGCAAAATATTAATATGGTTTAAATGGTTCAATTATTTTTAATAACAATTATTAGTTAGAAAATTAGTATTATTATTTGTTTAACATTTATTACACACACAAGCACAAAGAAATTCCAACACAAATTATATTATTTATTATTTATTGTTATTAATATTATTTGTATTTTTATTGTTATTATTATTATTATTATTTGTATTATTATTTGTATTATTATTATTATTATTATTATTATTATTATTATTATTATTATTATTATTATAATTATTAGTATTATAGTAAAGATAAAATTAAATGCCAGCTGAAATGTAATTTATCTGTTAAATTCAGAAACCATATAATCGGTTAAGTAGATATTAATCGGAAACAGTATTCAAAAAAACCATAATAATTGAACATTAAAAAAATGTAATTGCGTATAAAATGTTCAAATAAAAAAAGAAGTATTTATTATTTATTTGTATATCGATCGTGGACAGGATCAGTGATCAGTATATTATAATAACGAAACATATATAGTTTATAGATGGTATAGAAATTTAAATATTTTAATAATGTACAATTTGAATGTGTATATAAATTTTAAATTGTGCAATTCTCAAGCATCAGAAATATACGGCCTGTAACAATTTTATAATATGAAATTATAATGCGATTGATAGCCAGAGAATTCTGTTTAACGAAATTAATATATTTTATATATACATTTTAATTTTAATTTAATTAAAAATATATTACTAAATCAGTTTAATATAATTATATACACACATACATATACATATTACATTGTAATATGTAACATAAATATAATTTATTATACAATAGTTAAAACATAAAAATATATGGAAAAAGTTTGTGCATTTTATAATTTTTGGGTAAACACATCACTCGCGAGCAAACATATACAAACTATATGGCGGTATTTGGGAATTAAAATTCATCCTTTGTTGTTATATTTATTATTTAAAATATAATGCATATTATTTTATGTCACAAAGTATTGTCGATTGGCAGCTATATAATATTTGATTGTTTATACATCTTTCTGTACGCAGCACGCATATATGTTTCAGTCAACAAATCAATTTTTGATATATATGTTTAAGAGGTGAATACGACTTTCCATCATGAATAATAATAAAGTTACGTCTGCGGTGAATGAGGTGGGTATAAGGTAACACATATTCTTGATAAATGTTTGTAAAATTTCTTTGACTACATGGTTTGGATAATAATCTTATCATAGAGAATTTAATTTCTTTATGTTATTTGAACCATACCCCTGTTGCATGTAGACACTGTTGGATTTAACAACATTAAATGTCCTTGAAAATGTATTCAATCAAAGAAAGTTCTCAATGGCGAATCCTGAGAAATAGCATTCAATTTTCAATATCACCATATTTTTCTTTTAGCCTGGGTGAAAATCGACTAACTTAAGAAAAAAAATGTAAATGTTCACTTACTAAATTTTCCGGAAAATCGATTTTTAACAATTATCATCTTTTTGAATTACGTACCATGGTTTTAACGAATTTCCAGTTTTGTATACAGAATTTCAAATTATATAATCACTTTCCAATTTTTCATAGAAGAGATTTTTAATATCGATTCACACGTTTAAAAGATATGCTCGATTTTCCAATCTAGGCAAGTGGATACACAAAAGGTACAAACAATTTATACAGAATCATTATTTCATACAAGCTTTCACTGACATCAAATGGATGATTTATCATATCTTTTGAACGCGTGATTCGATTTTAAAAATCTCTTCTATAAAACTTTGGAAATTTATTATATAATTTGAAACCGTTAAAACAATGGCCCGTATTTCGAAAAAATGATAATTTTTTGAATTGATTTTCCGGAAAATTCAGTAAGCAGACATTCCAATTTTGTTTTGCACAATATAGTCCACTTTCAACTTGACTGCCAGAAAATTATATAGTTATATTGCAATCTGAAAACATTTTCTTACACTTCGACGTTCTATAATCACTATATAGTTTAAAAACTTCGAAACAGAGATGAATTTTAATTCCCATATCCAATTATACATATAAAAATATATAAGGAAGGTGGAAACACACATTTAAAACGAATATAATTTTTTGATGTATACAATACAAAATATACTATTTATAATAAATAGGCGATTTGAAATACATTATGTGCGTGAAAAATTATATTATTATTTAACTATATAAAAAAAAAAAAAACTGTTTCATTTTATAACATTTAATTAATTGATTTTTTAATTTTATGAACATTTTTATCATATATATATGTATTTTATAAACAATGCTTTACCTTTCGTTAAGATATTCTATAAAATGTTTTTATTTAAATTATATTCTTTACTTTCGTATTTACGTTACTATGCATACAATGCATTTACATGTCTATATTAACACATTGATTGCGAAGCTGATTTTGATGCAATATACTTTCATATCAACAGTGCCAACACAAAATATTTTATTATTTGTTGTTTTTTGTTTATCCTAGAAATAGGATATGTACCAGCTATATCAACTATATACGTTCGTCAGAGGCCATGTTTCACTGTGGTTATATATGGTATATAATTGTATTGCATAAGTGAATGCGACAATGACAAATTTTAAACTTAAATGCGTCATTAATATGTGTATGAAGACGCCGCCTGGAAAACGCAAAGATGAATGATCGCGGCACTCAATGTGTTAATAAGTGCTACCGCACCGCATATAAATGCTTCAATTCAAATATATAGACTTATATGTCGACGATAGTATGTCAACGAGGTGTTTAAATAAATTTATAGAATACATGTTACACGTAAATAATGTATGGTTTTCTTATATACTCGTATATATATGATATCAATTAAAAGAAAATATATTTAAAACATAAATTATTATAAAATTGGAATATTACATAAATGCAATAAAAAGGATAATATAAATAAAAAAAAAAACCAAAAAAACATCGATAACAAAATAACAAACAAAAAATATACATTTTTATAATTTAAATACTTAATATATATATAGGAAATATTCACAATATGCAATATAATACGTGATAATATTTACTTTCAGGTAATGAAATTGATCGATGTTGAGAGGAACGTATACGTCCTCGAGCAAAAGCAGATAAAGGTCGAAAACCAGCAAATAATTTTCGTTTGATACCTGTATCAATTGGACCATGACTGGTTGCAATTGGTATTCTAATATCTATATATATTTTATAAAATATAAATATACGTTTGTAAACAATAAAAATAATAATTAATTATATATTCATCTAACTAATACAGTGACAATTCGATAGTTGAAATATCGGATTCCTATAGTATTTCGCGCATAATTTTTACTTCAGGTAATTCTATTGCAAAAAAAAAATTGCAAATCTGAATAATTTGTGCAACAATTAATTTATAGCGCAGGTATAGTTTGCTATATTATATCTTTTTCCGAACAGATTGTATATTAAATAAATATCGATTTGGATCAATTGCGTCGGAGCAAAGAATAACATTATGTATCTATTAACACGTTAATCGCCATGTCAGTCATATGTGTCTGACGCTAAGAAGTTCTACATGAGCCATGTCAGACATATATGTCTGACGTACGCGATTTGGTAGAAGGCTCAAAATTTTTCTGATATTATAGTGGCGATTAACGTGATTATATTATTTACGCAATATGGTTTACTATACTCAATTCTCTATTTAATTAGTATAATTACCTATGAATTTAAGGCAGCACGAAAATTATTCTGATAAAATTTTTGAAGTGCTAATGATCCATGAAAAAACACCAGTACTACTTAATTTTACGGTTTGATTCGATATTTTAATGTGAGATGTTATTTATATATGAAAGTTATCCTTATACAAAATATTTTTAATTAAAATGTAGTTATGATTTTAAAGAAACGTCAATTCTACTCCAATTCTCGCTCTTCAATAAAAAGTATAAGCGAGTAATTATGAAATGTATCCTTATAAGATTCTTAAGCATATACCTTATTAAAACCGAACGAACGAACAGAATAACTGAACTTTTTTGCCACCGACACTAAATAACAATATTTTGTTAAAAAAACAATGAATGGGAAATATTAAGAAGCATTTTTTAACAAATATTTACATTTAAAAAACCATAAACAATTACTTATTTCTCTTCAAATTTTAAAACACATTTTTTCTGACATATTCCGATTATGTTATATTCGAGTACGAGTAAAATGTGTTTTTAAATTTAAATTAATTGTTTGTGTATTTTTTTAATGGAAATATTTGCTAAAAATGCTTTTTAATATTTCTCATTCATTATTTTTTTAACAAAATTTGGCTGCCTAGTTTTAATTGCAAAAAGTAAAGTTATTTTGTTCATTCGTTCGGCTTTGATGAGGTATATGCTTAAAGGGATTTTCTAGTTCCCCTGCTGCAAATCCATAATTAACGCTTAGGCAAGTGTAACCATTATTCTCCTTTATAGAAGTAATACATATGGCAGATGATATTCCTATATTTATGAAGATTTGAATTTTCGTCGATGGGAACTTCTAACACTTCCCAAAACAATAGCTTATGACTCTGGACTTATGATCAGAACCAATTAAGACAATATTGGGGTTGCGACCCGACAGGCCATTTCAATCGATTTGGATTATGTTTGTACGAATAAAATGAAAAAATATTTACATATATATTCTTGATCCTAAAAAAAACACCAGTGATATTCGTCAATCTACTTATTGCTAGACCTCGCAAAACAATACTGAAAACATACTAAAGAAAAGCTCTTGAATTATTAATGTATGCTCAATATTCTATGGTTTCAATGCTTCTACTGCAACAAAGAAAGTGCATACAATTAGAGATATTAACACTAACTTAACTATGATTCACACTCATAACTGAGATTCCTCAGTTATTGTAAGATACTGTTATACTGTTCTTGGTGATCCTTGAAATAACAGTTCTATATTATATTTGATTTTAAATATAAATAATGTGTACATTCGTATTACATAAGCCTATATAAAATGTCATCAAAACTATATATTAGAAACGCTTTTGGAACCTTTAATTCACTGGTGTTATTAACATTTAACAATTTATTTTAAGTTAATCGGATTATCGCAAAACATTTTTCTTCTGAATTATATCGAATTACCAATGCGGCGAATAAGGATATTTTAATCATTTCTCATATTATATAAACTTGTATATAATAAATATCTAATATGAGTAAATTGCACTTATATCCTATATAAATTACAAATTAACATCTTATAAGACCTATAAGACACATATAAATAATAATATTATTAAATATATAATATAACAAAAAAAAAGCGGTTTACATAAATAAATGTCCTTGTTATTTTATAATTACAAATAAAAAAGACGCCTCTTCAATATCAATATAATAATTAATAGGATGCTTTTTTATATGTGCGATACAATAAATTTAGATGGCGATATAAAAAAAAATTTTCAGATTGCAATATCACTACATATTTTCCTGATAGACTAGTTGAAAGTAGACTACATTATGAAAACCAATTGTAATGTCCACTAAATAAATTTTCCGGAAAATTAACTTTTAAAAATAATCATCTTTTTTAATTACGGACCATGGTTTTAACGGATTTCCAATTTTCTATACACAGAATTGCAAATTATAATCAATTTCCAATCTTTCATAGAACCGATTTTTAAAATCGGTACACAACGTTCAAAAGATATGAGCGCGATTTTCCATTAGATGGCATTGAAATTTTGTATGGAATAATGGTAATGTATACATTTTTGGGTATTCATTTTATACAATAAAAAAATTTTTTTTCTTAATTTACAATAGTTTAATTCCATCCATGTTATAAGAAAAATATAGCAATATTTAAAACTGAATGCTACTTCCTTCGCATTCGCAGCCTTCGGCACTGTTAACAACGCTTACAAATTGCATATAGTATTTTATTTTAAAAATCAAGTTCGCAGCTTATATAAATTAGCGAAATGTTATTCAGTGATAATGCTGCTCTTTTCTTGAATAATCGAAATTGTCTTAAATATATTGATAGAATTAAATTATTCTTCAAACAATTAATTATTGATTCCCATTACGCATTGAGACGAACATTGACTGCAATAAATATATATGGTGTGGATTATGTTTCCTGGAAATATTATACATGTGTACATCTTTCGAAATAATGAAGTAGCTGTCGTTACGGGAAAATTGTGATCGTGTTACAGATTAGTCAGATTTATTGTTTTAAGTAGCAACGAAAGCCACATCAATAATGAATTATAATACGAATCAAACTGATTAACAACTAACAGATAGCCATTTCATAGCCACATTTTCCAGACATATGTCATCCACACATCAATGTTTTAAATAAAAAGAAAAAATTTATTAATTAAGACAGAATGTCTTTTATTTAACTTCAAAAAATGTTGTGTATATCGCTTTTAACAAAAAACGTAACATCTTAAATTGTATAATACGATCGTATCGCATTAATCATATAAATATTGTAATAATATATAACAAAGTCTAACAAATATAACCGCATCGTATTATATAAAACATTGACAAAAAAGGAAAAAAACACAGACAGAATAAGAAAAAAACGGAAAAATAAATAAGGATAATTTGATAAGACAATGTAATTTAAACATTTATATTCAAATATATGTTTCATTTCGTATATATTTATTATGTATATTATTCAAGTCACTCGTACACTCAGTTCGCTGTTCGCATAATAAACGTGATATGATTTTAGAATATTGTGTGCGTAAATCATTTTGTATCAAAATTCATTAAAGCAAAAGTAAAATGAATATTTGTTTTACTCGTACTTTTTTTTACTATATATGGTAATATAATAGGACGACATGCTGCAACAAAGAATATATTAGATTATTTTGATTTTAAACATCATTTTTATATTTTATAAATACGGCCACGTCAATTTATACGTATACAATTTGATTTTATGGAAAAATGTTTTTTAATTCACTGAAATACCGAACCATTTCATTTCATATATTAATCTTTTGTTTTTACTTTTACTAATTTTTAATTAATACAAAGATAATGAAAATCTAAATATTTAATTTTATATTGTAAGAAAATAATTAATTAAATTGACACTACCACTTCAAATTGTTACAAATAAAAACGTAGTAACTTTTTTATTTTTATTTTAACATAATAATTCATCTATGAATAGTTCTACAGTACTGTTAATCAATATCATATACTATTTATTATAACTTGTGTGAAATATGAAATTTATTGATAGTGTGATAAAAAAGTGAATTTATAAATATAGTAAAAATTTTGTATTTAAATTATTTTTGTGTTTATTTTAATTATTAAAATTATTTCAAAATTAAGTTTATTTAATAATATAACATTTTCTTTATTCCTTTCGTATTATTGAAACATTGTATGAGGGTTTTTTTTTCGTTTTGTTTGCTCTTGTGTATATAATATTCCATGATTACATTAAATATTCTTTAGAAATCGTTTTTATAGTGTATATTTATTTTGTTATATAGCTATATACAAATTGGATGCGAGTAAATACGGTTTTATTATTATAATCCTTATAATAATAATATACATAAAAAGCTATTTAGTTTTTTTCCCATTTGAAATATTAATTTTATATCAATCCAATTTATTACGTCGTCGTAGTTGTACAATAAAAAATTTAATCAAAATGTGGTTTATTTTTTTTTCATTTTTTTTAAATGAATTTAAAATCAATTCAATTACATATTTATATTCATTTCGATATTATGGTATACGAGTACTTTTATATGAAATGGAAACAATATCTATAATATATATTGCAATAAATAATAGATTTATAAAAGAAATTGTATACGAGAGTATGTGTAGAAAATAAACTTGAATGACCATTATGCAATAAAGAACCTATTACTTTAGTTGAATATATAATAATATTCTTAGTATTCAGTGTTGTTACAGATAATCCGATTTTTTGTATTTAAATATAGAGATACATATATTTTAAAATTAAGTTATCTACAGATACATATACAGATAATTTAAAATTAAGTTATCTATAGATACAAAAATTTATATCTAAAATATAGATAAATTTGTCAATTTCATGTTATGTGTGTTAATAAATATCTATAAGACATAATAATCAAGTAATTAGGTAATATTTTAAAAACTATACTTATATTTTAACATTATACATTTCTTTTTTAATTAACAATGTTGTAGATAGTAGAGTTTCTGTACTGACTTATTAATGTCTCATCAAGAGCTATATATACATTGAGATTATTCAACTATAACTTCAACACATAAACACAATGCAATAATAGCAAGGGCATTTTCATTCATTTCTCTTCTGCGACCATAATCGCAAAAGTGTCACAAATATATTCTTATATTGTCTTTGTGATACACTTGAGTTATATGACGGGCGTTCGAGAATTGAGGATTGTCATAAAATTTGACTCCTGTTAGATCGTCATTCTTCATCTCGACAAACTTCAAACAAACCCTTAGTCACCACAATTGTGCATAAAATATAGTTTTACAAATATTTTATAGGATCACGATAGTTTTCTGTTTGCGATTATTATTGTTTAAATTATCAAAAAAATTTCTGTTTTTATTTTTTAACTGATTTTGTTAACGCAATAAGTCATTCTATTGTACAATATTTTATGCATTGTAATGCCGTATTTTTTGAGAATGCTTTTATTTCTTGATAAAGCGACTTGTAATAGTTTTCTATTTCTATGATAAAAATTATAAAATTTCATATTATGTTGTCTCTTTAAAATCAAATGAACATTGCGTTGGATTATAATGGTAAAAATTGCTTGTTAATACTGTGAAATTTGAATTGTTTCGAAAATTAACCTGATAGTTCAGAAATAAAACTATGCAGGGTCATATTTTTCAAGTCATATATTACGCCAAAGTGAAGCTTATGGCATCTAATAAACCTTTCATTACAGCCAATTAGTAATTTACCAACTTACTCCGCATGGGAGCATATAACAACATTTACTAATTGTACTGCAATTAACGAAAGATAGATGTTTTCATAATTCTATTATTTTTATATGGGTGATTAGCCCATAGTTAATCTTTGAGTAGCGTCCAACACCGCATGTTTTCATCCGTTTTTCTTTTTATTCCAGAAACAACCAACTGGTCGTCCACAGTTGAAATTTTCCAGTATTAAAATAAATACCGAAAAATTTCCAATGAAAATAGCGGCATCATGATTAATAAACATCAGCGCTATACCACTGCGCTACTGAATGTATAAGTATGAGGATCATATGCGAAACTCGTAGTTTTGACATTGCATCAAAGTGCATGGCACAAAAATAGTAATAAAATAAGTTGTATACGCATTTGAATCACTGTAAAAAGTGGAAGAAGGAAGTATTATTTCGATTTAAAAATATGGAAACCTGAACGCCGCACACATATATTGTACGTAAAACAATTTGTAGAGATTTAATAAGGATAACCTATATACTGGAGACAACTGAAATAATACTGGAAAAATTGTAGCAAACAAATGCTAAATGTGGGAAATATCACAAGTTTCGTGTTCATTTTAAAAGTTGTCGCAACTATACGATGGAATAAAGATTTGTTATATGCAATTCCTAAAAAAATAAAATGGTAAGCATTTATAAACTCATCACTTTCGCGCCCATACCACCAACTTATATTTTTTAACGTCTAATGTCACATCGTTCATTTGCCGATTATTATTTATACACATCGTTTGGATGAAATAAATGGAAAAATGTTGAAAATATAAATTTTTTACACATTGCTATTTTATTCACATTCGTACGTATCGTTGCATAAACAATAATGAGTGATGATTCCACACGATATCTGGAAATGCGACATATTTATATGTTTGTTGAATATTAGAAAACAATTGAAGTGAGTACCCATAAAGCTGTACTTTTATTTTATGAGAAATATCACAGTAAGCAAAACCATGTCTTTTTTCAATTCGAGTGTAAAAAAAATGTATTTATGTTATTAGTTGTATATCTAAAATTATATCTAACCACATAATTGTATCTAGATACAGATACAAATAATAAGCATCCAGATACATATCTGTAAATAGATACAGTAAAACTATCTAGATACTTAACAACACTGCGATGCTGATACTATTATTATATTTACAGAAATGCATTTTAAGGATATTTAAGATATGTATATTCAGATTATATAAAATATGTAATCTATCTATGTATATGTTATATATATATATATAACTAACTACTACATATTCTATAAATAGATACAATTTTACTATACTTTAATTTAAAAATAGTATATAATAATACAATGTATTAGTACAATACAATAGATTATCTGATTGAAATAATATATTGATGATATTTTATTTATATAGAAATATTAATAGAAAAATGACTAACTAAATATATAAACTTATGTGTGCGCCTATATGTTTAGCCATATATTATTTAGTCTAAATAAATATCGCGTTTTTATGTGTGTGTGTATGTGTGTATGTGTGTTTTACTAAACTACAATAAGATTTTTAAATGAATTTATTGATAATAATAATTCATGCGTTATTATATAATTGAAAAAAGTTTTAATATTTTAAGAAAACCGCACACCTGAACTTGATACATCTGTACTGGGAGCGGTAAGACTTTGTTTCTGTGATACAGGTGGACCACTACCTATACCACCACCACCAACACCACCACCACCGGTGGCGGGTGTTTTAAACCCACATCTTTTGGAAATGCGTTCAGGACATTCAGGTACATTAACAATTGGAATGTCTGATTGTGAAAATCCATTATTTATATTTTTATCATTATTATTAGTTTTATTTGATATATCACCAGCTTGTTTTAACACACGATAGATTTGATCAATATCATTTGGTTCTGAATTTAATTAAATTAAAAATAAAATTATATGAATTTTGTTAGTAATATTTTTTGAAATCGTTTGTTTTTCGTTCGATTAGTAAGTAACAAAAAAAAAATTGTATTAATAAAAGCATATTTGTTTTCATTTTTTGTTTTGTTTGTTAATTGCAATAAATATTTTTATAATATTTGAATGTAACAACATTACACATACAAAACATTTTATCATATTGGCATATTAGACTATTTTATGTTAAAGCGTTATTTCCTTATGTAATATTGTTTCATCATATTGTTAGAGGATGTTTATATAAATAATATCGCATAAATAGTAGGTGTTAATACAAATTTTTAGCTATTGAAAAGCATATTACACAAATATATATATATATATGCAAATCACTCATATATATATATAGGTATACTACCTAATTCATAATGTTCAGTAGATGATAATTGACGAGATAACAAATTTGGCCCTTCCCCTAATCACATATATTAATATATAATTTATTATTATCATATGTAATATATTCAAATCAGATAATATAAATATGCAAAAGGAATATAAAATGTTTGTTCGTACATATGTGAATAAAAAAGGTTTTATTGTATATATTGAAAAATATAATATTTGTCTTAATAATTTCATAAAATATTTAATATTATATGTGTTTTGTGATTTATAATATACAACAATATATTATGTACTTACTTTCTTCTTCAATATCAAGACGATTTTCAATTTCTGAAGTACTCTTTTGACGTCGTAATAATTTTTGTTTTGCTTGACATTTTGGTAATTGTTGAGATGCACAATCAACATGTACATTTAATTTACATATTCGACAACGTAATCCTTGTCGCGTATGTCCTATATATTTGTATGATAAAAACAAAATATAAATTAATAAAGTGTTATATACTAAAATTAATATTTTAAATTATAAAGCATATATATGATTACATCAACAGTTTTAGGGAAATCGAATCCATTTTGGTATCCAAAACTAGTGAACTATGCCGCCTCATTAATTACAATTACACCATATGTCACATATAACACATGCTATAGTGCCCGATCTATTATCGAACATTATACAGTCAAGTTGATAAAATATTTCGTGTATTAATTTGAGTAAATATAGCAATTCACATTTGTAATTATTGGTTATACACAAATATGAATCCGTTCTTTTATTATAAGATTAATTTTTAGTACATGACATGTGAAGTGTAAATATATAAATTATTTTTATCTCATTGAAAATGCGTTGAATTTTATTCCAAAAAATCATATTTTGCAGAAAGTTTTATTACTAATATTATTATAACTCGCTATTGCAAACGAAATGTATCATTTGCATGTATTTAAGATAAACAAAGGTTCATGGATTACTTTTAAAGAATGCGATATTGATGTTTTACAGAATTAACGACAGAGCACAAAGAACATGGAAACCATAAAAAAAAAAAAAGTTGACTATGCAGAAACTTTCTGTCTCTTACTGGCAATGGCTATTAAGCGAACTATAAAGGATTAACGACCGGAATGGAAAAATAGGCAAATTAATTTTTTTTCATGAAAATACCATATGTTGCTCAACCGGTTAGAAGCTATAACTTATAGAAGGGCAGAATTGTGAAGTGTTACGCCAGTCGTCTTATTCATTTGTTCATGCGTTCAGCCTTTTCGAAACACGCAGTTCAGTTCTTACGAAAATTTCAACATTTGGCTGAACGATTGGATTGTCTCCAACGAATCAGACTTATACCGTGAGAGAATTTGTAAATTACCTGAAAGAAGAAGGTTGTAGCTTCAAATAGTTAAAATACAATATACTGTGAATCCATTTGAATTTTATATACAAAGAAACGTCTTTTATTTATTTAAAAAAAAAGGACGTATTCATATTTGTATAAATATGTCGATGGTTAGATACATTATCAATTCAATTATTCGTATGTGTGAATAGTCATCATATAACATTAAGACATTGTGAATCTCTGTATAATATTTCCAATATCATATAATTTTTGATTTTAAAGGTTTTTCCTTAAATTCCATAAATGACTAAATGGTAAATGAGAAATTTTCAGTAATAAATTGTAAAAATATTGTAAATGTTTTCTCATGTCATTGAAGTCATAACCATCGCATTGAATTGAATGACACATGGATTTTCTTACTACTCAGGCACTGCGTATAATCATATAGATATAATTTATAATGAATTAAATAACAATAATTATTTAATCCAATTTTAGCATTTAAAGTATACGTAATTAATCTTAATATTAAATATTATAAATAAAAATATAATATCTATAACCTCTTAAAACTTGACAGCATAAATCACATGGTGTGATTTTCTTATATGTATATTCTTGAAGATTATGATTTTCCGTTTCTATTATCCTTCCTGTACCGGCTGCCGACCCATTTCTTCTGACAAAATACATAGAATATATACAAGATAAATAGCATATAATTAAATTATAAACTTTTTCATTTCTTTTATAATAATATAAAATATGTGTTGCATAAATAATGTGATTTAAATGTTTGTGTTTATTATTTAATTTTTTTCTATATATACCAGTCGCAGCCAGTCAGTGGTGGTGGTTTTATAATTAAAGAATAAAAGTAAATAAATAATATGAAAAAAAAAATATAAGCAAAATTTAAATAATTTCATTTAATCTCAATTTGAGTTAAAATCTCATTGGTATATTTTCATTAATTAGTCAAAAGGTAATTTAATAAATTTTTCAAAATCTATTTGTAAAAATAAAACTGCAATTAATATTTTAGCACGAATTAAATAAATTCATATAAAAAATTGAGTTTTCCACGTAAAATTTAGTTCCATTGAGAGCGATCCAGATTAAATTCTTATTTTTAGAATATTTTATTTCTTTAATTGTCTTATAAATGAAAACCATACAAAAGACTACTTAACTGGTATTTGTATACATACTATAAATAAAAGCTAATAAATTAAAACAAAAGGGATATTAAGCTTTAAATTATATCTACAAAATGTTATTCTAAATTATGAATACGTAATTTATTATAAATAAAATAAATGCATATAGATGAATACAGAGAATAATCTAAAATGAAACTTATAATACGGAAGATGATTTTAATTGTAGAACAATTGTTTTAATGATTTTCCGTTTTTTTTTTGTATTGTCAAACAGCTATGCCGTGGTTTTGAAATAATCAAACTATTGTATTTTTGATCGATTATGAATAAATGCGAGCGGTATTTATCTTGTAAGATATACTGATTCTTCATTGGAAATTTTCATGTAAGATGAACAAAAATTGTATAACGACACTTACACATAAACAGCATCTTTATTTGCAGTATATACACGTAGGTGTACTATCGTGTAATCCCAGTGACGAAACGTGAACAAATTTTTCCAGATTTCAATATCACTATATTTTTCTGGTAGACGAGTTGAAAGTAAACTACATTATGAAAAAAAATTAGAATGTTCACTTATTTAAGTTTCCGAAAAATCGACTTCTAAAAATTATCATCTTTTTGAATTACGGGCCATAGTTTTAACGTATTTTCAATTTTCTATATACAGAATTGCAAATTATAATCAATTTCAAATCTTTCATATGGAAGAAATTTATAAAATCGATTCACACGTTCAAAAGATATGAAATAATGGTAATGTATAAATTGTTTGTAAAGTGAACACCCAACTTAATACAGTACCACAAATTTCTTTAAATTCTCTCTGCGTGAATCGATTTAAAAATCTCTTCTATGGATGGTCGGAAATTGATTATAATTTGCAATGTTGGAAGCAAGATTGAAAATCCGTTAAAACTATGGCCCGTAATAAAAAAAGTTGATAATTCATAAAAGTCGATTTTCCGGAAAATTTAATTCGATGAACACCAAATTTTTTTCATAATTTAGTTTAAATCCATCCAGGTTAAACGAAAAATATAGCGATATTGAAAACTGAATGCTACTTCTCAGCCTTCGTCGCTGTGTAATACTAATAATAGTTTTAAGGTTATTTTTTTGCAACCATCACGTATATAAATAAAATATTTTACTTTTCACAAAAAGTGGTTATAATTTATAGTTTTATACTTCCAGATATTTTCGAATGTTAATTATTTGTCATTAGATAAACTTGAAATATTCCCTTTACTCAGCGGCCTTTATCTGTTCCACTTACAAAAATTTACGTTATTTGCATCTGACTTAAATGAGTGTATAATTTTTTCAACACATATCATTTCTTCTCATTTCAATCGAATGAATTATAATAGTATAAATTCAAATAAAAGTCTATCTCTATAATAATTCTATAATTTTGATTATGCTGCGCATTCATGATTTTATCGCCACGAACTTTTGCTAATATGTTTGTTAGTGAATAGGACATAGTGCGATTTTAATATGAATATAACTTCTTTCAGTACCAACAACTGAATTATTAAATTGTTTTTTCTTTGTCAATGTCACTTGAATATAAGTCATGCGAGTATAAGATATTTTTTATGATATTATAAATTCTTCGTCCTATAGATATTGAAAAATCTTCAATTTTATTGTATTCGTCGTCGTTCTTCAAATGTATTCCGGTAATTAATTCATCAGTATACCATTAACTACACAGGTCTAAATTACTTGTACACTATATCTAATATTGCTAAATTATTTATATAGATATGGTACTAATATATATTATGTCTATAACTAATCTAATAGGTCTATCATCTATTGTATTTTTGTTATTTTAATATACAGTTGCAAAATATATATGTATTTTTTGTAAGGTATTTTTTTAATTTTTAATTAAATTTAATTTAAGTGCATTATATGAATATTTATTTTATTGATATGAAAACAAATGTGAGTATAAATTGCAGCAATTGATAATAATTTTTTTGTACATTATTTCAGATTAATTTGGGTTATTATTTATATGTATTAAATACGTTTACCTCATTACAGCTGATACAGCATGATACATTTGATTTGATTTGCTTGTGTAATAAAATTAGAATATAATGTTAGTTTAAATGTATTTTTTTTATATATGGTATGAAAATGTTAATGTATGGTAATGTATCGTTTTTTTAAAAATAATATTAAAACTTATATATTTATGTATACACAAAAGCCTACACCTACAATTAATATTATATTCAGCCAATTAAAAATAAAATCTATATATATTATTTATTATTCATGTAAAAATTTTGAATTTGAATTGAATGTCTATTAATTTTTGAAAAATACACCACTTACATAATAATATTAAACATAACATAATCATCGTATAAAAAAATGAACTATATAAATTAATTTAAATTTAATTAATTTACAATATTCAATTTGTAAAAATAATTATATGGTACCGCAATGTTCCACAATAATTATAAATGAAAAAATTATTTAATAATAGTTATTAAAAATGAAAATTATATATATATTTTATATAGAGCAACACGGAAATTATTGATCCTTTTCCTATATATAGGATTCAACGAAACACTCATATGTATATACAAAATGTGAATATAAAATCAATGTCGCGAACAATGTGGACTTTCATAAATATAATAAAATTGAATTGTTTGAATTCACCCATAGTTTTATTAATAATTTTAAATAATACAGTGTCACGCAGTACATTTAAAAATACGAAGTTAAAATATATAGATATAATATTAATGTATGCAATTAGTATTAAAATTAATAATTAGAATAATTATATAAATAAATGGTAAAATAATATTAGTATTTACTCTAAATTAATATAACAACAAAAACATAAATTAATAAATAATTGTAACTACAAATTAAATTCAAAATAATAATTTAATGTATTTTACTTACTTTTCCGGTGGCGGAGGACCCGAAGTTGGTTTTAAACTTCGAAAGGCTTTTAACCATTTTGTTTTCATTGATGCAGAACTAACAGCTGACAATTTGCGTTCACCACCGCGTGGTGACCCGGGATCAGATTTACCCAAAAATAGTTCTTTCTGAAATTTCAATTAAATTTTTGTATGAATAATTAATTTCATTATATAGATTTTTCATATTACAAAATAATATATTTATAATATAAATTTGTATACAAAGAAATGAAAAGTAATTTTCTTAAGTAAAATTGAATTATTTTTTGTGTTTATACGAATAAAAATCGATAAATTGTCAAATATATATTATACATATGCATGTTACATAGGTAATGTTATGAGTTTCCATACAGAATATTGTTAATTTTTAGTGATTCATATATTAACGTGTTATTAATGGAAAATATTCGATTTCGTATAGCTATTCGATTTCAATATATGCATCAACAACATATTCAAATTCCTACATTTACTGCTTTTTTTTATCACTGCTTTTATTGTTAACCCGAATTAATGTCGAATGGAAGAATTAATTTACAATGCATTATGAATATTAGTAAATTTAGAAAATGATGTGTATAAAGTTCTAATAATTAAGTTTAATTCTATAATGTATTTGTTAATTAACAATATTATACAAAATAAAATATACAATTTAAAATTTTGTTTATTTATTTTTGAATTAAAATTGATTTTATCAATAAATTCATTGTCATATAAAATTAAGCGGACCACAATAATATTTGGTCAGTGGCGAAGGCTCACAAAATAGCACTCACTTTTCAATATCACTATATTTTTATTATAAGCTGGGTAATATTAAACTAAATTATGATTAAAAATTGGTAGGTTCACCGAATTACATTTTTCGGAAAATCAAATTTTATGGATTCACACCTTTTCCACTTACGGGCCACATAGTTTTAACGTATTTCCATTTTTACGTACAGAATTGCCAGTCATAGAAGAGATTTTAAAATCAATTTACACGTTCTAAAAATATGAACGATTTTCCGATCGATAGCAGTGAAAAGTTAAAGAAATTTGTGATACTATCTAAAGTAAATCACCAAATGGTGCAAAAAATGTTTACATTCGCTAGTAACAATTTGTCCGTATACTTTTAAAAATGAGGAAAATTCCCGTGAAAAAAATACACATATGTTCCATGGAAAAGATATATTGAATTTTATTCAAAGAATGTGAATTGAAATCTTTGGAATGTCTGGTTAATATGTCCAACATATATCCGCTCGGTATTTTATTCATAATTTAATTCACCAATTACCCAAGATAGTGATTCAAATTTTGTATATTTCGCTTATCTAGATATAATCCTCACTCTTTTTAATTTATTTTCATAATTTTTTAAACAAGCAGTAACTCAAATCGATATATTTTATGCACAATCGATGAATTTTTGTCATCGTTCAGCATCTTCATTCCGTGCTGCATCGGTAAAAAACTGAATCAAACCGTGATTTGACATCATCGTCATAAGAAAATTTAGTCTGCTTATACGGACAATTCACGGGTATTACTTGCCAAAATATATGTACGATCCAAAGATATTTTTGTCTAAATCCGTGGATCAGCTAATAAAAAATATGAATATAAATTCTATGGATATTCTGTGGAATAATAGCAACGAGAAATACTTGTAAGGAGAATCCGTAGAAATTATCCTCGGTAATATGCAGATTATCCAAGAAAATTTTTTATAAAAATCCATGAAAGTACTACTTCATACCAGATTTCAATGACATCAAACGGAAAATCGCGGTCATATCTTTTGAACGTGTGAATCGATTTTAAAAATCTTTTCCATATGAAAGATTGAGAATTGAATATAATTTGCAATTCTGTATATGGAAAAATGGAAATCCGTTAAAACTATGGCGCGTAATTTAAAAAGATGATTATTCTTAAAAGTTGATTCTCCGGAAAATTTAGTAAGTGAACATTACAGTTTTTTTTTTCATAACGTAGTCTACTTTCAAATCAGTTACCAGAAAAGTATAGTGATATTGTATTCTGAAGAAGATTTTGGTAAAAATTTCATTAAAGTTTACGCGTTAAACGTTGTTGAATAATTTATCAATCAAATTTTGGCAATTTATTTAAATTATATTATCTCATTATACCTGCCCTATAACTAATCACATAATAGAATACCTATATTTTACAATTTAATATATTTTATATAATCCGAAAGTGATCTGATGGTTCGGAATTTTTCAAAGGTGTACCGTATTGTCACATATAACATCGGCCTACCTAAGATGATCTATTCAAGAAAGTTTTTTAAAGCAAATTTTTGAAATTTTTACTATATTGATTAAAATAATTACCGAAAAATTGTAAATGTAAATTTTAGGTATAATTGAAACCGTCGTTATTTTACGACAATATAAATCCATCAAGAACAATAATTCAATTCAATTTTGGAAGGTTTGAAATAGAAATCAGTGAAAATCAATCATCCTCTTATAGTTTATAAAACATTGAACAGAAAAAGTGAAAAAGAAAATTAAAATTATAACGATTGATTTTGATAAATCTGATGGCAGTGAATATTGTTGGAAAAAAGAAAATATACAATACAATAATTTTGTTTTGCACTATATCAATTTCAGGAAACTTTTAAAATTACTTTTGCACACAAAATAAATCAAATACACTTTTATTTCGTTTTTATTTTGTTCATTTTTCCCATTTTCTTTCCATTTAACTTTATTACGTCTGATACTTTCATTTTTGCTGTATTTGATATATATTTATATATTTATATTGTACTTATGGTGTACATACACTTACACGTATCTTGTTATCAGGTTTTTCATCACGTACATTTACGTACGTATGTGAAAATTTTATTTGTTTTGTTAGCTTTGCAGTAATTAATTTTATTATGAGAAAATATTCTATAGTGTATTTATTGATTTCTAATTAAGTATTGTTATTATAATACGCGCTACAATATATCGTATATTATATGCGAGCTATAATAATTAAAGTGGGTTTTTTTTGTTTTTTGTAATTACATAATCACCATTTTATATACATTTTTTATTATAATAATTAATGCATATTATTGATATACGTTTTTATTTATCATCAAGTTAGATACTTTTTGTTATAGATTAATTAGCATTAAATTTTTATTGCTTTTTTTTTAAGTGCTACAACACATCATAAATATATTTATATTATTAATCTTCACCTTAAAAAACTCTGTATGGGAAATATATTCAATGTATATAAAATCAAATTTATATATTCCAAGCACAGTTTTGTATAATATAATAACAATAATAATAATAATCACTGATTTATATTTGATCCTGGAAATTTATGATTTATTATATAATCAATGAAAATATGTTTTGAATTTTGAATTTATGCATGTAGCCCATACCCATATAAATATATCGTAAGAATCTTAATCTTAAGATAAATAGAGGGAGTGTTAAATTTACTGCAGATATTGGAGGAATATTATACAAATTTCTTAATATAAATTTGAATATTCTGTTACTACAACGTTACAAAACGATTTGATATGTAGATTACATATATGATGTGTAATACATTGATACAAAGAAGTGCGGTCAGTGTGCTGCGCCGTATATTACACGTTGTTACACATCGCACATGGAAGTCACCAAGTGGTAATATCTACTTTTACTATTATCACACAAATCATATACACATTTACGTATAACATTGCCCTAAATGGGTAAATAAATATTCATTTTGATGTGTAATATGTATATTTTATATTTTGATTATTCATATAAATTATCCATTTCACAAATACAGATTCGAGATTAAAAGAACAATTGTTAGAAAACAAAATTGATTTTATTATTAGTACAAAAATATGTATAAATTTTATGTAAACAATAATTAATATTCCATTGACAATTGTAATAAAAATATGATTAACAATTTTCTCAAATTATTTATGTATAGTACAGTAAATATGCGCTTCACGCATAATTACCGGATCGATTATGAAGCGTTAATCGAATAAAGGATGCGTGAATCGAATTTTCATGTTCTCCACGTTATATTTCAAGAACCAGAATAGCTATAGAATAATGTAATAAATGGTAAATGTTAAAGCTTGAACTTAATCCCATTAAATTCATTATTATTTTTGCGAAAATTTGATATTATTGAAGTTCTGGCATTACAAATGATGTCTGTTTGTCAGTTCATAAAATATGGAAATTTTTGAAAAGTTATCAAAATTTGATATAATTGGAATTTTTTGAACCTAGTTATTGATGAATTTATTAGATATGTTCAAAATGTGAACTACGTGTTCATTTTTATACAATTTCTGAAACAATGGATGCCCCAGATTAGATGCTTCACGAATTTCGGGAAATTTTCCAAAAATAAAAATTATGGGATTAAGTTATCATTTAGCATTTTTAACAATAATTTCCATAGTGACCATTATTTTTAACGTTATACATAGCAAATATGGTGCATTAATCGTAGATATGGAATGAAAATAATTGATGACTGAATTGTAGTATGCATTACTCAAATTGTGCTTGAATCGAGTGTGAGTGAATCGCAATTTTTCTGTATATCTAACTTTATACAAATACATATATAGACTAATCATTCAAAAGTTAGCATTTAAGAAATATTTATCTTATATAGATATTTATAGACCACATGAATAGTTCTCTCATGAGTATTTATTGATTTTATATTGAATGCGTTTGTTGGATGCCATAAGTTCCACTTCTTTAATTTTTAATTTAGAGCATTTAATCAAATTTAAATAATTATGCAAACATTTCATATTATAAATAGGTTCAATTTGTATTTTTCAAATAATTGTATACCAACCGCATTTAATATATATGAATGGATTAATTGAAATGAAATATAATGTTTAAGTCGAATTATAATATTCGGTGTACAATAATAATTGATGCTTTTATTATTCATCGCAAAATTAATTTGAGTCATCAGAGAAACTTTAACAGTAGGTATAATATATACACACTAAAATATATACATGACCTAAATATTTCGTAAATTTTAATATGTTCTTGTGCTGCTACGTATCATATATATTATAGCGTTTCATATATATGTGTATATACCCCATATATGGCATATAGGCTGCATGCACGTATGTCATATATATACAATGTACATATGCAATATATATACATTTGCGACCCACTTTCAATTCGATATACAAACTCATATAAAGTGGAAAAGTAATCGCTACAATATTCACATAACAAATATTTAGTAAATAAATATAGTTCGTATATAATAAATAAAATATCAATAAAGCTTGTTTCAATATAAAATCATATGGTATTTATTATTTGAAGTATATGATTACAATAGTTTTTAGCAATATACATTGAACATTGAACAATCACTTTTTATTGGGAAAATTTCTCTTCATATTTTTCGATGGTACCTGTATTTTGCAGCAATTAACTGCTCACTAAAAATCTCACACAATGATGTAGTTTTTAACAACATTGTCCCTCATCATAATACAGCAGTGATCTACTGTAAAAACATCTATCGTAAGGTCTCTATAGAACACATTAGTCATAACTTTATTATCAAACGTATATAAATGTAACCCTTATGCTAAAAATATACATGACACATTAACACTAATAACATACAAAAGGCACTGAAATAATCGGATTATAACCTACCGAACCGATATGTCTTTAAGTTTTCCCCTGAATGTATATTAACTCTCGTTGATATGTGAGCTTATGCGTAACGAATGTATTAAACAGATTACATCAGCTGTTCTTGTTGTTGGCAGATAAGACGAGTGTCTAGCTCCACAGCTGTTTCTAACCTAACATCTATATAGCTGTTTTAACGTCATGATCATTAACACATTATTTTTTAATTCTCTTATCCATGCGAGATTCCCACAAGTATAGTTAGAGAGAAGTCGATTCATCACACGAAAGTTGTTTGCAGTACTTAATTTATAATAATAATGACAACCTACCGAATACCACTCTATATTAGTATATTCAATCGAATTGATATAATTATAAAATAAAATTAATGGTAAAGCTTATGTACAACTAAATTTCACGCGTAACCGCGTCAATTGTCATTGGTTTAGACATTTCTTAAATAAAATTCAGTTAGCAAATTGTTGTGTATAAACAATAATCCTTTTTATTGTGTTTAAAAATAAAATGCGATAAAGTATTTTTTTTTCTACTTTTGAATTTAGAACACCAGTGTGAACGTGAACCTTATTGATTTCGTGAAAAATTATATGGTGATAAGCAATCTATAAATAAAATAGAAAGTGGATTTTAGAAGATCCAAAATAGATGGTAATTTTATTGTCACTAACAAATAACTGCCTATATAACTGACAAGCTATTGAGTTACTAAATCATCTATTTCCAAACAATTACACATGCAAGTAGAAGGAAAATTCCTATACCATTTGCGAATTGACAAAAAATTACATATAACGATATATAACATCAGGTTGTATGCTTGCCAAGCAAAAACGAAAAAAACTTTTTGTGGCGTATTTTGGTGACTGCGGGGACAATCCAATAAATATAGACAAAAAGTCATGGGCAGAGCCAGAAGAACTATCAACATTACTGACCAAACGGAATATCTATACAACGCGATAACAAGGTAATACTTTGCATTTTGTGTGACCGCTCAGCAAGAAGTGGTGTACCGCCACGCACGATTTTCTTAAACCCAATGAAACTATCTTATTGCCATAATGTCTATACAGCAACGAAAATTTGTTTCAAGAAAAACCATACACGTTGGCAGAGCTGTCAAGGATACAGCTGGCAATGAAAATCTTTCCGTATCTAGCACACTCTTCTGTCTATTACCTATTATTTAACTTCTTTTGTTTATATACATATCCTAGTAAAATATATTATATCGTAGGTTATTCTATCAAAGTTAATATAAATTTAATACTTTTTAAAGTTCAAAGTACATATATGTAATTTGTAAAAAAATGTAATATAAATAAGTGTATATGTATTTCAAATGTATATTATATACTCGAGAGAAATTTACTTTATGAACTTGTGCTGCGTATATAAGAAGTAAAAGAACACTTATATAAATGAAAAATAAAATAAATGAATGTATTATTCAATTCAAATGGGTTAAGATAAATTGTTAATAAAATATTTAGCATAAAAAAAGGTAAATTTTTTTTACACATCTATACATTTATAGAATTAAGATGATATACAAATTCCCCATTGGAATCAACATAATTTTAATTTCTAATATGGATTTTAAGTAAATCTATACTTTACTAATTTATAATAATAAAAATAATATTATAATAAATTAAAATATATTTATTTAAATATCCAAATAACTTACAAAATGTAATCGAAGTGAAATCCATCCCATATCTTGAGAAAATAAGAGAAGTACACGGCTATTTTTTTTCTAATTAAAATTTATATCACGACAAGATTTTCAATATCTCTTTATATAAATAGTTTAAAAACACTTGTCAACCAAATACGAATAGTATATACGAAAAGTATATAATTTACCAATTTAAAAAAGGATATCTTCACAAACCACTTGAAATTTTATTAAAACATATTTATAACTATTTATGGGATATAAAATTTATATGACAAATTACATTTTATTTGTACATTTATTTGGCTATGATTTTATTGCAAATTTGCGCATATTTATAAAAAATTAAAAAAATTGTAATAAAATTAATGAAAAATTTTGTGCGTTTTATAATTAAATCAAAAAAAAATTATTTTAAATATTAATATTCTTTTTTTTTTCGTCGTTTGATTTTTTATTCATTAATTTCTTTTTTTTTTTTTAGGTAATAAAAATATTTAAAAAAAAAAATTATATTAATAAAATATATTTATGTTTCACCAAAAATAGTAATTTTTTTTTAAATTATTATAAATAACAATAAATAAAATATATTCTATTTAGATTCATAAGAACAACACCATATAAATAATACACGCACATTTCTTACATAATTTTTTATTCATCTTATAATAATTTGATTTTTATTTTCTTTCTAAATATATTATATATACACCCGCATATGATGTACATACACAGAGTCAAACACACGCGCGCGCAACCTCAATTTATCTATCTATCTATCTATCTATCTATCTATCTATCTATACTATAATTATAATAACAACACACAACACAGCATGAAAAACAATGGGAAATATTTTTTATATAAAATTTTATGCACTAAATGTACATTATTTTTTGATTGCAAAAATAAAAAAAAATCACAATAATGAATTGTTTGGATCTAATCAAAAAACCAATTTTAATTATTACATAACACTTAAATTTTAAATGTATAAAATTTTACGAAATATTATTTTTTATTCTAAATTCTATGCAGAGAAAATTTCCAATTTTCAATTTTTCTGATTTAACAAAATGTATATATATTTTAAATTTATACCGTGTCTACGTGAATGAAGAACTATTCGGGTTATAACCGACGGACAATACCAGATGCATAGCGAATTTTATATTGAATACATTTTATATTATTATGAAATATAGATATATAGAAATATGTAGGCTAAGAAAATGGAAAAATTTGTATGTAACAGGACATGCGCGAATGAGAAATAATGTTGGTCTATATAAATATATACGTTATGTGTTCATAGGTATATAATAAATATCATACCATCGCGCGTCTTTCGTACATTCAAATTGTGCTTATATAATGTATATAAGGCACATGTATATAGAGATAGGGTTACATGGAGTAAAAGGTTACATAGAACAAATGTAAAAGCAGGTGTTAGATACAATATAAGAAAATTTGTTAAAGAATTAATTTTAATAAATAAAATTATGGTATTTCATTTAACATTAAATCAAAAATTTAATAATTAAAACTCCTTCGAAACTAATTAATATATATAAAAAAAATATAATAATTATTAATTAAGGATAAATTCAATTTAGTTTGTTATAATTATTGTTATTATTATTATTTTTGAAATTAATATTTTAAACCATCATTAGCGAATGCAACAACAAGTATATACTCACAGAATACTTAACGCGACGTCATCAGGGAAATTTTTGGCAGAAAAAAAGTAATGTTCTGCATTATTCTTATCGATATCGCTGCCACAGACATTCGATTGTATACAAATTCTTGATAAATGGTCTGAATTATTCGTTTTTAACTTCTTAAATACATCAGAAAGAAATTCAGGAAGTATTCTATTGCCTAGTGTTCAAACTCATCTTGTACAAATTCTTGATAATTGATCTCAATTATTGATTTTTAACTTCTAAAATACAACAGAAAGAAATTCAGGTAGTATACTATTGCCTGGAGTTTAAACTCATCTTGTACAAATTCTTGATAATTGATCTCAATTATTGATTTTTAACTTCTTAAATACACCAGAAAGAAATTTAGGACGTATACTATTGCCTGGAGTTTAAACTCATCTTGTACAAATGCTTGATAAATAGTCTAAATTATTGATTTTTAACTTCTTAAATACGACAGAAAGAAATTCAGAAAGTGCTATTGCCTGGAGATTATACTTATCTTGTACAAATTCTAAATGGTCTCAATAATTGATTTTTAACTACTTAAATACACCAGAAAGAAATTCAGGACGTATACTATTGCTTGGAGTTTAAACTCATCTTGTACAAATGCTTGATAAATAGTCTAAATTATTGATTTTTAACTTCTTAAATACGACAGAAAGAAATTCAGAAAGTACTATTATCTGGATATTATACTCATCTTGTACAAATTCATCATAAATAGTCTCAATTATTGGTTTTTAACTTCTTAAATACACCAGAAAGAAATTCAGGAAGTATACTATTGCCTGGAGTTTAAACTCATCTTGTACAAATTCTTGATAATTGGTCTAAATTATTGATTTTTAACTTCTTAAATACAGCAGAAAGAAATTCAGAAAGTGCTATTGCATGGAGATTATACTTATCTTGTACAAATTCTAAATGGTCGCAATTATTGATTTTTAACTATTTAAATACACCAGAAAGAAATTCAGAAAGTATATACTACTGCCTAGAGATTATACTTATCTTGCACAAATTATTGATAAATGATCTCAATTAATGATTTTTAACTTCTTAAATATGCACCAGAAAGAAATTCAGGAAGAACTAAATGCCTGCGGAGATTATACTCATTCTTTACAAATTTTTGATAAATGGTTTCAATTACTGATTTTTAACTTCTTAAATACGCACCAGAAAGAAATTCAAGAAGTATATACTACTGCCTGGAGATTATACTCGATCATGACATAAATCACTTATTATATAAATGGCCTGAAAAGTTTTATATCGATAAATTTAAACAAAGTGCAACTATATATGACATAAAAAATTATGTGTATTTTGGTTAATAGAGTAAAGTTCTATCATGTTACGTCGTTTATCATTTGGTGTGAAACATATATACTCTTTATTGGTACAAGAATGAAATAGTCAGAACCCATATAGGAGCATGTACCAAAGTGTCTTTCAAGCAAAGGTACATGCCATCGAAAAATGTACTCAATTTAACCTCAACCTCAGAAAGTACAGCAATAAAACTATTGCAATTATGAAAGATAACGATAAGCAGTAATCGGAGCTAGTAAGTTCATAAACTAACAATTCAAGAATTTAGTCAATGGGACTGAGTGAATAGGCAAAATGAATTTGGTATAAATAACAAAGTACTATTATGATGACAGGCTAGTAAGATGCGTGATTTGCAACACACGTACTGAACCTTTCTGTGCGGAGTAGGAAAGTGTAAGGAAAAGATTGAAGACTCAAACTAAGACCACATAGGCTAATATATGTAACAAATATCCTATAGTTTTGGATAATCAAAAGAAATTTTGAAGATTTCAACCCGAAAATATCAAAAATAGACAAACATGAACTCAAAATTCGGGTGCGACTGCAGATTATATAAGACAAATATATAAAGACCATAGGTCATCAGATGTATGAATATTTTGCTAATCCGTAGGAGAAAACCCAGAACATCTATTCAAGTGAAGCACTTATCGACAAAATATGATCGTATTGCTTGGATGACGGGGAATCTACTCCATATCCTGAAATTCGATAGTGTAGGCGGGTGGGGTACCATAGATCTTTTAGTTCGCAGAAAATTTAATCTGATCTAATTTACTATATTCATCACAATATATATTATCGATAAATAACAAGCTGCTGTTATATATACAGGGCTTTGCTGAGATCTATCTGAACATATACACCACTTTGTGGAATGGCGGCAGCAGAGATGATCGTTATATAATATTAGACCATTTTATCATAACTATCTATATTTATATATGTATAAATATATACATTATATTAATATAAACATATATACGTTATCATAAAAATATTGAAATGATAATGGAAGTCGTCATTTAATATATGTATAAAGAAAATTGGAGCATAATTTTACAAATGGAATTTTTACATATGCATTTTTTTATATATACATATTCAAATGTATTTGTGTATTGTGCAATAAGTACATATTTAATGTATTTTATATTTCATAAATTCATTTTGTTAGTTATGTGTAGAAAACTCTATGCATATAAAATATAGGTTAATTTTGCAATCATAATTTGCAAAATATATTTCCGTATATATGAGTTTTTAAACGGGTGAGTTGCGAGTATATAATGTATAAATATAGTGACATTTATGAAACGATTATCGTTCCTCATTTGTCTCAACGTATATATTATTTATTTGTTTGTAAAATATAATACAATATAATATTAATAAAAGCTTAAAAATTATATTAATATATAATTTTGTGTGATTATTATTTAAAATATAAGGTCTCACACCATCTGATATTTTCTCAAAAGTTTTATAAAAATTTTATTTTAATATAATATAATAAATGTAAAATGCATAAACTTTTAGTTATTGTTTTCACCTAAAAATATGAAAAAAAAAACTTTTGTTTTGTTTAATAAATTCTAAAGAGTGTTTCTTATTTTTAAAGTGTGTATAGATGATTATACTCGGTACATATTCACAAATTTATTGTATTACAATTATTTATGTATACATATTTATAGTAGAATGGCTAAAAATTCCATAGTGAATTTTTACTCGAAGTCTTAAATACTGGTTCATTGTATTTATTGTGAAGCCATTTTCCGTCCCTCTGCCAAGTTACTTTTTGTTTTGATATTGATTTGCCATACATATACGCCAATGGTATCATCTCACAATACTGGTGGTAACAATAGTAAAATTTATACCGCCTATATTAATAAGATCAGAAGCCGTGCAGAAACCAATTTCAATTTTCAGGTTTCCATCAAGAAAATCTTCTTTTTTAGTTTCAATTAAATTTTACTAAAATGTCTCTTTTATAAGAACATTGAATTCAAATTTAAATTTTAAGAAGAAAAAACATTAATATACTTATTTAATATCTTTATAATTTAGTGTCCCACACAAATTTCAGAGATGAACTAATTAGTACAGTATATTTCTGTAATATTAATATTAATCTATATAATCTATATTATATACAGTCTAAAAAGGATATATTTTTACATAAACCGATTGGAAAAAGCATTTTTTTAAATAATTTAAACATAACACACAGTCACGCTCATCAAATACATAATTATTATAAAGTGCATATAATGTAGATTGCATAAAGAAATCATTCGAAAATCTTATTTTCTAATAAATTAATTCTCTTTTTGATAACTATTATATTTTAATTTATAGTTAATAAATAAATGAAATCAATAGTTTCGTATTGATATAATGATGCACTTTGCACGACACACAAATAGCTATTGTAGATTCAGTGATGGTTGCGTCTATACCATAGAACGTTTCCGCAATAAACAAATATATGATGAATAACATCAATTTAACAGAAATTACTTTATATTTTTTATTGATATACGCATTTACCTGTTGATACATGCTATTATATTTAACGTTACCATATATAAATAAAATGTACAATGGTGCTTCAATTAATACATTTATCGTATCGCAGTGATATTCTTGCAAATTACTTATAAATTATCCCAATGGTCACATAATAACTTTCACAAAACGTTATTTTGCTAGAACTTTCAAACCCATATATTTCAACATTACCTTATAATTTAAATTTCAATTTAAATGTAAATGCGATAATTGAAAGAACGTTCAAAAAGCGTTAGGAGAAAATCACAAAATTTATCTTATGGTAAAAATATGCGAAATTCTTGTCCAAATTGTTTTGTGCAAGTTACTATAGTGTGACACACGCTGATATAAATATAACAGTGTACGCACACATTAATAAATTTTTCTCTTTATTAAAATAAAAATATATATACTTTTTTGTATTATGCAAAAATATAATATACATATTTAATGTTTTATGTTATATATATGTCTTAATTTCAAAGAATGTTTAAAGAAGAAGTATACAATTTTCATATTGTTGTAAAGCCGGTCGGTCGGTGATATAGAAAAAAATACGAAAAGAAGAAAAACAGTCATCTTAACATATTTTCAAATGAAATATTCATATAGTGAACCATTCATTTTTTGTTGTTCATTTTTTTTTTGTTTTAATAAAAATAAAATATAAAACACATTATAATTTAGTCTTTCTTTAAATTATATATTGTGCGATTGTGCTGAACACAAAATTTGTTTGTTTATATAAAATGTTTTAAACATATGTTAATTATTTTGATGAACATTTATGAAATGATTTTTAAATTTCTTATATAATTTCTGCAGGAATATATGAAACAAGAAAAATTATAATAATAATTGCTGTGCTGCTTACTCCGGGCACTCTAAACTATCACCTTCACAAATGTAGCATGGAATTATTTATGTGAATAAGTGCAGCGTTTGTAAAATGCCGGCATAAGAAAATACTCAAAGGATCGGTGCATAATGAATGGATCGCATTTATTAGAAACATCTCCAAAGTTTCATTTCTAAAATCCATACGCTTTTAGGAATAACTCGTATACAATAGATAAAGTAAAATGGCAACACCTTCTGTGCGATCTTAGTACAGGAAATTTTTCCCCATTATAAAAATCATCATCATATCCATATAGTCTGTCTGTACATATAGAGCTGGGACAAATTGGATTCGATTTACGTCAATAAAGTTTTATTATATAATTTTTGCCACTTTGAAAACATTGAATTCAAATTAAAATAATAATTTAATAACTTTTTCATATCAAATTAAAAAAAAAAACCATGTAATTGAAGTGATTAAAATATATCGCATATAGTGTAATTGGGTTGGCAACAAAAATATTGCCGATTTTTTAAGGAAAACAAAAGGCAATTATTTGATTTAATTAAATAATGTATTGTTCATATTGTTCGATGATTTTTTTGCCATCTTTTTGTTAACTTCAATATTCTGAGCTCATAAAACTTTCGGGTCGTTATCATCAAAAAACTGAACCAAGTACGTTTTAACATCATCATTATTGAAATTTTAACCGTTCAAGTAGATTTGCAAACTTTGAAATAAATGGTAATCTGATGGTACAAGGGCTGAACTATATATTTGTGGCAACACTGGCCCAACCATGCTCCAATAATTTTTCACTAAAGCGACCAAAGATGTATGTGGCCTTGCGTTGTCACATGGTGGAACACAATGCCTTTTCGATTTGCTAATTCTGGTCGCAGAAGCTGAGCTCTTATTACTCATTCCACTTAATTCATTAAAATATTTTTTATTTATATATTATTTGAATTTAACTTTATCACAATATTTTTTGGCGAATATTTCAATAAATTCGACTTGGAGAATAATTAAATCGGATAATATTTAATAATGGCTTATATCATATCGCAGTGCGAAATTAAATATACATATATCATTTATATTTTAGGCAGACCCCTTGGTGCATTCCGGAGTAATATGTAATATATACCAATATGATGTTAATATCTGTATGGTATAGATGCCACATATATATACATCACTTCATCCAATGTATGTGAATATGAAGAGCAAATAGTAACCAAATAGGAGTAAGTATTTTGTGATCTAAATCTAAGTTAATTTAATCATTTATGAGTGGGAAATATACTGAACTATAAACAAAAGTTTTGTTTAAAAACTAACAACAAATAATATTTTTAAGTTGATTTCTTTACATAAATATATACACATCTACTATTACATTTATTACAATAGGTCTAAAAAAACATATATATATTTATATTATATTTCTAAAGTGATTAAATTAAATTTTCCTTTATAAATATGTATTTATAATAAACTCCAAAATATAGGAAAACTTATATATACTTAAAAGTTATAATGTAAGAAAAATTTATTGATATTGATAAAATTCAATACTGGCAAAAAAATGCTCTAAATATACAAATTGACGTATATCAAAATATGAAATCATATACGTGACGTATAATACGTCATACATATATATACACATATATCTATCATATGTATACAGATAGTGTATAAAATGATCCATCATAATATTATATTTATGAATGATAAAAATTTAAAACAGTATATATGAGAATTATTGATTTATTTCTATATTTGCAAAATTTTAGACAGATTTGTTTTTGAACTAATTAAAATTGTCTGTCTTTTAAAATTCAATTTATAAAAATAACAAAATATACATATATGGTAATATGTAAAACGTGTTGCTGCAGAAATAAACACTATACGTTAATAATTCAGATTATTTATTTTAGGATAAAATGGATTTTTTATTTTTTTTACTTATGCCCGAATACAAATATAAACTTTTGTGTACTAAATTATTTATAATAAATGGAATATAATATGTATATGGTAATATACGTAGTATAAGAATAAATATATAGACATTAATTTTTGTGCTTAAACTATAAATAAATTTGTTATACAAATGGAATTTTCCATATATTCGGATGGCATGTTGGGTATAGTATACTTGCAAAGTCAGTTGCAACCGAACGCGTTGTGGATATAGTTCAGCGGCCTGTAATGGGTTAGCTACTAATAATAAATAAGTTGCCGTCGCCAATCTGACAGCTGTGTATTAGAATTACTATGTGATACTATGTGAAAACAGTATCCGATTAAAACTTAGTTAATATTAATCAGTGATTAAACAGACATGGCGAATCAGCAACGCCATTACAACTGCTTTCGGTAGAGGTGCAGTATACCCCTGTAAATACCCTATACGAATTTACAGGCAATGATTAAGTAAACGTATAACTATACCAACTTCGAAAAAACAACCAGTTATGAACTCTGCAAAACGGCATCGTAATCGGATAGGATGGAGCAGCAACGACTCAAGCAACGAAAAAAGGACGACGATTTATTAAGATCCTTAATACTCGAGATTGGAAGGCGTTAGCTGCAGATGATGGGTCAGGTTGGAGAAGCGTGTTGTGGAATAGGCTAAAACCGTATCTGAGTTTTAATGCCATATGGAGTAAGTAAATAATATGATTTTCACCACAAAATAATAATAAAAGTGAATATAGATAACATCAGTTCAACTCACTTTTAGTATTATTATTGTCAACAAGATTCACATTGGTATATATATTATATTAAAAAAATTATTTATTTTATGCAGAGGTGTATAGATTATTGATGTGTGTGATACTGCCACCATTAGAATTGAATATTATTACCGCATTTAACACATATACATAAATTCGTATATTTTTTTAATTTGAATATGAATTAATTATTAAATAATATATAGTGCATCTTTATATTTCTATTATATAATATTGGTGTGAAATGATATACAGTGAATATTGAATATATATTAGTATAAAATAGTTGGTGATAAAAATATTCCATTGAATGCAATATTTTCACTTGAACACAATATTTCCAACAATATTTTTTATATATTAAAAATTTAACTCAAATTGTTGCTATTAATTTTCATATTAATCGAATGGGACATGAATCATATTATATTGGATTGAATGGAATATTCGTTAAACTATATCGTGTATCGCACTGTATTATCTAATATATTATACAATATATATATAAGATATAACGATAATTAAATAAATCAAATTTATAACTTATAATAATTAAATAAAATGTAATATTGTACCTACAATAATTTACCTATAAATAATTTAACTACATTTAAAACTGAATTGATAATATGAGAAACAAATGAAAATAAATTATTGATGATATCTGCATGAACTTACCCATATTCTCTCAAATCGAACGTATAAAATTATGCTTTATATACCACTTTTACACTATCATACGTCATACCAAATTAGTTTTTCTACCAAATAAGTTGACTCTGTGAAACGATTTTAAATTTTGGATACCTATACGAACTAGTATTTTGATACAGACTGATTTGGTACTTACCAAATTTTAACAAGTTACTATTTTAGTTTAGTCATTTGAGTGTGTGTTAAACAATTTTTTTGTATTTCAAAGATTTTAAAGATTGTTATTTATAAATAATTTAACATTCAACCAAATTAGTTGGTAAAAACTGATTTGGTATGACGGGTACTAAAGCATAATTTATTCATTTTTTTTTTTTTTTGTTATAATATGTGACGAGGATGTACAAAAACAAAAATATGAATGATCAATACGTTATATTATAAAATCATATAAATAAGTAATATGATTAAAATTAATTTAAGTAAGTAAGTGTACATATAGTAATAATTTAAGAACTTCTAATGAAATATATTCTAATAATATAAATAGATTATTTTTTTTATCATATTAAGTATAACATTGAATTGATGTTTCAACAATACCAAATATAGTAACAAATGAGTAATTAATTATAATTAACTATAATTCATTACATATTCAATAGAAAGCTCATATGTAATAAAACTTTATATATACGTACACATACACACACATACACACACAATAAATATATATATATATGTGTATGCCTAATTGTAATTCTTACCTGTGCTTTAACAGCAGCTAAATGTAATTGTTTTGCTCTTACATCAAATTTTTTCATTGATATTTCTTCTTGTAATTCATTGGCTTTATTATAAAGTTGATTTTCTAATCCTCTTATTTGGGTTCGTACTAATGCTTCTACTGATTCCTATAAAAATAGCCCGGCCCGCAAATAATTTAATAATAAATAGTATTAACAAGAAACAGAAAATATTCTACTTAAAATAATATGTAAATTAATTAAAACATTTTTTATGGTATATTTAAAAAGCAATAAATGGGTGCACGCATAAATATAATTAACGTTTTTTTTCCCCTTTTTTTTTTGCAAGAAATCAACTAAGTAAGATTTTTTTTTTTTTTTGTAACATAAACAATTAATTAAATTAATAAAATTTTAATATATATTAACAAAAAATTATTTTTTACTTGTAATTGTTTTATTTGTGATTCAATTTCAACTGTTTCCCTCTTTAAACTTTCTATTGATTGACGCGGTTGCACAGATGCATTTCGTTCAATCACTAATTCATTCTTAAATGGAATCGGCATTTGATCCTACGACGACAAATATTTAATTTATTATAAAATGAAAATAGTATTATTCATAATTAAATTATTAATTTTTTGTAATTATATATTTATGTTACATTATAATCAAAACCATCGTCATCGCCAGCTATCGGTGGTGCAAACGCTTTTTTAGGAACTTTTGGTGGTGATTGAGGTTGTAATACTCTTAAAAAACTACATAAATCTTGTTGGCTGGACACCATTCTACATTGTGTTGATAACCCATCATAACGTTTTGATTGTTCACTGGCCTTAAAATAAATAAAAAATACGCACAGTTTATGAATTAAATATTAGTCGACAATATTATATTTTTAGAATAAATAAATATATAAAATTATATAAATTCAGTTCCTTAATAAAATAAAGAAATAAAATAAAATTCTAAATTCTAAATGTGATGATAAATAAAATTGATCAAATAAAATTATGTTTATTAGATAAAAACGTCCCATACGTACACGCATTTTAATTGTATGTGAGTAGTGTACAATAATTGTAATAAAAATATCGTGAGAGTTGTTAAGTAATTAATTTAATGATGATTCGTATCAGTAATTTTTTATTTGTCAAAAAAAAAAAAAGATAACAAAAATTGTTGGTTCATGAAAATTTGAAGTAGCACGAAATATAAATAATTAAATAGACGTAAAAATATATACACCGAAACCTCTCTGTAATACGAAATCGTATTGGAGCCATTTATGAATCGTATATATGCGTATGATATAGACTATAGAATTATAAAGATTTTATTAAAATATATTAATAGCTACGCAATGAAGTCTATACAATTTTGATGTTAAAATTTCCGAGGATATCTAATCATATAGCCATCAATCATCATAAATAATTTCGAAGATATTCCTTTTTTTGATATTCCATTAGCGAATAAATCGTAACTCAATTGAGTAATTTTTATTATGAAAAATACTGATATAATTCTGTCTTATATAATAATTGCCTGGAATTGAACTCACAACCTCCGGATTGAATGTACTTTAATCACTATGTAAACAATTGAATCACAACCAGTACTAAATGCGATACATACATTTTCATATTATTCATATATTTTTTAAATCAATTTTTCGACCAATTAATAAATAGCGTATTATTTTACGAATAATTTAAATATTTAATATAAAATTTGTAACAGTTATGAAAGAATTGCCAAAGGTTAATTTTCGAAAATAAGCGTTCGATGGACACTCATATGAAATAGAACGCATAACCTTACCGAGTTAAGTAAATTACACAAAGTTTCAAATAATATACAATGGTCGGCATAACGTTTTCTGTACCATTGAAGGATATTTTAGGTTAAATTTAAAAATGGTTTAATTTATTTGGCCTATTTTAAATTTATGTTCTTTTAACCGTTTTTTGTGGTGTGCTGTATTCATTTAACACAATTATGTTATTTGAATCTTTATGCGTAATGATCCATTTTTGAGAAGTATCCTAAGAAGTTGCTGGCAGTGTTCTAGATCCGTTAATCATTTTCTACTTCTATTTCCTGTTTAATACCCTTTCGTAAGAGTACAGTATAATATATATCTCAATATTTGCATAAAATATTTATATGGAAGATGTTTAAGAAATGATTGGAATGCTGATCCTAATACAGCAGCAATTCTCATAACTTTTAATATATATGAATCACATTATTTTCACCTTATTAAATTTTGCCATCGAACTATATATAATTAGCACAAATAAAAATAAAAATCATCTTAATATATGTATTTGGATGACAAAAAATCGAAGTTTTTCGTCTGATGGATGTTTTGCTGTATATAATATATCTAATTTAGTTGATTATAAATGGTATACAATATAATATAATTTATATACAGAACATGTAATTATATATACTTTTTTATTACATTGAGAGTAAAAGGTTTATTATATGTCCCTTTGAATTAGGTATAAATAATAAAATTAGAATTTACTATGCGGATGTCAATTTCTTGTGTAATACTCGTGTATGAGTTTTTTCTTTTATAAAAGATAATTATTTATAATAAATATTTATTATCAATAGGATCAATCAATGACCAAAATATTTATTTATATATATATATATATTCACTGTGTCCACGAGTACAGTGCAAACCATCACGGAGGTAATGATAGTGGGGATTTAATTATTAGTCGAAAATACTAAGAGACATTATTAGATTTAAGGTTCTGTTTTGGAGATATGGCTCTTAGAATATATTTCGGTACTCTTATATCATTATAGAATCTTTAATTTCGAAAATAATTACAAATAAAATATGTTTATCACCAAACATCTCCCGTTGCACTTCGACCAAAAAATACGCATTAAGAATAAATGGAATCAACATTAAATTTTGTTTTACCATTAGTAAAAATGCGAAACGCTTGAAATGCTTAAAATCGCGTATGGTGATTATTTAATTTTAAGTTTATCTAAAATGTTTTTGAGTGGCATCGATGATTCAAAGACTGGCAGAGAACATATGAAACATGATAAACTTCCAGCCCGACCATCAACAACGATTACCGCAAAAAAACATCCATAGTAATTTTTCGTGAAAGTTGACAACAAATCTTCAGTGAGATACATGGAAATGGAACTTGCTATATTGCAACAACAACAATTTTAACTGTTAAAATTGATTTACGAAAGTTAATTCAAAGTTTGTTTCACATAAATTGACCGATGACGTTTTCTTACAAACTATATTATAACTGGTAACGTAATTTAATATTTTCAATACAAATTTTTAAATGACGTTTGCATCACATGAAGAAAATCCCAAAAAACCTTGTTTTATGAAGGCAAAAATCAATACAATATGCTCATTCATTTTAACGATTGATATCAAATAAGTTATAATCCACGAAGAATTTATAGTACAAAAGTGGTAGAAAGGTTAATGCTTTGTATACTGAAAATGGTGTATATTGAAGCGTTTGCGAATCCCTAATCGTTGTATATATCCTGAGAGCCAGGCGGTTGACGATTCTTGGTTGGTTTATGAAAAAAAAATGAATTCACATGAAAAAAATATAATTTCCTTAAAATCGATATATAATTAAATAAGTTATAAAATATTTTATCCCAGATGATTGTGGAAAATTTGCGTGAAAATCGCTTTTCAATATTTTTATTACGGTCCACAGTTTTAACAAATTTTGTTACTGATTATTATTATTATTGTAATTAATTAATCACAATCTTTCGGACAAAAGAAATGTTTATGATTGCCGTTCACACATTCACAAAAAATTTTGTCGTTTTTTCAATCGCGATGCCATTATAATTGTCTATTAAATATTTACCAGGTACAGGAGTATGAAATGAGCCTTTTTTAAAGAAAGAAACACACATTATTTAGAATAGAAAAATCAAAAATATTTTATTCAAAATAACTTCCATCGCTTTCTACACATTTTAAGCACCTTTCAGGCAATTTTCGTATACCACGTCGAAAAAATGGTGTTGCTTTGGACGAAAACCATTCAGATAGCCAATTTTCAACTTCTTCAGATGTTTTGAAGTGCTGTTCTTTCAAAGCATGTCCCATCGATGAAAACAAATGGTAGTCCGAAGGAGCCAAGTCTGGTGAATAACGTGGGTGTGGTAACAGCTCCCATCCAAGCGACTTTATCGTATCCTGAACTGGTTTTGCTTTGTGTGCTGGTGCATTATCATGTTGCAAAATTACCTTAACAGATTTTTTCTTTCTTTCTGTCCATTCTGGTCGGTAATCTAATAATGCATGGTTTAAAAGTTATTATTTCTTGTTAGTAGCGAACCGTATTAACAGTTTCACCAGGTTTCAGAAGTTCATGATACACCCCACCTTCCTGATCCCACCAAACACAAAGCATTCTCTTCTTACCGAATCGTTTTGGTTTTGCAGTCGATGTTGCTGCTTTACCTGGTGTAATACATGATTCTTTTTTGCGTTTAGGATTCTCAAAATATATCCACTTTTCATCACCAGTCACGATTCGATGCAAAAAAGACTTCCTTTTGTATTGTTGAAGATGCAATTCACAAATGGTTTTTCGATTTTCTAGTTGCCTTTCAGTCAATTTATGTGGAACCCATTTTCCACACTTTTGAATCTTTCCCATTGCTTTTAAACGATTAGAAATTGTTTTTTGATCTACATTTAAGGCTTCTGTAAGTTGTTTTTGAGTTTGTGTATCATCTTCGTCCAACAATGCTTGCAATTGACTGTATTGAAACTTTTTTGGTGGTCTTCCACGTTCTTCATTTCTCAAATCAAAATCTTTGTCTCTAAATTGTTGAAACCATCTTTTGCATGTTGCTAATGATAGAGCATGATCACCAAAAGCTTCTACAAGCATTCGTTGAGATTCAGCTGCGTTTTTCGTTAAATGATAACAAAAAACTAATGATACCCGCAAATCGTTTGTTGAAGGCACAAAATTAGACATTTTTAACACGATAAAATTTTATGTTGTTGTATTACAAATGGAATTTACCACACTGAATGTTGTTCACAGATGTCAAAGCAATAAAAAAAACATCGCATTAAGGCTCTTTCACAATTACTAATATAAGTACAGCCATTTATTGGCAGCGGCTCACTTCATACTCCTATACCTGGTATATAAAGTTTGTGTACCATATTTTATATTTTAAATCATTATTTTCTTTTACAGCGAATGGAAAATTTACAATATTTTTCAAAAATTTTATGAAAAATTATAAATTGATAGAGATTTTTTTCGATTATTTTTGAGGCGAGTTGTTACACGATTATTACACGATAATATGCACCTGTTATTAGTGATATTTTTACTAAAAAATTAAATTTATTTACTATAAAAACATTTTCCTTATTATCTAAATTTCATTTGGTAATGAAAAGCAATGAGTTTACAATAATTGAAGACATTAACCATTGCCATATACACAATAAAACATTTGAATCAGTGGCATAAAAATAATACATTCATACTTGTTGAATTGCTCAGGTGTGGCAGAATATTTCGAATAAATAACTTAATTTTTGTTAAAATAAATTAATTGTTTGCATGTTTCCTTAATACATTTCGATTATTTTTCGGACCGAGGGTTTATATGTGTTTTGTTTTTTCTAGTGCATTATTATTATTATTATTTTTCTAATACCATACATATATTATTATATTGTATATTACCAAACATACCAAAATATAATATATTACGCGGGAGTATGTTAGAGATATATTTTTTTTTATTCGTTCGCAATTACACACCATTCAAAAAAGTTACCAAAGGAGAAAATTAAATTTAAAATTGATTTTTGACTTTTGTATACGAGTACAAATATAATCAAAGATGTGAATTTAGATATAAATTCAATTTAAAACATATATTGTATAAGTTTATATAATAAAAGGAATGTTAAAATGTGAATGCATATATGTTTATGTATAAAGAACAATTGAAAAATAGAAATGATTAATGGATTTGTATAGTAAAAGTTTTAGAAACCTTTCTGAAAAAATGTTCAAATATATAGAGAAAATATATTCGAAGTTATTTTTGTTATTACATAGTATTGTGTATTGTTTAAAATCACAAGATAGTATACGATCCAACAAATGAAAAAAAAAACATATGTTTACACGGCTTATATATCGACATCTAAAAAGCGTCGATTGTTATAATGGATGACCCATTCAATTGCTTTGAATTTATAAAAGATTTTAATTTAGGTACATAAATGAAAATATTATATATACAATTTGTATGTTACTTTGTACCTATATATAAATTGAAAAGTTAAGTATATATATAGATAAAATACCTACAAGTTTACAACCACCCACTTGTAAATATTTATAATATAGGTTTATATGGATATGCTTATATAATAACAACTACATATTTAGAAGCTTGAATTTAAGAGATTAAAAGCTTTTATCCATGATTATTTTTATGGACAACAAAATATATATTATATAAACGTATATTTACGCACATATGAATGACAAAAGTATCATATATATGTTATGTTTAATATAAACGTATGTAATTTGAGAATTTCATATGTATAAAATGATTAATATATATATAGAGGACGTATAGGACTTTTGTCTATTATTATATAAACAGTTTATATAAAACAATTTTTTCGATCATATTACATAATATGTATTTAATGAATGATATCTCTTCTTAATATATTGTATATATTGTGCCGGGTTATAAAAAGAACAATGTTTAATATAAAATAGTTTCAATCAATAACAGACTACTAGTTGAATGATAACGGAAAAGAATTAGACCAATGGATAAAACCTATACGCGACCAACATTACACATGCCTTTTTAATCGATACATTAATAATTGTATACGCTTCTATTATTCCTATATGGGAATTGTAAATAATAACCGCTAGAAAAATCAAGTAAAATGAATGAGCGCACATTTGAGCAATTGAACCAACCAAGCAATGCGCGAACACAAACTTATATAAATGTTACATTAATTAACAACACAAAGAACGTTATAATTATCATTATAGTGAAGTTTTCAAAAATATGTAATTAAAATTATCTAAAGTCTTTCTAATTTTATCCTATGGTATATAGAATATGTTTCTATAACAAGATCTTGATATCTTTGAAGTACTTAAATATAATGGATTAGCGTAAATATAAACTATTCACTATTTATGATCAATTAATATTTTGTATAATTAAAATTATTTAATGATTCTTTTCAAAATGAATAGACATTTTATTATAAAATTCTTGTAACTTTAAGTAATCGTATAATTTCTCAAGCAATTATGTTTTAATAATGTTGCAGTATTGAATCTGTATTTATTTGAAAACATTGTAATTAATATATTGGGTAGTCGAAAAAGTATTGATAAAAAACGCATCGCAAGCTTACAAAGAGTTATGTGCGCTGTGTTTGGTGACGAATCCTTAATAAAACGACTGTATAATAATTGTCAAATATTGTCAAAACAATAAAAATCAATAGATTATGATGACTTTAAACACATATTACGCATGGAGGAGGAACGTGTACCGAAAAAAACTGTTGAATGGTAATCCAGAAGGTAGAAGGAGAGACGGAAGCCCTAAGGCTAGATGGCTAGATGCAGTAATCTGTGATATGAAGATAGTTAAAATTCGGGATTTGAATATATTGACTGCGAATAGGTCAGGTTGGAAAAGCGTGTGTTCGAGAAGGCTAAAACCGCACCTGGCTTTTAACGCCATGGAGTCAGTAAGTATAATATCATAATTGTTTTGTTAAGTTTCGTTTTGGTAATTATTTTGTTGGGATTACAAAGGCATTATGTATTTTGAACTGTTACAATGAATCCACAAACGATCAATTCCATCAATATTTTTTTTTAGGCATACATTCAACATCTAAACAAACGGCACAATAAAATTTATAAGTGATCAGAATCGGCAAATCGAAATCTTCCATGACAGCTTGGTTGGGAAGTATTGCTATTGCTACCTTGCACCTTCAGATTACCATTTGTTCCGGTCTCTCCAAAACTCCCTTATTGGTTTAAAATTTGAATTCCGTAGAGACCTGAAAAATACACTTGTATCAATTTTTTGCTCACAAAACCTAGAAGTTCCGCAATGATGGCATAAAGTATTTACCAGAAAAATGGCAGAAAGTGAATAAAGCTCATTTGAAATTTAAATAAAAAATTGTTTGAATGTTGAAAAAAAGAGGCTCAGTACTTTTTTGACTACACAATATATGATTTTAATTTGGTCACATTTATGGATTCTGGTAAACAGACATTTTTGTAATATCGGTCTCTCTCATTAATACATAGAAATTATTTCCTTCCATTGATAAAAAAAATTGGTCATGGCGAATGGGGAAAATCTTGATTTGGTGATGCAATAGCTGAGATATTATAGGCATCACAAAAAAACGAGTTGGAAATATTTTGAATGAAAGAAGAAAAACGTTTGTTCAATATATGAGTCATGGCATATGCTAACAATTGACCAATTATTTATTGTATGTTGGGTTGCGTATTTCTCAAATGTGTAATATCAAAATAAAATGGATCTCAAACGTCGTTTCATAAATGTTGTGGTGTTTTATTGTTCGATTTTCTTCGGGAAAGGTAGAACAATTAACTTTAAATTGAATAGTATTAGATGACATTAGATGAAAAATTTCGCGAGAAAAGACCTGTACATCAAAGCCGAAAAAAATCATTTTTCATCAAGACATTGTGCATATAAATGTGTATTGACAATGGTAAAATTCAACCAATTAATGTATATCCAGCTTATATTCATTATAATTTAGCTCCCTCTGCGATTAATATCTGTTTCCAAAATTTTTACAACAAATAATGATGAAACTATATTGCAGTCGTGAAAGCGAATATTTTGAAGACCAATTTTTGAATAATTCAAATATTAATATAAATAATAGCGTATATTTATATTTTCGAAATATTTGCTATTTCCTAAATTATTAACTATAATTTAAAAGAAAAAAATTATGCACAATTTTAAACATATTATTCGTAAACATATATAATAAATTCCAAATAAATACTTACTTTTGTCGCAATAATATCAGCTCCTTGTAAAACAGCTTCTGATATAATTGTACATAAATCATTATAAATTTCTTCAAGCTCTTGCATTAATTGTGGTATTGTATCACAATGATAAGATTCTAACATTGAATTTGTAGCATGTAATTGTTGTACGTATGCATTGTGTGAATCAATATACAGGTTAAGTGAATGTTGAGATGGAGCTTCTCGATGACCTATATAACATTGTTTATAATCCATTCGGCACTGTTAATATATTAATGGTAAATTATTATTATTATTATAATTCTTTTCAATAAAGGTATAGGTAGAGGTATATTTATTACATTAATTAAAACTTTTAATGGAATAGTTGTATTCTATACAATATGCGTTTTCATTAGCGCATATATATTTATATTAAATTAAAATTTTAATAATTATAATTACTATAATATATTATAGCGTTTCCACAGCATATATCCAGCAGATGAATATTATTTACATGTTTATAATTGGAAAATTATACTTATAATATATATGTTATGTTATATAATACAATTAAATATGAACGTAATATATATATATTCGTGTTTATATTGATTAATAGAATGGCTGAACATTAATTAAAATTTTACATTAAAGAAAAATATGTACATGTATAAATTGTAGGTGTATATACACATAACATAACAAAACATATAGGTATATAATCATATCCCTGCGGTAAATTTTGAAACTAGTTCCGTATAAAAACTAACTCTTCAACTAGTGTGAAAAGAACTAGTTACAGAACTATTACTAAAGTAATGCAGATAGGAACCATTTTAAATACGCAATAATACAAATATGTGACAAAACGAAGATATACAAACAAAAACGTTTTTGACCTGTTATAGTAATTTATAGAAATATATGTGATGTTTTTAGACACTGTATAGATTATATTTTTAATAGTGTAATGAATTTCGTAATAAAAACACGTATAAGGATTGTAAAGTGAAAAAGATGTTTATTTGAGTAAATAACCATCCAAAATATTCAACAATTTTATTGCAGTAGAAGAAGATTGTATCTAACGAGAATTTTGTGGCGAAAAATTGTTCCAACAATATGGATATTTTGGAAAACGAATTGCTACCAAAAATATATTTTTAAGAGAAATTAATCAATTGGTATATTAGGAATAATATGTTATATACATAAGTAATGCAGAAGAGGATAATTGTCTTTTCGTAGGACATCTTAATGTTAAAAGAAACAGTTGGCCACATGTAAAAGGGGTTTAGCGTAGAACCAGTACTATATACTTTGTAACTAGTTGTACTACTAGTAGTAGAACTAGTCCTCTTTTCTGCAGGGATATATAATACACGTATGTGTGTGTGTGTATATAACAAAGTTTTTATATGGTATGGTATTAATTATCAACTTTTAAATTATGTATATACCATAATTATTTTAAAGTAAATATTATAAAATTATATGAATATCATTAAAATAAATATTGCATGTCAATGAAAAATAATAATAAAGAAATGTTAGAAATGCGTAAGTAAGTAAATATATATAGGCATAAATTTAAATATATGATAATAAATAAATGAACAATTGTATATTAAAATAAATGCAAAATACAAGAATTTAAATTAATTATGAAATACGATCAAAAAGAAACAACATTGTAATGCAATTTTTTTTATAGATCGATGAACTTTTCTACAGCATAATTCTTAATTTCATTTAATTCTTCTTATATACCGATATAGAATATTCTATGTAAATTATATACCATAATGTTGTTTATAATAATAATGTATATAATGAAAAAATATATAAACGAAAATTCTGTTCTTTTTTATTTTCTAGAAAAGTTATTTTTTCCAGGTTATTTTTTTTTTTTATTAATGAATGCAAATCTCAAAATTGTGAAAATAGATAATAAAATAAAAAAAAAAAATTTATATATTCATAAATTTTATTTTACCTTTGATAATTTTTCTTCAGTCTTTGCAATGATAGTATCAAAAGATTCTCTGTGTGTAAAAATTTTTCTACTTTGAACTTTTCTATAAAATGTTCGTTCCAGCAAAGGTCGTGACACCTAAAAAGGAAAAAGGAAAAATATATAAATTTTATATAAACTTATTTGACTTATGTTATTTATTTACGCAGAGAGAGCAGTATGCGATGGTTTTTGAATTTTACTTTCAATTCGATTAAAATATATATAAATATATAGGCTAATTTATTCTTGCAAGGGTAAAACTAAATGTAAATTGTGGAAAAAGTATTGACTAAAAAATTTTCTGGATAATTTAATTTTATGAATTACATTGAAATTTAATCAATTTCGAAACTTTCATATGGCAAAGATTTTACAATCGTTTGCTTCGAAAAATATAGACCGCAGTTTTTCAATCATAACGTAAACGATAATTCTGTATATACTATAAAAAAAAATGAGTTTCGAATTGAATGCACCTGCCAGCAGTGATGAAGCGAGAAAAAATGTTTACAGATTACAATATCACTATATTTTTCTGGTGGCGAAGTTAAAGGTATCCTAGATTAAGAAAAAAAATTGGAATGTCCAGCTATGAAATTTTCCGATGTTTTAGGAATTATCATCTGTTTGAATTCCAGGCCATATAGTTTAACTGATTTCCAGTATTATGTACAGAATTGTAAATTATATAATCAATTTCCAATCGTTCAAAGACGATATTTTTAAAATCAAATAACGCATTCAAAAGAGATATAACCGATTTTCCGTTTGATGTCAGTGAAATTTTGTATTAAATGATGGTACTATATAAAATATTTTTACCATTTAGTTGTAAACTTTATCACACATTTCTTTAAATTTCCACTGCAATCGATTGGAAAATCGGTCGTATCGTTTGAACACGTGAATCGATTTTAAAAATTTCTTCGATGAATGGTTGTAAATTGATTATAATTTGCAATTCTCTACACAAAAATGGAAATCCGTTAAAACTATGGTCCGTAATTAAAAAAAGATGATAATTCATAAAAGTCTCATTTCCGGAAAATTTAGTTCGGTGAACACTCAAATATTTTTTTCATAATGTTGTCTAATTTCAGTTAGGCTATAAGAAAAATATAGTGATATTGAAAACTAAAGGCTATTTCTCAGCATTCGTCACGGCCTTATTTCATATATGGTAATTTTTGGAAATCTATATATGCGTGTAAAGACCTATTGATGGCTATAAATGAAGTAAACTGTGATATTAAGTTCCTTAACATTCGGGATTGGAAGACGTTAGCTGCAGATAGGTCCAGTTGAAGAAAGGTATTATGTAAAAGATTAAAACCGCACCTGGGTTTTAATGCCATGCAGTAAGGAAAATTCTATTTAATCTTTACAAAAATCAGTAATTTGCGAATTTGGCTGATATAATGTGAGTGTAAATTAATGAAAAAATACACCCTCTGTCCCGTAATAAACCGGATTTGGATATGTAACCCATAGAACACGCAGAGCCATCGTCTACTTTTTATGAGATTATATTCTATGAGCGTTACTCAACAAACTGTCCATGACATTACATTCAGTAGAAATGAAAATACAATACATAAAGTTACAGCGTGTTTTTGTGCGTCGGCCAAAAAATGAAAATGAAAAAAAAAGAACCAACAAGTTACAGCGTGTTTTTGTGCGTCGGCCAAAAAATGAATATGAAAAAAAAATAAATTTTATTTTAAAATTGGTAAAAATGCTACTCGCAAACGTATGATTTGTTTAAAATTGCATATGGTGATATTCGTGTGTGTTAAAAGTACAAGTTTAAATGGCATAAATGATTCACAGAAGGCAGAATGAGGCTATAAGTGATGATGAATGTCCAGGTAGACCATCGACAGCAATTTACTGAAGAAAATTGGTGAAAATTTCTAGGAGCTGTATGAAAATGGAGCTTGGAATACCGAAAACAATAATTCATCGAATTTTAACAGGTCTACTGGATAGATGAATTCAAAGTTTGTTACGCATCATTTAAATGATGATCAAAAATTGTATCGAATTGAATTTATAATAAAATTTTTTTGCTTAATCACTCACGGTATTCATTTAATTTAACTCCCGTTGCAACCAATTTCTATTCCCTAAACTTCATTTGACTATATGAAAGCATTCCAATCACACAGACATGAAAAAGTTATTTGATTCACTTGTTGAACGTACAAATCGATGCGTGATTTCATTCAGTTGATGGAGATTATTTTGAATAAATAAAATCGTTTTTGTGAAAATTTAATATTTATTTTTGTGTTTTTTTAAACCATTCCGGATTATTATGGGAAATGAGACAGAAGTTGTATATATGTAATCGATTGTTACTTTTATGATTTCAGAACTTCGTATAAATAAATATCAATAAATTGAAAAATTAATTATTATCAAAAATCTTTTCTGTAATTGCAAATAAAATGAATTCCTTGTATTTTACAAAAGTTTCATTTACACTACACGAAATTATGTCGCAATACTGTAGATACATATTCGAGTATGATGGCTATCTAGTGGTAAAATAGTATATTTTGGTGTATAGTATTATTTTACATATATACAAATATTTACAATATTTATTTATTGAATTCGAGATAAGATATAAAACAGAATAAAAAAAAACGGAAAAGAATAAACACGACTTCAAGAACAAATGGAAGTTTAATGTGATGGAGTAATTTTTCCATATATACAAGTTATCATTTTATGCAATAAATAATTGTTTGTGTATTATAAAGATTTATAGCCATAATAATAACATAATTTTGATATATTGAAATGAAATTATATTTGCATATATTTGTAAAGTGTTTAATTACATGAAATTTTAAATTCTTGATAATAAACTCATATAAATTATATATTGATGTAGATAAATATTTCAAAGAAAAACTTTAATTATTATATTTATACGCATTTCAATTTCATTTTAAATATTTGATGCATTATTAAATACTTTATATTTAGTTAATAAAATTTATGAACCTGCTGCATAAACTTTATGTTTGTATATAAATTGGCATACGATTATATTTTCTAAATTTAAATACTTAATTAAGATTTTATTATATATGTATTATAAACCTTTATACCTCCTTCACAAAAGATATATTATACATTGTATGTTGAATTGTTATAAGCATATATAATCAATTTCAATGGGTATTAAATTAAATTGATGAAGGTTCTTTTATGTAAAATATATATACGGCCACACCTATAATTTACTATATATCGATATATCAGTATCTTGTAAATATCTTTAATATTAAACTATATATTGATTTATTATAGAAATAAGATATTTAAATAATATGTTTATTTCTATATATATACCATATATTTAAGATCATGTACCAAATATATATTTGTTCACATAATAACTAATATAGCTATAGTGAAATTTAAGTCTGCTGTCTGAGATAAATTATTTTTTTACTGATCTAAATATAAATTTTGTGTAATATGTAAATTTTTTTTTCAAATATATAAAATTAGTATAATTCGAATTTTTCAAATAAATTATAAACTAAGTGAAAGAGTGTGTAAATCAATATTTAATCATGTGTTTTTGGTGAACAATTCAAATATATTAAAATGCGAATAAATATAAATTGTCTAAAATTATAAAGTTGGAAAAATACTTTAAAAAGAAAGTAAGTTTGGTGTAGGTGTAGGATATAGATCATAATTTTGATTTTTTAACAATTGGGTGTCATATAACGACGAATGTATATAGCGCATTATCAGATATTCGACAATTGTTAATTTCAGAATCTTACTACTACTACTACTACTAATTTCTGAATCTTATCATATTATATATTTTACGTATTCGTATCTATATCGCTCAATTTGTCCCCCCGTCACAAATGTAAATTAAATTCTATAATAAAATTTAAAAATATGTTTTTTCATAGAAGAAAAATGAATACATAAATAAAATCGATTGCATTTGTTCATATTTTTTAATTAGTTTAAAATAAATTAAATAAATACAATAAAAAAAAAATACACATAAAAGAAATGAAAGAAATGAAATGTTTTCCATATACATATGAGAAATAGATAATAAATATAGATAATAATAGTATGCCAATGTAGTATTTACATAAAAACAGGTATACAAGAATGGAAATTTAATGGATTAAAAATATTGGTATTAGGTCTACAAATTAATTCCATGCTTTTCTATAGAAAAACATTATATATTCATTGTAATAATTTAACAAAGAACGTCAAACGCTATATAAATAGAAAAAAATCAACACAATTATACACGCACACACTCTCTCTCTCTCTCGGTACCTGATAGAAAATAAAACATACCAATTCATTCAATCTGGTTAAGAAGTTCAAAAATTTAAAAAAAAAATATTGAAAGGCACCGCATCATCTGTAAATTAAAATTTTCTAATACATGTAATACTTAAAATATGGCGGTTCATGATGCTGAATGCTCAATTAATACTGATGCGATAGACGTTCGTGTACTTCTAGATATTTGCTCATTTAACAAGGCTCGCAGCAATAACGTGGAATATAATAAGAGCCGAAGAGTTATAAGAAAAAAATCAATTATGCTCCTCTTTCATAATAGGTTAAAAATATGTCTATTATGCGCTGCTCAAGAAGCAATATATAAATTGTTTGTTGAATTAACTATAGAGCGCAAAAAACCCATTGACATTCCGCACCATTTCGTTAAATAAACAAACAATTAATAATAATATTCTCAAAGTAAAATCAATTAAAATACTAATGAAATAGTGTAAGATAATTTATATAACAAAAATTCAATTATTATTTTTTTGGATTTTATATTTATATTGAATTTGTTCAACACGTTGTCGCAAATATTGCGTATCATAACTACAAAAATTAAATTGGTAATTATTAAATTGAATAAATCGACTGTAATAAATTACTACCAAACATATTTAATTCTAGTCGGTGTGTTAGAAATTTGCAAAAATATAATAAAACGAAAGATATATTATTCGCTTAATCATATAGTATTTTTTTCCATGTATCAAATTTACAAATTTGTGTGCGTTACAATTTATAAAAAAAAATGCTAGCAGAATACAGAGGTTAACGCACTATAAGGAATGCAATAATTTCGCTAGTTTTAATGTATAAAACTATAGTGTAAAACCATTTATCTAACGTCAACCTGTGTACAATAATATACGGACGACTTAATATATCGAATGGTATATAGCCATAGAGACAAGTAATCGATAGTAAAATTGTAAATGAGCTTTCAATTGCTTAAGAAAAAGGACATTGAACTAATTTATACACATAATATAATTTAATTTTCTATACTATATACGATATAACGTCCATTACTGAGTATACGGACGGACACGTATTTATATAGAAATATACAATAACATTAATTTGCTATTAAAGAAGCAACTGTAACACACGTGCGATATGTAACATATTGTAATTAAATATGTTTTTATATTAAATTGATATTTTTCATTTTTCATCAACATATTAATTTCATTTATATTTATACTATTTCCATATAATAAATACATATTTATAATGCACATATTACTTGGGCTTATTATATGTGTATTTAATTAAAATATCAACAATTAGTATATTTAACTTGTCTATGCACTTTTAGAGTCATTGTCGATATATTAATAACTGGCCTTTTTAGTGGATACAAGAAATTGTCAGAAATTGTACAAAAACATTACTTGTGAAAAGTTAATCTTTAAATTATTGATCATCAGACGAATTTATTGAATGGTGTTTGTGCTCTATTAATAAATAGTTATCGTACCAATTATGTTCGTTTTAGTACACTATAAATTTAATGTTAATTCTACTTACAACAATACTATAATCATAATAATCATTATATACTGGATGATAAAATGTCACGGAAATGAAACATTTCAATAGTAACAACTTAAGCAATTCCTTTTTAATTACTATATAATTTTATTAAATACATTGAGTTTTACGTGTTTTAATATCTATTTTGATTTTGTATATTGTACACCGAATTATTCTTATTGTTATTAACCAAATTATATAAAGTAAAGAATTCTTCTTCATTTTGTTCGGTTAATTTATGAATCAATTTGCAAGAATACTTGCAACGGCGCAACAAAGGGTTAATAAAAATCTTATGATGAACATATCATATCCTATATTTAAATATGTATTATTTATACATATATACTTACCGGAAATAGGTATTAGGTAATATTATATGTTATATATTGTATATATATAAATTTGTAAGGTATAAAGAAAATCGATATGCATATTTTTTTATTCATAGTTCATTGAAAAAATAAAGAAAATTCTTGTTTTTTTTTTATTTCATTTTCATTTATGTTTGTTAACAACATCATGTTACATACACATATTGTTTGTTATATTACAGTAAAAGCACATATGTGTATATTGATAGAACGTCGCTACGGAAGCGATTTATATTATGGAAATGATAGAGTAAAATTTCACATAACGAAAGTTAAGTTAAATTAAATTCTTATAAAACCGGGAACAATATGTATAAACGGTGATAAAATCAATAACACATGATATGAATTAGCAAAAATATAATTATTAAGTCTTTTTTTACATGCTTCAAAATATAAATTTACCTTCTTCAAAATAAATTTTATAAAGGAAACTATTAAATAAAATAGCTACTAAATTTTATTGCACATTTAACGGTACTGTATTATTTGATTGTTAAAGGTGTTGACAAATTGTTGTAATTATAGTAAATTTATAGTATTGTTTTTCAAATTCTTACTAATTTTCATTATATTGTTTTCACCACACAGATATTTTCTGTCTTGGAAAATTATTTCTTTTCATTAATCCAGCAAACCCCCGCATACATAACAAGCTTTTTAAATTTGTCTAATTAATTAATTTCTCAGCAAATCATCTTTTGATTTTTGTATAATTAATGGTCCAATTAACGGATTGTTATTAGATTAAGCTTTTGGTGAACATACAGTAATAAAGTTTATTCCAGTTGATCTAAATTGCATTTGTTGAATTTTTTATGATGGAAATTCATGCAATTTTTCTGATTCAATAACAAACGTTCTCAATTCCTTGTATTTGAAATTATGTGGCTCGTGGTGATGCACCATATTTTTTATTCATTTCAATTATTTTTATTTATTTAATAATTGTATTTATTATTATAGACAAAAGGCAGTGTACGGTGAATCAAATAGAGTCAAAACTATCGAAATCAATAGATTAAGATGGATTGGACAACGCATGGAGGTAGAACGTTTGCCGAAAAAAAACTGTAATCCAGAAATAAGAAGAAGAAGGGTAGGAAAACTTAAGGCTATATAGAGGCCTAGAACTGTGTGTTTATGATCGTATTCGGGATTGGAAGACGGTATAGCTGCAGACAGGTCAGGTTGGTGTATTGACATTTTACAATTTCCTATAAGAATTTGAGAATGAGAACGATTAGGTGATTGTGATATCGTTTGGATCACATAATAACCGTTCAATTCGAAAGCATAAATAATTTTTGGAACCGATTCTCTATATCGGATCATTCACTGTATATATTTCTATATATGAATATTATATTATATTTCTTATAGTTCATTTACCTGTCTGGATAATGCACTAGCAACATCACTTGCTGCTACAGAGTCTGCTTCAATTTCTTGCAAAAAAGTTTCCCATGTTTGAAATAAACTCGAATGGCATGATGGTCTACAATGCATACAAAATCATATACAATATATATAAATATGTATATGTGAATATATATTATTTAGTACGTAATAAAATATTAATTGGATATAAAACACATATACAAATTATATATTTATACATATTTTTTCATGTATATTATTTAATTATATTATATATTACAAAATTAAAACAATTTATATAAAGAAAATATATATATATACCTTTCTTTTCGTAACTCACTATTTCGTTTACGAAATGCTGTTACAACTAATTGAAGTGCTTCTGCATGTTGTTCATATAATTGGGATAATTGTTCTGAAAAATCCGATACTGAAAATATATATGAAAAAAAAATATACAAATTTTAACGTTTAACATATATTCTAAAATAATAAATTTAAAATAAGTACTAATCTAATGTATAAGATTAAAATGGATAATGTATCTCAAGTTATACTTCTATGCATTTAGAATATTTTATTAAAATATATCAACTTTAAATTTGTTTTACGAATATATCCAATTTTATGGATTAATACACTGCAGTAAATTTAACACAATTTATATACAAAAAACCAAATGATTGATAATCAATTTAGCGAGCCTTTACAAAAATTTTTTATCCCCTTTCAATGATCAATTACGTCATTATAAATTCTATTCGGATACCATTGAAGTAATATTATATCTACAATATAACCAACATTATCATCTTTTTAAAATATGTAAATGGAATAATTTAAAAGGATTTCTTTGTTTTTATATAAAATGTGTAAATTGTATATCAATTATTTGTAAATGAAAGAAAGAATTTTTTTTTCCATCCATTACCGCATATTAATTCTAACCCTCGCATTTTTTTATTTTTTTGGTTTAATTCTTTATCTGCGTACAGGGTTGACTGCAATTATATTATCTCTATTAATTAATATTGGTATAGTGAATTATCTACTATTTTAAATTCAAAAAATATTTATTAAATTTTGAATTGTTAATGAATGAAAATGTGTTTAAAATAAAAATACTATAATTAAAAAAAATTATCATAACAAAGTGATAACCCTGTCTTCTCTCCGGGATACCTTTTTCAATTTCCATCCAAATTTTTTTTATATATGTAATTATAGATAGAGTAAAATAAAATATAAAATACAATACAAATATAATAAATTAACGAAAAAAATAGGAGTGTTTATATTTTTTGGTTGTTCTTCTGTTTTTCCAAGGAAATAATTGGAATCATTTTTAATCAAAAAAATCATAAAGCATATTATTATTTTTATATAACATAAAAATATAACATCAACACGTAATTAATGGTAAGCTAATAATATACCTATACCTATTACCTATATATATATATATATATAGAACAGAATATTAGGTAATTGAAAAAGTTGTAGCCATTTCATTAATACATAAAATATCATGTATTAAAATTATTATGTCATTTGCATATTATTTAATATGTGATTTTCATATACGATCAGTTAAAGTGTAACTTATTTTTGAGTATAATCTTAAAAAAAAACTATTTTTAATCGCATTTAAAAATTTATAAAATTGCATACCGTAAATTATCCATATCGTTACAAAATATATTTAATAAATTTAAAGAATTAAAAACAAATGATGCTCCATATTAAATATAATATCCATATAATAAAACCATTATATTTCCAAGAGTACTTTGGAAGCACATTGTTGGACACTATTCAGAGATTACATAGCATATGTATCCACGCATAACACCATTATCGAAACATAATTGCAAATCAATTCGTGAATTTTACGCCATCGTCTATATAGAGTAATTTACCAACTTGACTGCAATGTTATAAATATATATTTGCCTGAGGAACATCTGTGTGAACAACCCTTTTGGCATGCTTGGTAAACAAATATATAATTAATGATAATATTATCGTTTATACATACTTATTTGTTAGATATAAATAGGCGAGGAACACTATAGTGGAAATTGTTTAGAGTATGCCTAAGTAACTAGTATTCTCACTCGGGGGGAACTAGGGAGAGTACTATAGATCTACACAATGGTATAAGTGTCGGAAATCTTTCACCCCTACAAAACACATGGAATTATTGTCACTTATTTGTTCTGAAGAATGGTTCGATGATAATCTATTGCCAAAATGATGATTAGTAAGATTGCATGTATATTGTATATTATTATAAAATATTTTGAATTAAATTATATGGTCTGAAAAAAAGGAAATAACTTATTTGGGTACCCATCAACATATTATAAAATAAACATTTATTACATTTATCTGACTATCTCTATTTAACTCTGTATACAAAGTTTAATTTATTATTTTTATAGAATGCAATGATTATGCGATAGATAAAACGTTCCAAATATTATAGTTAACTATGTATGATATAATTTAAAACATGTACTAAATAAATTCCATTTATTATAAATGGAAATGGAGATTTTAGTAAAGTTCTTTGTATCCAGTAAACGCAAAGCTTAAAAGATAATTTGAATTGAATAAACTGCATCTTACGATAGCAAAATATATATTCAAACATAAATAAAAATTAGTTTTTAAGTTATAATCAAATAAAAAATGAATAAACAACGATAATATATTTTTAAGATTTATTATGTAATTAAATTTAAAATGTCTGGGTACGAATTATATGGCGGTCGATTATCGATATCGACTGCCCTAAATTCGTGTCGAGGAATTTTTTTACGTAAACAAAAAACATTTAGAAAATTTTTTGTTTATTTACAGAAAAACGTAATGTTTTTGTGTGTAAATTTTCAGGCAAAATTGAATTTTTATGAATTATCGTCTTTGCTATTTATTTTACTGGCCATAGTTTTAACAGATTTCCATTTTTGTGTTTACAAATTTAACAAATTTAATCAATTTGTAGATCGCTTTAGACACGGTAACATTATTTCATAACAAATTTTACTGACATCAAACGGAAAATCAAATTCGAAACTGAGTAAATTTGTTAATTCAATAAACAATAATCCATTAAAACTATGGCCTGTAATTAGAAAAGATTCATAAAAGTTGATTTTCCGAAAAATGTAGGTAACGACATTTAGTTAGTAAACGTCCAATTTTTTTTCTCATAATTTAGTCTATACTTTCTACTCGACTATAAAAAATAGTGGTAATTCTCACGAGTCGACACTGCAACAGATATACAATACATAAGTTTATTTTATACAAACAATTTTTATATGATACCGTAACCATTATGCAGCACTTTCATACGACTCCATTTCATAGAGAAAATAATTTTTCACATATTATATTTATTATTATAGATGTCAACAATTTTATGCTAAAAACAAAGGGTTTTTTTTATCGTTTACTGTTATAATGTAAGATCTACAGATCTGTCTTTAGATTTAAGAACAATTACACATCGGATTTTTGAAGGAGAGATAATCCGTCCCGTCAAAAAGTCAAATGGTTGGAGGCGATGATACAACATCGAAATAGACTAAGATGATTTGGTCGCACGTATCATGGCGTATGAAGGATACACGTGTGCCAAAAAATTGTAATCCATAAGGAAGAAAAAAAAGTAGATAGCTAAATGCAGTAAACTTTGATATTAGGATACTTAAAATTCGGTATTGGAAGACGTTATAATTATATAGTTAGGTTCAGGGTTTAAGAAAACTAAAAAAACCGCACGGGGGATTTAATGTCATGCAGTAAGTAGTCTTTAGATATAAAAATTGCTGTTACAGATTCATACTAATAATATATGTTTTCCATATAAATATTCTGTTAGCACCCTTTTTCCCCATATATTTATGCGCGTTGTTAAATTGTATACAATTTTATGATTAATTTCCATTCCATATACGATATATAAAAACTATATAATAATCATTATTCCAAAATGAAATATAAAATAATTGGAGCTTATAATCAATAAAGTTTTTATTATTTGCTATACATAAATGTTTATTATAATAAAATTCCCTAATATATAAGTATAAGTTTGATGACATCAAGTGGACTTAGTAACTATTACTTCACCATCTATTTATTAGTACATGTAGTATACATATATACGAATACACTGTATATATTACATACATTTTATGGTTATTTAAGTTCATTAATCATTTAATGTGTCAAAATTATAATATAAATATATAGAAATTATTAATCATAATTTTGTGAACATATTGTTTGAGTATACGGAGAAAAGTAAATTTTCTAATAATTATTAATTATAACAATAATATATACCATATATTGACCCACTAAAGTCCAACAGTTTATATTCCTAAATTTGTGCGTTTGGAAATTACAAATATAATAGTAAAGATACATGTGGTCAACTAACATTATGGTCTATGTAAAATTAAGTTATTTTCAATGGTCACATCTACACACACTATTTGGTTTATACACTCATCATTAAAATAATTATATTATTATTCGATAATTAGGTGGTAATTGTTAATAAAATTATATATAATAATTTTGAGTAGCTATCTCCATATGGCTGTATTAAGCGATAGTATTATATATAATTGATAAATTTTATATGCTTTTAAGTTTATGGATATTGGAAAACATATATTTATATTATTTACTTAATAAAAGTCACATGCACTTGTGTAAAGTGAAAAACTAAATTTAAAATTAAATTAAAATAGAAATATTGTTTCTATTGTACAAATATACATAAAATATTTAAATTTTATCTATCCAAACAAATGCTATTTTGAAAAGTCTACTTTGTCTAGTGAAAAATATTCTGTCAAAGAAAATCAAATATTATATATTTTTATAAAATATATTTCTAATAAATAAATTTGATTCATAAATATTAGATATACATATTTATTACGTTTGTTCTTCTGTATCATATACTATACATACACCCCCACATTTATATATATACAATATATGTGTCGGTAGTAGATTGGTGTAAGGTATATGTGTATAATGTTATGTATTAGTATATATATTGTAGATACAAAAAAAAGGATATATTTGAAAGTGAGAAATAAACAGGAAATTTATCGCTACTCTTTTACATTTGCATAAAAAAAACCTAATCCAATAAATAATGCATATATCGTATATGTGTGCGTAAGTGTATGTATAATAAATAGTATATATATATATATAATATGTATAATAGAAAAACAACTTATAAATCTAACTCATTGATATATTTTTATATACCTTTATTTCTTAGGCGATTGCAAGAATTTCCATCCTTTTATTTTTACATATGACGATATAAGTATTTAGTACTTCTTTTTTGTTAAGTTTAGACATTTATGAATAAAATTCAATTTATTGCAAGGCAATCATTTGTGTAAACAATATTAATTTTTTTATCAGCGAAAAATTGATCGTTTTTTCCATATGTCCTTTTGCACTATTTTGATTTGAAAAAATGTGTAGCAGAAACAAATGAAACAATTACTGGAGACTTTTAAAAAAACACCAATTGAATGAATTGCATGAAGAACTATTGAAAAAAAGACCGACAATAGCGAGTTAGCAGACGAAACAGATTGATACACATTTTCAAAATGTTGAAGAAACGCGAAAATGGATAGATGTTTGGATCGCTTCAAATCCGACATAGTTTTTTCGATACGATATATCGTCATATTGCCAGAAAAATTGGAAAAAATCGTCGAAATTATTTTAATTATAAGATAACTTGTAATAATTTTTTATAATAAATGCTATTTTTTTTTCGATTTAAAAAAGGCGGAAATACTTTCAAGCACCTAACACATATCCTTCATTTATTTTATATAAATATATATATTGTATAATATAGGATCACATAACATTTATATTATAGTTATTATATGTATATAATACAACAAGTATATGCATATGAAACTACAAGTATTCAAAATAATTGTTATCGCTAACTACACATTTTTTCCATCTCTAAAAATGGCAATTTGTGCGGATATGACACACTGTTTTTTTTTTGATGAAAACCATTAAGCAGAGACTCCATTTTCTAGTTCTTTACATAATTTGAAGTACAGCGCTCTTTAAGTGCGTGTCCCATCGATGAAAACAATTGGTAATAGGAAGGAGTTAAGTCTGGTAAATTTGATAGGGATAGGGTAACAAATTCTTAACCAAGCTGTTTGAATGGCATGGAGCAAAATTACCGTAACCTTTCTTGAGGCTTATTCTGGTCATTTTACGATCAAAAGCAGGGTTCAAATTTTACATTTGCTTCAGTGACGAACCGTGAAAAAATGTTTTCAGATTTCAATATCAGTCTATATTTTTCTGGTAGACGAATTGAAAGTAGCCTTGATTATGAAAAAAAATTAGAATGTCCACTTAGTAAATTTTACAGAATTGCAAATTATAATCAATTTTAAATCTTTCATAGAAAAGATTTTTAAAATTGATTCACAAGTTCAAATGATATGATCTATTTGATGTCATTTGACTTTTTACAGTATCACAAATTTCCTTAAATTTTCTCTGTCATCGTTTGGAGAATTGATTGATGATATTTTTTAAAAATCTCTTTTATAAAATATCGGAAATTGATTATAATTTGCAATGATGTAAGTAAAAATGGAAATCCGTTAAAAGTATGGTCCGTAATTAAAAAAGATGATAATTCATAAAAGTCGATTTTCCGGAAAATATAATTCGGTGACCACCCCAATTCTTTTTCATTGTTTAGTTTAATTTCATCGAGGTTATACGAAAAATATAGCGATACTGACTGCTTCTTTGTCACTGATTTGTTGTCGGTAGTGATCAGTGTTAACTTATTTTTCTTTAGAAAAAACAACGGAACGAAAATCGCCAAATCACGATTTTCTGAAGCAAAACTTTCCATTTTCAATAAGATAAACAATTATGTTGTTGTATAAAACTTGAAATGTGCTGTGTAAAAATATTGTTGACACATGTGGCAAACCAATGAAAAGAAAAACATATGACCATCTATGTGCAAATTACACTTTCATATGCATAAACCTGTTACACACAATCATATAGCGTGTACGAATATTTTGTTGTGATACCTACAATTGTAACACTATAATCTAACTACATATATATATATATATATGTATACAAGATACTGCAAATAGAAAATAGTATGTAACATATAATATATAATATCCTTCTAAATTTTATATATATATGAAATGAATATAGATGAATAGAGATGAATAAGCAAAATGAAAAAGGAAAAATTTTCACGTAAAAGCCGTTGTCGTAAATAATGAAATAAAATTGCTAATTTTTTTTGTTTTCTTTCACAACAAGTAAAAAAATATCATGTATGCGAGATAGCGAAAGTGTATATTTTTTCCTATATCATTTGGAATTATTATTATAATATAATTTATAATATAAAGTTAGAGTTACAATAAATATAGCAGTGGTTGGTTAGACATATATACGAGTTTATATATATATATAATTAACAAAATATCTGTGATACACCGCACATTAGTTCATTTAACAAATCAACAATAATAAAAATTAATTAATTTAATAGAATGTTTTTATATTATGGCAGAACTTTATCATATGTTACTCTATTCTATACATTGCATTCATAAAATTATATCATTAAAAAGATTTGAATAAATATTAGTTTCATCGAGTATAAGTATATTTTTAATATTTATAATACACAAATATATGTTATATAATTATTACATAATTAATTTGCCATTGATTGAAATTTTAAATAATTGTTCGATCGATCGATACGTGACCGATCGACGTTCAAACATATATATGTATTTGTTTATTTATGAACAACTCACGAACACTTTCAATAAACATATATGATAAAATTTTGTAGCTCTTATATAATATGGTGTGGTGTACCATTTGAATTGTTGATGAAAGGGATATAAATAATAAATAATAATATTAAATAATAATAAGATTCGATTCAATAAGAGACTTATATTTATTTAAGCTGATATTTGATTACATCTTTTCACATGAAATATATCACTATAAGCGCATATGTATTTATAATTCCGTTTGCATTTAAAAACATATCACAATAAAATATTTATATTAAATGCTAATGTAAAACAATGAACGTAGAATGACCGCAAAGTTCTCAACCTGACAACATACATGGCTTTAAAAAGATTGCAGCTATATATCCAACCATAATTGTAATGGAAAATTTTATCCTTTTCATAAACATATATTTTATTTCAATCTATATCAATTCAATCCGCTGTAATATGGTATAACAGTCTCTTTAATACATCATTAATTATTTTGAAAAAGGGTAAAATTGTATATAGTGCAGTGAAAACTGTGAAAATATAGGTCCGTTGTTTTTAAATCTTTCCTTGCAGAAGGTAGACGTTATAGTATCATTTTTTTTTGGTCATGTGCATAGCAAAAGAATTAGTGCGGGAAAAATTTTCCAAGAAGTATTATAAACGTTAAATGTATAAGTTGGCGGGTATCGCATTTGTTAACTATTAACCGAAAACCTATTTGAATGCTTATTCTTCAAAAATGTTTAGATCGTTTTAAACAAAATTAAATGAATTTCACAATATACATCAGGCGAGGCTTTGTATCTTTGATCGATTATGTTCGGAAAGGCAAAAAACAATTAACTTTGAATATTATTTAAAAATTTTGAGTCAGTTGAATACAAAAATGAGTGAGAAAATAATTGCTTTATACTAGAAAAAATAGAAAACTGAAAAAAATTTCTAATAGAAAAATGTTTTACATAAAATGATGAAGCTTGTGCAGCCGTGGATGTATACATTTATCGTAGACTTTCCACAGATTATTTGAAAAAAAACGTTGATATAAATGTATATATTGAAGTTTCATTGTTATGGAAACGGAGAATTTTTCAGACACACAACATTACTCTGCGTATATTTATTAATTCGTTTCTAATCTATTATAAATTTATTTATAAATTTTATAATTTTGTTATATTTGTGTTTAAATAACAATTTCATCGAATAAATAAATAAATAAATATAGAAAACAGAAAGATGGTATAGTATAATTTCATTTATTATATAATTTGAAATTTCTCACCACACTTTCCCTTCATGTGCTGCTGTTGTAGCTGTAGAATATTTATATAAAATAAAATTGACCTAGATTTACTTAAAACATATTTACATGATACAGAAATAGTTATGCATTCAATGCAATGGCTATAATAGCTTTAAATAGTAAGTAACATTATAATTATTGTATAATTATATATAAAAGTAAAAAAAATGATTTTCTAATTTTAATTTTATACTCGTAATAAAATTTAGCAATACTATTGGAATTTTGGTGGAATTTTTTTTCCGATTTGGAAACAGATAATAGTTAAAGGTATAGTCGCAAATATTTTAAATACGCTGCGGATGGTGGAGTAGTTTTTACTTTAATTCGTTGAATTTTGTCATAACCGATATACACTTATTTGAACATGTGTCTTGTTAAAAAAAATTTTTTAAAGCAGAAATTTTCTAAGGAATTTTTCCATCCACCTGACTCAAAAGGTTAATTTCATTACCTTTCCTTCAACAAAATATCTTTATAATTCCGAAAAAATTTTGCCATAACCTTTCCTGATGTTAAAGAGCCTTCTTTGATGGACTCGCATCGACTTAAATCCATTGCATTGACTATTATTTCGACTCGTGCGTATAATGCTGGTTTTAATTTTAATAAACATCTATGACGTTTGAATTTTTTTTTATTTTGCTTAAAACAAATCCAAACACACGCATTCGAATGAATTTTTGGTCAAATGTTCTGGCTTTGAATGACATAATCTATTTCACGAGCTTTCACTTGCGTTAATTATCTAACACCGAATCATGAACTTGTTAAATGAATTGTGGTGGTTATAGCAATTTTTTGACGGAATTCAAGAAGATCGTATCTGCAAGGCTTCTACAACCAAATTTTTTTAAAAATGAACTGTCGATTTTTCACAGTGAATAATGGTAAGGCATAACGATTAACAATTATGAATAAATAATCTGTCATAAAACATCCAAAACAAAGAATTTAATCCGTGCAGTGATAGTCAATTTTATCGAATTTCAAAAAAAATCTATGATATGTCACAAAATATAGCGGTTGCGTTACTTTACTACAATAAATTGCCAAATCAAAAGAATATTTTACACATGTATATCTTTCCAATATACAATTATGGGTTTCAACGTTTCTAATTACAATTATTTGTGTGTCGGGCGGAGATCTATTCATATTAAAATCTAATTGGTACAATATATATATTGTTTATAACGTTTTGTATATATAAATTCCAATCAATTGACAAATCACTTTTAACAATTTGAATAATTATTTACGAATTTCTGCTATATTTAATATAATTTTAAAATAAATTGAAAATTATAAGCACTAATTTACTTTTTATCAATGCTGTTGTGTTTGAAATATATGTTTATATATTGTTATATATACTCGTATAAATAAAGCTATATGTAATGTTACTTTTCATCAAAAGATTGTAACAATATGAATGAAATTATAAACAATTCAATTAAAAATTATATATTTCTACTTGAAATTTCCATATTTATACAGATATATATATTCAGCATATAAGAAAATTTAAAATGGAAAATATGTGTTCCACATGAATAATGAAATTGAATTTTGTATATAAAAAATAAAAAAAAAATATGAAATATAATTTAATATAAGCGGGTGAATGTATATGGAGAGACAATTAAAAGAAGTATTTACGAAAACGTTTTATTTTTTAAACTTATTTTGTTTTTAAATTGTATCTGATGCGGTATTAATAAAGTTAAAAAGAAAGATAAATTTTAATTGATACACAATTTCGTTTGCAAATAAACTTCTAAAGAAAAACAAAGTAATTATTTGTTATATAAGCAAAGAAAAACAATACAATACTCATTCCATAAACGACGAAACTTTGTTTATATAATTCATTTAACACTCATAAATAAGAGGAAAGAAAATATATTAAATAACAATCGATCGATTATTATATTTTCTTTATTATTATTAAAAGTAAAAATGTCATTTTACTAAAAGCCTTTTTTTGTATTCACGACATAATAATATATGGAAATATATTAAAAGTATATAAATTCTATTGTATTGTTTTTATTACATGGTGTATAATGATATTATTATTATCTATATTTGTATAAAGAAAGTTATCTATACATTAGATTGTAATATTATATAAAATTGAAAAGCACTTTAAATTTTAGCTGCTATTTTTTATTTTTTACATTATGCAAGTTGACAACATACCAGATATAGGAGGATGAAGTGAGCCGCTGCCAATAAATGGCTATAGTTATATTAGTAATTGTGAAAGAGCCTTAATGCGATGTCTGTCAATAACATGTGGTAAATTCCATTTGTAATACAACAACATAAAATTTTATCGTGTTAAAAATGTCTAATTTTGTGCCTTCAACAAACGATTTGCGGGTATCATTAGTTTTTTGTTATCATTTAAAGAAAAACGCAGCTGAATCTCAACGAATGCTTGTAGAAGCTTTTGGTGATCATGCTCTATCATTAGCAACATGCAAAAGATGGTTTCAACAATTTAGAGATAAAGATTTTGATTTGAGAAATGAAGAACGTAGAAGACCACCAAAAAAGTTTGAAGACAGTGAATTGCAAGCATTGTTGGACGAAGATGATACACAAACTCAAAAACAACTTGCAGAAGCCTTAAATGTAGATCAAAAAACAATTTCTAATCGTTTAAAAGCAATGGGAAAGATTCAAAAGTGTGGAAAATGGGTTCCACCAGAATGGACAGAAAGAAAGAAAAAATCTGTTAAGGTAATTTTGCAACATGATAATGCACCAGCACACAAAGCGAAACCAGTTCAGGATACGATAAAGTCGATTGGATGGGAGCTGTTACCACACCCGCCTTATTCACCAGACTTGGCTCCTTCGGACTACCATTTGTTTTCATCGATGGGACATGCTTTGAAAGAACAGCACTTTATAACATCTGAAGAAGTTGAAAATTGGCTATCTGATTGGTTTTCGTCCAAAGCAACACCATTTTTTCGACGTGGTATACGAAAATTGTCTGAAAGGTGGTTAAAATGTGTAGAAAGCGATGGAAGTTATTCTGAATAAAATATTTTTGATTTTTCTATTCTAAATAATGTGTTTTTCTTCCTTTAAAAAAGGCTCATTTCATACTCCTATACTTGGTATACTTATTTTATATCTATATATACATTACTCATTTGTTATACACTAACTAAATATATATTTATATAAAATAACGTACAATTGGTATTTTTATGTTTTATATTTCTATATAGGATATTAAACAAAATGTTTAGCTTTTATTAATATTCTAAAAATAATATACAAAATATGTATATGTAGAATATACACAAGGAACTGTCCCATAATAAATCGGAATGGCTATGCATAGAACACGTAACGCCAAAATTTCAAGACATTACATGCAGTAGAAACGAAAATACAACACTGTTTTTATGCGTCGATCGAAAAATTTATAAAGCAAAAAGATTGAATATAAAATTTTATTTTGAATAATTGTAAAACAACTACATATAAAAACGCTTCAAATGCTTAAAATCGCTTATGCGGTGATAATTGTTTATCCGAAAAACTAGTGTCGAAGCAAGAGAAATAGACTTCAGTTTTCAATATCACTATATTTTACTTATAACTTGGGTGAAATTAGACTAAATTATGAAAAAAAATTTGCTTATTCACCGAATTAAATTTTCCGAAAAATCGACTTTTACGAATTATCAACTTTTTGAATTACGGTCCATATTTTGAACGGATTTTCAGTTTTTTATACAGAATTGTAAATTACAATCAATTTCCAACCAGTCATAGAAGAGATTTTTAAAATCGATTAACGCGTTCAACAGATATGACAGATTTTCCAATCGATTGCAGTGAAAATTTAAAGAAATTTGTGGTGCTGTATAAAGTGAACACCCAAATGGTACAAAAAATTTATACAATATCAATATTTCATACAAAATTTCACTAACATAAAACGGAAAATCGATCATATCTTCTGAATGTGTGAATCGATTTTAAAAATCTGTTCTATGAAAGATTGGAAATTGATTATAATTTGCAATTTTGTATAGAAAATTGGAAATCCTTTAAAACTATGGCCCCGAATTCAAAAAGATGAGAATTCATAAAAGTTGATTTTCCAGCAAATTTAGTAAGTGGACATTCCAATTTTTTTCTCCATAATGTAGTCTACTTTCGACTCGTGTCTACCACAAAAATATAGAGTGATATTGCTATCTGAAAACATATTTTCACGCTTCGCTATTGCTTAAAAACACAAGTTTTTAAGTGGTTTCGAATATTCAAAGATGGTATAGAGAAGATGTTAATGTGATGATGAACATTTAGGTCGACCATGTGGTGAAGTGATTACTGACGAAAACATTGAAAACATACGTGATTTCGTAAAAGTTTGCAAGAAATATTTTCAATCAGATTCATGGAAATGGAAATGGAATATAGGTATACGTAAAACAACAATTCATCATATCGATTAACAGATAATCAAAAATTGTTATACTGACGATGAGATATGGTGCTTTTTATATGAGCCAGATACCAAATGGAAAATTGCTGAATGGGATGGGAAAGGGGGGGAGGGTCGGTCACCAGAGGAAGTCCAAAAAAATCTTGTTTAATGAAATTAAAAATCAAAACAATGGCATTATTCATTAAGAGTTTCGTCCAACTGGTTCAGCGATTAATGCTATAAGTATTACCGTATTGTATAGCGTTTATTAAGTCATATTCGTCGTATCATGATTATCGAGAAACAGGTATTTGGGGGTTACTGCATGCAATTGCACCAGCACATCGTTCAACAAGAATATAATTCATATTTTACCTAAAAATCCGAGTTTTTTTGTTACAAACATTCACCGTATTCGCCAGATTTAACTCCTTGTGACTATTTTCTATTTCCAAAAAACTTCATTTGGCAATGAAATTGAAATCGTCATGCATCAGTTGATGACATTAAAAAGGCGACGAGCCTCATTCTCAACAGCATTCCAATCACAAACATAAAAAAAAGTCATTAAATTCAGTTGTTGAACGTCAATCGATGTTATTTCAGTTGATGGAGATAATTTTGAATAAATAAATTAGTTTTTATGAAAAATTTAATATTTATTTTTGTATTTTTTTAATACATTCCGGTTTATTATCGGACAGAGGTTGTACATAATTTATAATGTGACATTTCACATATTCTATATATATATTTATAATATACATATCGTGCACTATATACGAATAAAATAGCATTTTCAATATTATATGGAATCTGTATTTATATATAGATATTTTCAAAATAATAATTTCAATGTAAATCATCATTATTATTGTCAACCTTATAATAAATTTTATGAGAGAATGCAATTTTTTCTCATTTTATTTAAATAATGTAAAACAAAATATTATTAAATAATAAATTCTTGATATTGTTTTTATATCGAAATTTTCTTAACAAAATCGCGTATACCAAATATCTAGAGATAGGCAGAACAGCTGTCAACGATGACATGAAATATGTTAATATGGTATATACAAACTCCATTATATAGCACTATTATTATTATATATATAATATTAATATTATTGTAACAAATATATATTTCATCATATTTTTGTATAATTTACAATAACTTATTTATTCTTAAATTTTGATTTTCTTATACCGAAACAAATATGATATATTTCATACAGACGCATTCAATTTTGAATAGCTTTTATATTATCTTATCTAACATAAATAAAAATCTATACAATAATTTAAAACGTATTTCTTTCTGTTACCTTTTTTTAAATGCTTGAATATTATAATATAATTTACATAATTTTTTGTATTATATTTTTATGTAATCTAATATACCCGCCGCCGTGCGCTGTTAAAGTGAAAATGAAATTACTATAAGGTAGTAGTACCAATCCATGCCGTGTTAAGAAAACTTTCCCTTCTCCGACAATGATAATAATGATCCCGGATTTAATTATATACATTACTTTAATGTTATTATTTTCATATTTTATTTTAATTTCAGTGAACTAAAAAAAATATTAATCGTTATAAATTCAGAAAAATAACTGAAAAATATATTATTATGTAACAAATGTCTCAATATCAGTCGGACAAAAAAGTTGTATGCACACATGTCTGTCATGCTATATATAAAACTATTCTTTATGTAATTGAGTAATTTCTAAACATTGATAAATGACATAATTGGTTATTTTTAACAGCAAACTAATTTAAATTCAATAATGACTGCGTCAACGGGACAATTGACAGAGACTGGGCCCACTACCTTATACATATATTATTATATTTTTATTTTGTATGTTAACTAAAATACGATATCAATGTCATATATTTAATAATACAATTCTCATTATATATAAATATATAAGAGTTCTTATGGAATTAGTAATAGGGTAATAGGATACATATATACTCGCAGTCATCTATATACATACCTTCAATCGTTTTCAATTGAAATATATATCGTTTGTTATTTGAATATTAATATATAATTAAATTATAAAAATGTTAATAGGGTTTATATATAGATTTTTGACGGAATTCTTATTATTATAATGATAACGAATTAATATTAGTTGTTTAAGTGCAGTAATTATAATGTTGAAATTAACCTATGTTCATTTGTATTGTAAAGAAATACTTTATAATGTATCTAATAATTACTTAATTTGATTTCCCTGTACACATCTTACAAATACACAATGACGCGAATGTAATTTATATTGTATTTAGTCTAAATTGACGGTGATAAAAATATTCCATTTCAACAAATTCGTTTGAATACAATAATAATTTTAATAATTTTGGATTGAATGTAACATTCGCTTATATCGTGTATTGCTTGTTGCTTCCTATTCAATATTATTTATTGTCGTAATTATTTTTCCATCGTCAATAGATTCTTTTCCACAATATGTTTAACATGTTTCACTATATTAATATTTAAATATTTATACAAATATATATATTTCTCAAAAGAATGAATTGGAAATAGTCCAATTTAACATTGTATAGTTTAAGACTGTGTTTATTTTAAGTACCTATACCAATAACTGTTTTGTTTTATTGCACTAATTAAAAGGGTATATTACATTTCCGTATTTATGTTCGGCGACATAAAAATATGGTTTTTCTTGAGTAATCGTAAAATATCCAGAGACATATAAATATAGAGCCTTACACATTATGATTGACGATTGTGCTAAGCAGTGGCGAAAACTGAAAAATAGCATTTAGTTTTTAATATCACTATATTTTTTTTATAATTTTCTTTTGAACGTGTGAATTGATTTTAAAAATCTCTTCTATGAAAGATTGGAAATTGATTATAATTTGCAATCCTGTGTACAAAACTGGAGATCCGTTAAAACTATGGCCCGTAATTCAAAAATATAATAAATTTTTACTGTGAAAATATTCCTATGTTTTCAACACTAATATTTCAAATCTTAAATGCGTTATTAAATTTTTTTGCACTATATTAAATAATTCATTGTATCTCATATATTCAGCGAACGAATTTCTCCGTATTTATATAGTCATGTCAATGCGATCCAAAAACTTTCTATGCGACAAGCTTAAAACTAAATAGAAATCATTTAAAAAACGTATATTAAAATTAATGCAGTTATAAGTTTATTATAAGTTAATACTATGATTTTAAATTTCAGGTAAAAATGTTTGTTAAGACCATTATTAATTTAATTAAGAAGGAATTATATGACTTGAAATCTAAAATTGGAGAATTATAACAATGTGGGACCTTTTTTTGTTAATATAAGGGCACGATATCATCAAAAATTGTAAATTCTCATCAATATACTAATTTTATGGGAAACTCATCAAATAAACATTTTTTGTAATGAAGGAAATTTATAACTACTGTTTTTTATGTTATCCTAAATTTAACGCGCACTATTATGTATCATTTAATTAAGCGTTTGTTTAGAATTAATTGTAAATAATTACAAATTAGTTTAATTTATAGTTTATAGTCATATAATAATATGTTATTATTAAATTAATTTGCTACATTTTGTTTTCAAAATGAACAACGACTAATATATTAATTAGAAATTTATTAATAATATTTATAAGTGCATATCCATAACAATAATAATACACATTCTATACACACTTCATTTTAAAAAACATAATGAGCTATTGTTCTAGCTCCATATAAATTACATTTATTTGTTATTATAATATTAATTATATACATAATATTGGTAATGTATGGTACATTATATTATAAAACGAATATATTTATGCAAAGTTTTATTAGATGGGGGTGAATATTAAGATGTGATGACAGGAAAATAAAGTTACTGTGTAAGTATACGAGGTTGTTCGATATATTACCATTATTTTAAATTTTAAATTACGGTTAGGCATTGTAAACAACATTCTTTGTAAAAGGCAGGATGCAAATTTTCAAACCAATCGATTAATGGCGGTTTATTATTTAAAAGCAATTTAATAAGTTCATCTTTTGTATTTTTCAGAAAATAGATAAATTATACAAATTTGAGGGGTGAACGTGAAAGTACACCAAAGAAGACTAAAACGGAAAAATCAGCAGGAAAGGTTATGGTCACTGTTTTTTTTTTGATGCAAATGGTATAATATATTCATTGATTATATCTTACAAAAGAAAATACAATAAATAGTGAATATTATTGTACATTAGTGGCGCGATTGGATGACAAAATTAAAATAATACGACCATATTTATCAAAGAAAAATGCGCTTTTTCATCAAGATAATGACGCACCGTTACACACAAAAAAAAATCGGTTTCTTTAAACAGATTCACCGTCAGATGATATGGTTATCGCTGAAACTGAAGAATATTTTGAAAATTTTGGAACATCATATTTTACAGTCACAATTGAACTACGTTTGATGAAGTGTATTAGACGTAATAAAGAAACATTATTCCTCCAAAAACTGTTTTATTAATATAGAGATACAGGAAATATATCGAACAACCCTCGTCGTACTTAAAAATATATATATTTGAAAAATCAAAAGAGAAAAACTGAAAAATAATACTTTTTGTATAAAAGTATTTACATGCTCGAAACGAAAAGGTAAAATTGCTGATGTTAACATATATCGTATGTTACTGCCGGTGGAAAAATATGAATTATATTTTTTTTTTTAATAAATTCTGCACATGAGTGGAAAAGTGTATAAATATAATTGAATTAATTTATATTTTAAATTAATTAATTTAGTATATAACAAATATTTAAGGTTTACACATTTGCCTGGCCTATGTAAATAATATATACTTTTTATATTATTTCTGTAATAGACATACTGCACGTAAGAATTTACATTCAATGTTTGTACTTAAAAAATGAACAGAATTTTTATAAAAATACATAATGCTTTGACATTAAAATTATAAAATGGAATCAAATGTGCATAGATTATTATCTGTGTGATGGTCATCATAAGACGATCAATATGTAAATAATAAATGTTCTTGCAAGTTTAATGTTTAATATCAAAATTAATTAATTTTATTCTTCGATATTATGCGCATACACATTATATTGATACTTAAATAGATTATTTGGTTATTGATTTATTTTAAATTTAAATAAATGCCCGATTATATGAACAAAATATGTTTATTATTATTATTAATTGTTTTATGTATACATACACTTTATATTAATATACCAATTTATAATAAAATACATAACTTTAATATGTATGTAACCCTTAAAAAATGGGTTATTTAAATAGATTTATTGTCTATATATTTATGATAATACATGTATTAAGTAAAGTATATATTGTATGAAAATGTGTATATAAAATCATAAATAAATTAAGAAAATAAGTAGTAAAAATAAGCATTTAATCTCAAATATAATTACATTATTCTGAATTTATTTATAACAAAAATAATTGTATCATATATATTTATTTTTATATAATGTTACATATATAATATTCTATAATAATATTTAGACTATAGAGATCCGAGATAGTATATGTATTAATATACAATATATACATGTAATAAATTATATGGTTTCATGATTATTTGTCTTCATTTGTATAATTGATAACGAAATATAATTCTATTTAGTTACTATATACTTGTAATATGAATGTATTCTATACGCAATATCTACTAACTATAAACAAAATTATTAATATTGATATAATGTTGTGTATAACATACAACTTTATCCAATATATTACAATAAATAGATAGATATATTGTATATATTTTAATTATTATCAATTATTTAATTATATAATTTATGATATAATATTTTGACCTTTTCATATCAAAAACATATTTATTAATTTACACGATAGATATAGATAAGAAAAAATTAATCAACCTTTTTTTGTAATATATAAAATTTATCTATAATCTATGAAATAATAAACTTTCCCCCACAGAGAAATTGAAATATTTATTTGAGTTGTTTTTTTAAAAGTTATAAGATAATTCCTGGATTTCCCCCAAAACTAAAATGCAATCAATAAAAACTTTGATAAACATAATTAAATTATAATGTGACAAAACTATAGTTAATAAGTAAGAGTATTAATTTAATTTCATATAAATATATACTACAAAATATTATTCCCTATAAACGAGAACAACCAACTCTACACTAATATGTTAAGATCCATGAAAATTGTTCTGAAGATTATATAGTAAAGTGTAAATTTTCTTCACAAATTCTACTTTCAAAATAATGTTTTTTAAGTAGTATTCAATTACGCACTAGAATATTTTTCCAGGACAAATAATGTTCACTATTCTCTATATGTTAAAATTCTTATATACAAATAGTTATTCGTCTATAGGTTTGCAATAAATACTAGACTTCAAATAGCAAATTCATTTGGCTTGTAAAATTGTCACGCGCGTTCTAACAAAATATACTTTTTAAATGACCATTTTAAAATATTTTTTCTGAAATACTTTTGCTATAAATTATAATTACTTGTTTTTTAATAGAAATATCGCACGAATTTTCTAAATATGTGAATTATATACTGAAACCACCGGTGATTCCGCAAATACATCAAATATTATATTTAGAAAATTCATAGTTTAATCTATTCAAAATCATACCAAATATGTGGACCCCATTATTAGGTTAAGATATAGTATCTTTCATTAAATAGGTATAATTACAAAATGTGTCGTATTGAAATAGGCTAATTTTGTTACTAATATTTCATTACCCTCCAATTACCAATCAAAATTCATGCTTAAATAAGAAAATATAACAATGTTAGTGAAACGGAAAGGATAATCGTAACTGCGCTACAAATTAAGGAAGATTTCGCGTTATAATTTGTTGATAAATAGGCTTGGAACACATAAACGAAATTTATAAAAATTTCCTTATTTGGATTTCAATAACGAATTGACACTGAATTACATAACAAGTGATAATGGTTTGGCGAACTGTTTCAGCTGTAGAGTCTTGGTGTGGGCTAGACGCGAATGCAGGTTCGTATCTGTGGGGAAGAATTATTATACATTTCATTATTTCGTTATCTTTATATATATAAAAAATTTTATGCAAGCACTACATTGTAACACATTAGCAATTAATGTTTCTTCTAAATAAATAAAATTTATGTATTACATCGCTATATTAACATACAATCCACATAGTGCTTTGCAGTGGAGCATGTCGTTTAACTCGGGGATTGTGAATTCTATGCCTATGGATATTGACATGAAAAAGCATTTTTCATACTAAAAATTACTCAACTGAATTATTACTTGTTCGATTTTTTGATATCAAAAAGTGAATATCTTTGAAAACATGAGGTGTTTGAAGCTATTCAAAGATTAACAATGTCTCTATATGCGCACACAACGTTATACGTGCAATTCACTCATATTAATGAGTGAATTAATAATCTATCGATATAATATTTGCAGACAAATGCTAAGTATTGTTATATACTCACATACGAAAGCAATTTACCAACTTGAATGCAATATTTGACTCCGGGTAAAGGAGAACAAAATGGAACTTAAATAGTGCACTGATTCCGATATACCCAGAAATATTCTAAGTATATCACAATTATAGAACCTATATACATTACAGATTAGAATAGTGTGAAGTTTAATGTGACCATTAAGATTTATGGTACCCTCACTTTACGGTACATTTTAATTACCCATAATCACTTGTCCCACTTTAACATACCTGATGAATTTTAGGAATTTAATAAGGGGGGTTCAATTTTATATCAGTGCAGCAATATCATTTAAGCAGGCTGACAGCTCTTCTTTAGCAAATAAATGATTCAGGTACAACATCGGAAAAGAAAACTTTATATAGGTTACTAATTTTTTTGAGTCGCCGCTATAGATTCTAGATAGATGCACTTATAAAAAATTTCAAATACTAAGATTACCATATGAAAAAGTATTATACAACGGCGAGTACTTAAAAATACTGTTAAATTTTCAAGTTAAAATACAGTTGTCAAATAATAGAATATTGGGAAGATTGCGATATGGAAAGTATATAATATAAAATCATTACCATGTCGTCCAAAAAATTTGATTGAATCTAATAATTGGTATATGACACAAACAGACACGGTATGAAACAGCAGTAATAAATAATCTAATATATGGGGGTGCGTATATAGAAAAACTAATTTTCATAACATTTTACATAATTATATAATTTAATACTATACGCGGTTGGTTTGACATACACCAACCATTTATATGGCATATATACTACGTGCATATACTAATTAAATTAATTTTTCACTATGTAACATATCATATCGCTTTTTTATACTAATTTATAAATTATGTACTAATTTATTGACATGCTATTTTATTTTATTTTTTTGTTATACATAAGGTGTATTATATAATATTTATGATTTCATGATTGACAGTAATAATAATAATAACTATATTAAATTAATTAATACTATAGTTAGTACATTTTACTATAATAGTATATTTTATATATATATTTTAGTATATTATCATATTCCATTATATAATATATTAATTAATTTCAATATTATCGTCGTCGTTTACAATATATTAATTATATTTTTAATTAAAATTTTTAATAATTTTTATGATTGACATTTAGTTGATTAAACTTCAATATTTATAAAATTGTGGGGACCATAGCAACTTATATATGTTATAATATCTTTTATAATCGAAATAAAGTGGTTAGAAATTAATTAAAATAAAAAATAAAATAAATTACTATACAATGAAAACAATTACTCTTTATGGTTTTATGATATAAAATTAATGCGACGATATAAAAATGTGGTTTTTTGTTTGTTTGTTTAATTAACATTTTAACATTATAAAATAATGTGAAATGATGACGAGATAGAGAATGAAACATAGAAAAATTAAAGCTCTTTATTTATTTACTTGCAATTTTTTTTAGTTTTTATTTTTTTTTTTTTCATCATCTATCATTCATTATAAAACCCTAAGGCATTTTTTTACTTTGTTTTTTATTTTTGCTATATAATATTAATATGCTTAGAGTTTTTAGACAAATAACATAAAAACAATTTTCCGCAAGAATTATATTATAAATATAGCAGCATGAAAACAAAAAATGTGGTTTATGAAAAACCGTTTAATCTGTGTGAAACTGGAAGAACAAAAAGATTCTATTTTTTTGTTGTTGTTTGTTCTCCTTTTATGTATAAAGAAATTAATTTGGTATAAATGGTTAAATAATTGGTATATAAAATATTATATATATTATGTATATTGTGTTTTTAAATTTAAATTTCACTATGCCATAATATATGTGTTTTCTCGTACAACAAATATTAATTATTTTATATTTTGGAATTAATTTTAAATACATATATACAATAGAATATAGTAGGTAATATAGTTTCTTATACAATTCTATTTGTACATTAATTTCTATAGTTAAATATTTGTGAAATAAAGATTTTAATTATAGAGATACAATAACTTTGATACAAATAAATGCATAATTATTATATGGGCGCACTCTTCGGCATTTGAAACGTTTTGTCTTTTTTTGGTTTAGTATAAATTATTATGCGGTAAAATAATAATTTAAATATACAACTGCAATAGTAGAATGTATACAAAAAATCACCGTATACAAACCTCTCATTTATCCAGTCAGCAATGCAACGATTTATTCAGTGCCTAATCTTACCATCGAATCGTTTATTTCACACAACGGCACACAGTGAAGAACAAATGGACAACTCAATTACCTAGTTTAATACCCCATTTAATACATATGACATTACATTCATTAAACAATCTTGATATTATTGTTGGTCTCATTGAGTTCCATCAGTATGCAAACTCCACTGTCGGAGCATATATTTATATTTAATATAGTTGTAACCTTCATTTTGGAACCATGATGCTATAGATGACATCTATACAACAAGGAGGCGTATACCAACATTTTTCAGCTGGATGCAATATTTTATTTATACCTTTTCAGTCACTTCCTGAATAGTATATGTATTTTTTTAAAACAATTTGAAGTGTATCGAAATCGGGATCTTTCTGTCGGATCCACAAAAATTCCGGGAATTTTTCTATTGACCTGTATAGTTAATTTTGTTTTGCTATCATTTGTGAATATTACCTTATTCTATAGTTTTATTATAATTAATATATTGTATACTGTATATATGTATATAGATAGACCAACACCGTTGCACCAACGTCATTATTTCATTGATTATTTACGATATTCGATTTACCAATTGATGTATATCATGTTAAGCGTATAACTATAAAAATAACCCTGGCTGTAGTTTATACTCTTTTTATAAACTAAAAGAAATATTAAATAATAAACACAACGAAGTTTACGTCAATTTTTAAACCAATTGAGATTAATTTTCAAACCAAATTCATATTTGTACAATGTTGTAAACTATTTTGGTATTATTTTTAAGTAATAATATTATTATTTTAGGATTAAAATTGTATAAGAATAAAACATCTTCGACAACCGTAAATAGAAAATTTTATAAAATTACGTTAACAAAATTGTTTTAATGTATTGATAAAATCACATTGAACGTGTGAATCGATTTTAAAAATCTTTTCTATGAAAGATTGGAAATTGATTATTATTTACAATTGTGAAAATCCGTTCAATTCTGTAATTCAAATAGATGATAATTCTTAAATGTAGATTTCCTGGAAAATTTAGTAAGTGGCCATTCCAATTTTTGTTTCATAATGTACTCGGCTACTAGAAAAATATAGTGATATTGCAATCTGACAAAAATTTTTTCATGCTTCGCCACTGCCATATGCGGTTTACTCTATATAATTAAATATTGAATATATAATATATTTTGATATTTTTTAATTAAAAATGAATATTTATTTATATATTGACATTGTCAATATATACCATATTCTTTTACATGGCAGGCGACATTGCATACATATGTTTATAATTTAAAAATTATTATAGTTATATAGAATAGCTAAATTTAAATGGAAAAAAATAGACATGTGTTGATATAATTTATATGCTATGCTGGGAGTAGACTATATAGATACATGGTATATATAGCCGGCAGTCGTTCCTCGCACAAAGGAGATACATTCCACAATTATACAAAAATTCATTACGAAAAAGTACTATTTATTATATTTACTTGAAAAATATGTAACATCTATAATTTATTACAGAAAGATGTTTTGTCTACCACTCATTAACTAAATGTATTTAAACAATTATATTTGATAAAACACAATAATTTTTAAAATTAAATTAATTCAACAGGCAAGCCCTCCGGCATTGTAAAAGTAACATTTTTTCCGATTAGCTGTATTATTGGAATTGTATAGTGGAATTGATATACCAGTGAATATAATATATATTACGAGAAATATGCGTTACAATAGAATTACCTTGATATACACAACAAAATGTTTAAATGTGCTACTGCATTTTTCTTTACACAATTATACAATATTATAAACAAACAAATTCACATAATCGTAATAAAATTTATATTAGATCACAGTAAAATTTACAGAATATTTTAATCAATTTTAATATTCGCATATAAACAGACAGCACAAGTCACAACATATTAAACATAACACAATATATATAGCATCAAATATATGGAAGAAAAATTACATTATAAAATGCAAATATTTTTCGAGAAATACATATTTTCAAAATTTATTTGCATTTTATAATGTAATTTTTCTTCGATATTAATTATAATATGTTGTCGTATAGATGAAGGAATTTTAAATATATGTTTTGAAATGAAAATTTGAAATATTTTATGTACATATTTTATAAAATATATTGTAATATAAATAAAAACATATGATATTAATTACTTCGTTCACAATGTCCTTCTCTATAAAAATTAATATATTATACGTTATGTACTTCTCTGTACAGGGCTGGGGCTCGTCCAATTAAATTGAAATTCATCGATTTTCAATTGTAATTAATTGTTTGTAACATTTTTTTATATTTGGAATACAAAGTATACCATTATTTTCTCTTTTCATGGAATGGAAAATCGACTATATATTTTCTCTAAACACTTAAATGAATTTTAAAAATTTCTTCTACATATATGAAAGATTGTAAATTGATTAGATTTTGTAATGACATCCTCCGCGTTTAATATTTTACATTTTATTAAGAGATAGTATATAGTGTGAAGTTAGAAAAATATATATTTGGATCAATTTTATTCCAATTATTTCTCGGCAGCCGCCACTTACTGCGGACTTGTACATTGCGTATATATGCGTACGTATATGTTATAACATAATTTTATAAATATGACCTAGACATATTTTATATTTATATTTGCTTTTTCATCATTTGATAAACGAAAAAAAGAACAACAAATTTAATTAAAATGGAATATTTTTCACGTGTTTTTTTTTTATTAATATACATATACGCAAATAGGATATGTACACGTATTTATTAATACACACTATACAATATAACGACAAAATTTATTTATGTACAATATATATTTTAAGCAAATACAATTTATTATAAAAAATTAAAAATATACGAAACAAAATTGTTGACAGATCATGTACTGTTGAAATTTATGTGCATTTAGTTTAAATAAAATCCATATCGCAATGAAAATTATAAGTTGATCGCAGTTGTAGAAAAATACGAATTAATTATATTATGCGTTTGGTAAATATTTGCATTATATATAGTTTAGTAAATAAATAAATAATATAGTGGTGAAATTTTATTATATACACCTGAAAATATGTATATTATTTTAATATAGATTATAAATGAGAAATATATTTATATATATTCAGAGTGTGCGTGTATATAATAATAAATAATAAATAATAATATAATTTCATTTTAAAGATATTTATAATGCGGTATTGAATATTTAATGTTCTATATTTATTTTAAAATATAAATATAATATAATAATTAAAATAATATATTCAACACCATACAACACGCAACCAATTCAATATCACAGTATATTTTTTGGTTTCATGCATTTATTGAATTTTTTGTAAACACATATTATTCGATATATTATGATTTATATATACTAATCATCCTCTCATCGGTGGCCCTCATAGTGAAGAATTCTCATAACGAAGAAATCTCATAGTGATGAATTTTCATATTCTGTAGAATAATGGCAACGAGAAATACTTCTAAGGAGAATCTGTAGAAATTATCATCGGAAATATACGGATAATCCAAGGAAATTTTTTATAAAAATCCATGGACAGGGTTGCATTCATCATATAACATTCCAGTGGACATCCGTAACAAATCCATAGATATTTCCTCGGATTGAAACTACGGACTACTAACATAAAATGCGAAAATTTTACGGACAAACTACGGACAGTGTTACTATAGATACTGTAAACTATTTTGATATTATTTTTAAGTAATATTATTATTTTAGGATTCAAATTTTATTTTAAACCATCGAAGATCACCGAAAATAGAAAATATTATAAAATTACGTTTACAAAATTATATTATATTATATATTTTAAATTCAAAATGTTGTAATTATGTATTGATAAAATACGGCCACCACTTGTATATGTCAAACTTGAGTTTATATTAACGGTATTTTAAATACTCTAAGTTTAAAAAAAACGAACTTTTCGGCTCGGCAACAATATTTTTAAACTTCTTGGGTTTAAAATTTAATCTATATAATTGTTTGATTATTATTTTAAAACTTTTTAATCAAATTTCGGTGTGGACATATATATGTAACCGAAAATAGTTTAAAAAATAGTCCACCAAATTTTCAACCGGTGTATATATTTGTAATTAAATAAATTATTACTATTAGAAAAATTTATATTTAATTTACAATACAACGCTCACATTTTCAAAATATCTGCTGTTCTTATAATATGTACCAAACAAAGTTTATAAAATCAAAATATAATGTTCTTTTTGTTTCTGGCACAAATTTTAAATATATTACATAGTTTTACTATAAAAGATGTCTATAAATGTATATATGGTATAAAGATTTTAATATTTCAGTACATATAGTGTGTGTGTGTGTGTGGGTGAATAAACATTAAAGATTATATATACCTAATATAGGCTTAGCCTTTCGGGCAAATTGTAATTTTCTTTTAAATATAATGTATACAAATTTTGATATATAATTTTAGGTATGCGTTAAGATTCATATATATGAATTGATTTTCAGTTAAAATACCATGTGTCTGCGCGTGTGGTTACATACATGTAAACTTATGCAGAATATAGTACTTTATTAGTTGTGTAAATTTTTAAATTTTGTGGCATACGGAGTGGATAAATTAGAACAGTATAACACATCAACACATTTTCGTTGTTAAGACGTAACGTTATTTTCAAATTGATTATATCCATATAAATACCCCCACAAGTTCTATAAATTCTATATATAAAGATTTTATTTAAGTACATGAAAGATTTTATATTTACCTAATATTAATATATAGTTAGGCTTAGCCTTTTGGGTAAATTAAAGAAGAACACTTATACCATATTTTATTAAACATATAAATTAATTTCTGATTTGTTGTTGGTGTATTTTATTATGTGAGTGTTCAGAAATTATTTATATTTGATATGGTTTCTCATCCATTCTCAAATTTTACCCAAATTGCTATTATTTTATTGTTTATATAATAATAATCGTGCTATTTTTTTCTATATAAAACGATTGAGAATTAATAAATTTTAATTAAATAATAATGTTACAAATTTAACAGATAACGCAGAAATATTTATAAATTAACCAGAAATCTGATATAGAATTTATATAATCCATATATTTTATGTTATTTATATTCCGTCCAATGGAAATGAAATCAATATTGCTAATTATTTTTATTATATTCTTTTGTCCTATTTATTTATTTGATTGATATTGTGGTTTGTGTATATACAGACGAGCACGTGTTTGTTTGACATACTAATTTGTCATATTGTTTTCGGAGTCGATGTAAACATCTGATTTTTTGAACTATTACATAATAAATCTATATTTATCTATAGCTGTACAGGATTTTCTTGAAAATTTTTATTTCTATAGTACACATTTACAAAAATATAATAATCAATATTAATTATAATTTCATATTTTTCGTATTTGTATATATAAAACTTTTATGTTTTCATTAATAATAAGAAAAATTAGGGGTGAATGTATAATATATTGGGTCTATAACTAAGTTTTAAGTTTTAAGTATTTGGCATCTGAAGCTACAATTTTTGACCATCTTTGTGACAAATTATGGATTCCCTCATAGAAGAACTTCTTAGGTTTTGAAGCAATCCATAAATCCAGCCATTTTTTCATATCTTCGTATGAATTGAACCGCTGTACACAAAGAGCTGACTGCATCGACCGGAACAAATGGTAGTTTGATGGAGCAATGTCTGGTGAATATGGCGAGTGGAGTAGGACTTCCCAGCCAAGTGCTTCTAACGTTTCTTTGACCGATCTTGCAACATGTGGTCTAGCATTATCATGCTGCAGAATCACACGGTCATGTCTGTTGGCATATTCTGGTCGTTTTTGATGCAATGCTCGACTCAATTGGATTAATTGCTCTCGGTAACGTTCAGAAGTGATGGTTTGTCCCGGTTTAAGCAACTCATAGTACACTACACCAAGCTGATCCTACCAGATACACAGCATAAACTTAGAACTATGAATATTGACTTTTGGTGTCGATGGACCTGGTTCACCTATGGTTCACCTGTCTTCAGACGTTTTGGATTATCGTAATGGATCCACTTTTCATCACCAGTCATAATTCGATGCAAAATAGAATGTCTTAGAACCGAAATTTTACACATTGTTTTTCGATTTTCTTGTTGTCTTTCCTTCAATTTATGTGATACCCAATATGATAGCATTTTGGACCATTCCCATCTTCTTTAAACGTTTGGAAACACTTGCTTGGGTAACATCTAATGCCAATGCTAATTCTTCTTCCGTTTGATATGGATCTTCACTGAGTAAAGCTTCCAATAATGCATCTTCAAATTTTTTTGGTGCTCCAACGCGTTCTTTATCACTAACATCAAAATCATTATTTTTAAATCGTCTAAACCAATATTGTGATGGGGAATGTTCAACATAAATTTGTAACAAAAAGCGATAAGTTTCTGCTGCTGTTTTCGTCTGAATAAAATTATTTAACATAACTTCCCGCAAATGCTGTTTTGTTGGTACAAAATTTTCCATTTTTAATTAACTAAAAAAAATACTTCTTTACACTTCACCTGAATGTCATATACTGAATATGAAAGGTGGATTCAACTACTACAATAGCGAAGTATTGCCATTTCACACTGCGTACAAGCAATACTACTTACGACACATATCAGAGTATCCCCAGGACTTAGTTATAGGTCCAATATATATTGTATATATTCTTTAGTTTATATAGATTTTTAAGGTTATAAAAGAACAATTTGTTTTCCAGTAAAAATCACATCCATCTTTATGGTTACACTTACAAGATTATTTTTATAACAATTAAACTATATATGATTATAAATATGTACGCCATATAGGTATACACAAACAATTTTATTTTGACTGATACTCTTCATTATAAAAATATTATATATATCTAAACCCAAAATTGCATAATATACATATATTAAATGTAACAACATCAAAACATTTCCTGTATATGTTATAAATATATATATAGATTAGATATAATAGTAGAGTATATTTAAAGATTATGTAATTATTATTGTTTGAAACTATATTATAATTGAGAAATCTGTTTTCCAAAATACATATTATAATTAACAAAATTGAATGTTAAACTGTAAACAAGTTTTGATTAACAAAACATCGCATCGTTCATATATAGACTAACATAATATATGCGTACTTGTTTCATAAAGTATATATTATAAAAACTTACGCATAAATTCATTCTATCAATATATATTCTCATATACAATATAATAAAACAATCAATATTAATATATTCTATCTATATATTTAACTAAAAATACATATTAATTAGAATATAGTTTAAGGGCATCTATCTACATATAACCTATATGTGCCCCACTCACTATATCCTGTAGTAAGTTGTGTGTACAAAGTCATTGTTTTGAATATAGCGTCCAACACCGTACATGATTTTCACAGATATTCATGTTTTCATAAACTGATAATTTACAATTTTAGTTGAGTAATTTTTCTCTATGTCACGCACGGAATTCGGTGAAATGACCATATCCGTATTCAATGTGCTTTAATCACTGCGTGCCAGCCAAGGAATTACAAGGACTGTTGCAAGTTTGAATATATAGGTCCACACCGAAATTTTATTGAAAAATATACCCTATTGAAAGTTTTAAAATAATAATCAAACCATTATATAGTTTAAATTTTTAAGAAGTTTAAAAAAATATTGTTGCCGAACCGAAAAGTTCGTTTTTTTTTTTAAACTTCGAGGATTTAAATCCCCGAAAATATAAACTATCAAGTTTGACATGTTATGTGTTATGATGAAAATTCAATTTTAATCCAAAAATAATAATATTATTACTTAAAAATATAATACCAAAATAGTTTACAATATTGTATTGTACAAATATGAATTTGGTTTGAAAATTAATCTTAAAATGATAAATGATTTAAAAATCGACGTAAAATTCATTTATTATTTAATAATTCTTTTAGTTTTGTAAAAAGCGTGTAAACTACTAATTTTGGTTTATGGATTAGTTCAAAATTTTCAACCGTATGCAACAACTTTCAATGCACAATCATTTACTATGTTGAACATACATTTCTAATTCATTTAATTGAATTAATTCATTAACGCACACATTATGCAATATTTAAATTTTATTTGATGAAATGAAAAACATTCATACCAAACATAAAAATTGTGGTCATTAAATTGTTTAATTTGCAATTTATTATGCTACATTTACGTGTATTCTAATTATAATCTATAAAATATATATGATTTTTTTTATTACATATAGTTTAATAATACCAATATTTATTTTTTAACAGACACATAAATTCATTTAGACAGATTAAAAACTCATTTTAAATTTTTTGATAAACTTTTTCTAATTTTTTTAAGTATACTTATGCAAGACGAGTACTGATACGAGCACGTATATCCACTAAAAATATATAACATATTATACAAATTTACTGATTGATTATTAAATAATCTCTTACAAGAATATTTATATATTATTTTATATATACGTGTAAATTATCTAATGCATACTAAAACTTAAAACAAGTATACCATATACATATATAGTATAATATAATAAAAATAATGTAAGTAAATATAGGTTGAAATAAAGGTTACCCGCCAGCATATATAATGGGATTTATTTAGATAAATATATTGGAATAAATTAGATGTATGTGTTGCAACTTTTATTTAATTGTAAAGGTTATAATCAATTTATAATTAATTATTCTGTTGCATAATTGATGAAAATAATATTTACAAGTTATAAAGATAATGCATAGATACTTTGAATATAGGATTGATTGATTCGAATGATGACAGAGTTTTTACCACAAAAATCACCACCCATCAGAACAATATATGAATATGCATGTAACAATAATAAACTATATCTAGAAGACTGCGTCCACTTGTGAGAGTTGTACTAATTTCCAACTAAAAAAAAAGAAATCTGGTAGCCCTATATTAATTTTACGAGTTTATTATATTTATATAAGTTTTTATATGAGGTTAAAAGTTTAATATAATGTAAAATATAATATACACATATAGCTTTTATATATATATATTATTATAAAGTGTGGTTGAATAAAGGTTTTTCTTGTACTATATATTGTAGAATATGAAAACATAAAATGATAAGTAACATAAAATTGTATATGTTCTATATAATAGGGTGTCGTCGAAAGTACAGATCAAACCGATTGGTTTCATTAACTATACTATTTATCCAAATACAATCGGGGTTAGTGAAGCACCGATTTTGTTACTTTATGCTATACATAATAGTTTGCACGGGTACTTTCACACGCGAGACATCTCTTAAAAATGTCATTATATTTTTTTTAGCTTAGAATATATGCTGTTTTTGATTTATTTTTGAGAACTATACTCAACCGCATTTGAAATTGTTTCAAATTCATTCTTAAAGATAAATTCTTATGTATTAATGATTTTCATAGATTTTGTGAGCATTTCAATGACACAATGAGTCTATAATCTATATATATATATATATTTATAGCTATAAAGATTTTAATCATAAAATGAACCCATAATTACAGGCACTCCATATATACGTTTGGACTACATTTACTACGACATACTGTTATACATATACAACGTATTTACATAGAAGATTATTTTACTTTTATAGAAGATCCAAAAATATTGTGCATATAAAACTTTTATTGTATAATTTTTGTTTTATTTAATGTATTAATGTGTAAAATGCGAAAGTTATTAAACTTGAAAATGTGTAATTCTTTTTGTAAATAATCATTTGAATTATATTATAAATTTAAATTGTAAATTGTAAAGTGAAATGCCATGTATGGTATATACGAGTTTATGTATCATATAATATGAAACCACATTGTGTATGATGATGTTGATGTTGTTTTTTTGTATATCGCAGACAATTGTAAAAGCGATGATTGTAAACAACAACAGGCATTCGGTTGTTATATATTCTATATATTTAAAATACAAACAGTTTTTACAACATAATTTTTATACGTACACCCAATTCTCTTTGTACACGATTTTGTAACAACACCGGCGATCATCAATATACTTTTTTTATATACGAATTTTTTTTGTTCTAACACGAATCGCAAAAAAAAAATGGGTTTTTCGTAGTACAAACTTTATCGTAGTACAAAACGCAGTTGTGTGTTCTGAAATTATAACTGGTTCACAAGATTTTAACGACATGCAAAAAACTTACATCGAAGAATTGATTACGTTCTTTGAACGAGAACGATTTGATTGAATTTATGACAGTTTATGATAATGAAGAAGTGGCGATAATGACGAATTCGACAGTGAAGTTCAGCTATTAACACGGCTGATTTAATTGGCGGGGCTTGAAATTTGCTACAAGTATGGAACAACATTTTCTTACTCATGATTCGGGTATGGAGTGTGCATTAACATTTCAACGTAATCTAAAGTTTTGTGTTTAGCTGAGATATCAAGAATTATATAAGCAAATTGAGAAACCAAAAAAATAATAGTTCTTAATAACAGACATTGTGACAACAAAATAAAAACAACTGAGCATTTTTGATCCAGTTTGTAATACAAACGTGCATGCTTGTTATCAAGTAGAGATGAATATTTGTATAGTAGATTTTTATTCCCAATTTCAATATAAATTTTTATATGTTGAATGTACGACTTATGGACTGAATTTGCACGATCTGCTATAAGAAACGTGACTACCGTGTAAAAAAAGAATTGGCTGTATTTTAAAGTTAAATATATTTTCTTTAAAAATTTGATGAGAATGTAATTATTAAATATGTTTGAATGAGATTTAAAATTCATGTTTCTTTTTCGCAAATTTTTTTAATAAATTATACTTGTTGATTATATATACATATGATAAAGATTCTTTGCAGTGTATATATACAGAGTATCCACGAGCGGTGGGAATTTCTTGAAGATGGTGTTGAAGGACATAATTGTAAGTCGAAATTACTAAATGACATTTTGCGAATTGGGTCTCTGTTTCCGAGATACGGCCCTAAGAGATTTTCTCGGTAGTCATCATCATTAATAGACCAATAATTTCGAAAGTAAGATAAATACAGATAATTTATAGTATACCGAATTTGTAAAGAATTAAATTCTGAATTATATTGTGTTATAAATTTTTTTATAACTTGCTTCAGTTTCGAGTTATTGAACAATATAATTGAAAAATAAATATCTTTTCCCGAAAATTTCGTACTAAAATGAATTTTTCTTAATAATCTAACTGCGCAACATATTATTTTTATGTGAAAAAGGTAAAACTATTATTTCATTTAAAACTTATAAATGTTTGAAAAAGTGGTGTAAATATATAAATAAATAAACAACAAATTCAAATTATAGCTATTTGGAACAAAAGAAGAATAGGCTTGTTAAAATTTCGTTTATTCATAAGCAAACACCGCCTACTCTTCTTTTGTTCCAAATAGCTATAATTTTACTGTTTTTATTTCTACATTTAACACCACTTTTTCAAACATTTATAACTTTTAAACTGGCAGTCATAGCTAAATGAAATATTTTACAAAATTGTAGCGAAATAAATTAGTTTTACTTTTTTGACAAAAAAAAATATAATGTTGCGCCGTTAGATATTAAAAAAAAAAAATCATTTTAGTAAGAAATTTTTGAGAAATGATATTTATTTTTCAATTATATTGTTCAATAACTCGAAACTGAAGCAAGTTAAAAAAAAATTTGTAACATAATTTAATTCTTTACAAATTCGGTCTACCGTAAATTTTCTGTATTTACCTTACTTTCGAAATTATTGGTCTATTAATGATGACACTACCGAGAAAAATTCTTAGGGCTGATTCTCGAAAACAAAGACCTAAATTGAAAATTGTCATTTAGAAATTTCGACTTACAACGATGTCCCCCATTATCTCCTTGAAGGAATGCACACCGCTCGTGGACACCCTTATATTTAATTCACATATATAATCCACATATACTAATTTTTTTTATTTACACAGACAATTTCTTATTCCATATTATCTTAATGTTATTAAAACAAAGTTATTGCCATTGGCAGCATATATACTTTTTTTTTTATTTTGTTTTTATTTTCTGTAATTTATTTATTGTCAATTTTCTCAGTTTTTATTTACTATTTTATTATAAGACAGTATGAACACTGTCTACGACTATATTTATATATCAGCCCAGCACACAATTCACATTTTCATTTATACACATATCTCGCGTGTATCTTCTGTATATCAAAAGTAATATATATATATAAATATATAAACAATCAAATGGCACATAAATTCGAATCAAATGCTATACATTTTCTATATATATTTTTTCTGTACAAGTTATTGTTTTATTAATACAAAAGTTACTAAAATAATATATAATTTTGATTTTGTATAGATTTTTATTTGTATATATTAGGTTGTCAAATATCTCCCTTCCGCCTTTTTGTCTTTTTAATTTCGCGGCTATGTACAAAGCGCTACAGAGCTCGTATCTGGCAACACTGTACATAATTTGAAAGCTCTTGACATAACAAACAAAACGACGCTATGTATGATTAGTTTGGATATTGCGTTCAACAGTTATAGACGTGTAAACATGGAGTTCACTAACGCCGAAATTCGCGCTATTTTAAAGTTTTCCTTCGTTAAAGGCAAATCCCCTAGAGAAACGTTCCGTGAGATTAATGGTGTTTTGGGGGATGGTACTCTATCACTTCGAACCGCGGAGGAATGGTTTCGACGATTCAGAGCCGGTGAAAACGACACCATGGATAAGCCAGCCGGCGGAAGACCTGTGACGACAAATACCGATCAAATCATGGAATACATCGAGTTAGACCGGCATGTGGCATCTCGTGACATCGCCCAGGAGATGGGAGTTAGTCACCAAACCATTTTAAACCATCTGCAGAAGGCTGGATACAAAAAAAAGCTTGATGTTTGGGTGCCACATGAATTAACAGTGAAAAATCTAATGGACCGAATTTCCATTTGCGAAATGCTGCTGAAACGGAACGAACTCGACCCATTCTTGAAGCGGATGGTGACTGGCGACGAAAAATGGATCACATACGACAATATCAAGCGAAAACGGTCGTGGTCGCAGGCCGGTGAATCGTCCCAAACAGTGGCCAAGCCGGGATTGACGGCCAGGAAGGTTTTGCTGTGTGTTTGGTGGGATTGGAAGGGAATCATCCACTATGAGCTGCTCCCATATGGCCAGACGCTTAATTCTACCATCTACTGCGAACAACTGGACCGCTTGAAACAGGCGATCGACCAGAAGCGTCCAGAATTGGCCAAAAGGAAGGGTGTAGTGTTCCACCAGGACAACGCCATACCACACACTTCGTTGATGACTCGTCAGAAGCTACGGGAGCTCGGATGGGAGGTTTTATCGCATCCACCATATAGCCCGGACATAGCGCCAAGTGATTACCACCTGTTCCTGTCCATGGCGAACGCCCTTGGTGGTGTAAAGTTGATCTCAAAAGAGGCTTGTGAAAAGTGGCTGTCCGAGTTCTTCGCAAATAAGGAGGGGGGCTTCTACGAGGGAGGTATTATGAAGTTGCAGTCTAGATGGAAACAGATTATCGAACAAAACGGCGCATATTTGAACTAAATCCGATTACTGTAACACTTTTTATAAAGCATTGAATAAAGAGCAAAAAGGCGGAAGGGAGATAGTTGACAACCTTATATAAGTTTTTTGTGGGATTTTTAGTAATATTAATATTATAGTATAAACAAAAAAAAAATACAATATAGATAAACATAAAGTTGAATATATAAACATTAATATAGATTTCGACGAGTATTCGTCGTGAGGTTTTTGATTATACAATATATATTTCGATGTTGATCTTATTTTCATTTTCAATAAAAAAAAAATTTTTATTATTGTGTTTATTGAAAATGTAAAATCCCCTGTAGATATTGCACATAGTTTATTTATATAGACAATGAAATTGTATAAAAATGTCAAATATTTGATATGATTGAAAATGTAATTGAATTGTACAAAATATAGAATTTACAATTGCGGTTAAAAGAAAATCATTGTATAATACAAATTATATTTTATTCATAAATTATTGTATGGATGTATACGAAAACCGGATGATGATTCGATCGCGAATATACATAAATCAGTATTAATATGATGTAATTTATTAATTTGAAATTTATATTAATTTCATGTATTGTGTATTTTTATGTTATATTCATATATCATTTATTATACAATGGCTGAGAGAGAGTGGAGCACATAATATTATTTCCTATAAAATCAATATATAATAATTTTTTAATTGTCATAACGTTATGAATTTAGCTTTGAACTGCGTTCGACGTGTATACTACACGTCACTCCAAATCCCTATAGCGGTGCGGTTGAAGTGTACACACGCAGAGCCCGAAGTCGACTCGACTCAAGTCGACTAAAAGTCAGGAGTCGGTGATTTTTGGACTAAAGCCGGAGTCGGACATTTTTGCGACTTAGTCGACTAAAGTCGACTAAAATCATATTTTTCCATGTATTATATTGTGCCACAAAAAGTCTGTTACTTTGACAATTTAAATTGTTTTATTTTTTCATTTTATAAAAGATTTGATTTTTTCACTTTTATGAATAACATAATTTTTATGTTTTAGAAATCTTATTACTTAAGTTATAAAAATTAACAATTTTTACAAAAAATAATATAATGAAATTTAAAATATCAAAATTATTTTTTAAATAACAAGGGTTTTATTAACAGAGTTTATTAAGAAAAGAACTGTGTATAAAGATGAATACTGCTAGAAGAAGGAAAATAGATCATTAATATTAAACACAGCAGATTTTCAACAAGAATAAGAAAAGAAGTAAAATGCATTAATTTTTTTCATTCAATTTAGCTATTCCGTCTAATATTTAACTGTAAATTCAACTATTCTGTCTAAATACACAATTGACAAGATGATTTATTAATAAACCTGTATTACATCAATGCCAAATATTATTTATTATTATATTTATTTAATATTTATATTTCTACTATTTTTCTTGTCTGAAATCTACAACAGTCAGAAAAGTTTGGGTAAACCGTCAATTTTTAATCACAAAGGAAGATAAAAATTAAAATAACAAAAGCATTTGCATTTATCAAAACATTTATTATATATTATACAATATATAATACAAAATTAAAAATAATTAAGAAAATAATTCAAATTTTAAATTAAATTAAAAATTAATTAAATTAAAAAGAAAATCAAACAAATTATTCAATTATTATTAAATATTTAAATACGAAGAGTTAAAGAAATCATTTTTCAAACTCTGTGTAAACAGATTCCATAACTAAATTAAAGTTGTCATGTACAACACACAATTTATTTAATTTAGAATAATGTAGACTAGATCTCTTAGCTGTCATAAACCCACCTGCAGTAGAAAACGCTGCTTCACTAGAAGCACTCATTGCTGGGATCCCGTGAAATATTTGAGCCAGGACAGCCAAATTGGGGTAATTATCTTTATTTAATTGCCACCATTCAAGTGGCTCTAAATTTCGGTTTACATCAATAGCGATATATTGTTTAATTTCATTATTTACATCACTATTTGTAACAGGTGATAGTGCATCTAATAAAGACAAACGGGCTTGTTTTGCAGCTCTCGAACAATCAGAATTTGTATTTTTATTATCTTTCTCAACTAGTATTTTCTTTTTTTCGACATACACAGAATTTTCAGTTAGTTTTTCAGCTAATATAATTTCTTTTGACTTAGATGTATACTTATATATATATTCCATATTTTTTTGTGACGGATCCAGTAACAACAACATTATAAAAACTAAAACAAACAAAAAACACAAGTCACACACAAAAAGTTTAACCGGATGGATCGTAAAAATGTACCAAAATTATGACACATAATTGTGTAAAATCAACATAACAAATATACTTACTTACTACTTACAGGTGCGGTTTTAACCAACACACTTCTCTAACCGGACCATGACAAATATAATTAACAATTATTTCACATAATTGTGACCTATTACTGCTATAAAAAAGTCAACCAAATTTAATATATAAAAATGTTATGCTTCTAGTTACGTCGGAGCTCAAAAAAGCATTGATTTTCCATATAAAATTTAGTAACCAAAATATGCAAGTTAAAATTTTACTCAAACTGAACGCAAATTTTTTACCCGCAGACAGAAAAAAGTTTAGCAAAAATGCAACGAAATATATGTTAAATTTCTTTGTATAAAGGTGAACGCACTGAACGCAGTCTACGGTTATGAACACGCTCATTATTTGGTCGAATATAATGAAAAACATCGACTTAAAGTCGATGAGTCGGCGCCGCCGACATATTTTTCTCTTTAGTCGGAGTCGACAAAAACTCGACTTTAGTCGACTGAGTCGAGTCGGAGCCGACGATTTTTTGACAAAAGTCGGAGTCGGTCAATATGCATCGACTTCGGGCTCTGTACACACGTGGTGTGAATTTAAGAATTACCATTGCATTTAAAAAACTAGAAATTTCAATAAAATGTAATAAGAATATTATCTGTATACGTTTTCTTTCTATTACAGATAAAACTATCCAGCAGTAATTACCGATCCAACGTTATGTTTTGAAATAATTTGTTTTTATATTGAAATGATATAAACTCGAATGACCATTCCGGGGGAATGGATATTGATACACGGCTTAAACTTAAATCCGTAACCATTTCGGAATGGATATGGCTTATGGTATAAAGGCGCATAATAAATACGCAAAAAAAATTAATTTGTTATAAATTGTATAATTCGAACGAATCCAAATAGTTCAAAAAAATTATACAGTGTATTATTATTTCATACAAATATTTACTGATAGTTCACGAAAAATCGATGCACTAGTGAAACGATTTTTAATCTCTTATTATATCGCTCAATAATACAAATGCTTTAAAATTAATCTAAACGTAAACTTTGTAATTTCAATACATAAAAATATTAAAATAAGTTAAATAATAATAGCCGTTTGAGAAAATTAAATAATATATATAGGAAAATCAAAACCTATACTAAAATTATAATATAAAACCAAAGTGATAATAATATTTGCATATTTTATGTCTAAAATTTTGGGTATAAATAAAGGTATAAATGCGGTAACCTCAGTCAGTATAAAATTTAAATGTGTTTATTGTTTATTTATAAATTATAAATTATATTATAAAAATGAATTCCTTATCCAAATGGATAAAAAAAGGGTAATGATAATAAATAATGTTATATATAGGGAACTATAAAGGTAAAAGCAAAAGAGCAAATATATAAATATAATAAGATAAAATATAGGAAATAGAAATAGTTAGTAATTTAACGTGATAATGTCTCTGAATGGAAACGCATAAATATGAATATTATATAAAGGATTAACTATAAAATTTTTGTTTTAAAATAATTTAATTTACGAAATTTTGCAAAAAGTATATAGATTAAGTATAGATTTAAAAATAGATAAAAATTATACGTAGTTTAAAATTAATATATGTAAAATAAATATATACAATTGTGTTTGACTAGTTAAATAATATATGTGGAATAAGTGGGAATTTGAAAAGCAAATCTCGTACTATATATAGGCGAATAAACCCCACACACCAAATAATTGGTGTACAACATGGCCTCGTATCGGACAGGATAAACGGCATCGGACTCAAACAACGAAAAAAGGACAACAATAATTAAGCTTCTTTCGGATTCGGAATTGGAAAACGTTAGCTGTATGTGGGTCAGGTTGGGAAGCGTGTTGGAAAAGGGAAAAAAAAACCGCACCTGGTTATTAATACTATGGAGTAAGTAAGTAAGTTCAATTATATATATTATAGCACTTGAATAATTAATTATATATCGAAAATTATAAATTTAATTTCAATTTGTATATAGCAAATTCTCAAAATAATTTAACATAATCATAATTTTACATGAAATTTATATCGCATGTGTATTATACAATCATAAATATATGAATGCAGAACAAATATATATAATTTAGTATTTCGTTATAAAAATTGCAAATATGTATTCCGTTTATATTTGGAAGAGATTAGATAATAATATAATTAAATGAAATTGTAGATAATAATTTATTAAATGAAATTGTGATTGATAGTTTATTATATAATTATACGGAAAATTGTATTTATGAAAATTTAAATTAAATGGATTTATGGAAATTATAAATAATTTACAATACAAAATTGTTTGTTTTATATACTCGTATTTCAGTGGCGACGCGTGAAAAAATGTTTTCAGATTGCAATATCACTCTATATTTTTCTGGTAGCCGAGTTGAAAGTAGACTACATTATGAAAACGAAAATGAATTGTTCACTTACTAAATTTTCCGGAAAATCGACTTTTAAGAATTATCCACTTTTTGAATTACAGGCCATGGTTTTAACGGACTTTCAGTTTTGAATACAGAATTGCAAATTATAATTAATTTTTAATCTTTCATAGAAGATATTTTTAAAGTCGATTCACACGTTCAAAAGATATGATCGATTTTCCGTTTTATGTTAGTGAAATTTTGTATGAAATATTGATATTGTATAAATTTTTTGTACCACTTTATACAGTACCACATATTTCTTTATATTTTCTATGCCATCGATTGGAAAATTGCTCATATCTGTTGAACGCGTTAATCGATTTTAAAAATCTTTTCTATAACTGGTTGGAAATTGATTATAATTTGCAATGCTGCAAAAGCAAAAATGGAAATCCTTTAAAACTATGGCTCGTAATTAAGAAAGTAGATTTTCCCGAAAATTTAATTTGGTGAACACCCAGATTTTTTTTCATAATTTAGTTTAATTTCGGTTATAAGAAAAATATAGCAATATTGAAAACTGAATGCTATTTCTCAGCCTTCGCCACTGGCGTATTTATGTGACGACTGTATATCCGAAGCGGAAATATTTTTCTAATTTTCTATATGAAAGTTGTCATTCATTTTTATTAACACACACGCGATAATGACCTCACAATTTAGAAATTTATTAAAATACATTCAATTCGCACATCAAAAACATTATTGTTTTGCTCAAACAATATTTAGGAACCGCAAACACTTTAATATACATATAAATTGAACACGAAGGTCATCCGAGAAGACATATAGGTCTATCTCAATATAAGTGCTAAAGCAATTAATAAATATTTATTTATGTATAACTATAAACCAATACATAATTATATAATTATATATAAAACGGCAAAACATAAAACTATATATTATATATATATATTGTATATTATATATAAATAGATATATATATTCAAGTTCACGAGTTAGTTGTCATCGTCCTAAATTATGTTGAAAAAATATTAAGTTTACAAAAATAATATTTATGTATTACTTCTTATTAGTGAGTATATAGTTAGTTTCTCACAAAAATTTGTGTATTCCTGTTTTTCTATTTTTTCGACACTGTAAAACTAATCTTACACACAACCACATTCATTCCACAATACAATATAGCCAGCCAGTGTATACGTACACGAATAATTATTAATTTTTTATCTTTATTATTTTCATCTTTTTGTTTTTTTATTGATAGAATATTTCAAAAAAGTTGACATTTTGCCAAATGCACCCATATTTTTGGTAAACAAAAAAAAATTATAGAGTTGTTGTAAAAATGAATATGATGCTATAAGCTAATTGCTTCTCAACTCGACACACCACAAAACTATGACTACCGCAATGATATCGTTTATATAAAAAAAAAAAATCTCTATTATAAAAATAGAGTCAAAGTGTTTATTCTTAGATTAGCATATTTGTTGTTGACTTTCTTACAAACATAAATACAATATAGCATTTATTTTTATTATGTGAATACGCATATAGAATGTTAAAGACAATTTTATAAAAACAGCTGGTCTTTTGTTTGTTATATGACTTATATATATTGGCGCACAAGAAATATATACATTGTAGTATAATATTATATTTAATATAGAAAATATTGTGACACCTACGAATTTTTCGATTTGTTGATCATAAATACACACAATATTTTACTATACACGATATATATAAAAATTCAAAAAAACATATGTATATGAATAAAAACGAATCACTGGGGGCATCATATAGTATTTTTAAATTTCACACACATATTTTCATAACAAAAAAATAATACATATTGCAATCATTTTTTAGTTTAGTAAAGGTGTCATTTTTTCTCGATAACAAATTACTACATGTGCTCTAGCCGACGAAGTTCACGTAAATTTTCGTAGAAGATTTCATTTTTTTTTTGCATTATACTTCAAGTTATTTATAATTCAATTATTGTGTTAAAATTAAAATACATATAAATATAATACAAAATATAAATATAAAAATATCTCATTCTCTATAAAAAAAAATGAATATATAAATACTAAAATATTGTGTTTTTTTTATGATATCTACAAAAATATTCGTATTCTGGTATACTCCTCGAAATTATTATAATGAAAAATCTATTATTATATTATTGTACAATTATAATTAGTTGAATGTTAGAGTCAGTAGATATAATGCAGTTATTTTATAATTTATACAAAATGTAACACGTAATTCAATGCAATATGACTAAATCTGAGAAAATGCATTACATTTTTCCATATCACTACATTTTTCTTATGTGGGTTAACGTAGATTCAATTATAACAAATAATAAACACCGAACTATTTTAGGACACTTATTGGGTGTTCATATAAAACGTAACTAACACACTATTCTTAAAACAACTAATTATTTTAATATTTTAATAATATATTATGATACTGAACCGCAATCTCTGCTGGTTTCGTTAAGATTCTTTTCAAAATTTATTTTTATAATATAATATTAATATATTTAATTAGTATCTAACCGTACATGATAGGGTCGTACTATGGCTAATAATTTTATATAAATATATATATATAAATAATTCAGGCCACTACACTATTAATTTATCATTTTTAATTATGGGCCATATAGTTTTAACGTATTCCCATTTTTTGTATCCAGAATTATAAATTATCAATTGGCAATCTTTCATATAAGAGATTTTCCATCAGATGTTCAAAGAAATTTATGATAGTCTGTATAAAGTTAACAGCTAAATGGTACAACAAATGTATGCAGTATCATTATTGCCTACAAAATTTCACTGACATTATATGGAAAATCGTGATTTTTTCAAAGCGAGAATTGATCTTATGAAACTCTTCCATAAAAGATTGAAAATTCATTATGATTTGCAATTCTGTATAACAAAATGGGAATCCATTGTAATGATTTCCCGTAGATATCCTGAAGCAATCATCTTATATCTATAATCTAATAAATATTATATCAATGATTGCTTTCGAATTAAAATATGTATACCACAACTATGAAAAATAACTGAGGTTACTGCTACATGTCCGGGAAAATACCTCACGAAACATCATTGCGTATATTATAGACCGATTTCACTATTGCTAATTCTGTTAAAACTTTATGAAAAAATAATTTCTAAAAACATTGAAATCAATCATTTAGATAAAACGTGATTATAATATCGCACAGATCATCAATTTGGTTTCAGCAAAAATCGTTCTATAATTGAAGATATAGAAGGAGAAATGTTGTTCTGATATTTTTCATTCATTTTAATTAAAGTTTTGCAATGTAAAAAAAGTGTATACATATCAGATAAATATATTTCAGAATAAAACAAGAAGGAGCCAATTGTGAACATAAAGAAAATGGAACCATGATAATAAGACTATAATGTTTGTTGGCAGCACCAGAATAAACTGTAAAAATTCAAGGGTTTATCAATCAAATTGATAGCAAAACATGAAGAATTAGCTTACACGAAACGAAATCAGTACATGTCAACTTCACAAAATAAAAGTGTTGCATATTAAGAGGTCGGTATTTATCAACATAACCGCAACAATCACCGCATTATTACTTACATATAGACATAACTCGATAGATGCTATAAATTGCGTTGGAAAATTTACGTAAATACGAAAAAAGAAGAACTGGACTGTAGACATCATACGCTATAAGAAAACGGTTAGAAAATAAATGGTTAGTTTACATACAATTCTTGAAACATGTTTGAACATTTATGACGTTCAGCTCTGGCGTTGCACCAAAATAAGTAATCTGAACATAATGTATAACGCTGTGACAAACAAAGTATTAAGAAATTTTGCTTTGGTACCTTGGTACCAACAAAACCACATAAACCTATATACACATAAGGAACTACTGAAATGGACAAAGTGTTGCATAATAAGCTTTTTGCACAAAATCAATATGGCTTAAAAACGTAAAACCTTTTGGGATATTATAAAAATGATTAAGATTGACATAAATAGAAAAATGACTTATTTAGTCATAATACTATATATTCTAATAGTATAGAGGCGGTATAATTCTTTTAAAGTGGTCGTACCAAAGGCAGGTGTTTTTAATGGATTTAAAATACCACACTATACTGTATGAGTTGCGCTTTTGCATTTCCCATGCCTATTGTTATTTAGAGTAGAGATTATTTAATCTTCGAAAATATACATAAAAAGTAATATTTATTATAAAAAATCTAAAATCTTTGACAGAAAAAACCTTACAATATATTATTATTAATATAATATAAAATAAAAATATATAATTTTTTTCCTTTATTTCTAAATCTAAATTAATTATGACAAATTTTAATTAAAAAAAAATTTCAATGTTGAGATGAAAAATAATACATAATAATATGTAGTAAGTACAATACAATTAAAATTAATAAATTAACATAAAAATGTTTGTATGTAAATAAGTATACATTATTGCCTTGAACGCGACAGTTTAAAAGATGCGGATATGAGAATAGGTCAAGATCAAGGCATTGTACTTACAAATCTTTTCGTATTTATTTATATGTATATACTGTGTATTGGTGAACAAAACAGTTCTGTATTTATAGAAAAATTCGTCAATTTAAATTAAGCCAATTTTTATTATTATTATTATTATTATTATTATTATTATTATTATTATTATTTTAATCACATGCATCATATAAGAAAATATATAAATACAAAATATACCGATTTATTTATATATTACAAACTGATCTTGGCATTCAAAATAATAAATAATTAAATAATCTCCGATATATAAATGTTAATGATCTTATATATATATATAGAGTTTAACAAATAATAATATATACGCATTTATTATTATTATAACAAAACAAAACACAAATAATTTATTTCCGTTTTTTTTCTTGCTAAGAAAAGAAAATATTATTTTGTTATTAATTTAATAATGTACAATATATACAATAGCAATAACCTTTTTATTTGTATAGCTATATCGTTACACCTATATATAGATACATAGATAATGAGTTTATTATTATAATTAATATGTCTGTAGTCCTTACAACAAATAATTTATTAAAATATATAGAAATTCAATGAGTTTACACAGCAAATAACATAATTATGCCAACATATAGACAGAGAATATATAGATAATATATAAAACTATATTAAATGACTGTGGCATCGCGTCGATTGTAAGAAAATGTCTAAATTTAATAATAATAACTTTAATTACAATTTTAAATGTAAAATATTACTATTGTATATTAAATGTATTTATATACAAATACCTAAAATAAAGTTATCTATAGATGCAAATACTTTAAATTAAAGTTATCTAGATACAGATACAGTTACTTTTAATTAAAGTTATCTGGATACAGATATAGATAAAACAAATAATATTATTTTGAAAACAATACCTCGATTTTAACATTTTAAATATTTTTATTATTTACATTGTTGCTGTAATGTTTCGGTATAGTAGCTTAATGTTTCAGCAAGAGCTAATGTAGATCGGATACACAAAATGAGAATGTTCAACAATCTTCGACTCATAAACAAAATGCAATAACACAAAGGCCGTTTTTATTTATTTCTCTTGTGTAAACACAAACGCAAAAGTAACACAAATTGGTTCGTTTATTGTCCTTGTGTGCTATTTGAGTTAAACACTCAATAGCACAGTGATACAGCGCTGATGTTTATTAATCATGAAATATAGCTGGTCCAAATACCACTATTTTCGTAGGAAATTTTACAGTATTTATTTTAATACTGGAATTTTTCAGCTGCGGGTGACCATTTGTTTGTTTATGGAATAAAAACAAAAAACGGATATCTATGAAATTATGGTGTTGGAGCTACTCAAAGATTAACAATGTCTGCACATATCACTATGGTCTAATCAGCCATATAAAAATAATAGAATTATCAAAACATCTTTCGTAAATTGCAGTACAATTGGTGAATTGTTATGATATATACTCCCATTCGGAGTAATTTATCAACTTGGTTTTTATTAATGCTTATAAGATGTCGTATAAGCTACACTTGGAGCAATATATGACTTACTGGTATTTCAGTCATAAGACAGCCGTTTAACAATTGAAATTTGTTCAAAACCTCACTCCGGCTATAGTGTGTTTTGTTATATATAGAGAGATATTTTTTTTGAAAGACTTCTAGCAAACCACTTGGCAATCCGGTGCTTGAAAAACAGTTCACAACTATTTTTTACGAGAACAATAGCCGTCTGTTTGCGATTGTTGTTGTTTTAATTATCTGTTTTGTATTTAGGTAAAAATACATGATTTTGTTAAAACAATATTTTATTTTATGCATTGATATGCAGTATTTTTTGAAAATGTCTTACTTTCCTGCGATAAGTGCGCATAATTACAGTACAGTTAATTGTAATATTCACTGTGTTTTCTTTAAAAAGAAAATTATTTTTTATGAAATTGTTCAGACACACAATGAACGCTGAAAATAATAGTAAAAATTTGGTTTTATTATTTCTATAACGCTGCGTGTAAAAATTAAACTGATTTGATAAATTTGTGTATCATTTCATTTATTTTCCGACGTATTTCTTTTTGAATTTTCACAATACAATGCTAAAGTCAAAATGAAATAAATACTTATATATGTTACATCTAATGACACATTTATACACATCGTTCATTATTACCATTGATTATTTGTACACCTATACACACATACTCCAGTAAACAACAAAAATTGTTGAAATTTTCGCATAGAAAAATGTGACAATTTTTTTTTTTTTTGTTAAAATTAGCATGCAAATACCTAACCATAATTGTATCTATAGATGAGTATGTAGCTATAGATACTTTAAAACGTAATCATATAGATGCATTAAATGTATCTAGACTAGATAAACAGTGGCTATAAAAAAATTTAATAAATGTTTACATAAAATTGTTTACATATAAGAGTATAAATAATAATCAAAATATTATTTAAATTACTATATGGGAATGGTATGTCACATTTGAATCGAAAGACAAATATTATTAACATATGAATTAAATCATAGATAAATAAAAGAAATAAATGATAATTAATCGTTATGGAACTTATACTGCTATTTTAAATATTGTTTACTATCACCATTGATCTAATAAAAATATTTACTATTAAATTTTCGTTAACCATCAATTGTTTATTTGACGATAGCATATAATTGAATTGATGCGGTTCATGAATTATGTTACCTCCAAAGTGATATAATAAGCTATGTAAATTTCGGTTGTCATTTAATATAGAGTTCCGCATTAAAAAGTAGCTTATAAAATGAAATTGAACATTTTTTATTCTATAACCTCTTTACTAATATATTGTTGATGATCTATAGCACCTTGTCGAATACCAGAATTTAATAACATATACTATTTAAACATTGAATTAAAAACATAGTGTTCATACTCATATATAAAATTATTAGTTACAATTCAATTAATAAATTTTTATATATTAATAAACATAATATTATAAACATACCTGTTTTAACTAATTTAAAGGTTACATTATTATGTGATTTAATTGTTTCATTTAAATTCGGATGAGTACAATCTTTTAGTATGGCATTTTGAGTAGCCATATTATTGTTGGCCGCTGGGCCTAGGGAGCCTCCACGGGCTCCCCGCCACCCAAACAGGCTACGATGAGTGGTTTTTGTGGTTTCTGAAATTAAATGAAGAAATAAATTATTACAATAAATTATAAAGTGAATGCAAAAGTTATATATGTAATAATTTATTTATTAAATTAATTAATTATAATTTTTCACACACTCATGTATATGTAATATATTATTTATTATTTATATGATTAAATTATTAAATGATGTGTGTGCCTACATAATTATATGATAATTATTGTCGAAAATGAAAGCATATACAAAACAAAATGTTTAGTTATTTAATTAAATTGATATGAAATTTATATATGATCATCGCACAATCATGCAAAATCAAGTTAAATCTGTTTAAAATCCAAAATACAATGTTCTTGCATTTAAACGAAATGACAATATCGCTTTACTTATTTATTTTGTTGCATTTATTGTTAAATTTATAAAATAAAATAACAACAGAAATTTGTCTTAATTAGTTGAAGCAACAAAATCACAATAACATAGATGGTAAAATTATTATATGAGAATTAAGATTATTTAATGATGATGGCGTGCAATAATGTCATTAACTATGAAATGATTGTAATAAGGAAACATAAAATAAAATTATATTATATCATTACAATAAATTATTTTATATCACTCTGCGATCTTATCGATACTTATAAAATTTATATTATATATATTTATTCAAATAAAACAATTCGATAAATTATTATTTAATTTTTGTGCTTGTGTTTTATTGCAAATTACACACGTGACCATGACTTTTACATAGTTTATTATTATATAAGCTTTTTTTTTTTTTATTTATTTACTTTTTGTATTTGTAATATATTTAATTTACTTAAAACATCGTGTATATGTAAATTAAAGTACTTTTGCGAAGACCGTAAAAATCGCATTATTATATTGTAATAATTATTGTTAAAATTTAAATTGTTATATTGTAGTTATAATAATACGATACATTTCAATTAAGTTCATTTATAGGTAAATGTATTTAATATGGGTTCATCCATTGCCGTGTACTATTAAAAAAGCCATATACAATTTTTATTTTATAGTATACCATATATAAAAAAAAACTATATATACGTTGATTAGTCATGATTTGAAAAAATTAAATTAAATGATTTGTTTAACTAAATAAAAATACTTAGTTTTTTCAACTGAATTTATCATTTCGTCGTTTATGGAATCAATTATTACATTTCTCTGTAAACATAGTGTTAGACGGACGATATTCAATATTTATATTAAGTCTGTGCAATGCATTCACGATATTATGTGGTGGCTATAATGGCAATCATATAAAATTAATGGAATTAAAAAAGCAATTATTTTTCGATAATTGCACAGCAATTTTTCCATAGTAATGACTGCCAAAATTAAACTAAAGCGACAATGTAACGCAGTTGTAATCTTTAATTAACAATTGACATTTGAAAAAAATTCATTTTACAACAATAGATCACCTGACTTAACGCCATTATATTTTTACGGTACGCAATAAACTACAAGGCTTTGATATGTGTGAAGCGATAAAAAAATGGTTCGCACATTGAAAATTTTATGTAATTTTTGTATTTGAAAATGGAAATATCTCGTTGTAGTAGGCGTCGTACGAAAAAATTTAATACGGATTTTTGTAGCTAATAATTAGTAGAATAAAAGAAAAATAAAAAAGCGATTTTTTTTAATAAACAAAAGTAGTAGGTTACTTTTGTGAAAATATTACAAGTTTTCACGATGATTTTTCGACTTTGATGGTTAAATAACTCGAAGACTATTGAACTGATTTTAAATATAATATATATTAGATATATTAGATTCGAGGAAGGTGTTACCTTTTCGAATTGTTATTAAAATCTAAAATCCATGTTGATTTGTGGATGTAGTGATAATGATTTGTGGATGTAGTGATAATGCAAAACGAAAAAAATTTAAAGGGTGAAAAGTGGCACCAGGAGTTACAATCGAACATACCTGTAGAACAATTTTTTGCTGGAAAAAGTTCCATGATTACGGTACTTTCGGCTGTGTACGTACCTACTGGGACATTCTGTATACTCACATAATTGATAATTACCTATTTGTCGGCAATGATTATGATGGATACACGAGTGGCGCTATATTACGGACAGAAGGTTTAAGCTTATATATATATATATCAGATTTATATTCTACTCTATAGGTGGATGAAATCGAACCCGAATGGTGGTCATTTGATTCGATATCCCCCCAAAAATATTTATAAATATCCAATTAATCAATTCAATACATGTAAAATGTATAATGTAATATAAACCTCTCCATCAATATATCTATATAGCATTTATGATTAGTATGAGTATGGATCACCATTTATATTCTTTACTTACAATTCACATTGTTAAAGTATTATATTGTCAATAAATAGCATAATATAACTCCATATATTTTATAAATAAAAACTAATTTTTCTCTCCAGTCTCCATATAACAATAACACACATATATGTAATACGTGAACAATTATGAAGGCATTTGGGACTTATCAAATTGTCTTTATATATAGAATTGTTATATATACGAGTAGATAAATATAATATATAACAAAATAATATAGATAAAAAAATGTTTTATATCAAAGGCACACAAAGGGGAAAAGTTAATTTGCCTTCAAAACCAATTTAAGAAATAATATATTTGTGTGTGTGTGTGTGTGTGTGTATGGAATGTACGCGTAAAGAAAAATATAATAAATATAGTCGCTTGTTATATAGATCTTGCAAAAGTTAAATATTTATAAGCACAAACAAAAGAAATAAGAATATAATATATATTTTATGCGTTTATCATAACTTTTATCTAATGTGAATTGGTTTTTTACTAATTGCTATCTCATACATATATTATATATATATTTGCACAGGATGTCAAATAATTTTTAAGACTGACACATCGATGGACTTTGGTGCACAGTGGTGCCATCACAGTAATCACTCATGCGTGATAATCTTGAATTGCATCTGTTTGTTGAATCATTGTATTCGTCTGCTATATGCGTTCTCCATATATTCACAAAACAAAAAAGTGATTTAAATGGGTGTGACCTTGATGTCGACCATAAAAACCATATAATCTTAAAAATTATCTGACACATTGTAAATATGTATACTGTAAAGGTAACTCTATGTAATATACACTCGTAAATCTTTTTCTTTGACTTTCGTTATCATAAAGTTAGTTAATTTTTTATTTAACACTTTCTTTCCCATAAAAGGTTATGGCTTGCGGCTATATATACTAAACTTTTAGAAATGCAAAAGCGGCTTACCGAAAAACATTTCATTTTCATATATATTTTTAATTTTATTTTGTTAATTGAAATTTGTCAATTTTTTTTCTTAAAAATATGTGGTTTTGAAAACTTGAAATGTTTTGAATCGAATAGAATGAGTCCATTTGCTGTGTGTGCGCGTATTTGATTATTATTGCATAAACATTATCGCAGATATTATATTTATGTTTTCGTATATGGAATAATTGTGACCGCAAAGAAAGGAAGAAATTATCTGATATCTTTTTAAATAAAATAAATAATTTTTTATATCTTCGGGCAAATTGATTTGATCTATTGAAATTATAAATAATTATAAAAAATTCATAATTGCGGTATTACACATCTACATTTTATACATTATATCAGTGGCGAAGCCAGAGAAATAGCCATCTGTTTTTATATTACTCTATTTTTCATATAATTTGATTGAAGATATTAGACTAAATTATGAAAAAAAATTTACTGAACTAAATTTTCTGGAAAATCGTCTTTTAAGTATTATCATCTTTTTGAATTACCGGCCATAGTTTTAACTAATTCCGATATTTGTGTACAGATATAATTAATTTCCAAACGTTTCATAGAAGAGATTTTTAAAATCGATTGAAGCGTTCAAAAGATATGATCGATTCACCAATCGATGGTAGAGCAAATTTAAAGAAATGTTTGGTACTACCATTAAATGAACACCCAAAAAATTTATACACAATCATTATTTCATACAAAATTTCACTGACTAAAAACCGAAAATCGGTCATGTCTTTTGAACGCTTGAATCGATCTTAAAAATCTCTTCTATGAAAGATTGGAAATTGATTATAATTTAAAATTATGTACAGAAAAATGGTAACCCGTTAAAACTATCGCCCGTAATTCAAAAAGTGGATAATTCTTAAAATCCGATTTTTCGAAAAATTTATTAAGTAGACATTCCAATTTTTTTCCATAATTCAGTCTAATTTCAACTGGACTACCAGAAAAATATATAGTGATATTGTAATTTGAAAACATTTTATAACGCTTCGCCCTTGTATTATACATGGCTGCTTTATATCAATTCAATCCGGCGACTATCTAACCAATTTTATAACGCAAAATATATATAATATATTTATTAAAACACCCGATCATCACGTATTAAAATTTATACGCAAAATTTCACACAGAAGGTTAATATAAAAAAGAAAGGTAATTATATTATGATAACGCACCGCTAACGTAAGTATATTAGAAATTCTGAAATTATAACTTATAAAAAAAAAAAAAACTATTTGGCAAAGGATCAATATTTGTGTGTTTTTTTTTTTCATTTTTCTTAAATAAAATATTTTCTAACTGCGGTGATTAATATGAAGAAAAAAAACACGTGATATTACCTTTTTTTTTTTCTTAAGCATCATAACATTAACATAAAAATTTTACACAATTTAATAGTCAAGTTTTATTTTTATAATTCCGAATAATATAGTTTTCCAAATATAAAATATTCAAAATAATTTTAGAAATTCATAGTAAAATATAAATAGTAATTAATTAATTGATTATGAAAAATAAATAAAAAACTTATGTGTGATTAAATGTGTGTTAGTTAGTAAATTATAATATTCATTCAACAAACTATAACCCCCACATTTTAATGCTAACAATTGTTTAAATGCAAAACGCACAAGAAAATCCTGATTAAATTTAATAATATGTTTTAGTCAAACTAAAATAATATGTATATAAATTAGTATATAAAATAGTACAAAATTTCAAACAAACAAAAAACTTTGAGAGGGGCACCTGTCACCTTTCGAGGGCACCTTAACCGTATCCACTACTTCAGCACTTTTCGATCGAAATGTAACTGTATGTTTGGGTCTATGAAATAAACCTAAAGAATGTGGTCGATGTTCTGAATCTGGTTCGATTAATATTGATGATGTTGATAGTTGTTCGGGTTCGGGTGATGGACTTGGTGCTTCTGGTCTTTTTGCTAGCGAATAAACTGGTACACCAGATTCAAAAAAAGCATCGTAATTTCGTTGTCGTAAATTTTCACGTGTAAATGTAGGATTGGCTACACGAATTTCGGTGACGTCCCGTAATCGTGCCGGTTCAATTGGTTGATTTGGTTTCGATCGACCCAATCGACCGATATGTAAATATAATTTTGGTTTTGGTTTTTCTAATTTTTTTCCAATGCCACCGCCAGTTGCAAATTGTTGTCGACTAAACGATGATGCGGCGCTTGTTGTGTCCAGCGGACTTGATGGTTCTAATGTTATGCTAGGACTATGATCACGTGAATAGGTTAGATCATCGATTGGCGTCGACGATGGATTACTAAATTCGTCCGAATAAATATTATTTTGTTGGGCACTGGAGTGACTTAAACTTCGTTCTCTAACAACAAATGAATTTGAATTGGATATTGATGATGGTGTTGGTGGTATATTGATGGTGTGGGTGGGTTGTACATTTAAGTCTTGGGAATCATGGACAGCGTTACTGGAGGAATGGGAGGGCCTAGTGCCAAGGGGTACAAGTGGCTCGCGCAGGTTGTCCAGAGTTGGTCGTGGTTTAAATCTAGGTACTGCGGCACCGTATGTCATATATATTAGTTCATCAGCCGGAAATATTACGTACATTCCTGGCCCCCACGATTCATGGCGATGGGCTCCAGGTTGTACTTTTCAAAAACCGGCTTTATTATTTATTCTTTTTTATATTTTGTGTTCCGTTTTTTTTTTTTTAATTTTTAAATATTTAACACAATTTAAACATATTTTATTTTATTATTATTATTATTATGATTAAAATTATTTTATCACAGTCTTTGAAAAATCAAAAAAAGAAATAAAACATATCGCTTGTGAAACTTTAAAATTTAATCTCTTTTTTTTCGTTATCATCTATATGCTTTCATTTATTTCTATATGTATTTATTATATACAATTAATTTATTGTATATATATATTACATTATATATAATATTGTATGTAAGTATTTGTGCAACATATATATTTAAAAGTTATGTATATATTGCACTTAATTTTTTTCTATAATCGTATATATTTAAATAGTTTAATATTTCTTTTAATTTAACATACATTTTCACTGATTGATCAAATTTATTAAATTTTGTAAACATATTTTTATTTTCGTTTTCTATCTATAATGCTATGAATAGCGGAGATTAATTGTAATAATACTGCATTGTAATTTATTATATTTGAAAATGTTGTTGACCTTTTACTGAAAATAAAAAAAAAAAATAAAATAATAAATAAAATAGAAATTATAAATAAAATAAAAAATAAAAAATATTAACGAACTAAAGACCACGCAGTTTATTAAGTCTAACAGCTAAAATTAGTGAGATGTATAAAGTGCACAGTGAAGTTTGTTTATAAATTAAATTATTAAATAGTTTATTTATTTATTTGGTTAATCATAAAAACCATTATATGATATTTGTTGGCTAATAATTTGCAAAAATATGTACGTATGTTTTGTGATAGACACTGTTTCTAAATGAATTCGCATTATATTTGCAAATAATGTGTGTAATATTGTGATTATGATTAGACATTATATTGTAAATAAAATAAAATAAATTCAAATTGATTATTGCATACAACACATGAATAAAATTTAAATTATAATATATCTGAAGTGGAATATTTATTTTAAATTAAAATTCAAAAAAACATACAATTCGATTCACGCACACTTGATTAATACACGCACGTACTATTCAGGCATCAATTTTAATGCACCAAATTTGCTATAACGTTAAAAATTATGGTCACTATAGAATTAAATGTAAAAAAATACTAAATGATAGCTTGAATCTTAATCCTGCATTAATATAATTTTTATTTTTGGAAAATTTTCCGAAATTCTTGAAGCAAACATTTTATCTATTCCATGTTCCAGAAATTGTATAAAAATGAAGACGTATAGTTTCACATTTTGAATATATCTGCTAAATTTAACAATATCAAATTTTGATAACTTTTTAAAAATTTCCATATTTTATGGACTGACAAATTGACATATCATTTGTAATGCCAGAACTTCAATAATAACAAATTTTTTTAAAAATACCAAATAATTTAATGGGATTAAGTTCAAGTTTTCATTTAAAACATTTATTACATTATTCTGTAGCTATTTCTGGTGCTAAAAATATAGCGTGGAAAACATGAAAATTCGATTCATGCATCATTTGTTCGATTAATGCATCATAATCGCTCCAGTTTTTACTGTATTTGATTGCTTAAGTTATCCATCAATATACATTTTTTCAATTATAAGCGATAAACATTTTTCCGCACAAATAGATATTTTAATTTTTTTTCAAATAATTATTTCAATGATTCTAATAATTCTTTCTATACAGAATGTTGCTGATTCATATGTGATATAAAATTATACATTTCAATTTATAAAAAGCATGAATATAGCAGTATTGAGAGTTAATAATATATTGTCAAACATCAATAATCTATATTATAATCGCACCTTTATACAAAATATGCACAAATATTAAATGTATATTTAGGAAGTTTTATTTATTAAATTATTATTTACATAAAGTTTATCACATCGTTGCAATAAATATTCCATACATTTATTAAATTTTCCATTACTTCATTTTGAAAATTCTAACGCACACAATTCTTTTGCATAAACATTAATATTGCCTACCATATATTTAAATCAATAGTAGTATTGCCAATATATGTTATTGTACAATATTTAGATACGGAATTGAAATATGGTTTCACATTTTAAATAAAACACACAAACATAGTATGTTAGTAATGGAAACTGCAAAATTCAATTGAAATAATATAGATAAATATATAAAATTTATATTATATTGTATGTGTGGGCGGGTTGATAAAGAAGGTGAAAAATCAAAATAAAGCATTACTATTTTGAACACATATCAATTAATTTTTTAACGTAATCTCTTTAGTTGTTATTGTTTGTTATGTGTCAATGACTTCGGAATACAAATTCTAATCTCTTTCCACCTATATACATATACTTTTAGCATGTTTGGTAAAAAGGAAATAAGTATCTTGAGAATACTGTGGATGAATAAACAATGCATAATGAATGTAATTTGCATAATTCGTGTTAAAAATGTATTGGCTCCGGTGGCGGTATTGCTTTTTATGGTTGTGTATGACCCCATATACAACGAAATTTATAGTAAACCACTTGCGAATAATTTTGATTAATGGAGCGTATAGTATGAATTCCTCCACTTTAATTTCTGTGATGGTTCTTTTACACAGAAAAATAATGTTTAATCATCAATTTTTTTTTCTCTCATTTTAACACATAAATTCATTCTTTTAAAGAATGCCCAACGTTAAAAAAAATATCGATTTGGAGATAGATTTTCACTTTTCTTATCAAACCGACCACCTATAATGTTATACACATATGTAATGTATATATTATTATATAAATATAAATATATAAAATAACTTGAGACAAATTCACTTGAACTTTTGTGCCATACATACAATATATACATACGTTTATTGGTAATATCCGAACAATTCTGCGAACATCAAATCTGTTTTAGACATTTTTAAAAACATTATTTATTTGATGATGTTATAAAATCTTTGGATAGTAAAAAAAAAAAAAAAACATAAATAATAAAATACTGAAAATGAATATGTCATAACAATTATTGGCCTATTATTATTTTACAACATATGATTTTCTGTATTATATATCTATTATTCTTTTGATGAATATTTTAAAATGATTTTTCCATCTACTAGTTTATTTATGGGCATATCAATATCGTTATAGACTATCATTACTATAGATATTTTAATGTGAACCATTATAGAACTATACACTAATTATTTCGGTTGAGAAATTTCTGATGAACACTAAATCATAAATTCATGATATAGTATCTATCAGAAATTTATCGGTTGAAATATTTGATTCAAGTCTACCCTTATCAATTTTATAAAACAGGAGAATATACCTGATATTATATTTTTATAATATAGAACGAACTAAATTATAATAAAAAACAATATAATCTGATGTAGTATATATGGATCAAACAGTTTATGACCGTGCCTTAGAATAAATGCGAAATTCAATATCGTGGATTGCCATATATTAATAATAATGTATACTTTATGTGTTATGTTTAAAATTCAACTTGTGATCCGCGCTGATATATACAAAGCAAGATCCGTACATATAAATGGTAAGGAAATGTATACAGTTATTAAGATTTATATAATAAGGTATATGGTATAAGTTTATACATCTTAAAAGAAAATATAGTATATATTATAATCACATTTTAATGGTCTAATAAATTTTGAATAATTTCAATATATTCATTTTCAATTTTTTGTTTTATAAGTACAATATTTGGTATATGGTAGAGAGGTACATAAAATATAATATTATGAATAAGAATTTCTATGAACTTTATAATATATAAAATTTATATACATAGGCGAAATCCGTACGTCATAAATGTTGTCATGTGTTAACGAGACATATAATATTTTTATTTATTTTTAATATTTTTTTAATATATATACACAATTCTTCAATTGTATATATAAATATGTAAATATACTCACTCACAAATGTATACACAAATAAAAAATACATAAGTGAAATTATAAATTGCTGGCCTAGTGCCATTCTATGTTTTCATTTCTATCTATCTTAACTTCACACAAAACATTACATTTACTCTCCAAATAATATAGTTAATCGTATTAACATACTATTTTTTATCTAAATTTTACTGAATAGTATAAATTTTAATCGAAGTTTTTCTAATAACATATGGTATATATGGGGCCACTATGGACTATATTAATAATGAAATACTATATACAATAATAACATAATAAACTGAAATTAAAATACCAAAATCTATAGAAATAGTGTGTGAAATTGACAATTTTAAAAGTTAATGTGGTGCATTATCTTCGGCGGGTGCTTCTTGGCAATATATTTATACATTTGATTTAATCGAGCCTAACGAAAACATATATAATAATAATCATTTTTTATTATAATAATATATTTAAATATTATTTATTATTATTTTTATATACTATTATGAATATTATAATATTATTAATTTATTATTATTATAGTTTTTATTATACTATCATTAAATGAATTTAAAAATATTTCACTGTATATAGAAATATTACAAATATATATTTTAAATAATATACCATACACACGAATATAAATCATTTGGTTGGTTACATGAATTTTTAATTAAGGACGATTTTATTTTCAAATTCAATACAATATGTATAGTTTCTATTTTTATAAATTTTGTATATATTTTATAAATCGTAAATATAGAAATAGTTTATGACAAAATGTGTATATATATAAAATGATTTTTTTTAAGTTATAAATTAAATAGGAATACATATAAGATTCTTATATTATAGAAATTATACAATATTATTAAAATAATAGAAGATTCTTATTCACAAATGCATTTAACTTTTAAATTAAATATTTTTATCAATCTTAAAAAAATTGTATATTTAAAAACCAACTTGAAAATATTAGATGTTAAATGTAAAATTAATTAAAAATTTAATATCGCAATAATAAGTTACAAATCACCAATTTTTTTAAGAATACATAGATATTTAACGATCGTTTTCAGTAAAAACAAACATAATGTTGTAATTATAAATTGATTGATGATTTAAATGTGTCTTTAACTATATATGAATACCCCAAACTCTTTCCAATTCTCTACTTTATAACATATACAAAATAAACAATCAATATCATTTTAATAATAATTTGTTTATTTTATTAGTTGTACAATATAAATAATAAATATAGAATAATTATTATGGCACGGTATTATAGAAATAAATAAATAAAATACAGAAATAAACTTTTAAACTTAATTATATTTCATGACAACGTCGTAACAATATCCATTATATAAGATGACGGCAAAAGATTGACAATATATTCAATTTTCACATATTTAGTTAACATTTTAACATGCACATTGCAATGATTGATTGTATAAAAGCATTGACATATCATAAAAGCTGCAAGTGTGTTTTTATCACCTCAAATAGGAACAATTTTGTTTATTGTAATGAAAATGTGATCGTCTAATGTGGACAGATTTTCATCATGTTTTGCGAAAACAATGGTTCACAGTTGTTTGCATTTCATATAACATCTAATCAGTAAAATATATACGCTCTGCAAATGTTTTCTTTCAATTTCATTGGGTTGCATTGCATTTTCTTCGTATAAATACAAATCAATATACGATTGAGTGGAATGAATGTTTATCACACGAATGGTCTATGTCATCATCTATAAGCACACATAACCTTTTGCACACGATGTTGTATATTCATATTTTAGATTTTATTTAAAACTTTGTCTAACAAAATTAATAATATGGATATAAAACAATTTTCAAGTATATACTATTTGAAAATAACAAAACTTTTATTATTATTATTGTAAAATTTTTTTCAAAAACTTAGTTGCAATTCAATATTTAAATTTTTGATGTCATCTTACATATTATATAATATAAGTATAAATAACGTATAAGAAATATGTTTGGAATTTTAAGATGCATGAGCAGCACTGATACCTTTAAATTTTTTAAAATATAATTAAAATGAATATTTAATTCAAAAAATAATCCAGGTATATAACATAATTTTAATATAGCTTTTGAGTCAATGCGTTCAGTGTTAAATCAATTAATTTTTATTGATAGCGATCGTAAATGATATATATTTCACCTCTGATTCTGATCATAGCTGAAAGTTCACACATCTAATCGCAACAAATACATAACGTATCATTCTACATTCAATTTTTCCATTTTTGAATAATTGAAAGTGAAACGATACTCAGCAAATTTTTTCACATAAAGTATATGTTCACAATAACTTTATACACACAAGTGATTGATGACTTCAACGACAAAATTAAATGTTGATTTTTTAGCACAAAATATTCAATTTTTAATGCAGCAAAAATATACAATTTTTAAATTTCAAACAAATGTAGCTAGAGTTTGATAAATATTTTCCATATCCTTGATCTGAACCAGCTATTTAGAACTATTAACATGGTTTACAGACTTTATATACAGAATGGGTATATCATTAACAAACCGCGGTCCCCAAAGGTGGTACTGAAGAAATAATCCAATAAAATCTTTGATATTGGTTTGATTGTTTTTTTAAGTGGAGTTTCGCGAGATATGTTGTATACATTAATAATTTAAATATTATTTCTCCTCCTTTCGCTTTTATTAGGAGCTAATCATTATTATTATTAGGGCTAGACTGGAATTTATTAAAATAAGATTTCTGCGATTTTCTTTTAGACTGATCCATTAAGATTATCAAGATATAATCGAAGAATATGTCTACTCTTACAAGGATTAGAGAATGCATTGCTTTGTCTTTCATTTCTAATTTGTGTAGCAATATAATATTGATTCTTTTCATGGTATTCTTAATAGATTGTTTTTATTTTAAATTCTATCGAATTTCAATGGAGTAACTATAACACTAATTATGAGATGGCTTTAATTTATTGTATAATTATTGTGCTGATTTTTAATTGGAAGACAATATGCTTTTAATCTTAAATTTTATAAATAATGTGTAGATGTAAATTATCCCCCAGTTCAGCCGATTTTGGATTTCTTTCATTCGGTAATTTAAGTCTATAATGTTTGCCATCTTTCAAAATAAATTTACCGAAAAACATAGCGAATTTCGTATGGGAATTTATGAATTCGCTGTGCTGTGATATTGTGCAGTGTTGTGTCAGACTTTTATTGGATTGTATATTGATCTTTCGACAGTTTCAGACTAATTAGTAAATTGGTATATACTCCCATGCGATGCGACCAACTTTTGACTATAATGTATATTTCATAGATGCTATTTTATATACCACTTGGGGTAATATCACTTGATGATGATGTAATTATGATGAATATTTTCTTATGAACATATTTGCATATGAAAAAGCTATATAGAAACAACATGTGAAACGCATTTTGAACAGTGATTTTTGATACTCTGTTTTAATGTAATCTTTGCAATTATATGCATTTTAGAATAAGGAAAAACTATTATAGGAGAGCTTTTACATTCATATGAAAAAATGGATTATTGGAAAAAGATTTACGACGAATTGAAAAAAGCTACAGCGAGTTCAATAAACTGAACAAGTTATCAAAAGTTTAGAGTATATATGATTCGAATAATTCTATCGTGAGCTAAATGCAGACTGAATGTGTTAAAAATTAATTTGAAATTTATTTTCATTTTTTCAAAGCATTTTCAATTTTCCCTCGTTCTATATTATATTAATACGTATACTATTCTGCTTACATCGCTACAACATTTAGTAGAATACAATTTTATTGTTATTTATATAATTACTGACAAGTTATTTTTAAGTTCTTATTAAACCTCTTTGAAGACACATAAGCAATTTTAAAAAACATTCAATTGTGTAAGAATGATATAATTTAATATTGATATTGACTATAATACAGATAGATTTAAATCACAAAGTAAACCGCATCAATTATATTTAAGATAAGTAGTCATTCAATGTAATGTTTATATGTAAAAATTAGCTGCTACATTTACGAAAAGAAATACGTTGAAATAAACATTTATATATACATTTTTATGAATTCATTCAATTCAATATAACAAATATCATACATTCATTTAATAAAATAATTAATTATATATATAATATGACAAAATATTAATAATAATTAATCGACTATATAATTTACTTTATGTAAATTAAAAGTTCCTTATGTCATCAAATGATATGATACAGTTAATTTACGCACATGATGTGTAATAAAATATAATTATATGATAAAACATTCATTTAATTAATGGGAAATTATACATGTTTTCATTACTTAATGAATTTCGTAAAATTTGTAAAATTTGTTTTCAAAGAATAATTAATCAAACAAAGTGATAGCAAAAGTGAGCATCACACATATAGACATGAGTATAGATGGGGACTTCAAAATTTTTCATATTTATAACATTTATAATTGAAAAAGAAGATTGATATTATAAATTAAACTTTTTGTATGAACTAACTATTTTTAATGTAATAAAAGTTGAAATTAAATATGTTTTTCTTTATATGTGCACATGCAATATGAAAAAAGTTCTGAAGAAAAACATATATAAAAATCATTAACCTTTGTGTTGTGTCGCATTAAACTTTTCTAATTTTATTATGAAACTGTATAGTGATAATTGTGCAAATATAAACACATAAACTTTACCTTATTACAATAATAATATAGAAGAAAAAATAAAATGTGTTTTAAACAGAATTTAATTTCTGTTTTTTATAAAAAAAAAAATCTATATAATTAATTCAAATTTTATATTTAAATTAAGCAAACGTTCTATTATTTTTTATTCAACTACCCAAATTACATATTATTATCTACTGTAGGAGGGTATACATATTTAATTAAATTTATACTAAATATAGATCATCTGAATAAATTACTATAAATAATTTATCCATTTTATATAAAACTCTTTATATTATTATAATTTTTATGTGGAATCTATTGTAATTTGATTTGACTGACGCAGAGATGAGATTTTATTTTTAAAACATAAAACAACAATTTTAACTAAGGCTATTTCACTAAATAATATATTTTAATACTATACCATTATCATTAATTAAATTTGCATTTTAAAATTGTATATTTATATTTATCATTAAGATAAAATATGTGACAAAGAAGATGACGATCCTGTCCGACGGCCAAGAGGTTATATTGAAATAATTGCTGCTGCAATATGACATCTAGATTAGTCTGCGTGTCTGTTCAGTGTGAAGAGACTGAATGAACTTGATAAAAATAACAATTTAACATTTTAATATGTATTTTTCCGACACAACATGAACATCAGCTACCTCAGACATAATCCGAGATTTCCATTGGATTTCTATATATCGAACATCTCATATATATATGCGCAATATTAATATATATAATATATCTAAAAAAATCTGTAGGATATTACCAGAGATATATCCCTGGCACATCCAAGAAATATCCTATAAAAATCTCTCTGGTCACCTTTTTTGATATCTCATGAATATCAACTGGGATATCTTATAGATAGATATAATCTGCGAAGTCTTCGAAATAACCCACTAACTTCAATATATAGGATACGAAATCGGAATATATGATGTCCTTAGTATGTTTAGTAAATTTATCGTGGGACGACCTGAAATATCTGGAGGAATATGTTGCAGAGATATAGTAAAAATATTTTTTGTAAATTTAAAGTTTCGTCAGGAGTATGTCACGTGACACACTACCCAGGGTTTATATATCCACAAAATTTGAAGTTTTTTCGATGGATCGTTCAATTTTACTAATTTTATAGATTCACATGAATATCTTTGAAAATATACTGTTGGATTCGATAAAGTAATAGGCAATGTGTACACAAAACACAAACACAGTCAAGTATTTACAATTTGGAATATAATTATCAATTTATATGTCACTCCATAAGTATATCATATGTGATCTACCGCAGAATTCATTGAAGGCAAATTAGTAAATCACTCTGCATGTTAGTTAATATATTTTTACACACACACATGAAAACGATTTTGATGATATTTTGTTGAGATTCCCGATTTATCCGTTGAAATTACGCACATAACATATATGGCAATATCATTGGGATATTCTATATGGATACTTATGGCCGATGGGCAGTATAATCAAGAAGGGGCCTACCTACACCCGTCATTTGTGCAGAGATATTCTGCTAAATGAGAAGCGGCAATGTTTGAACAAAATTGAAAACAAATACTACAATGAAAATAATACAATATAAAAAAATCAAATACCGCAAAACCATCGAAATGAAGTTAAATAACGAATGCAGATTTTCCAGTTCGTCCTAACATTCAGCATGGGATTTCGCACACTTCACACACAAACCTATAACTAATCTAATCTAATGGAAATATTGTATATTTTATGTGACTCATTTTTATTACAATTTAATATCTGATAAGTTAATATAATATTATTTATAGAAATTGTCTGAATAGTTTCAATAATAGGGTATTTTAAAGAAAATGATCGTTTAGTATATAATTCTAAAAATTTTATAATTTATAATTTATTCGTTTAATCCTTTTACCATATTAATTACATAAATTAATATAGTAATTCAGATATATATGTTATTTAAGTTGATCGCAATCGCATCACTGCTCGCTCATATGGAACACAAATATACTAAATAAAATCATTTAACATTCTGATTTTAATTGTCTAACTAACCTTATTATTTTAAATTAGAAATTACATGTTGTAGAATTGGTGTCAATATTTTTTTCGTTATTAATTGTACAACTCATATGAAAAATATGAAAAATATATAAACTTATTGAATATAATTATTATTAATGTATCATAATAATGTTTCAAACAACATACAAAAACCGTAATTTATATAACAATATACTTCAAAAAAATAAAAAGGTATTTTTTCAAAAGGTTTTATCTCTCGGTATATATATTACACACCTAACCTATATTATATTAATATTATATTATTTATAAATATAATATATAAATATTTGCATAGAGTATAAAATATAAAGAGTTATCAATTCTTAAAGTCGTTTTTGAGAAAAAAAAATTTGTTGCAACGTAAAGTATAGCACATATGCGCGCTATAATATTACTCGCAATTACATGTATTCATTTAATTATTTATTATACCGATTTCACAATGTTTCTAGAAAAAATCTGGTTATTATTTATTTATTTATTTATTTATTTATTTATTTCATGAAAAATGTAGAAAACCTCTAGAAATAACCGTACTCCGTTTTAAATGCAGCAATATTAATAACACATATGGCAGCAATTGCGGCAACGCATTCCATAATTTAACACTATATACGAAAAATGATATTGATAATCCACGAGTGAAGTGTTTAGGAATTATTAAGTTTCGAGTTCTTCCAGGGTCAACAAATAGAATCCAATCAAACAAGTATAGCGGCTTACCCCATTAGTTTATAAAGAAATTGAAAACATCTAAAATGATAAAATTCAACCAACGAGTACTCAAGTATCGTATTGGTAGATACATAATCATATCGACACAAATTATAAATATAAATCTAACACAGGAATTAAATAGAACATTCAGTTTAATACGACCAGCGGAATCGGCAGGTATCATAACAACATCTCAATACAAGAAAAGAGACAAGACCAATGATTTAAAGGCAAATAATCGAGTTTCAAGAGCAATGATATCCGTAGATTGCCATGCAGTTGACGACACGAACTATAGCTATAGCTGATTGAGTAATTTTTTAGTTCAAATTGATAGAATAATAAAATATTAAATTTTAGAATTGTAAATTCTTGTTAGAAATGAAAGTTTTTTTTTTTTTTCGATTATTTACTTTTACTCTATATTATTTATTATGTACCCGATTACATATTTTAACTATATATTTATTTATTATGAACATGTACGAACGAGTATATATATAAATATTACATTATACATATTTAATATATGTATATAATTCAATGGTACTTTAAATATATAAGACTGAAAAAATACAAACGAACAAAGTATTAGAAAAGAACGGTAAGGAGGAGGAATGGTATCGGTATGAATTTGGAGTATTTAGCACGTACACAATGAAGTACATAGTAAACTTTTTCTTATATTTATAAGTTCCATATGTACATAACATATATAGATTAGATCCGTATGTATAAATATACGATATACAGGGTGTCTCAATTATCGACGGCAATACGAAAACACTAGATTCTCTGGGTCATTCTGCGTCGAAAATATCATATAACATTTTGGCCGATTCGACTTCGGTACCAAGTTACACGCAAATAACCAAATTTTCAATCAGACCATGTTTTGCACTCTACCGTGATCAATATCTCAATAACTAATTAACCGATTTTAAATTTTTGATACACTATTAGCATTAGCATACCGAGATCTTTAATTTGACGTTAAGATAAGGCAATTCGGACATGTGGTTATCCAGATACTTACAGAAATGTTGACAATTTGATGAACGACATTTTACTTTTTGAAAGTTTGTTCAAGCATAAGTCAAAAAATCATGATGAAAAATTTTTTCGGTATAAGTTTAAAAACTTGCCACATTCATAACCTTTCGTTTAAGCTATAACATTACGATAGATCTCAACTGGTTCCAAAGATATACACAAATAACTACAACGATGTAGGCATCAAATTGATTTTTGCTATGGAAAAATTTTATTTTTTTTTGGTTTTTTCCAAAACCAACAATATGGTCGTGACAGATAATTGATTCCATACACTCCTATGCATTCACACAAACCTTCACACACACACAAACGATCTCACACACAAAGGCCCACACACATAAACCCACGAAAGTACACGCACGCATATCACCACAGATTTAAACAAACAAAGCCTAAAGTAATTGTTGAAAATGTGCTCCTTCAGCTCGAATACATAGACAACAATGCTTTTCAATAGACCGAATCAATCTAAGTGTTTGTTGTGACTTGTGGCGAAATTCTTCGATACAGTCTTCAGTACGTTGAATCAACTCTTCACGTGAATTAATCACAGTTGCATAGACATTTTCTTCAAGGCAACCCCATAAATCGAAATCCAATGGATTTAAGTCTGGAGAATGTGGCGACCAGCTTATGGGCGCACCTCTGACAATCGTCAAATTAAAGATCTCTGTATGCTAATGCTAATAGTGTATCCAAAATTTAAAATCGATTAATTAGTTATTGAGATATTGATCCCAGTAGAGTGCAAAACATGGTCTAATTGAAAATTTGGTTATTTGCGTGTAACTTCGTACCGAAGTCGAATCGGCCAAAATGTTATATGATATTTTCGACGCAAAATGACCCAGAGAATCTAGTGTTTTCGTATTGCTGTCGAAAATTGGGCACAACCTGTATATAAGATCACCAACCAAACCAATATAATACCATAAATATAATATATAAAACAAATAAAACTATCTTTATATACATTTCTATATATAATACTTTCTATATATGTGTATAGGTGCGGTGATATATATAGATAACGATGATAAAATGTAAAACAAGACCTATATACATATTTTATATGTCTTATATATCGTACATATGTAGAATGAAAATATGAAAGAAATCTTTTATTAAAAAAAAAGAAAAAAAGACTATACCATCTTATCCTTTGATATTGACTATTTTGAAAAATATATTATTGAAGATCGAAGAATGTTGACATATATATATATAAAAGAGTTGAATTCCCTTATGGTATCACTGTCGTCTGTATATACACTCTAAAAATATACATATTTCATAATATTTTATCTTCTCTATTTGACCACTTTACTACCTTTTTACGAATGGTATGGTCTCTATTCATTCAAATACAATACAAACATATATATGGTAAGTATAAATAATATAATATTACAATATTCAAAATTTTGATAAATTATATTATTGAAGGAAAACGGAGAAGAAAAGGTAAATAATAATATTATATAAATAAATGTATCCCATGTATTCATTATGCAAATTTTAAGGTATATAAATTCAATAAATTGAATAAGAATATGTTTTTCAAAAAATATGTATGTAAATTTATTATTTCTTGAAATGATTTTATTACATACCATATATATATAGACACAAATAAGCTGCATATATATCAATTAAGCAGCATTCATTTGATATTTGAATATTACAATAGTATAATAGGATGCTTTTGAAGCTCAATAAAATACAAATGTGGTATTTCCATTTATAGATATAATGATCAACAATTCGAAATCTGAACTGTTAGGCTAATTTAATTTTATATATACAATTCACATGCACACACATCAAATAGATATAATTAAAACAAAATTCTCTCAATAGCCAATAGATTCTATAATTATATCGTGTGAAATTGTTGGTATACCGAGAATATGTTCCACATTATGATCTACGTATATTTTGTTATAATATATGATTTTAAAATTATTTAAATTAATTAAAGTAATATAATAATTAATATTTTAAGAGTTTTCATGTATATATTGATTTCGACCGCATAGTAATTAAATTATGATGTAATTGTACCATCGGTTATACAGATGGCAATTACATTCGATTAATCGAAAAATTATTTGATATTCATAGCCATGAAGAAAGTTTTATTTTGCTTCTTCAGCTCCTTCTTTTATTAGGATTTGATCACGTTTTCAAATTCCGCCTATTCATCCTTTTTTTGGGACTGACTGGTCCAGCATTGTCGTCTCCATCTGTTCGATATATATTAAAAGACCATATAGTATGTTGTTTATACACCCATTACAGATCATCTCTTCACTCTTTTTTTCTATTTCTGACCCATCTGACAATAACTAAAATTTCACACGTTTCCCGTTAATCTTCACTTCGAATTTGGTCACTAATTTGGTTTTATCAACTATTTGCATTATTATAATGTTTTCATTCCTGCGCATTAAAGTATCTGCTTCCCTATCAGTCTTACCTTACATGATAAGGGTGTAATGCATGTTTTATAAATATTAACCTCACTAGCAATAGTTGTTTGTTTATTTTCTTCTTCTTGTGGTTTATTTATAATTTTATCCATCATTAATTACATTGAATAAAATATAACCGCAACTTTCAGATCTATCAAATTTCATTTTGCACAGGCAGTTTCGCCGATAATAAATTTTGGCTCTTACAAAATAAATTTTAAAATTTTCTTTTAACGTCGAATACCAAATTATGTTCGTCATATTTAATTAATTCATTCAATTATTATTTACTTTCATCATAAAAATGAAAACAACTATATAATATACACTTTAATTACACTATAATCAAATCACAATTTTAAACAAAGACTTAGAATTTTACTCCACCAATAATAAATATACCATATATTTACAGAATATTCGATAACAAATATATGTGTGGGAAGGAAACTTGCATGTATATTGTCCATAAATATTCTGTAGATAATAAGTATATTATAAAGATAAAATATTAGAAAGAATTGAAATTGCCTAAATTATTAGGTTGTCAAATATCTCCCTTCCGCCTTTTTGTCTTTTTAATTTCGCGGCTATGTACAAAGCGCTACAGAGCTCGTATCTGGCAACACTGTACATAATTTGAAAGCTCTTGACATAACAAACAAAACGGCGCTATGTATGATTAGTTTGGATATTGCGTTCAACAGTTATAGACGTGTAAACATGGAGTTCACTAACGCCGAAATTCGCGCTATTTTAAAGTTTTCCTTCGTTAAAGGCAAATCCGCTAGAGAAACGTTCCGTGAGATTAATGGTGTTTTGGGGGATGGTACTCTATCACTTCGAACCGCGGAGGAATGGTTTCGACGATTCAGAGCCGGTGAAAACGACACCATGGATAAGCCAGCCGGCGGAAGACCTGTGACGACAAATACCGATCAAATCATGGAATACATCGAGTTAGACCGGCATGTGGCATCTCGTGACATCGCCCAGGAGATGGGAGTTAGTCACCAAACCATTTTAAACCATCTGCAGAAGGCTGGATACAAAAAAAAGCTTGATGTTTGGGTGCCACATGAATTAACAGTGAAAAATCTAATGGACCGAATTTCCATTTGCGAAATGCTGCTGAAACGGAACGAACTCGACCCATTCTTGAAGCGGATGGTGACTGGCGACGAAAAATGGATCACATACGACAATATCAAGCGAAAACGGTCGTGGTCGCAGGCCGGTGAATCGTCCCAAACAGTGGCCAAGCCGGGATTGACGGCCAGGAAGGTTTTGCTGTGTGTTTGGTGGGATTGGAAGGGAATCATCCACTATGAGCTGCTCCCATATGGCCAGACGCTTAATTCTACCATCTACTGCGAACAACTGGACCGCTTGAAGCAGGCGATCGACCAGAAGCGTCCAGAATTGGCCAAAAGGAAGGGTGTAGTGTTCCACCAGGACAACGCCAGACCACACACTTCGTTGATGACTCGTCAGAAGCTACGGGAGCTCGGATGGGAGGTTTTATCGCATCCACCATATAGCCCGGACATAGCGCCAAGTGATTACCACCTGTTCCTGTCCATGGCGAACGCCCTTGGTGGTGTAAAGTTGATCTCAAAAGAGGCTTGTGAAAAGTGGCTGTCCGAGTTCTTCGCAAATAAGGAGGGGGGCTTCTACGAGGGAGGTATTATGAAGTTGCAGTCTAGATGGAAACAGATTATCGAACAAAACGGCGCATATTTGAACTAAATCCGATTACTGTAACACTTTTTATAAAGCATTGAATAAAGAGCAAAAAGGCGGAAGGGAGATAGTTGACAACCTTATATATACTTTCAATAGTTATAGTTATTTCATTGCTATCTATTTGATCCAAAAATCAATTATTGTATAATTAATTAGGAGAAAATTAAATAATATATAGAAGATATATTACGAAATTAAAATAGAAATTGAATTGAATGAATATATAAAGATTTGAAGATATCAAATGAATTTGTAAAAACATTTTCACTTAACGACAATGACCTGTTTGAGTATATATTCAAAAACTTCAATTTAAAATGTTGATGCTACAGATCACCATTGTTTTCTAAATTGCTATGTATTTACTTCCTAAAACTTCCGAATATTGATGTATTTTTTTTCATATATATTTAGAGTTTTCCCCACGAATTGATCATTAATGTGGTACATATAGGATTAGGATTTTTTATTTGCTGTGGAGCAGCAACAATGCAATATTTGGTTTAAAAATTACTATTAAAATATATCATACACGCAGCGTTCGGAGCGTTTCCAATGCGAAAAAGATTTTTTAATAGTATGTCAATTGTTGAAAAAAATTAATTAAAAGAATTTTTATGCAATGTTTCTTCATTCGTTAACTATAATTATATTCCACTTTGTCATTTTTTGAATTTAAATTTAGTAATAGTAATACCATTTTCACACTGTATCTTATACCAAATTAGTTTCTTACCAACTGCAATTTGGCTGAATATAGAATTTGATATGATTTCTCACACCGTACTGTACCTACCATTTAGTGTGAAATGATGTAAATTTTGTAATATGGCAACAATAAAGAACCTTTTTTCATTATAGGAACGCGGTCATATTCTCTGCTTGAGAGATTTTTTGCAAATGATAAATCAAGATGCAATATTGAACCTATTTGTACAAAATCAAAATGTGGTAAGATACAATTTGAAGTAAGATACAAAAAAAATCGTTTAAGATAAATTATATTTCTATATTCAAATAATATAATTTAAAGAGTTATGTGTAAATGAATGTGTCATGTAAAGTAAATTTTGTTGTTATTAAATATATTAAATAAATATATAATATATAATCCTTTAATTATATATATATATTTATTAAGATGATGACCAAATCTTTTATTTTCATACTATTTAAAAATTATTAAAAATAAAAAATGAATGAAATAACCAATCTATTTCCGTGTAAAATTGTATTTATATTAAATTATATGTAAATACTTAATACACACATATGTGTATATATAATGAATAAACAAAACGCATAGACCATAGACTATATATAAATATATTTGTATTATAGCACATGTATATAACAACATATGACCAATTGACCGATAAGAACAGGTGTTGAAAATATATCAACAAAATTAAACATCACATCATATAATAATCCAACCAAAAATTATAATTGTATTGTGATTGTGTATGTGTAGTACAGTGTATTTAATGTTTAACTAGAGAGACGACCGACCGGGTATTTATATATAAATATTCTTAACCCCGTAATGCTATTACAATACACTTTCCTATAGTGGAGATGGCTAAGTAATCAACTCGTATAGTCACTCAGCGGTAGTGACGAAGCGTAAGAAAATGTTTTCAAATTACAATATCACTATATTTTTCTGGTAGCCGAATTGATAGTAGATTACAATATGAAAAAAAATTGGAATATGTCTTACTAAATTTTCCGGAAAATCAACTCCGATGAATTATTATCTTTTTTAATTACTGGCCATATTTTAAACGGGTTTCCAATTTTCCATACATAATTTCAATTTATAATCAATTGCCAATCTTTCATAGAAGAGATTTTTCAAATCAATTCTCACATTCAAAAGATGTGACCGATTTTCCATTTAATGTCATTAAAATTTTGTATGAAATAATGATACTTCGTTTACATTTTTTGTATCATTTGTTCACTTTATACACTACCACCAATTTCTTTAAATTTTCTCGGCCATCGATTGGAAAATCGCTTATATATCTTTTGAACGTGTAAATCGATTTTAAAAATCTCTTCTATGAATGGTTGGAAATTGATTATAATTTGTAATGCTGTGCACAAAAATGGAAATCTGTTAAATCTATGGTCCGTAATTAAAAAATATTATAATTCATAAAATTCGATTTTCCGGCAAATTTAATTCGGTGAACACTCAAATTTTTTTTCATAATTTAATTTAATTTCACCCAGAGGTTATAAGAAAAATATAGCGATATTGAAAACTGAATGCTATTTCTCAGCCTTCGTCACTGCTCGACGGACTAGGAAGAGCACAACAAATCTACTATGTGGTCTATAAGAGGCCCACTTAAAAATCAATCGATCAACATGTTTAAATTAATTACAAAATTGGAAACAAAACCAAATTTCATGCGAACATGTTTTAATCGAATGATTATAAAACATACAATATACCATATATATAGCTTGATTTAAACACGGTGTGTGGTGCGTTAAGCAGTATCATTGATTTGTGTGACTGAAACCTTAATTCGATATTGAATACATACATAGTAACGCCTTTCATTTCGATTTATATAATTTTACTTGTACATATGGTAGTGGGACCAATCTCTGCCACATTAAGAAAACTTTCACTTTGGACAATGATATAATAATGGTCTCGGATTTAATTATCGATGTATCACTTCAATGTTATTACTTACATATTTCACTTTAAATTGAGTGAAATAAAAATAATTTTATCATACATTTTTATGAATTTAGAAAAATAACTGAAAAATATAATATATTAGAACCATTCTCTTAATTATTATAATATTATTATTAAACTTAATAGAATCCTAATAATAATATTACAATAATTAATTTAGAGCCATTCTCTTAATTATTACAATATTATTATTAATCGTAATAGAATCCTAATTTATATAGCATGTCAAAGAACATAATGGTTGGAGACGAAGATATATAATTTTGAAAAAGTATACAAGTTGGAGGGGGAGTGTGTGCCGGAAAAACTGTTGAATGACAATCCAGAAGGTAGAAGAAGACCCATAAGATCTAAGACTAGATGTCTAGATTCAGTGAACTGTGATATAAGGATCCTTAAAATTCTGGATTATAAGACGTATAAATAGATCAAGTTCGAGAAACCTGTTGAAGAAGGCTAAAACCGCACATGGGTTTTAATTCCATGGTGTAAATAAGTAAATAAACCAATACCTGCCATAGAAGACTTTTACTTTGAACAATGGTATTAATTTAATAATTTTCAATGTGACAGTATTTTGGTAATTTAAATGAACAACCGCAGAGTGGATCGATGCAAATATAAGAGTAAATTCATTCAAATCAAAAATATTAGAGGATTAATAATTCATTTACAATTATTTTACATTTGTATATATAGGAATTAATTATGTTTATACAAAATACGTATAATAATATTATAATTACATATCCATTTAATATAATATAAATCATGTAAGTTAAATTCACAATAAAACCATATATACAATATATTGCGCGCTTACCTCAATTTATGATAAAAGTATGTTGAAATCATATTTTACAATGAAATTATAAAATAATTTACTACATTTCACTTAAAAATTAAATTATAATTCACGTTATTTTATATATTATTATTTATATTATATGAATATACAATTAGATTAGGCATAGGCGCATCATATCATATCGTATCGCTATTTTTTCACATCAATTTTAATATATAATTTTCTATATTGTTTTTGTATATTATTTTGTTAAACAATTTATTTTTAGATACAAAAATCACACGCGCACTAATAATTTAATTACACCGCATTATAATATTAATAACGATGAAAAAAAAATATATTTTAATAATAATTAATAAAAAAATAAATATATATTATTATAAAAAAATTAATTAGTTTTTCTTATATTTTCACATTATATATTTATTAATAAATTCTTGTTCAATATATATGACCTACAAGTTTATGCGTGACACTAAGATAGTGTACTAAAATCAACAAATTTTAAATTATATATATGTATACGCTACGCATGTAGTATCATAGTATCTATAGATAGTTAGTACGTGTGTAAACAAACTTGTAATTAAAGTAAATAATTATATGTAAATAATTATAAATAGTATATGTTTAAAATGTACTCGTATGGTAACATGTAACATATATATTTTATAAATTTATTAAATAATCTGTTTCACTGTGTTTGCCTATACGACCATATGAGATGAACATTTATTAAAGTAAATTAGTTTTTCTCTATACATTACGCATATTATAATTAATATATGGTATATTAGATGTATCTTGTGCTTGTTAATATATGCGCAAATGTTTATATACCGAGTAAATATATATTACAAAGTACACACACACACACACTCTAATATAATTTATATACTGTTGAATGTTATTTTATTTTTAAATTTATAAACCTTGAATAGAATTTTACAATTAATTATATATGAAAAAAAAAATTCATATATAATTAATTATTCAATAAGATACAAAACAAAAAAGCGCATTTGCAATAATTATTATTTCCTATTTTCACAATAGTTTTGCTCTGTACCTACTTTAAAAAAAAAATATAGACACAAAAGATGTTTTGCAAATTTCAGCAAATTTACTTAACGTAGTGGACCCAATGCCTGCCATGTTAAGGAAACTTTCACCTTTCGACTATATGATAATAATGATCGCCCGGATTTAATTATAACATATGGATTATTTTAACGTTAAAAAATGTTCATATTTTATTTTAATTTCAGTGAAATAAAAAAATTTTAATCTAAGAAAAATAACTGAAAAATATAATTGTATATCAAATGCCGCAATATCAGTCGGACAAAAAGTTGTATGCATATCTGTATAAGTAAATGATAAAATTTTGTGAAAATAATTTGAAATATTTTACCATTTCAGGAATGTGGAAATAGTTTTTTTTTATTGACTGTAGTTTCTGCAATTATTTCAATCACATCATCATTCACATACCATAATTTATCAGGTCATTTCCATTGCAAAACACCACTCATTTTCAATACACTAATTTTCTAGGTTTTCCATCTAATACAATACTAATATTATAAATATATTATATATTAAATCCCTTTGATGTTGAAACAGTGGGAACTTTCTCTTTTTATTTCGCTTAGTGTTTTTCTTCCTGAATTAACTTCGGGCCAAAAAAAGAACCTATTTTAAATGCTGATGATATATTTAGTCGCGCATATATCTTGCTGTGAGCTATTAATTTCAATGCCCAATGGCGATTTTGTTTGGAATTTTTGATATTTGTTTCAATGTCGTAATATAGCTGATGGCACGTTGTTCACATCATTTTCATCAACCCATATTAGCAATATTTTCAATTGATGAAACACTAATGGTTCAGTAATATATGGAGTTTCTGTTACAGGCAATTTCAGGCGTCGTAGTAGTAGTAGTGGTGTTCATATGACTGCCACACATCGAAAATTTCAACATTTAACACCATACTAATATTTTTCACTATTTTTCCATAAATATACGTGATTTTAAATATAAAATACATACCCCTAAATTTGCAACAAACTCAAACAATTTAAATAACAATAAGCTTATAAGAAAAGAATAGTAATTCTTTAATTTTTTTAACCAATTGTCATTTAAAGCGTTACACTTTGACTAATTGATAACATAATGGTAATATTCAATGAAACAGTAGTTTGGTAATTTAAATGAACAACCACACGAAAAAGTATCTTTTCAATAAAATATAAAATTCATTCATAATTATCCAGTGCGATAAGTTTAAATTCGAAAATGATTGTCATTGGAACACGGACACAGACATTGGATTCACTACCTCATATTTATTTTAAATATATGTTATTGTTAACCCGTTTCTTTCAATGCGAATCTATACATTACAAACCAATATGAAAACGAAAGTCATAATCAACTTAAATTTTTCAGTATAGTTTCCTAAAAATAAGAAACAAAAAAATATAGGTGCTTAATTTTTTATTAAAGGATGCCCCAACTAATAAATTAATTTTTTATACTCTCCATATCTGCAGTTTTACACATGTGTAAGTCGGAAATTGTTCATACATTTGTCTCTATAGAAACATGAACCCATAACAGTGACTGAAAGATTGAAAATTCTGTTGTGAAATTATGTGGATATAGAAAATTCTGGATAATTTGGAAACTCTGGGATTTTATAAAACAACAATGCGACGTAGAGTATAATTTAAAATTTATTATAGTGAAAATAATCTGTTGAAATCATATGCAGTAAACGATTAAATTTATTAGTTGTATATTAACGTCGGCGATTTAATCGTGCCAATCAATCAAGTGGGCTTGTGTTTCTTATTGGAACATATATACAATAAGATAATGGCCTATTATTTAGGTGTATATTTTTATGATATTATTACAAAAAATTCATATATTTTTTATTTAAAATGTATTATACGATACGACACAGTACACATAATATTATAGACATATTTTACTTCTATTGTTAACAAAACAGACGGCAGTCAATGTATTTGATATGAATTTTATTATCAGAAAATACACAAAGTTGAAAAACAATATATGGGTTATACATGGAAAATAAATTTTCCCTAGAACATTTATATGTACTTTGAACATATGCCTGTGATAAAATGTGTTTATACCTTTATATATATAACTACAATAACCTCTTTTATCATATATACATACATCAATGTGCGTATAATCTATGACCTTATAATAATTTGTGATTACAATTATGTAGATTAGAATCAAATTTAATCGATAAAGTTAATAATAAAACAAAAATTTTGAAATATTTTTCTCTACGATATTTAACCGCAGTATATTTATATTAATATTTTATAAAGGTTATCCGAATTTACTAAATCCATGTAGAAATCTTATTCAAAATTATCCCCAATTAAAATCGTTTCTATAATGGGTTATTGTTTGAATAATTAAGAATAGTAAATTTTGATTTCAACATTAAATTTACCATCTATTTTTCTTTATAATTCGTTTTCATTTAAAAAATCCTATAAATAGTCAGAGATTTCAGCTGATTTTGATTATAAAAGAATGCCACAAATATATATAGGAAAATTAAAAACAAATATGACGCACACGTGAAACAACAGACTTGTTCATTATGCTTAATTTTTCTTTAAATTAGTATTTAATCAAACTAATATAGTATACAACTAACACCAGATTATACAGCATAATTACAATTTAGCAGAAATATTACAGAAAAAGTATTTGATAAAGTATTTTAAATAAATATGTGTTTCAAGTAAATACGTTAATAATAGTATTTTATTTCAAAGAGTATTTCAACCTCATTTTACAAATATTTTGATCCTTGTTTTTGAGGTATAATGTAAATACATTAAAACTTAGAAAAAGTTGTATAGTTGTAAATAACTAACATACATATATATAGTTTCCATATAACAATCTAACGTATATGGAATATCAATAAATAGAACATTTAACCTTTGGGATAAGATAACTTTATCGCATTATATAACTTTATACGTTTTTATTACTTTTGAATTTATTATTATGGTCTTGTACCATATATGCGAAGAAACGCAACTAAGGCGACGCTTCACATCTTTGAGCGTGATTTTTAATCAGAAAAAAAATATAATGACAGAATTAAGGGATGAATTTTTGTGAAGAAATAATAAAGAAATTTAGTTTTTTTATAGAAAATAATACGTTAGATCAAACATATACACAATTCTAAGATGTTAAAATCGATCCAAGGAAATGCATGGCAGGGGGTTTGACCAGTATAGCTAACGATGTTTAATTCTAAAGTGTTGAAGTCATTCCGAGGGAATGCATATGACAGCGTGTTCCACAGTAACACTGTCAGTAGTTTGTCCGCAATATTTCCGCATTACATGTATTAGTCCGTAGTTTCAATCCGAGGAAATATCTATGGATTTCTTGCGGATGTCCGCTGGAATTTTATATGATGAGTGCAACCCTGTCCACTGATTTTTATAAAAAATTTCCTTGGATTATCCGCATATTTCCGATGATAATTTTTCCTTAGAAGTATTTCTCGTTGCCATTATTCCACAGAATATTCATTGAATTTATATTAAGTTTTTTTGTGAGCAAAACCACGGCTTTTGACAAAAATATCTTTGGATTGTACATGTATTTTGGCAATTAATACCCGTCAATTGTCCATATTAGCAGAATAAATTTTCTTATGACGATGATGTCAAATCGCGGTTTGATTTAGTTTTTTACCGATAAACCAGAAGTTCTATGAGCACGGAATGAATATGCTGTCCGAACGATGGCAAAAATTTATCAATTGTTCATTTTTTTTGTGTAATAAATAAGAAAAAAAAACCGCGGATAAAATCCATGAAAAGGATTACAAAATTCCTCGGAAATATATCGATTTGAGTTACTGGTTTTTTTAAAAATTATGAAAATAAATTAAAAAGAGTGAGGATTATATCTATAGATAAGAGAAAAATACAAAATTTGAACCACTGTTTTGGATAATTGGTGAATTAAATTATGAATACAATACCGTGGATAAATGTTGGACATATTACCCTAACAATCCAAAGATTTCAATTGATCTAAATAAAATACTATTATTTTTTTTTTTTTTAAGTCATATATATTGCTTTATGTCATCTAATAAACCTTTCATTACAGCCAAGTTGGTAAATTACTCCGCATGGGAGTATATAACAATTCATCAATTGTACTGTAATTAACGAAAGGTAGATGTTTTCAAAATACTATTTTTTTTATATGGGTGATTAGTGCAAATACTATTACATTAAGTGGCAAATCTATGGACATTCTTTGGACAAATTCCAATATATCTTTTCCATGGAAAATATGTGGGTTTTTTTCCACGGAACATTTCCTCATTTTGCAAAGTACGAACAAATTGTTACTAGGGTTTGAACAGCCGCAAACAATAACCAATTCTAAAAGATGTTAAAATGGCTGGAATATAATTAATTTATTCGCTATATTTTAATGGGTATCAAAAGTTTCAGCACCTCACAATTATTCTTCTTGTAAAAATATGCATTAATTTGAGTATTTGAGTGTTGATTATATATGAATTATTATTGTACAAAATTTCAATTAAATAATTTTTCAAATTGAAATTAGATTAAAATATCTTCTGTATAAAGTAAAAAAAAATTGTTATTAGGGTTTAGACGGCTCTATATATGAACCAAAATCAAGTAAACATAAAAACCGTAAATAAATAAAAATGAAAGAAAATCCAGTAATTAAAAATATAAGATTTTCTTTTTCATCAAATAGAAATAAAACCAACGATGCCTGCGTAATTATATTTTTTACCCGCACATATTAATGCAACAAAAAATTTAATTACTCTAAATAAAATCCTTTCGACCCAAATACATAGAAATTCCTATACAAATTTATAAACGATTATAATGATTTATTATTGTTATATGTAACAACATTCAATATTTCATTATAATCTTAAAATATTATAATATAATAAATAAGTGATACTGCACGCAAACAATACGTGAATTTTTTAATTTCAAAATATTCTTTTAACACACATTAACAAAAATAATCTCCTTCATCGAAAAATATAATCTTACAAAAAATTATTATGCCGAAATTTATAAATTTTTGAAACGAATATAAATAAAAATAAAGGAAATTCTTTCAAATACTCTGCTTCTGTAACTTATAACTTATATTTAATATTTTTGGTAATATACAAAATAATGTATATGTACAGACTAAGCGTTGGAACGACGATGATATAAATATAAGTATCGCATTGTATAATTGTATATATTATAATAAGGATATATAGGCACTTATAATATATACCCAAAAAAAAAGGATTTACTTATGTTTTATTTTAAATAACATCTGAATTTTCTCATCATATAAATGTGAAACAAAATTCAATGCAATAATATTATGTTATTTTTTTTTTATTGTACATTATAATATATTTATTAAACATTATTCGGTTAAAGGTTAATTTTTTGTATTATTATTTTTTATTATGAGTTTTATGTTTATTTTATGAATATTATTTTATTATCGTGTTTTTTTGTTGTTGTGTGTTTGCGCGCTGTTTTTTTGTTTTATAAGAGAAGGGTGTTCATATTTTAAATTTGAAATGGTATAGAAAATTATGTTTCTTCTAATCTTAATTTATTAAAATTTCATTATAAAATATAAATGTCTATAATTATTTATATTTAATTAAAAAATTATTAAATAATATACTTGTGAAAATGATTTAAGTTAATCATTTTGAAGAAATTATAATATGAAAAAGGTTTCTTATTTATTTTGTATGAAAACATTTTAAATAATAATATAGAACATTTTATGGTTAACCCTTTTTTCAAATCGATAAATTCCATTGGGAAATTATGTGTTTGTCATATCAGAGACTATGTGTAGTACTGCAACAGTAGTCTTCAGAAGCAAAAATTGAGTTTTAACTGCTTTTGACATTTTCATGGTTTCTATATATAATCTATATATATATTTTATGTATAAGTGTACCTAATGTATACTATTGATATACATAAAATATAGATATATGCACACGAGAGTTATTGAAGACAAGAAAGTATATTTCTGAAAAAATATACACATTTTATACACGAATTATTCATTTTTTTTTAAATCACACAAAAAAATATTCTGATCATAATAATTACTCATATAAAAATTTAATTTATGTTATGTAGATTGCTAAATTGAACATAAACACATTCTCTGGGGATCTAGATTAACAACTAAAACGAAAAAGATAAGGTGCTATCAATGAAATTTATGATAGAATGCCTTATCAACAGAACGGTTTACATATACATATTTGCCGTCACTGATTAAAATATGATTTCAGATTTAATTGATTTCTTAGTAATTAAAAATATATCTGGATAATATTATGGAAATTAAAGAAAGTTGTAATAACTCATCAATTCTTTTTTTAACATTGAGTGAATATGTGATTCGTACAATGCGAGGTGGCCCATTTCTTGTTAATAAATACAACAACTATGGATATGCTTTAAATTAAATATTAACACAACTACGTATTAAAAAAATACAACGGTTATACTCATCAATATAATTAATGTTGCATTCAGAACGTGGTGTAAGAATTTGGCAAGTTATATATGACATGAGAGATTGATCTATAAGTTAAAAAAAACAGACTGCCACCAACATAGAAATTATGTAATCATAAAGATAATTCAGAAGACGGCGGCAAGAACAGAGCTATATACTCAATTAAGAGCAAAAAAATCAAAAATTCTGTCAAGTTGATGATACTGCGTTAATGGCAATAAGTTGGTAAAACCGAGGATGAAGCTATACATAAAATTACAGAAAGCCTATCACTAACAATCAAAATTGTACAACGAAATGGCGTGTTAAACTAAACCAAATTAAGTCTTTGTATGTCAATTTTACTAATAAAAAAAAAAGTAGAACACATAAAACTCAATAAAACCTTATACAAATAAAGTTCTATATCGAGTAATTCATCAATTCCAGAATAAAGTGCTAAAAAACATCGTAAAATCGCCTTGTTACATCCATCTACTCTACACCAAGATTTAAAAGTAGAAATCATTGGCTATAATGGAATACAAAGATATACAGGAAATCTCTCACCAACAACGATTATATCAACATGTGAATGTAAAGCTCATCGACAACACGAACACTATTATAGGAAGAACATAAAGGGATAAAACCTTTCGAGCTATTCTAAATAGGAAATAATGAACATAATTGAATAACATTTAAATAATGTTTGAAATGTATATGACAAATTTTCAAGAGTGTAAGTAAATAAAGTAAGATAAGTTAGAAATAATTTGTTTTCCTTGACTAGATTGCAATAGTAATTAGCTATAGTTGATATTTAATAATTTAATAAAAAAAAATGTGTATAGTAAACAGAAATAACGAATTACAATATTTCAATAGCAGGAATAATATAAAAAACCAATTTTTTTCAATTTTAAACATTATTTTCGAACGGATCTATAAAAAAATAAATATTGAATTGAGTTCAAATATAATTATTAAAATGCAATTTCATATTACAATTATATAGAATTTTATGCTATCCTTATTTAAATAGTATATATACAGTGAATATACAGTGAATATACAGTGCTGTCAAAAAATTACATCCAACTCCACCACATACATTATATTCTCACCTATACAGATCTTGTGCCCACTATATAGTAATTCTGTGTGTCATGCTTTCCATACTAAATCACAACAGTACATTGAATCAGTAGCTCACCACTTCTGATAGATATCAACAGGAAGTTTTTGATTTTTTGTAGCAATGAGGATTTTCAAGTCGCTCCACAAATTCTCGATTGACGAAAAACCGCGGAGATTTGTGCGGATACCACTCTGACACCTCCAAATTAATATCGTTTAGATATTAATTTTAATTATATTGTTGCTGTATGAATGGATACATCTTGTTGGAAGATGAAATTATGCGTTTTCCGTATCTTGCACGACGATATTTTGCATAATTTGTAGGTACTATTAAATATATTTGGTATACATTTGTTGCGTTCATATTCCCTTCAACAGTTACGGCATTACCTATATCACCTGTCGCCATACACCGAACACCATCATTTTTCGTGTTTGTCCCTTAAATGTTGGGTCATCATTAACAAACTCTTTGCACACTTTTTTCTAAATACATTTTATACCATGATTGTTTTTATTTCAATTTTGCTTTGTGGTCAGACCACAAAATATCCTCTTCCAATAGTTTATATCATTGAAAACCATTAATTGGATAAAATTTCTTTCTTTGTTTTCCCAATTAACTTTTGATAAGTATAAGGAATTTTTTTGGCGTAACTATAAATCCGTCGTGCATAATCTTCACTTTATGGTATTTCATGAAATTTTCTATAGTTCAGTTGATATTATACATATTTCGAAGTGATATATTTACGTTGTCATGCTGTACCAACGTTTTGTTATTTTTCTATCAATTCTATCGGTTGTGACTTTTGAGACGACGCTTTTAAAGATATAAACTTTGTGTGTAACAGATATTATGATTGGACGAAAGCAAAATTGAAATTCGATGTGCCATCAATCGAAAATTATATTAGGTTGTCAAATATCTCCCTTCCGCCTTTTTGTCTTTTTAATTTCGCGGCTATGTACAAAGCGCTACAGAGCTCGTATCTGGCAACACTGTACATAATTTGAAAGCTCTTGACATAACAAACAAAACGACGCTATGTATGATTAGTTTGGATATTGCGTTCAACAGTTATAGACGTGTAAACATGGAGTTCACTAACGCCGAAATTCGCGCTATTTTAAAGTTTTCCTTCGTTAAAGGCAAATCCGCTAGAGAAACGTTCCGTGAGATTAATGGTGTTTTGGGGGATGGTACTCTATCACTTCGAACCGCGGAGGAATGGTTTCGACGATTCAGAGCCGGTGAAAACGACACCATGGATAAGCCAGCCGGCGGAAGACCTGTGACGACAAATACCGATCAAATCATGGAATACATCGAGTTAGACCGGCATGTGGCATCTCGTGACATCGCCCAGGAGATGGGAGTTAGTCACCAAACCATTTTAAACCATCTGCAGAAGGCTGGATACAAAAAAAAGCTTGATGTTTGGGTGCCACATGAATTAACAGTGAAAAATCTAATGGACCGAATTTCCATTTGCGAAATGCTGCTGAAACGGAACGAACTCGACCCATTCTTGAAGCGGATGGTGACTGGCGACGAAAAATGGATCACATACGACAATATCAAGCGAAAACGGTCGTGGTCGCAGGCCGGTGAATCGTCCCAAACAGTGGCCAAGCCGGGATTGACGGCCAGGAAGGTTTTGCTGTGTGTTTGGTGGGATTGGAAGGGAATCATCCACTATGAGCTGCTCCCATATGGCCAGACGCTTAATTCTACCATCTACTGCGAACAACTGGACCGCTTGAAGCAGGCGATCGACCAGAAGCGTCCAGAATTGACCAAAAGGAAGGGTGTAGTGTTCCACCAGGACAACGCCAGACCACACACTTCGTTGATGACTCGTCAGAAGCTACGGGAGCTCGGATGGGAGGTTTTATCGCATCCACCATATAGCCCGGACATAGCGCCAAGTGATTACCACCTGTTCCTGTCCATGGCGAACGCCCTTGGTGGTGTAAAGTTGATCTCAAAAGAGGCTTGTGAAAAGTGGCTGTCCGAGTTCTTCGCAAATAAGGAGGGGGGCTTCTACGAGGGAGGTATTATGAAGTTGCAGTCTAGATGGAAACAGATTATCGAACAAAACGGCGCATATTTGAACTAAATCCGATTACTGTAACACTTTTTATAAAGCATTGAATAAATAGCAAAAAGGCGGAAGGGAGATAGTTGACAACCTTATATGTTATTGTTGATATCAATCTGGTGAGCTACTGATTCAAAGTATAATTGTGATAATATACTATGGAAAGCATAACACACAGAATTCTAGTATAATGGGTAAAAGATGTGGTGGTACACATTAGACAATAATTTCAATTTATTTTTGATACGCAGGAATCAATAAGATGCAAACAAATAATAATTTTTCTAAATATAATATCATCATAAATATTTATTATATATGAGAAAATAAAATATGTGAAATTATAGATATATAATTTTGTTTTCGACACACTGTTTATACTTTTAAATGGTTTCTATACAATTTAATTTAAATATATATAAATATGGATAAAATAAAATATCACTAATTGAGCAAATAGAAAATAAAATTATCACTTTAATTTTTTCTGTTATTTAAATAAAAATGGTACATTATTTATATAATTTATAAATTTATAATTTGTATAAAAAGCAAATGATAATTTATTTTTAATTAGATTTTTATTATATTACAATATATAAATATTAAAATTTTATATATTAATATTATAGTCAATGAGGCTGTATTTGTATTCGTATACGAGTAATTTAAATTATTTTACTTATTTATATCCATTATATATAAATGAATGTATAGAAAATGTAAGGGGGTGAATATAATTATTATAATTAATATATATACATATTTAAAAAGTATAAATAATAATTATAATAGAATTTCAACATAAATAAAACGATAAAACTTACAAAAAAGCTTTATTTATATACCTATACCTACCTCTTACTATATATATATATTTTTAGTATATCATCTATATTAGATTACTTGTGTAATTTACATATTTATAAAATTTCTATAGACACAGAGTATATATTAAATGTATCTATATTCTCATTAAAAGGAAAACTATATATCTTATACATGACGAGTATGAACTTAAATATTATGAACTTAATAAAACAGATATATTTTGCATTAAATAATTTACTTTTTCCATATAATTAATTATGTGGAAATTTATAAAATATAATATTCACAAAGCAAATTTTAATTTCAAAAACATTATTTCTATAATTTATTTCAAATAATATAATTTCTGTTTAACTTTAGTATTAAATGCGTGTGTGTGTGAATAGTTGAACATTCCATAGACACTTTCTTATTTCCAATGTATGTATATATATTAAATAGGAATACATTACATAAATTCATAAATATTTATCATTGAAAAAAATTTATTTTAATAATTTTTAAAGTGAACAAACAAAATGTATAGGAAAAATATTATTATTAATAAATAAAATCGAAATAGTTGTGTGCCGCCGTCGACCATGAAATGTGAATTTATATATTTTACTTCCCACTTAAAAAACGAACTAACTAACTAACTAACTAACTAACTAACTAACTAACTAACTAACTAACAACAAAAAATATTTATTTAAAATGAAAATATAATGATATAATCAAAATTAATATTATTATATAAAAAAAAATAATAATATAATATTTTTATCGAATTATTTAATTAATTTATTATCTATAAATTATAATATTATTATTATTATTATTATTATTATTTTAACTATGTGCACGCACAACAGTTTATAAAATGGTATATATTTTTAAGAAAAGGTGTGCTAAAATATTAAATATTTAATATTATTTTCTATCATGCACACACACAGTATAAATATATAATTAATATATTGAAAACTGAATTTTTTTTCAAATATATATTGAACAATATAACTTTTTATATAAATTAATTTTTTATATAAATATATATATTTTTTTTTATTATTAAATTAATAGGAGAAAAATTAAATTACTTAAAATAACTTTTTTCTTTTCAAAAAAAAAAAAAAAAAAAACAGATAAAACCCAAAAAAAAAGACAAAAAATTTTTTAAACCACCACACAACAAAACATTCTTTTTTTTATTTTTTTTTTCTTGATCACATTGGATTTATTTCTGAATTTAAACAACGGTTTTGTGGTGCGATACACAGTGTGCGATACTATTTTCAGCCCGCGAATGATCAATTCAATTAAAAATACATCCAAGCAGTGCCGCGACGAAATTTCAACTGACATCCACTATAAGGAACGATATTTGTGTAGAGTCTCTCTATCCATCTATATCGATGTTGTGTGTAGTGCATATATACACACACATGAATATATAATTTTATTTGTCGTATTATTATACTTACTACACTAACAATAATAAGGATAGCTATTATATATATGCTCGGCATATACAATTTATATATAAATATTTATATGTACGTTAAAATGTAAATAACATATATTCTATTATTATTATTATTATTATTATTGGTCGGTCGGTCGGTGTATGCATACAATATATATATATATATATATATATATATAAAACACGTCAATACATATACAAATAGTATATATGTTTCGAAAGAGAAAAAGGGAAAATGGGAAAATTTTCAATGAAAAATAGTATTTATTCTTGAATTGTATACACATAGACAGACGGGCACTGTCCGCAAAATAACCGAAATGGAATATGAAAATAAATTCTATGGAAAAAATGAAAATTTAAAGAGGGTATTTTTTTTATTTTACACAAATCGGATTGATTGTACCAAATATCACATAATGAATTTTTCAAATTTAACAAAAATTAACAAAACAAAAAAGGATAGTTGTAATTTATTATTTATACATTAAAATTGACAAATGGACAACAAATATTATAAATTGGTGAAATATGGTTAAATTAAAAGTATTAGCAACCGAGGCTGCAGTGGTGAAGCCAGAGAAATAGCCTTCATATTTTATTACCACTATATTAAACTTATAACTTGGGTAAAATTAGACTAAATTATGGAAAAAAAAATGTGGGTGTTCACCGAATTAAATTTTCCGGAAAATAGACTTTTACGAATTATCATCTATTTGAATATTTCTAAACGAATTTCCATTTTCGCGTACAGAATTGCAAATTATAATCAATGCCCAATCTTGCATAGAAGAGATTTTTAAAATCGATTAACACATTTAAAACATATGACCGATTTTCCAATCGATGGTAGAGAAAATTTAAAGAAATTTGTGGTATTGTATAAAGTTGATTTTAATACAAAATTTCACTGACATCAAACGTAAAAAAAACAGTCTTATCTTTAAAACCGGATAGAATCGATTTTAAAAATCTACGAAAAATTGGAAATTGATTATAATTTGTAATTCTGTCGAAAAGAAAAAAGGAAATCTGTTAAAATTATGATGGCAAAAGATGATAATTCTTAAAAGTCGATTTTCCGCAAAATTTAGTAATTAGACATTTCAATTATTTTTTTTCATAATGTAGCTTACTTTTCTTTTCGGCTAACAAAAAAGTTGCATCAAGTGATAAATGCATGCAGAACATACAACTGAATACTTCATAGTATATTTTACACTATTAATTAATTTAATGCCATCAATAACAATATTTCACCATTGCTTCTTTAATTATTTGTCCTTTAAATACAGAACATCGTTGTGACTGTAATTTCTCAAGATAATTATTTTCATTTTTTTTACATTTTCCCATCATTGATGGAGCTGACTATAATCAAATACAAGAAATGAGGAGACATGCTGTTATCGATGCTATATTCGTACATATTTCTTGCTGCAGAATGCTATGTAACTACCAACATATGGTCAACATGAAACATTTAATTCGGGCATGCAATCGTTTTCGATCCCGCGGATTGAGGATGGTATTGGCGCTAATTGCAATTTTATTGAATAATTTTATAGTCAAGTATAGTCACTTAATAATTGTATAAAAAAAGTTGATGTAATTTAATTAGTTTTAATCTCAATTTGTCCTCAAATAACGTACACACCCACTGTGTGCATATATATATATTATAATATTGATGTTTTCAAATTATTGAACTTTTCTGTACAACTTAACGATGACTTTTATTTTTTATAAAAATATAATTGAAAATATTAAGAAATATTTTTTATGTAATAAATATTTACATATAGAAAATATGTTAAAAAATCCTGTCCATCGATCTATTAAATTGACATCAGGAAAAGTTGTATTTGATGACATAGAGTCAATTAGTAATTTAATTTTTAAAAAATAATTATATTTATTCGAAATATTCTGCCTTCACTGAAATATATCAATTTTTATATAAATCGCTGATTGGAATGCGGTTGAGTTTATGCCGTAGTTGCCAGTTCAATGGAAACCGGTATCCTGTTAAATGAAGTTTAAGGAATAGAAATTAGAAAACATGGAGTTAAATCGCGTGTATATTAAAGCAAATGTTTAAGAAAATTAATTTAATTTGTAATAGAGTGATACGTAACTCACAAGAAATTAAATGACGAACATACGATTTAATTTATTTAAATGCTTCTTCAATGCATCAATGTAATAGAAATCATTAATCACGTTGTAACGCACTTGGAATAAATTCTTTGTGGATAATAACTTTTCAATTGTAAAAACAAATGATTTTTTTGATTTTTGACCATCATCAAATGGGATTTATTTTGGATTTTTTTTATGAAATTAATCGTTACTTTTAGCATTTTTAATGATACCATAATGACGGAATGATAACATTGTTGCAATTTTTTTTGGTCAACACTTTGAATTCACCTTTTGTAGACCCAAAATATTTTTTAGCTATAAAATCTTATAAATTCCATTTTCATGAATCTCACTGATCTATTGTATATTGCTAAACTTTCATAAAATCACTCACATCTTGAATGTTTTCTTGTATAATATGTTGTTGATACGTCGTCTGGATGTTCATCAAGATTATACACATACAATAAAACTTAAAAACTTGTGTTTTGGACAAAACAATTAGCATCATAGGCGTTTTTAAGCTTTTCCTTCAAACACAACGACTCACGAAAACTATTCTTATATTCAATTATGGCAGCTATATACTTCCAGGAAATGTCATGAAACTTTAACGCAGTTTGTTAAGATCAGTTCAAATTCTAATAAATCAATCAGCACAGCTAAATATATGTAGATCGCGTTACCAAACCCAAATCCATTCTGCGGTTATTTTTCGGACAAACGGTGATGTATATATGAAAATACGTTAAAGTATATTGTATACCATTGAGTAAATACTATTATATAGAGTAACATATATATAATGAAATTAATTAAATGCAAAATTACGATATCATATCTTTTTAAAAATAATATAAGATATATATATATATATTATTAACAATATGATGATGATAAATTTTTAATGTGTATATGAAATATAATTGTTAAATAAATTAAAATGATATAGTATAATTTATATGAAAATATTTATTTCTCATATAAACATAAATTGTATTTTTAAATTTTATACAATTTAATTGTAAATTAAAAAAACAGCCGAAAACCTAAATTTAAATTGCATCTAATCATATATATATATATAAATATAGCCTACCTAACCTACAATACCCACTGAATAGCAAAAAAAAAACATAATACTCGTATATAATATGAATTTTCTATATAAATGACATCGATATACGACTTGCTCGCTATATTATTTTGTTATAAATTATGTATGTTTATTGCTATATATTGTTCACATCATTTCCACATATGTAATAGATAAAATTTTATTTATAGAGACATATATTAAGAAAATTAAATATATACTTATAGAGAAAATGAAGGAAAAATAATAATATAATTGGATGGATGTGTATAACAAAACACTTTTATTTTATTTAACCGCATATTTATAAGCAAAAACAAATAATAAATATACAATTAATTATAATGTGTTTTGTATTTATATTCCATCTATACACGACGCTATTTAAATTTTAATCAATGGTCCATGGTATTTTTAAAATTATTACAAAATATTACTCTATATATTTATATTGCTTATACTCAATGGGTGTGCATATATATATACGTAAAGTACTACGTTTTTATCTATTATTATTATTATTATTATTATTATTATGGCATATGCCAGAGTATATTTGTAAATGTAATGTGTGCATGCACAGTCAACAACAAAACAGGTGAAAAATTATTTTTATTTATTTCATATGTATAACACCGACATTTATACGCTAGCTAATATAATACTAGTAAAACTATTAACTATATACAATATTTGTACGAATCCAATTGTTGGGAAAAACTATTATATAGCCATTCCATTCATTTTATATTCCACATATACTCGTATATATACTACAATATATATATATATATTGTAATTATATACATTAATGGAAAATGTTATAGTTTTTTTTTTAATAATAATATGGTTAAAATTATGGTCGATGACTTCTATTACTTCTATATATTATAATAAATATTTACATTTACATAATATATATATATATAAAACAACACAACACGATCGTTATAATATAATATAGTATATTTAGATTAACATTTTAACATTGAGAAGCATATTGATCGATTAATAAAAATGTATATACTGTGAATTTATTGAATACGTTTATACAAAGCATTTTATAATATTATACTATTTTAATTATAAAATAAAATTAACCACTGTATAAAAATATAAATATAAAAAGCTCTGTAATAGATGTATTTATACAAATTAGTTTTTTTTTCGAATTTCATTTCTTTTAACTAAATTGTATTAATGTATAATGGTAAAAAACGGAAAATTTAATATAAAATTGAATGTCTGCATATTTGCGACTTCATACATTTGTTTGCTCTTTTGTGTATATAAATTGTATATATTGTATCGTATATACACGTACTTATACAGCGTATAAGTATAGAATACACCTAATACTGTTTTTACACGAATTTAATTTTACACGAATTACAAAAAAAAAAGAAAATTTCATTCTCTTTTTTAACACGAACGTTTCAATCCAATTTCGACCAAGTTTTTTATTTTTTGTAAAACCTTAACAAAATATAAAATAATAAGGAATTTGTCAAAACAAATAAGGTAATCATTTTGTCAAACCTGTGACCCTAACTAACTATAAGAACGCACTGGGAAGTTTAAACGTGAGCTGAAACTACAGAACCAAAGTATACTTGTGCTAATTTTGCTGAAGATACCACTGAAAAAATGTCGTCACTACAGGAAGAAAACGATGGCCACAACATTTCTAGAGCGCGATAACCAGTTCCAGTCGTACGCAAACGTATATGCACCGTTTATTGTCAGAAAGTGGAAATGAATAAATAATAAAGTGGTAAAACAGATTTTTATCAATATTTATGCCCCTCACTGCCTCACTTCCAGCGTATAATATTAAATAGTAGTGTTGATAATGGATCGCCATGTCGCAGTACTTGTGACTTCACCAACCTCATGGCCAAATCGATCAGTTTTTTTGGAAAACCAAATTCTTCCATAATTTTCCATTATTTTGAACTATTGACGCTATCGGTATATACTGTTTTGAAATCAAGAAACAAATGGTGTGTATCAACATTGAATTCCCTACACTTTTCCAAGATCTACCGTATACTAAATATTTGATCAGATGTAGATCGATCTACGATCAGTAAACACACTGGTATTCTCCGATAATTTCATTAGCATATGAAATGAGTCTATGTGCTATTGTATATTAGCATATTATAGGTAATGTTTCATGAAGTTATTCCTCTGTTGTTCTTACAATCTAATTTGTCACCCTTTTTGTACAATAGACATAGATAATACCATTCTTCCACTCATCTGGCACCTGTGCTTTATTCAAAAAATCTTTACAATCAGCTCGTGCAGTTGATACTATAATGCATTTCCACCATATTTAAATAGTTCACCTGGTAAACTATCAGATTCAGGTGATTTATTATTCTTGAGCTTCTGAATAACAGTCTTTACTTTGCGTGATTCAGCCATAAATGGCTGGTCAGTTTAAATTTGCACATCTGCCTCAGTATTCACTGGCGTGCTCACATTGCATTCCACATTCATCATCAAACCACTCATTTCTAACTATCATCACCTTTCCATTTTTACAAAATCGGGTCAATTATTAGCGAATGCTGATGATATAGACATAATGGGTCGGAATATGATAATTGTCAAGGATGTTTTCGAATCATTACACAAGGAGGCATCGGGTGTAGGTATCAAAGTTAATGGAGACAAAACAACATATATGGTGGCAGCGAATACATCAGGAATTCGACATCAAACTGTTAATATTGGGGAATACAATTTTGAAATAGTCAATAGTTTTGTATACTTAAGATCGTTGATAAATGTATAGAAAATGATATTGAAGAGGAAATTCGCCAAAGGGCAGCAACTGGAAACAGATGTTATTAAGCCGGGCTAAAAAAACAATTCAAATCGAAAACATTACAACGAGATCTTAAGTGCAAGCTATATACAACATTAATATGTCCAATATTAACGTATGGGTCGGCGGTGGCTTGGTGAATGACGCAGAACCAGGAACATTTATTTCTAATTTTTGAACGAAAGGTACTCCGTGGCATATATTTGATCCCGTCACAGAACAGAATGGTTGAAGGCGAAGATACAATTTTGAATTAGACAAGTTGTTCGGACATCCAAATATTGTCAAAACAATCAAAATCAATAGATTCAGATGGCTTGGATACGTATTACGTATGGTGGAGGAGCGTGGGCTGAAAAAACTGTTGAATTGTAATCCAGGAGGTAGAAGGAGAGCCGGAACACATAAGGCAAAATGACTAGATGCAGTAAACTTTGAGATTAGGATCCTTAAAATTCGGGATTGGAAGATATTGACTGCGGATAGGAGGTTGGAGAAGTGTGTTAGAGAAGGCTAAAACCGCAAATTTTTTGTGTTCATGAAAATTTGTTTTATTTTCATTACAAATTATTACATATATAATGATTTTGTTGAAATAAAATATCCGGAACGAATCTTCCGGTCTTGCATAAATACATACGTCTTTTTTTTACACAAATTTATCAGGAACATGTCTATCGTGCGTAAAAACAGGGATTAGTTGTAAATAGAGAATCAAAAAATTTCTTGGGTAAAAAATAAAATTAAAGTATATGCTCGCAGCGTAAAAACATATACGAATTGTACTTGTAAATGAATATGTGTATTTATAAATAATGCAAAAGTAAATAATGTGGAAAAATACAGGATTATTACTACATTCTCACAGGTAGTCATCGTTTTATTGCAGCACTCACATAAGCAACGTGTGTGTGTGTGTGTGTGTGTGTGTGTGTGTGTGTGTGTGTGTGTGTGTGTGTGTGTGTGTGTGTGTGTGTGTGTGTGTGTGTATAAAATTCCTTTATATAAAGGATACAAATTTATATATACATACAAAATAATATATATATTATATAAATGTACATAACAAATACATTTGTATAATTTTACACATATGTTTGTATATACATTTATTATTTAAGTACAAAATGTAACTACCCAGTGGGTCTTTTTGTATGTACTTCCAATTTCTTCAATGAATGCATACATAAATTGTAAGTACTTCCAATTTCATGAATGACTTCACCAATAAACTCATTAATTATTTCATCAAAATATTCACCAAAGAATTTATCGGTAAATTTATAAGTAGTTCTAATTTCATAAATAAATTCACCAGCGAATTTGTTGAATTTGTTCTGTACACATGAAAAATCCACCCATTCCGAACCCATGAGTATTGTTAAAGAGTATAATATCGCACTGACCTTATAATTAACGTTTTTTTGAAGTGAACAGTAATTGTATTTCGGTTAAAATTTGTTTTTTATTATTAGTGATAATGATGAATAATTTTAAAAATTATAATTTTTCTAAACTACTTATAATTGGGGGAAGGAAAGGTATAACTGTTGAAACCTAATTGAACGTGAGGCAATAAGGTTGACGAGCTTGGTTTTACACATTTTTTTTTAGAAAAATTAATTATGTTCAATATTTAACTTTAATATTTTATCTTTGAATTATTTTAAACGCATTTTATCCAGCTTGAACTATACTTAAATTCAGGAAAAACTGTGTGGGTAACGTTCATTTCCTTTTTTTTTTTAGAAAAATTATATAATATATGTTCCAAATTTTTACCTAGTATTTTATCTTTGAATTATTTCATTTTATCCAGTTTGATATATGCTTAAATTTAATAAAAACTTTGTGGAATAATATTATTATTATGAAATATTAATAAAAAATTAAATCTGATAATTGTTAACTTTTAGACTTTATAATTACCAGTAAAAAACTGATTTACTGAGAGGATTGTTGTTATAATATGTAATTTCACTGGGTGAAAAATGCTGCAAGTCGAAGCTTCTATATAGAAAATATCTGAAAGAAGGTGCAGAAGAAAGTAATTTCGATGCTTCAAAAGTAGTGGAATTGTAATTGTAAGTCTCAATAATTTGGACAAAACCAGTAAGGATTATTACATTATTATTATTGAAACTGAACCAAAATGTCAATATTAAACTCTACTGTCAACAACGAATCAATTTTAAGTAATTATTACAAGAAAAGTAACCAAGATTTGCCAGTCACGATAAAATGGTTTTACATAACAATACAATTCTCTCCTTCGCATGTCGCCGCAAAAGCGATCATAAAAACGTGGAAAGCACTTGAATGGGATCAGTTCTCACCCCAGCGTTTATTAACCAAATATTGCTCTATCAAATTACCACTTGTTCAGATCGTTCAATTCCAATGAAATTCTACAAAAAGACTTATCCAAGAAAAACTCACCCAATACGATTCTATGAAAAATACACTTGTTTTGGTACACATGAAAAACTCACCCATTCCTGAACCCATGAACAACTCATCTAGAGAAGAAGTACTTACCACCAATAACATCTTTGTACAAAAGTAATCTAGAAAGTATTGCACGAATGGAGTGTGGTGGTGACTATAAGTAAGTAGACAATCATCGATGTTAGCATACATACCGGTCCCACTGGGTATATATGAAAATGCTTTGTAGTAGTAAGTATTATATGGAAATAAAAAATAATATAAAAATAAGGTATATGTTTAATACTAAATATGGTTGAAATGTGTTTAATGTTTATAACATTTTATCCCTTTTTCTTTTTTTTTTTAATTTTGATTGTGTTATTAAATATTTTATAAGAAAATTAAATGCTGTAGCTATGAATACATGTAATGTGTATATTTATATTGTAATAATATAATATGATATATGCCAACATGTAATAATATACACAAGAGAGTGGGCTCATTAAAATAAGTATGAAACACAGTACTGTATATAAATAAAGTTATATAGTATACAAAGTGGTTTCTTATGTCCCTTCCTATATATAGTATCAGTTTATCCGTATACTTTGAAAAATGAGGAAAATTCACGTGAAATAAATCTACATATTTTCCATGAGAAAAATATATTGGAATTTGTCCAAATAATGTCCATATAGATTTTTCACTTAATATAATAATATTTTATTTAGGTCAATTGAAATCTTTGTATTGACAGGTAATATTTCCAACATATATCCACGGCATTGTATATTCGTAATTTATTTCGCCAATTATCCAAGACAGTCTGGGTTCAAATTTTGTATATTTCGCTTATCTATACTTATAATCCTAACTGTTTTTAAGCAACTAAAATCGATATATCTGCGAGGAATTTTGTACGACTTTTCATGCAGATTTTATACGCGGTTTTTGTTTCTTGTTTATGTAAGCGTTTTATCTGACAACTTTCTACAAAATTAGAGAAATAATTCTAAGGAGAATCCGTAGAAATTATCATCGGAAATACATTTTTTATAAACATCCATGGACAGGGTTTCACGGATCCTATAAAATTTCAGGGGACATCCGTAAAAACTCCATAGATATTTCCTCAGTGTAATACTAATAATAATATATATAAAAAAACCAATAAAAAGTAAAGTCTAATGGTGTTAGATCGCACGATCTTGGTGGTCAATTAACATTTCCGCTTAGAGAAATTATTCGATTACCAAATTTTGGTTCAAAATATCGATTAGTAGATTTTGAACTATCCGTTTTTATATCTCTTGTATCTTGTCAATATTTTTATTTGCGATAATTCGCGATTTGATACGCAGTGAACTAATGATTATTATTATTATTACAGAATGATTAACTATCATTAAATTGTGTTATTAAATTAATGGGGTTTGATTTTAATTCATTTGTATGTACGGATGCGTGTAGTGAATTATCTGGTGGTAGTGGCGAATCGTGAAAAACGTTTTCAGATTACAATATCACTAAATTTTTCTCGTAGACGAGGTGAAAGTAGATTACATTAGAAAAAAAATTAAAATATCCACTTACTAATTTTTCCAGAAAATCGACCTTTACGGATTCTCATCTTTTTCATAGTTTTAATGGATTCCCATTTTTATGTACAGCATTTCAAATTATATAATCAATTTTCAATAGTTCATAGAAGAGATTTTTAAAATCGATTCAGGCGGTCAAAAACGCTGACCGGTTTTCCATTTGATGTCATTGAAATGTAAAGAAATTAGTGATAATACAATACAATACAATATATAAATTTTTGGTATCATTTGGTTATTCATTTTACGTAGTAGTATCAAAAATTTTTCTTTAAATTTTCTCTGTCATCGTTTGGAAAATCGATTATAGCTTTTGAACGCATGAATCGACTTTAAAAATCTCTTCTATGAAAGATTTATTATAATTTGAAATTGTATATCTGTAACATGAAAATCCGATAAAACTATAGCCCGTTATTAAAAAAGATTATAATTCGTAGATATTAAAAGATTTTCGGGAAAATTTAGTTCGGTGAACACCCACTTAATATATTCACAATTTAGTTGAATTTTCTCCCCAGTTTATAAGAAAAGTATAGTGATATTGATATAACTGAAAGCTATTTTTCAAATTTGAATCAAAATCTGTCACATAAATGATCTTTTCGCATAGGCACATCCGATATATTGAAGCAGAAGCATATAATATAGGGTTACAATTAAATATTTACACTCTATTAAATTTGTATTTAAATAACTATAGTATGTTTATCGTCTTTATCCGCTTGAGTATGTGTCACAAAAATACATAATACATTTTTTTCATTCGGCATATATTTATAGTTATTTTATTTTTATATTCTACGAGTTTTTTGCAAACATTATAGTTTCATACATAAGTGTTTATTTATAATTATATACAAGTGTTTTATTAATAAATGCAGAAATTTAAATGGTATAAATAGTATTCTAATTATTCATATGAAACTATATGTACCATATATATATGGAAATAAAAATATTCCAAATGAATTATTATCCTTCCTCATTGCATGGACCGATTTTAAATTTTAAATATATGTAAGAAAAAAATTACCTATCCAAAGCACTTTTAACATGATATAAATGATTTTTTCTGGAAATTATAGTTGAAATAGATTAACTTTATAAATTATAAAATAGAATTAATTACATAATTATTTTCAGAGAGTTATTTTAAAATATCTTTATAATTCTGTAATTTGTATACGCAACTCATAAAATAAAATGATAATTACATATGTTTTTATCCGAAATAAACCGAATTATAAATTTTAATGAGTATATGCAGCATATGCACATAATATCGTTAAGCCAAATTAAATAAAGTTTGACAGTTAATACAATAAAAATGGACTTGAGATTTTCAAGATGATGTTAATATGGGAAATCTTTAATTATTAATGTTTTTGCCCGAATTAGTTTTAATTAAAGATTCATAATTTCTACATATTACTGACTTTACTTACTTATTGCTATCATCAGTTTGAAAACAAATAACACAAACGAGTAATTTACTATAAATCGGCTATATAATCTTTATGGTATTATCTTGAAATATGTAAAATATATTCGAAATAGTTTTAAAATTATAGAAAATGTAGAATATTTTAGATATTACATACACCCTTTGTCCCATAATAAATCTCAATGAATTAAAAAGACACAAAAATAAATATTAAATTTTCACAAACAACATTTTATTTATTCAAAATAATCTACTGAAATCGCGCATTGATTGGCACGTTCAACAAGTAATTCAAATGAATTTTTTATGTCTGTGTGATTGGAATGCTGTTGAGAACGGTTGGCTGTGCCTTCAAATGATGATTCATTTCATAGCCAAATAGGGAATAGAAATTAGTGTCTGGGAATTAAATTAAGTGAATGTGGGAAATGATTAAGCAAAAAAATTGATTGATTATTAGTTCAATTCGGTACAATTTTTGATCATCATTTAATTGATGTGGAACAAACTTTGAATTCACCTATCGTAGACCGCAGTTTAAATTCGATGAATTATTGTTTTCGGTATTTAAGTTTTATTTCCATAAATTTCATTGAATATTTCTTACAAATCTTCACGAAATGACGAACTTTTTCAATGATTTATTTCAGTAAATTACTTCAGATGGTCGACCTGAACATTCATTATCACTAATATAACTTCTATGCCTTCTGTGAATCATGTGATTTTAACACACAATTATTACCATACGCGATTTTAAACAAATCATACGTTTGAGTAGCATTTTTAACAATTTTAAAACAAAATTTAATGTTGTTTCTTTAATTTTATATTAATTTATCGATAGAAAACGCACAAAAACAGCTGTAACTTTATGTGTTGTATTTTCGTTTCTATAGTGAATGTATAATGTCATGAAATTCTGGCAATTTGTTAAGGAACCTGCACAGTACATATAATTGCAAGAAGACTAAGAACGAGTTATATGGGGTGAAATCATGTAAGGTGATAAGTGACAGTCACTGTCACCTTTTATAAATGTTGCATCGGCTATGGCTATATCACCGGTGGCTATCACGAAAAAGTGACGATTTTCAGATGATACCTATTTTGCTGTTGTTTTGTGCATAAGGTTATATTTTTTTTGGGGAAAAGAAATACCTTTATTGTTATTTGTTGTGTATCGGTGTGCTACGCTAAATATTAAAATAAATTAAAGGAAAATATTAAGTTTTCATATTATATTCAAGAATACATTTCGCAATTTTTGATAATATTTAAATGTGACATTAAAAAAATCATATTTTATAAAATATTTGTACTTGCGTTTTTAAGTATGGCATCATAGTAATATATTTTATCTATTTTCTTAAGCCAATTTAGCCTAGTCACAATTTATCCGTACTTTGAAAAATGAGGAAAATTTCCGTGGAAAAAATCCACATATATTCCATGCAAAGAATGTCCATAAATTTTCCTCTTAATATAATAGTAATATGTTATTTAGGTCAATTGAAATCGTTGGATTGTGTGGATAATATGTCCAACATAAATCTGCGATATCGTATTCATAATTTTTTTCACCAATTCTCGAAGACAGTGGTTCAAATTTTGTATATGTCGCTTATCTAGATATAATCTTCAGTCTTTTTAATTTATTTTCATAATTCTTTAAACCACCAGGAAACTCAAATCGATATATTTCCGAGGAATTTAGTAAGACTTTTCATGGATTTTATCCGCGGGTTTCTTGTTCTTGTTAATAACAAAAAAAAATGCACAATCGATTTATTTTTGCCATCGTTCAGCATCTTCATTCCGCGCTCATAGAACTTCTGGTCTATCGGTAAAAAACTGAATCAAACCGCGATTTGGCATCATCGTGTGATACGAAAATTTATTCTGCTAATACGGACAATTCACGGGTATTACTTGCCAAAATACATGGACGATCCAAAGATATTTTTGTCGAAATCCGTGGATCTGCTCACAAAAAATATGAACATGAAAATATGAACAGGGTTGCACTCATCATATAAAATTCCAGCGGACATCCGTAAGAAATCCATATATAGTTCGACGGATTGAAACTACGGCCTACTACATAAAATGCGGAAATTTTGCGGACAAACTACGGTCAGTGTTACTAGGGTAAGCAATAGATATATTCTATAATTGTGTTAAAAGATAAATAATGATATAATAATATTTGCTGAACTGAACCTAAGCATTTCTATTTTTTAGTAATACAAAAATTTGATTTGTCTTTATTTTATTTATATTATTTTGATTTATTTGCAGATGTTATTGTTTTTAGCAATAATATAAATTTCACAATGAAACAAAACAAGTCAAAATGTATATCTTTATCACCTTCTGGTGATTTTAAAAGTGATGACCTTAAATGATGCCAAAAAAATAGGTGATCACTTTTAAATATCACCACAGTGACTGTCACTAATCACGTTACATGATTCCACCCATGGTTTACATAGCCACTCCGGTTTTATTATAGGGCAGAGAGTCGTTTACCTCCATATACTAATTGTAACATATAGAAAAACATTTTTCATATTGTGACGACCGCACATTCATTAAATCAATAATAATGACATTACATTAGTTGTATTTGATAAAAAATAAACTAACTTTTGTTATACCATAAATAATACGATATTATACCACAATGTTATATATTAGACTATATATTATAGTTACATAAAATAGTAGATTTGTATCGTGTTACATGTTAGATCATATAAATATTGTAGTTCAATATGAGAATTGTAAATTACTTTCTTATTATATTATATACGGAGTGCTCATACCTTACATATTATAAATTATGTATTATAATATTGATAATATTATAAATAAACAATTCTAATGTGTATACAAAAAGATAAGAACAATGTTTTTATTATTACAATATGTATAATTTTGTTACCATTACGATATTTATATTATTCCCGTATACATTCAATTTCAAATCTATCCTAGTGGGATTCACCTACATACAACACACGACGACACGGTTTATTTTATTTTTGTCAAACAAAATATAATAAATGTAAATATGAACATGAAAACATAGAGTAAAATATTGATTATTTTATGTATTTTTTTTTTATTATTATTAGAATACATTTCTATATAAAAAAATACAATACTTTTCATATATAGTTTATTTAAATATTATATATATATATATTGTTTTCAGATAGATAATATTTATAAAAGAATTTCGAATTTCGTTATCATTTTGCGTATATTATTAACAATAAAATAATAGTAAGAATAATAAGAATAATAATAATAATAATAACAATATTATAATAATATTTGCGTGTTTTTTTTGTTTTGTTTTATTTTACATTGTAAGTCCCTTGGGTCGCATAAATTCGTCTCCTGTCACACTTCATTGCACGCAACATGATTTTGCTTTTGTATACAAATATAATACGTTTGTTGTATATTTTATATTATAAATATGTATAAAATACTAAAACTTATTTTTCAACTAATAAAAACTTTACGTTATTTTCCTTTTATATTTCATTTCAAATAAGGATGACTTTTATTTGCATCAATTTTAACATGTATAATTTAGGGTACGATTAATAAAAAAAAAATATAATACATCAACTCAAAATTCAAAAAGGATTGTGTATTAGATATTTTTATATAGAGAAAACAAATTTTCGTCCTTATATACACATAGCCTATATGAAATGATGAGTTTAGTATTTAATATTTGTGGTAATAATTTTTCGATATGTATATTTAAGTGAAATCGCATTATATATCATAGTAATTGAACTATATAATTATAAACCCAACATCATAATGTTAATATATATATATAAGAAATTTTTAATATAGTTAAAAAGCTTTTAGAAAATTTTCTACAATAATAATAAAAGCTTTTCGCATATATATATATATATCTAATCTCATATACCTACTAATAAATCAAACTATATATACAGAATAAATTTTTCTTTTGTTAAATATTAGGTGTTACAATAAAATCGAATTAACTTCATTGCAGCATAAAACGTAGTACCATAATGAAATTAAATTAAAAGTTAAAAATTATAATGTTGTTTATAAATTACTATTATTTGTAAATAATTAGTATATATTGATCTGTAACAAATTCCATTGACAATAAAATGTAAAATGTTTTTGTCCGCCTGCATTATTTTGAAAGAATAAGATTCAATGATGACAACATTTAGTACACTCCAAACTATATTCAATATAATCTAATATGTGAATTAATTTCACTTCAATTACAAAAATTTTCGATTTTCTTTATCAATTATACGAATCTAAAATAAGAATTATGATAATATTTTTGAATAATTTGTAAACTATGGTATAGTAAAATATTTAATGATTAAATATCAAATTGTAATCTTTTAAATAATAAATCACCCGAAAATAATTTACTACGGGAAGACTGCAAATTCTTTCTGACAAATACAGGACAATGAAATATTGCTTATTGTATTATTTACAAATTTATTCTTAAATAAACAGTAAAATAATGAAAAGATACTAACATTGAATTGTCACTCTTATACTCTGATTTCTACTATATGAAACAGCACTGTGTATAAAACAAATGACGATACTGTGAATGATACTGATACTGCATATGTGCAATATAATATTGTATCATGGATGGGATACTATACTTGATACTATATATGAGACTCCACGGTATAGTATCAAATACAAATACAGAAAGGATACACAGCGTACAGTCTCGCCGTGTATCATGTGTTATACCATATTTACTTGATATACAATTGAAACTCTGTGCTGCAGAATTTTAAAAATAGAATACGTAATGATATACCGCGCGTACTGTCTCATTTTGAATCATAGTTTAATACCATATGAATCTAAATACTGCCGAGTCTATGACAAAAAACAATATTAAGGATGATACTGCAATGATAATGATACCTCATGTTATACCGAAACCCGAGTATATTTTAACAGATATATATTTTTATACAATTCAGCACGTTTTGTTAAGTGGTGTTAAGTTAAGTTATTCACGCTTCAAAACATAAAATTACTATATGAAATATTTAGTATTTTCATCAGAAAGAATTATTTCAAACTTTTACCAGTTTATTTCTGGTTAAAAAGTTCTGAATATTTCATATAATAATTTTGTGTTTTTAAACGTGAATAACTGCACTTAAGAAAAATCAAAACGTATTGAATTCTATAAAAATGTATATCTGCTTAAATAAAGATAGTTCATCAGTTGCATCAGACTCCGTGCAGGTAGTGGCCGATAATAAATTCTCTAAATCAGACTCTGAAAAAGAACGCACTGCGTAAATTTTATATTATATTTGGATTTTATTTTATTTTAAAATAGATTTTAAATAGTTTTTAAATAAATGAAGTTGAAATTTATATATTATTTTCTTACATTTATTTAATTCTTATCCGCGCAGAGTGGAAAAAAATATTTAGTAGTTTTCATAATACTGCATGTAAAATTTGAGGCAGTATCTGACAATATCAGTACGATATTATTTGTACCTTAATATACAGTATTCTACCGAGATACTGTATGAGGTACTATCTCTAATATTACATGTATTATTGCGGTTATTGACTCTAAATGTACACACATATAGCATCATGTATACTGTAAGATAGCAAGTCATATTACTCCAAATGGAGCTAATGCACTAAACATTCATTACAGTCAAATGGAGCTAATCCACTAAACATTCATTACAGTCAAGTTGGTAAAATACTTCGCCGGATGGGAGTATATAACAATTCACCAATTGTACAGAAATCATTGGCGAAGGTTGAGTAGTAGCAATCAGTTTTTAATATCACTATATTTTTCTTATAACCTCTGGATGAAATTAAACTAAATTATGAAAAAAAATTTCGGCGAATTAAATTTTCCGGAAAATCGACTTTTATGAATTATCATCTTTTTTAATTGCAGACCATAGTTTTAAGGAATTTCCATTTTTGCCTACAGAATTGCAAATTATAATAAATTTCATAGAAGAGATTTTAAATTCATGAGTTCAAAATATATGATTCCGATTCCAATCGATGGCAGAGAAAATTTAAAGAAATTAGTGGTACCCTAGTAACAATTTGTCCGGATACTTTGAAAAATGAGGAACATTTTCGTGGAAAATATCCACATATTTTCCATGGAAAAGATATATCGGAATTTGTCCAAAGAATGTTCATAGCTTTTCCACTTAATATAATAGTATTTTATATAGGTCAATTGAAATCTTTGGATTGTCAGAGTAATATGTCCAATATATATCCACGGTATTGTGTTTCATAATTTATTTCACCAATTACCCAAGACAGTGGTTCAAATTTTGTATATTTCGCTTATCTAGATATAATCCTCAATGTTTTATTAAATTAAATTATTTTTTACATAAGAAAATATAAATGTCATACTTTTTATTTATTTATTACATATTTATTGCATTAAATTTTGTTTCAACAAGTTAGAACCTGGGATAACAAAATTTTTGTGCGAGTACACATGTCGCATGACGTATTTTTGCCAAAATCCATGGATCTGCTCATAAAAAATATGAATATAAATTGTTCGGATATTCTGTGGAATAATACCAAAAGGACATTTTTTATAAAAATTCATGGACAGGGTTGCACTCATCATATAAAATTCCAGCAGACATCCGTAAATAATCCATAGATATTTCCTCGGATTGAAACTACGGACTACTATATATAATGCGGTAATTTTACGGACAAACTACGGACAGTGTTACTAGAGTACTGTATAAAGTGAACATCCAAATGGAAAATCGGTCATATCTTTTGAATGTGTGAATTGATTTTAAAAATCTCTTCTATGAAAGATTGAAAATTGATTATATCATTTGCAATTCTGTATATGGAAAATTGGAAATCCGTTAAAACTATGCCCCGCGTAATTCAAAAAAATGATAACTCTTAATAGTTGATTTTCCGGAAAATTTAGTAAGTGGATAATTCAATTTTTTTTCATAATGTAGTCTCCTTTCAATTCGTCTACCAGAAAAATATACTGATACTGCAATCTGAAAACATTTTTTTATGCTTCGCCACTGACTGCAATTAACAAAGATGTTTTCATAATTTTATTATTTTTATATGGGTGATTAACCCATACTGTAAGATACTACTTCTAATTTCATATGCAGTATTATGGATACTGCAATCGATACTGTCGAATATTGCCAGTGAATTTACACATAGTATCATGGATATACGATAAGATACTATTGTATATACCTTTAATTTAGCATGTAGTATTTGTGGATATACTGCTATATATTTATACTACAATATATAGGATATATATATGCTACACACATGGATACTGCAGCAAGATACATGTCCCTAATTTTACATGTAATATTATTTGTAACTGCATAAAATACTAAAATATTCTAGCCTCTAAATTTACACGATGAACAGAAAATTGATACCAGATGATATTGTCGAAAATCGACTGAATGATACTGTTGTAAAATTATAATTTATATATCAAAATAAGCTTTTTTTCCCCCCACTCGGGCAATTACACTTTTTTAAATATAAATAAATCAAACCCATGCAACAATTGCTATCTATATATATATACAATATATTAAAAGTTCTATCACACTTAATTGTTGAATATAGATCTTCACTTTATCCCATCATATATATATTAAGGTAATAAATAATAGAGTATAATTGATAATAATAATATACAAAAAAACTAAAAATTATTAATAAATACGAAGTTAAATAATAACAAATAAACTTATAATTTTGTAAAAGCTTAAAGAAAATATAGTCGTGGGCGTGGGTGTACAAAATTGACATAATTTTCTATGTTATGTTTTGTAGAACCAGAGAATAAACCAAAATGGTAAACTTTTTTTCGCCATGGAAAAATGTGTCAGTAAAAGCTTTTTTTCTTTTCATTTTATGCATATATAAATTACAATACATTTTTTGTTGAAAAAAAAATCATAGACTGGAAAAATTTCTACACATTTCAAGGATATATGACAGCCATTTTTTATTATTTTACTTACATATAGTACATACATAAATATATATAACATTGGAATTCAATGCATAAATACAGCTAACTCGCTTTGATTATACGCAAACGTTCAAAAAGTATAAATCACACAATAACTACTGTCTCTTATCAAAAGAAAAAAAAATAAATAAATAAAATACAAAAATTCATTCCATTCCACAGTTTATTTCCAACATCATACGAATACACACATATTTTAATTATTATAATATTATTATCTCATCATATGGAAACATATTGTTATAGTAGCTGAAAGACATTGATTTTCTAGAAGAGAAAAATAATAGAAAAAGTTTTTTTTTTGTTTTTCATTTTCAATTTTATTTAATTCATTTAAAATAATTATTATTTAATAAACAAAAAATTATTAGATTTTCCACTTTTTTTGTTCGTCTTTGCGTAATTTGCACACATAAAATCAGGTGAAATATTATAATAATTATAATATTTTGTATTTTAATATAAAATTTTTCCATATTGTGCATAAAAATTTTTAGTCTTGTTGTGCGGTTTGTCTGGTGCGTATTGTAAATTCATTTAAAAAAAATATATAGAGTGCGTGGTATTTTTTTTGTTTTTTTGTGTGTGTGATAACAAGACTGGGTTTTTTCTATTTTAGGACTATAATATTTATTGATTTGTGGGGTGAAATCTTATAGATTTAGTTAAAAAAAAAATTTTAAAAAATGTAAGTATATTTTTTTTGTATGCTAATTTGTGGTTTTTAGTTAATTTATTCAAATTTATATTCTCTAAATTCGGCCTGTAAGCAGACAGTATTTTTTTTAAATTGGTTTAAATATTTAATTATTTTTCCTTTGAATTTTTTCTCATCCATTCTATATTAGATATATATATATATTTATTTTTCATTTTTGTACGTATTTTGTACGTACACACACATATTATTACACATTTATATACATATATTATATATATATATGTATGTCAGTAATAAAAATCAATAAAATTATTATCATCATAGACCATGCGATTGCGAGATATGTACGTAAAATATGTTTATAATAGATACACCACCACCATATTTTTGACTCTTTTCTTACTATGTTTTGAATTTTATTTATAATGTGATCTTTTTCGCCATTTGTATATTTATCGCTCCTTTTCTATATAATAATATATTTCCATATATATATGTACTACTAAACTTAATACAACACACACATTACAAATACAAACCCTTAAATAGTATATATAATTTTAGTGGGGGTACGATTGGCCACGCAGTTTATATGGATATGAATTCAATACACACAATGGTTCCCAACAAGATATTTCTTTTTTAGTATTGCCTTAAAAAAAAAAAAATAACTGCACAATTAATGGAGCAATTTTTTTCTCATTTTTTGTACAATTAATTAAATGACTCTGTCGATAACATATCATCAGATCAGATTGTTATCAGAAATTATGAAAAGAAAATTCGAAAAACGCATGCCATATAAATTATACGTATGTTAAGTGCGAAATATATACTACGGTGATAAAAATTTAAATTTATTGCGTTAATCCTATAAACAACAATAATAATAAAATCGGCTCCATATCCATATGGAAAATGGGATTTGCGACGTGCAATACTTTTAGTGGGACCAGAAGGGTGTGGTGTTAATTTAAATTGTTAAAATTTTGTAAAACTATCACTATCAAATAGAATTGATCACCACCGTGACTCCGCGAGTTCTTAAGTGACAAAACTGTCAGCCAAACAATTGTTTTGAATCACTTTTATTGGACGTTTTACACCCACCCACCGCTTTTACCACCTATATTACTTTGCATAACATTACCACTTGGTCAAATCGATATGTTACGCATATGTAACCTCTCTGATTAGCTTCAACAATTATGCAAAGATGGAAGACAAAAAAAAAATGGTTTACAAATTGGATTTTTTTTCGTTGAAATACGAGTAACATTAAACGAGCGAGTGAACGAGTGGTGAAGCGTGAAAAAATGTTTTCAAATTTCAATATCACTATATTTTTCTGGTTTGCCTAGTTGAAAGTAGACTATGTCTATTTACTAAATTTTCCGGAAAATTTAACTATTAAGTATTATCATCTTTTTGATTTATGGTTCATATTTTTAACAGATTTCCATTTTTTCGTACAGAATTGCAAATTATATAATCAATTTTTAATCTTTCTTAGAAGAGATTTTTTTAAAATCGATTCATCAGATTAAAAGATATGATCGATTTCACATTTGGGTGTTCACTTTATACACTACCACAAATTTCTTTAAATTTTCTCTGCCATCGATTGGAAAATCGGTCATATTTTTTGAAAGCATCCAATATCTCTTCTATGAAAGATTGGAAATTGATTATAATTTGCAATTCTGCAGGCAAAACTTAAAATCCGTTAAAAATATGAACCGTAATTGAAAAAAGATGATAACTCATAAAAGTCGATTTTCCGGAAAATTTAATTCGGTGAACATCCAAATTTTTTTTCCATAATTTAGTTTAATTTTACCCATCGTTTTAAGATTAATATAGTGATATTGAAAACTGAGTGCTATTGCTCAGCCTTCGTCACGGCTATTATCTATATTGCACACCTAATACCACATATATATAAATTAGATTAATGCACTTATTTAAATATTAATTAGTATATTAAAAAAAAATAATATGGAATTGAGTGTTACACATTCAATGCTGCCCACTATTATATATACCATAATATAAAAGTCTTAACATATATAATTTTTTAACAATATTGTATGCGACACAGTTGTGTTTATAAGAAAAAGATGTAATTAGAGTAAACTTATTATTATCTTATTACTAAATATATAGAAATATAAATAAAAATTGCGTTTATGTGAAAATTACACTTTTTAAAACAATTGTCATTACACACCGCCAAGTGCGTAAATGTTATAATATTACCAAAAAAAAACCCACCCAATACAAAATGGAAAAATATAGTTACGTGTATGCATGACATCTTCTAAAATGTGATTAAAATTGTTGTAAAAAAATAATATCAATATTAGAGCAATTAGAGTCAGAAAAAAAAGTATTTATTAAATTACAGTAGTCCAATGTATGGCAAGCATAAAATTATAACTCATAGGAAAATTATACAATATGTCAGAAAGTCGCGCTCATTTAATATTAAATAATAAAATTGTTATTTTTGAAAAAAATTATATTTATATTTGTACCATTGTAACTACCGCACACAACACACACACACACACACACACAGTCCCACCCTCACTATTTAATTTAACAGAGATTATTATATACTGCGTGTATATTAATAAAATATTTATCGAAATATATATCCAAATGAGAATTTTTTTTCCCAATTATTTACAATATACCAAGAATAGAAATATATATAAAATCGATTGACTTTTAATAATACAATACAATATTTTGCATACACTTATAACAATAAAATTAATTCTTATTATTTAGTTTCAAAAAATTTTGTATATAGAGCCTTTTTTATATATACTTTCAAATTATAATTACAAATATTAAGCATTATATACTTTATTTTTTTTTTTATTGATTAAGCAAAAATGAAATAAAAGAAAAAAATTTTAAACTATATGTGGGTTGAGGTTGTTCATTTCAAATATTTATATACACTTTTTTATATTTTTAATGAATATTATAATGGATGTGTGTGTGGTGTGTGTGTGCCGAAGTATATAATTATAAATACTAGTATAATTTTTTCAAAACATAAATACATATATATAAAATAACATATTTTAATTTAATATAAAAAATGCGATAAGTTCCTGAGTTGCAACTAAATATACTTTGTAATTATACATAGCAGCCATAAACACTGTTGCTTAATGTTATAATATTATTATTATTATATTGTTATATGTTAATTTTGATAATAAATAAAACGACAAAAATATTTGATGATAATAATTGAAATCAAACAAGTTTTCACTCATATCGTTTTCGTTGTATACCATATTAAAATATTAAGTTTAACTTATAATATACTAAATTAATACACGCGAGTGTAATATTAATGCGAAAGAAATTCAGTGGTAGAGACATTTAAAACGATTTAGTCGTGTGTCTATAATAATATCAATAAAATGCATATAGTTTAAAATTTTTCTAATTAAAATTATGATAATATCGACGATATCAAAAAACTAAATGTATATATTTATATAAAAAAAAATATAATAAATTGTCCTAAATATGTTTCAAAATGAATGTCGCTGAGAAAGACAATATATCGATTAGTATACACGTTGTATGGTAGTTACAATTTGAATACCCTAAAATTGGGGGGCTAAGAGCATAAACTTTTTTTTTCAAAGTGAATACGACATATTTTCGAAAGGATTTTCATTACCGATACCATTTTGGAATGGTTATGATACCGTGGCAATACTGTAAACAGTTGTTAACATAAAAATCACAAATGACATTCGATGTGTATATAAACGATAATAACTAGACATGCAAATTGTTATCTTTGTTAAAATTTTAATAGATTCATTCAGCAAGGTAAGATAAAAAATTATTAGAAATTATTTTTTTGAGTGATTTTTTGCGTTTTTAATTGTTTTTCCTTTAAAAATTCACGGAGTATTAAGATCAATCATTGCAATCACAGCAGCTACAATAAAATTCAATGTCAGTAGCCGCGCATTGTCTAAAAGCGTAGTCAATCCTAATGTTGGTGTTCATTCTGGTCCTGTTTCAGCAGTATCACATCTGCGGAGACAGAATGAACAACAACATAATAAGTGGTTTCAAAAAATGTTGCATTTATCCACTGAATCCAAATGAAGTGTATTTTAGACTTCCACCGACATTCTCCAATCCAACAAAGAAAAGCGTATTAATAGATGAGGTCAACCAAAAAGCATCTACAAACACTTAGTACACGAACACAAGTTGTTCGTTAAAGAAAAAAAAATCAATGTTGAGCCTGGTAAAACATTTACCATCTGAAGATTTAAGATAACAAAATCTTCCATAAAAAAATAGTCCAATCAGCTGTAATGTATAGTAAGAAGCTGTCGATCAATTCCATCAATAAAACCATTTGAGGTTGATAAACCATTTCCTCGTCGTCGGATTAAGATTAAATTTATTGTTTTTGACTAAATATATTATAAATTTTTATTTTTAATAAATAAAATTAATTATATTTCTTCTGACATCATTTTTACTTGAATTGCCCTTAACCCCCCCGATTGCGAACTTTAGCAAAATTGGCATCCTTTTTTAAAAAAAAAACCATATTTTTTTCCTTTACAACTTATTTTCTTTCTACACAATATGAAAGTATACATCAATACCGCGCCTCCCATTTTACGTTATGTAGCATAGTTTTTTGGAGAGACATATCAAAATTTAAAAAATTAAATCTATACTAAACTCTACATTCAGTTCATTGTTACATATATATTTACTATTAAATGTGAAATTATAGTGATATTTTATACTTTATTATTATAAAGGTGAATTTAAAATATGCGTCGTATTAGATATTCCTATTTAGTATGGAAAATATATTCAAATTAACATATTAAAGCAATTTTCCTATATATAGTCAATACGTACCTAATAATATATAGGACATATATAATTTATTTGTTGAATCTGCAATTTTCTCAACCGTATATTGTTACATCACAGATTACAAAATGTATAAAATTTAAAAATAGAAAAGTAGTGAATTAAATTTGATTTATAATATTGTATTAGTTGAAATTTTTTATTCATCATCATCCACAAAAGAAAAAAATAATATGTTATGTTATCGGATACATCTAAATTATAAATTTAAATTAATTTGAATATACATTAGATTTGATAAAAAATATCTTATTTGTTCCATTTGCGTATTAGAGAAAAAACCGAACGCCAATATAGTAAAATCCTAGTAAAAAATGTTACTATGTACAAATTAAACCATAAATATATACCCAAGATCTTACCATTAGTAATTTTGAATACGTAAGTAATGTTATTTATTATTTTTATAAGTATCGATGGTATCGCATTTCACTTTGTTTTCCTCTTATTTAGTGCGTGCGAATGAATTAGTAGCTGATTGTTTTATATTAATAAAAAAAAAAAAAAAACCAAGCAAAACAAACTGAAAAAAGGAAAATTATAAAAGTTAATCCTATTTTAAAACGTAATATCCTAATGATTTAACCCATATATAAATACAAACGCGTTTGTCAACACATTAGTCTATGACTGAACTACTTTTACTGTATGTATATATAAAAATTCCCATAAATAATTTAATTTGTAATTACAATATACTAGGGAATAAGTACTTCTTTTATATCTAACGCAGTTTATTTTGTTGGTAAATTACTCCTCATGGAAATCTGCAATTATCGAAAACTTGATGTTTTCTTAATTCCATAATTTCCAAATTATGCGCGATCAAAAGTTCATTAGCACTTCTAATAAATTGGTTAATTCAAAAGTTTTATCAACATATATCAACAAGTTGAGGTTATAGAAAAGATTGATGTAGTGGTTGTGTTTATTTTTTTTAGGCCCAATTTTTCATGAAAATGTCCAAAACATGCATCACACCTACACATTATGATGCTACTTAGTAAAGATGTATTAGTTTTACTAAGAACATAGTAAATATGGTACATATTTCCATATAGTAAATCTATAATAAGGTTTTAGTATAATTTGCTATTAATATATTGTAGTTCCTATGTCACTTAATAAAGATAAAATTACTAAATGACATATAGTAAAATTTACTAAATTGTTAGAGGGTCAGTGTTTTCATAGTATCCTAGTAAAAAATTTTTCAGAGTGTATTAATATCTCGGGTACATCATTTTTTATATGTCATCGCATATATGGTATCACCCAAACAATCTTAAACAATACTTTACAATACTCTTTACAGCACACACATAAATTTTCAATTAATATTCACTTATGCGTTTACATAAAATAAATATTATATGAATATTAATATTTACTCTCTGTTGAGACAATTTCTTTTCGAAATTTTGTTTAATCTATACTCTTTGTTATTTATCCATATGGAAATAAATATATTATAGACACAGATACATTTCATATAAATGTACAACAACATTATTATATGCATAACAAAATAAGAAATCATATTCTCATGTAACATATTGTATCTTAGTTATTTGTTTTTCTGTTTGTTTTCTAGCAATTATTTTCATGTCTTTTATTTATAATTTATGTATACCATCCCCGCAACGCAATTGCTATCTTATATTATATGTAGGTAAATGTATATATTCATATATATAAGGTTGTCAAATATCTCCCTTCCGCCTTTTTGTCTTTTTAATTTCGCGGCTATGTACAAAGCGTTACAGAGCTCGTATCTGGCAACACTGTACATAATTTGAAAGCTCTTGACATAACAAACAAAACGACGCTATGTATGATTAGTTTGGATATTGCGTTCAACAGTTATAGACGTGTAAACATGGAGTTCACTAACGCCGAAATTCGCGCTATTTTAAAGTTTTCCTTCGTTAAAGGCAAATCCGCTAGAGAAACGTTCCGTGAGATTAATGGTGTTTTGGGGGATGGTACTCTATCACTTCGAACCGCGGAGGAATGGTTTCGACGATTCAGAGCCGGTGAAAACGACACCATGGATAAGCCAGCCGGCGGAAGACCTGTGACGACAAATACCGATCAAATCATGGAATACATCGAGTTAGACCGGCATGTGGCATCTCGTGACATCGCCCAGGAGATGGGAGTTAGTCACCAAACCATTGTAAACCATCTGCAGAAGGCTGGATACAAAAAAAAGCTTGATGTTTGGGTGCCACATGAATTAACAGTGAAAAATCTAATGGACCGAATTTCCATTTGCGAAATGCTGCTGAAACGGAACGAACTCGACCCATTCTTGAAGCGGATGGTGACTGGCGACGAAAAATGGATCACATACGACAATATCAAGCGAAAACGGTCGTGGTCGCAGGCCGGTGAATCGTCCCAAACAGTGGCCAAGCCGGGATTGACGGCCAGGAAGGTTTTGCTGTGTGTTTGGTGGGATTGGAAGGGAATCATCCACTATGAGCTGCTCCCATATGGCCAGACGCTTAATTCTACCATCTACTGCGAACAACTGGACCGCTTGAAGCAGGCGATCGACCAGAAGCGTCCAGAATTGGCCAAAAGGAAGGGTGTAGTGTTCCACCAGGACAACGCCAGACCACACACTTCGTTGATGACTCGTCAGAAGCTACGGGAGCTCGGATGGGAGGTTTTATCGCATCCACCATATAGCCCGGACATAGCGCCAAGTGATTACCACCTGTTCCTGTCCATGGCGAACGCCCTTGGTGGTGTAAAGTTGATCTCAAAAGAGGCTTGTGAAAAGTGGCTGTCCGAGTTCTTCGCAAATAAGGAGGGGGGCTTCTACGAGGGAGGTATTATGAAGTTGCAGTCTAGATGGAAACAGATTATCGAACAAAACGGCGCATATTTGAACTAAATCCGATTACTGTAACACTTTTTATAAAGCATTGAATAAAGAGCAAAAAGGCGGAAGGGAGATAGTTGACAACCTAATATATGATTTTAATATATTGTAAGATTTTAATATAAAATTGCTATATATATACATACAATCAGTGGCGTTGCAGCGTGAATGAAAGTAAATTCCTTTTTTGACAAATATTTTTCTATTAATAATTTTGACACTGACTGTATTTTATATATACAATTGGTTACAATTTAGTTGTTTCCTACATTATGAATATCTTACAAAATAAAATATAGTTACGATAGCGTTACACTTTCCATAAACATAATTATAGCCAATATAAACATCCATTAAAATATAATAAAACAATAAATAAAAGTGTACTCACCTATTCACCTTCCCCGATACTATACGCAATAGAAGAATCGGTAGCAGACTCTACTAATATACGTATCCAGTTTACTGACACATTTCCTAAAAAAAAGAAATAAAAATAATTTGAAAATTAAGAATATGATGATTTAGATTTTAAATTTTAAATGCTGTATAATATACAAATAAATATAAAAAGTACCATAAACCATGAATTCAAAGACAAATAAATACAATGCTATAGCAAACCATCCAAAGAACTGAGCTTTGTTGCGTATTGATATAAAATTTAAAAAAATTAATTAATAGCACCATTTTTGCAGCAACAGTGTTTGACTACACATTTATGATTAGATAATTTTTTTCCAATATTCAAATTGTATCAAATTTTTGCGATCGACTATTACGATCGTATGGTATGGTATGAAAATAGAGTATACAACTATAACCTAAATGATAATTAAATGCGATGCCACTGCATACCGTACATTATATAATATATATGGTATAAGTAAATAAACATTTATATACAAATTTTTACAAATTATTTTTAATTACAATAGTAAGAATTAAATGTTTGTTTTTAATTATATAGAGACGCCGCACCGCGTGCCCCTTGTACGTATAATTAAATAAGGATTTATAAAAATAAAAATTGTTTAAATTAAAAATAAATGTATATTTATAAATTGTTGCTACATTTTTCTAATTCGAACATATTCTATATATATATATATTATTTTATAAATAGATGGCTGGCGGTGGTGATCCAAAATGGCAAAAAGATGCAGCCGATCAAAATTTTGATTATATGTTTAAATTATTAATTATTGGAAATTCAAGTGTTGGAAAAACAAGTTTTCTATTTCGTTATGCTGACGATTCATTTACATCAGCTTTTGTGTCAACGGTTGGTATAGATTTTAAAGTAAAAACTGTATTACGTCATGATAAACGAGTGAAATTGCAAATATGGGTAAGTATTTTCAGTTATAAATTTTTATTAATACATAATTATAATATAAAAAATATTTTTTAAGCGTCAAAAAGGATATTTTTTAAAACCTATATATTATATTAGGGGTATAAGTTGAAACTCGGCTCTGAAGTTAAAACATACTTAAACACACACAATTCACCTTAAACGCATCCGTCATTTTGTATATATGTATAGCTAAGTCATTCCTTGATGTTTGACATAAGTCGTTCAGTCGTTCAGTGCGTGTCGTATCAAATTTATGGAGAGATAGATTATGACATAAGCAACATTTACGCCATTGCGTTCAATTCTATTTTCAAATGAAAAAAAAATGCTGTTCAAACTGTGGAATTGATTAATTCGAATTTGGGTCAATGTTCTGTAAGTCATTCGCAACAGTAAAAAAAAGTAGTTTTCCACATTTAGTCTTAGTGGATCGTCTACGTCCAGATGTATAGAGAAAAATTTGAAGACAAGGAACTTCAAATTTTACGGGATAAAGATCCATGCTAAATTGAAGCAGAGTTTGCACAACAGTTAGGAGTTACTTAACAAGCAATATCACTTCGATTGCATGCAATGCGGGAAAGATACAGACAGAAGGAAATGGGCTGTTTCTCATAAACTGACGGAAAAAAGTTAAAAACATCTGCGTATGAATTTCTAGGTACAAAAGAAAACATTTTTTGCACAAAATCATTTCATCAGTGATGAAAAATGAATTTTGTACGACAAGGTGTTACTGTGTGTGTGTTTGGTGGAATTGTAAAGGAGTCATTTACTACGAGCTTCTGGCACCTGATCAAACTGTCAAACAGCTGATTACCGTTACCAGGGCATTTTGATCAAATTAAGTGATGCTCTGGAGGTACAAAGACCATTTATCGGAAAGTGATATTGATGCCTGATAACAGCAAAAACTACCCAGGAAACCATCTCCATATTCTCCAGAATTGACTCCTTCTGATTACCACACTTATTCGCAGATCGATGTCATCTTAATTGAAGGACTCACAGTTCGTGAAAAATGTACGAAATTGGTTCGATGATTATTTTGCTTTTGAGCCAACAAGTTTCTCTCGCGAAGGCATATCCATAAACTAGTCGATACCGAATGGCAAAAGAGCATAAATAGATATATTGAATATTTCAAAGTTTAATTTTGTAAAAAGTAGCTGCTCAATAAAGTTGAATTTTACCAAACATAGCCTCATATAAATGAAAATAATATTACATAATATTTCTTGCAAGAGGAAAATTTTATGTGACTTTATTGTTAAAATTTATACTAGTTGTATTTTGTGAGTATATATAATTTAATTTAAAAAGAAATGGGATTCAGAAGAAAACATGTAAATCATTATGTCCTTTATTGTCAATTAATATTATTTGAATGCTTTTTTCTATTTATAATATTTATATTGTATGAATGAATATGTATAAGAAATTCAATTGATTGCAAATATGTATGAAATATCACAGATCACAGTGCTTCCTTTTAGTGATAAGAAATTTATATAATACTATATTGAATTGTACAATATGTCTCATATATATAACATGGGATACGGATACACTTGTATCTATCTATATGCATATTTTATGAAATAACTTATATAAAATGTTAGATATTTATGTTATTTAAAAAAGAATATAATAATAAAAAATTTTATACATCTAGCGAATACAATTGTAATAACAAAAGACTCCTTGCTCCACACAGACATAAAAAACATTGAAGAGCGTGAAGTCTTTTTTATTTAATTGCATTAGCATTCACACGCTGTGTATAAAATAGTTATGAAATAAAATATAATTCTTATGTAGAACAAAGAACTTTTTCTAATAAAAATAAATTACACAACGAAGTAAAATTTTAGTTTGAATAATTTTTTTATTATATAATTTATTGTATTTTTATACTTTAAAGCAAAAAAAAAACCTAATTATTCTTCATTTAAAAATCTCACATATATCCATTTCATTACAATTAGATACCATGCATTATATATACGACGCCTAACTAACACATATACACGCATTCACACACACACACACATTTATGTTATTATATAATTTAATTTTAGGACACAGCAGGACAAGAACGATACAGAACAATAACAACAGCATATTATCGTGGTGCTATGGGATTTATATTAATGTATGATATCGCAAATGAAGAAAGTTTTAATTCCGTTCAAGACTGGTACGTACCAAATTTTATTATTTTAATTGAATACAAACGCAATCCTAATCCTATATCTCACCTACCTTTACACCTTCATACTCTACCCACATAAACACTATAAATATTTATATATAATTTATTTGTTCTCAAAAAAAACATAGGGTAACACAAATTAAAACCTATTCATGGGATAATGCACAAGTAATACTTGTGGGCAATAAATGTGATATGGAAGACGAAAGAGTTATTTCATTTGAACGTGGCAAACAATTGGCCGATCAATTAGGTGTTGAATTTTTCGAATCATCAGCAAAGGAAAATGTTAATGTTAAGGTAAAATGTTTTAATTTTTTTTGTCATTAACAAGATATTCGTAATAGAGAAGTACAAATTTGTAATGACGGTAGGTCAGTATAGGTTTAGTGGGGGTTAAAATATTGACCAGATTGACTTCAATACTATTGTTTTATCGTTCAACCTTTATTTTTGGGAACAAATTAATAGACTCAAGGATATAGCGGTACCCATTAGCGGTTTGCAATAAGTTACCTTATTCATGATATGATATTGTTTTTTTTTTACCCATATTGATCTAATTCGGGTATGCACTTACTTAAGATTTATGGTATGATTCACTAAATTATGAATTGATTCATATTTATTTATTTAGTTATATTTCGATGGCCAACCATTGTCCCCATTATCTTACACTCTTCATTTAAAATTAATCTGTATCAACAATATGTCATTTTTTTGCGTCAATCATTACATGCAAATGCCACGGGAGCATCTTTAATCTGCGATAAGCACCCTCAGGGTACATACTATAATTGCAGATTTTTCTTTAAAAAAGTTATAGTATATACAGTCGTTTTGATTCCGTAACCCTTCTTAATACCATGACCACAATATGTATGGTTTTCAACATGATCTCACCACCCTCAGCATGCACATAACCATAGTATACAGGTGGGAACCCAATTTCATTATCAAATAATCCAATTTCACTAGATTCTGTTTGACCTTTTCAATTGATTCTCTATATAAATGTGTTTTACAATTTAGTTTATGGTAAATGTAGCGGTCGATCTCGAAATTTTAATATACTATTAATTAAGTTAGTGTGCACAACCTATACATTTTTTAGTTTTGGCAATTGTGTACAATTGTATTTAATTTAAAAACTAACTAAACACAAATATTATACGCATATTATTTGAATTTCTGAAATATATATAAAACATATTGTATTTGAATCCGCAGGATGTAAATCAAACTTATTAATATGATTATAAAAAATATTGTGAACACACGTGTTTCCAAAATTTCGGTATGGTTGATACAATATTATTTTGGATTCAATCCATATACTAATTATGCCATTTAATTTTACTGTGACCGTTTATTAAACGTATATTTTCTTATAGTTTTACGATAATCATTCTACATAAGCGTCATGCACAAAACCTGAATTTATTTTAAATTATTTTCTATATATAAATAAAATTTTCTTAGGTTGTATTTGAGCGATTGGTTGATATTATATGCGATAAAATGTCTGAAAGTTTAGATTCAGATCCAGCATTAGTGTCAGGCAGTCCAAAAGGACAACGTTTAACGGATCCACCTCAAACCGGTCCAAATGCCAATTGTAATTGTTAGAAAAATTGTTATTATATATATATATATATTTTTGCGTTCACTACAAAACATATAATATTATACTATAAAACAAACAAACGTAAATGTAATTATAATTTAATTTCATTTGATTTTTTCTTTTATTTATTTTTGTTTAATTTGTATTATGTCGATTATTTTTTGAAAGATTGTTATAAATAGGATAAAAATGTTAATTAGTATAAAAAAAAACAAAGTAAATGGCTTGGAAATTGGAAATGATTACACGATGTACTATATATTATAGTAGACAATAAAACTTAAAAATTAATATTACATATAAATACTGAAACAATATTATAATTAAATCAATAAAATAATATAATTTGAAGAACATTAAAATTTTGGTGAATGTGTGGTGGGTGCGTGTGTGTGGGTGTGTGTGAGTGTAACTGCAACAAAATTATGCTATTATTAAAAACTATTTATTTTACAATTTCAATAATTTTTCATAAGGAAAATTCCATTTGTTTCCATTAATAATATAATATATACGTACAAATTTAATTTTTTTTATCAACTAAAATAATTTATGGTAAATTTTAAAAAACATAAATCGAGAATTAATAATATTTTGCACCATTTATTTTGTAAGTAAATTATATATCGAAGGTATTAATCTGAATGTAGAATGAATCAATCACTGCATAGTTGTTGTTGTTGTTATTATTATTAAACAAAATTAAGACATTATATTAACTTAAAATTAAAAATGATTTAAAATTATTATACAAATAAAAAATTACTAAATAAAATTTGTATTATAAATTGAGTATAAATAAATTAAACTCTTAAATTTTATATGTATAAATATAAACTTATTTAAATAATAATATAAAAAATTAATCATTTCACTATTTAAAAAAGCATAATTTAATTATCAAATTTTAATTATGAAAAAATTGCAAATAAATGTCTATAGTAATTTGTTCGGCGAATGAATTTCATATTTTATAATTTAAAATAAAAAAAATGTGTCAAATATTGCAAACAATTTGTTATTTCATATATATTATTATCTCATTTACAATAACATATAATTTATGATATATATTTTCCTTTGAAACAGGTCACACATAAAAAAAAAAAACGCGAAAGGCATAACTTTATATTTTTTTTTAATATTGAATTGATATTCGATATTATTAATAATATACGTTTAAACAACTATTGTAAAATATATTTATTGTTTTGCATATATTTAACATAATTTTATAATTTCAATTATACCAAATTCATTTAAAAATAATAAATCTGTTCGGTGTACATAGAAAAATGTATGTGTAGTGAAAAAATGCTATTTTAACTATATGAAAAAGATGGGATAAAAACATCATCGGGCTCCCCCCGCCAGTGATATTATATTATTATTATTATAAAATTATAATACACATTCACAATAATTGTATAGAATTATATTATTATTGTAACAATTATAGATAGAGAATAATTATTAGCCAATATTCTCTTTGTTAAGTAGTTGGATGGTTAAATTTTGTGTATATAGAGTCACAAAGTAAAAAAAAAAAAAAACCAAAATGTTAACTAATTATTTAAATTGAATCACTTTTTATATCAATTATTTTATTATTTAATCGAAACATATATATATATTATTAAAAACAATATATCAAAAGAAGAAAGTCAAACAATTGTTATATAACAATAATAAAAATTGTATTTTGAAAAAAATTAATTAATATTTCACGGTGAGAATTTATGTTAATTAAGAAAAAATTATCTTTGATGTGTTTAATGTATAAAAATTAATAATTTAACAATTGCTTTTCCCCCAACACATATATAATCAATCAATATTAGTAAAAATTTATATTATGATTTATTTTTAAAATATTTATTTATTTATTTATTTGTCTAATATAAGTGAAATTGTGAAAATATTTATACAATCATTTTTCCATCAATACCATTTTTTATTATATTGTAAAATCTTTCTACTTTATCTCCTTTTTGTAATTCAATTTTTAATTAAAATCAATATATTAGCGAATTATATACAGTCCTTGTCTTCATATATTTAAATAATATCATTATATTTTATAACGATGTTATTTTACGATAGAACTAAAAGGATTAAAAGGTCATTGTAGTACCACCACCATATAATACAAAATTATGTTAATAAATTGTTATTTAAAAACAGAACTATATAAATTCTAGTCATCGAATAAATTTGTTATTAATATATATTAAATATTATTAATATAAAATTTTTAAATTATTCAAAACTTTCTATATCAAATAATTACGTATCGATGATATGATCTTCAATCTTACACAATAACTAAAATAAAAATATTTTCAATGCGTGATGATGTGAAAAACTATTGTATATTTAATTTCGATTTTATTGAAGTGGAAGTTAAACCAATCACATTTATATGGCAAATAATGTGGAATTTAAAAGGAAAAACCCAAAATTATCATTAAACGAATTTTGTAGTTACATATAATTTTCTTTCGATTAATTAATTTGGCTTCAAAAGCAAAATAAATTATAGATATTAAAAATTAAATAGATGTATGTGCCTGTGTGTGTGTGTATATTATATATGTATTAAATTAAAAATATTAATATATTAGAAAAAAAAATAATAATATATTTTATCTAAAACTATAATATAAATAAATACAATAAAAATATTATTAAATAGTAAAATAAAATAATTTGCCTATATAATTTACCAATTAATATTTAATTTAAGTTATATTATTTTTATTTTTATTAATTTATGTATAATTAATTGCATATTATATTATTTTTATTAATTAAGTGACGCACACATCGAGTATAATAACTATATATATATATATTGATATATTTGTAATCATTCAGAGAGTATAATAATATTTAAAGTTTTACAGACACCATAGCTCCAATATAAAATTAATGAAAAGAAAATGTAATAGAAAGATAAAAACGATACACGTTAAGTTCCTATTTTCATTCTAATTTAATATTGCGAAGTGGTAAATTATATTGTGTTATTATACACCAACGCTATATGGAAAATTGAACTTCTCAATTTATCTATAAAACTCTCTGTTTTGTAATTTGGTATAATGCAAAATAATTTAAAAATTATATTATCGTAAATAATGATGAATGTTAAGAAAAATAAAAATAGATAAATTAAAAATAATACATTAAATAAAAGGTTAAGATTTTTGTTTTTAAGTTATATATCAACAATAATTTTTGGATTAATTTTATTATTTTTATTGCACTTCTGATTTTCTATTGATCTGTAGATTATTTTAAGAACATTTTCAAAAGTAAAGTAAATATGTGTAAAATGCGATTGATTATTGTTGGAAAGGTTGCTTTTAACTTGCGTATATTTCTTAACCAATTACTTCAATCATATATGTTTTGCATATGCGTATGTACACTTAAAGAGCATACGGATTATGTGTCTGCATATTTTTTAATACATTTTTACCGCAGAGGAGAAGGTTTAAAAATCAACGATCCAAGACTCCAAACTCTGACAAATTGACAATTTTTTGTACCGATTAATCATTTTCACAATGATACGTTTGATATTAAAATTATTTATTTATTTATTTATTCTTTTATTCTATCATTACATTCATCTATATATTACCACGGTGTAAATCTCTACATATATGCAAATTAGAATAAAGAAAAATAATAGAATTTAAAGTATAAATAATGAGTAATGTATTAATAAATCGATAAATGTCTAGCTAGACAAAGGGATTCACATTAAAATATAATATTAAATTCAATAGAAATTAACTATACTGGCACACAGTGGCGACGCGTGAAAAAATGTATTCAAATTGCAATATCACTATATTTTTCTGGTAGGCGATTTGAAAGTAGTCTATATTATGAAAAAAAACTATCAACTTTTTGAATTACGAGCCATATTTTTAACAGATTTCGAGTTTTGTGTACAAATTTGCAAATTATAATCAATTCCCAATCTTTCATTAAAAAGATCTTTAAAATCGATTCACACGTTGAAAAGATGTGACCGCGATTTTATATTTGATGTCATTGAAATTTTGTATGAAATAATGGTACTGTATAAATTGTTTGTACCATTAGGTTGACAACTTTATACAGTACCACAAATTTCTTCAAATTATCTCTGCCATCGATTGAAAAATCGATTATATCTTCTAAGCACGTGAATCGATTTCAAAAATGAAAAATCTCTTCTATGAATGGTTGGAAACTGATTATAATTTGTAATGGTGTAAACAAAAATGGAAATCCGTTAAAACTATGGCCCGTAATTAAAAAAGATAATAAATACATAAAAGTTGATTTTCCGGAAAATTTAATTCCGTGAACACCCAGATTTTTTTTTCATAATTTAGTTTAATTTCACATCCAGGTTATAAGAAAAATACAGCAATATTGAAAACTGAATGCTATTTCTCAGTCTTCGCCACTGCTGGCACACAATTAAATGTGCCTTAATACAATAAATAAGAAGTGCTTTATGAGTTTTAACAAGATACAACAAAATTGTGTTTTACTAAATAATTTATAATTATGATTAAATAAAATATATCAGTTGGAAATTTTGTTTTTTGAATTTGTTCAAATGTGTCCTACTCCTCCTATTGTCAACACATATGATCTTTTCATATTTTTTTTTTTGTGTAATGTAGGACAAACACAAAAATATATAGGGTAGCACAAAATATTTTAATTTATTTATGTACATATTTTTATTTATATTGTATTTCAATAATAATAATATTCATATTAAAAAATATCAAAATAATTAATAATTTTAGATGTTTTGAACCAAAAAAAAGTAAAAAAAAAATTAAAAATTAAAATTAACCGAATATTATTATATTATTATAAAAAAATTAAAAATTGTAGTAGGTGATTATATTTTACTGAGTGTATTTTTCAATTATTAAATTTATAATGTTAAAAAGAAAAATTATTATATCTAATTATATATATATATATATATATAAAACTTAAACTTAACACATTTATATTGAATACCATAATAATATATATTAAATTTAAATATAGATTAAAAAAAAAAAAACGGATATTAAATTAATTAATGTGTGTATAAACTGATTATTTAACTAATTTTTCAACAAATTGTTATTACATATATTTAAGAATTTTCGATTTTATTCTATCTACTATTCATAATTGTCTGATCTCTAATTAAATTATATTAATAAATATTGCTTAATAATATATTTCTACTTCAAAGTTTCTCTGACCCATTAAATACAAATTTCAAACTCAAAAATTAAAAAAATATACAAAATAATGTATTAATAATAATAATATTAAAAAATTTCTTGAAAAAAATTGAAAAATATGGAAATATATAATCCTCAACCGATTTTTTTTTTTTTTGACATTTGTTAAATTTATCAGAGAATATCAATCATTTTTATCAACCGCGGAGATTTAAACAATAGAATGAGCAAAGCGAGCAACAAAGAAAGATGTTGGAGCGTAATATATATTTCACGCCTACACAATGGTATTAATTAATTGATCGAGCGAAGATGTTGGCAGGAATTATGTATTTATTATTGTTGATCATACCGGGGGATTTAATCTATTGAATAAAAGGAATTTTTCGATTGATCGAACGAAGCTGGTCGCCGAGAACATATGTTTCAGTTCAGTTCATTCTATTAAAAAACCAAATATTAAACATTTGAGAACCATAGGAATCTGCAATTTTTTTTGCTAGTGTTTGACTAACTTCATTGTGGGATAGTGGGTGCGATCTTAACCGCTTTTTTACATGTATTTTATCTTCAATGTTAATTGATTAATTTAACATTTATTAATTTATTTAAATGTATTTTATTAAATTATACAATTGTGCCTACTTCAATATATAAGTATAGACATATTCATGATATAATTAATTTTTTTAAATCTATTACAAAAACAAAATGCTCATTAAAAACCATTAAAAAAAAATCCTGTTACAAACGAAGGAAGGAGAAAAATATTGATATTTTGATGACGTATTTTGTGTGTGTGCAGAAATTTTGTGAATGGCGATGACTTAGACAAAAATTTTCATATATAAAAAAAAAATTAATGAAACGATCGAGAATCAAATTCAAAGATTTATATATATATATAAAATAATTAAAGAATAAAATTATTTTAAAACAAAAATAAAAATTCCTATAAATTAGTCACTCACCTGACATGTATAACCCATGCATAGGGCATCCAACAGGTGATTCGATGTATGAATATGAATATTCTCTGGCTGGCTGGTTGGAATTGACTAATGTTATTAAAAATGTCAACTTATAAATTAATAAAAAAAAAAAAACTAGAAAAACTACACTTTTCCACCAAAAACATACTAATTAATAAAAGTAATCAAAACATTTAATTTAAATGAATTTAAAAAAATAATACAAGAATTATATTGCATAACCACTAAATAAATGATTTCTGTAAATTTCGAAGAACACAAAAGAAAAAAAAAAAGTAAAATTTATTTTATTTTTATATTCATTTTTTTACACAAACATCAATCACTATTATAAAATACATAGAATAAAACTATATAATATACATTAAATTTTAATATAATAGATAAGATACTAAAACAATTTGTAAGAATTAATGGATAATTATATAAATAGTTAAAAATTTATTAATTCTTTTTTTTCTTCTTTCACACAAGAAACAAAAAAAACACAAAACTTCAGACCACAAATGCACCCAAAAAAACAAAAAATGAGAAAATGAAATGTCAATATGCAAAAAAAAAACAAAAACAAAATTACAGAAAAAACAAAAAACAAATTAAAAAAAAAAACTTGAATCTTTTTTTGCGTCAAATTCAAATTCAAATTAAATTTTTAAATATTAAATCGAAAATATGAATATTTATCAATATATTTACGATTTTTATCTTAGTTTTTTGATTTAACCTTGTTTTTTTTTGGTATCTTGATGAATATCGTAATGTTCAATGCTGCTTACAATGATTAATATTTACGCGATGGTATTTTCTATAGAAATTGATTGAATTTGATTATATTTTCTAAATTAATTAATTGATTGAAATTAATTAATTAATACATTGTTATCTTCAATTTTCAAAACCACAGCCAGTTAATAATATATTTAATTTAATGCTAAAATGAAAATATAGAATTATAGATTTAAATTCGAATAAGGGAGAGAATATATTAATTTGTAAATTTAATTTGCAAAATTACAACGTTCTAATTCATTAACCATATTCCCAATATATCATCCTAAAAAATTTATAAATAACAATAATTAGCATAAGAAAATTTTATTTCCAATTTAATACATACATACATTTAAAATAACATACTATAAAATTATGTGGTTTTATTTAAAAAAGTAAACTTTAAAGTAAAACATATAAAGTGCAAGCAAATTTATTAGAAACTGAATTCACAGAATTCATAGATTATCTATGTTCAACAATCAGCTATTCAGGGAATTGTGTAGTAACACCAAATATGAAATGATCGAATATATCTATAGGAAAATGTATACTATGTCTTGTAATAATTATATGTTGATTTCAATCACTTTTATAAGTGATAACTACCCTTTTTGTTATATTTAAATTTGATTGTGGGTGTTAGAAAATTAATTGCATTCATAAAATTTTCATTATCTCTCGATATCAACTTACGCGTACGCTTATTATAAATAAAATTATAAATTTATTATAATAAATTGTGATTAATTTCTTAATTGTGATGTAATTTTTCTTATTATATATTGTGTATTTACAATTATTAGATATTTAAAGATAAAATTAAAATCTTAAAAAAATAATTATGTTATTTATTACCGCACCGCATTCCTTCTCCACATAAAGTTAATAAAATTGTCGAAATTTTTCCGTTAACTACCTCTCTTTTATCATAAATAATGAACTATATGATTATTTATTGTTTTATTTATTTATTTATTTAATTATTTATTTAATATTAATTGTACACATATTAAAATGAAACAATCAAATATTTAAATTATAAAATTAAATGAAAATCACTTTATTATTTACATATTTTTAATATTATTTATATTTTAAATAAAATTAAAAGAAAGTTTTAAATAAAAAAAATAAATAAATAAATTCAAATTTACATAATTTTTTTTTTTTTTAATTTTATTTGTGGCTTCTTAAGTAAAAATGGGAATATTAAATATAATTAAATAATTTTATTACATAATTATTATAAATAAATAAACATCACAGAATAAAATTATATAAAATTCATATATGTGTTATTGTAAAAATTATAAATACGAAAATATTATGTAAAATGCATATAAATAAATACAATATATTATAATTATTATTATTATTATTATTATTATAAACATACAATATTATTACGTATATTATTATATAATAATTATTATTATTAATTAAATAAAATAAAACGTTCGCAAGGTATATTTTATTTTATTTAAATCCATTTGGAAACAAAAATATAATATATACATTTAATTAATATGTTTATCATAACATGAATTCCGCCGTTACACCTCTTTTTATTTTGCATTTAGTTTTATATTACAGATATTTCATTGGAAATTTTATTCTATTTTGGAATATTTGGATTTCTTCTAACGGAACGAAAGATATAATTGTAAGTAAATACACGTAATGTCTGTGATTAGTATAGTAGAGTAGTGTTTGAAAAATTAAAATTTTGATCCGATCTATCACTCACATTTTTGCTGCCGGAATTAGGTTATGAAATTTTACGAAATTAAGATTCTACGAAGGTTCAGAGCAGTCGACTAATCGAACCCCTGTGTGGAGCCCATATTCATAAAATAAAAGATTAATTAAATAATCCAATTGGTTTATTATCCTATCTATAGTTGATGTGTTGAACGTACACTGGCAAAACCTATAGAAAACATTTATCCATAATGTTTATACAGCCATCTGCGTATTTACCATTGCTGCCGCATATAACCTAAAAATTTTCATTGGAATAATTAAAAAGAATCATTCTTATGATTATCTTCACCAATTGAGATAAAGTGCTTAATGTTAAGTTTTAAATATTTATTAGTGATAGCTTCCATCAGATGTTTCCATATAGTAGAGTAAAATATTGTAAATATAATTGTGTGTATTCTTCAAGTATTATTTATCCAATTTAGAACTTATGTATAGTTTTGATTTGTGCTTCTCCATATTAGCTGCCAAAAAACAACACTTAATTTGACACAATTATTATACCGCTAATATTCACGCAATGGATTAGCTTTATGATACAATCTGAGCTAAGTTGATTTATCATATGAAATTATAATTACTGAATTTCATTGTAATAATAAAAATATAACGATTACACACGTAAATATAACAAATCCATTCCTTTTGACTGTTATGTTTATTTACAGTTATTGTACGTATTTTCAATTATAGCTATTATAATTGGCATATAAAAATATGTATGAATAAATTTATAATAAAATATTCAAAAATAACGTCAGAAATACTAACTGAATGCGTTGCTTTCCTGCGTAGAGTTGTTATCTGGGTAAGCATGATCTTTATTCTGTACATAATTTTGCAGCCCCTTGCATTATTCTAAATATTCTTTGTAAAACCTAGAAAAAATCTTATTCTTGAAAAATGTCGGAACAATGTCGGATTGTTTTAAATTTAAAATATCATGCGTGAAATGCGTGTTAGCCTTAAATATCCTTATCCTTGAAGTGACGCAATCTCAAGACTTGCACATATTTATGTTGTCACTTGCATTGTTTATATGCATATGGTATAATTAGTTTAAAAATACTATCTGTAAGAGTGATACAACGTAATGTGTATCCATCAAACATATGATAACAATTGTATCGTAAAATTATGAGTAATCTGTTGATTTCTTTTAATGAAACAATTTATGGTCTCTTTAATTTCAGTGTTAAATCTTTTTTAACCATTTCATTTTATTTTGTAATGTTTTATAGGTTTCATGATAACCGCTTTTATTGAACATAAACGAATGAATACTTCAAACGTATACGTAAATTTAGTCTACATTCTCTAAGGACACAGCATAACTAAAATTTATCAAAATACTGTTCCATTGAATCTGTATATAGTAATTGTAATATATAAACTAAAAACATAAACGCAATGGTCCTCAAAATGTAAAAACTGGAATGCTTAGCATCTGGCACTTCTTTTGCCATATGCCATAACATTGACAACAGTAAGTTTTTATTATAATTATTTGAAAATTATTAAATTTGCTTTGTATTAAAAAATATATATATTAAATCAACCAAATATTGTATTCTTCCTTATTGAATTCTCGTAATTTATCATATTTCAAACCATCAAACTTATTAGTAGTAGTCTATGATTAAGCTAAAATAACATTTATAGGGTTTTAATTAAAACGTGGAATAATAAACACAATTACAATTGTAAATAAAGTAAATTCATAGAAAATCATTCTCCTCATTAATGCGAAATACCCAGTCATATTTTATTATTATTTTTACTGCGTTTGTTATTTGTTGTGTGTAAATGTAAACAAAGATCAATATTTTCCTTTTTTCTTTTTATCTTTTCCATGTCCAATTCTTCTATTTGCCAACAAAATATAATAATTATAATAAGAAAAACAAGATAATATTTATATTATATTAAAAGAAACTAAATTTCATTTATTTTTTATTTATATTATTTATATAATTATATAATTAATCAATTAAACACAAATCCACACAAAATTAAGTTTGAATAAAATGAAAAAAAAAAAAATAAAAAAACAAAATAAAATGAAAAATAAAAACAAAATAAAAATACTAAAAAAAAAAAAAATACTTAAAACTAATTAAAATTTAAATAAATTTAAAATTAAGTTTTTCTTTTTGTTACTTTCTAGTAATGAGACTTTTTATTTTAATATTTGCCTTTTTTGTATACATTTTGGTAATAATTATATTATTAATGTACACAAATAACATAAAAAATAATAATACAATAAATTGAATTTAAAAAAAAAAAATATTGTGTTGTCATAATCTAAAAATTTGAATTTAATAATTCTTAAATACATTTTTTTTTTCACTTACGTTGTTGTAATGGCTTACATGATCGAAATAAAAATTTAAATATTTATGAAATCTTACTTAATTTGGACTTGAACTATGAAATTCTTCATGACAAATGTTGCAGCTCCAAGTGCCTTCTGGCGGCGCAGTTAATGGTGGCATTAAACAATACATATGATAACCACGATCACAATCATCGCAAAATAATAATTGATCATCATTATCGGAAGTACCACAAATTGAACAATATTTGCATTCAATACATTGCCATCGATATCGTTTTACTGATATTATCATATTCGGAGTAAATTGTAAACATGTTGGATGACCCGATCGCCCGCAATCCGAACACGATACCAAATCTTCAGGAATGTTAGTTTTTTTATTTTCACGTGAATCACCTAAACAAAAATCACAATACGGTGATGGTACAGCTTTACCACGTTCACTTGGTTTTATCATTTGATGTTGTTCGATGTCATCTGCAGAAACTTGTTCGGGTACCGGAACCGGTGCAGGTGGAGCAGGCGGTTCAGGCAATAAAATATCATCATTACTATTACTATTGTGCAATGGCGAACTTACTGGATTTACTGGATTTGCTGGTAAACTCATTGGAAATCCATGACGTGGTTTACGACCCGGTCCTGGTGTACGCATTAGTGGTATTTCACCGCCTTCTAATAATAAATTCTTACGTCGACCTCGACCTCGTCCCCGTCCACGTCTTATAACATTATCCGGATTTGGTTTACGTCCTCTTCGTTTCTTCTTATAATTATTATCCTCATAATCAAAATCTGAATCAGCGTCACGTGAAACAAACGGATCAACTTCATGCATATTTACTTCATCAAAAAACCAATCTTTTGGTGCATCATCACGATGAGTATCTTTATTTGTATCCGTTTCAACACTGCTACTCAAACCCATTGACGAACAACCACCATCTAAATTCAACAATGATTCTGGATCTGGTTCACGAATCATTCGAAACGGTCTATGTTGATGAATTAAATATTGCCGTCTGGATTTTCGCCAACGGCCTGATGGATATGTATATATTTGGCCCTCTCGTAGCCCTGGCATGCGTTGTCTCCGCTTCATAAACAAAGCACAATGGTTTTGTGCGACCCCAGTTTGTGGATCTAAGAATGGCATACGTAATCGCCTTTCTATACATAATCTTGTATTATAATTTTCACTATTTTCTAACACTTCTTTATAGGCAGAATCATTTAGAAATGTTTCAATTTTCTCTAAATTCGATATATTTACAATTTGTATATCAGCAGACGCCATCACATCCTTGTCTGCCATTTGAATTCCACTGAACTTAAAAATAGACAGCAGACAAGTCAATGACAAACATGAAAAAAAAATAATGTAAATAAAAAAAAAAAAAATTATTTGTCGATTTAAATCGATATAACTTTAATTTCTCATAAAATTTATATAGATGTCAGTATAGTAAACGCACTGACTTTAGTTATTCGTGACACAAAACGTAATATTTCTTTCAATTGGTACCATTGTACATGAACGCATCGTGAATGTACAATATAATTTGACAATAAATTTAATATGAATCTGATTCATGATGAATCAAATGTCAAATTCAATTTTACACAAAACAAAACCTAATAAAAATAATTTTGTTTTTTATCGTATTATTGCAAAAAAATAATTAAATTTTCATATTTTGTTTTCAAAATAAATAATATATTAATGTAATAATAACAAAATTGTGTAAATGATAATTTATAGAAATTTAAATTAATATATTTTATTGTAATTAATAAATTGTATGTTATATAATTATAATAATGGATTTAACTGAAACATTGGAAAAACAAATAGCTATAGTTGATTTGGCGATCAAATTCATATTGCATGATACTCATGATAAGATTAATAAAGAGTAAGGTAGTACATACAACATGAAATGATTGCATTTACACAGAAATTACTGTATCTGTAAGTATTATTTATAATTTTTGTTCTCATATTCAGCACAATCTAATTGATCCTTAACAAAGCCAAAAACGTTAGTCCGACACAAATAATAACAATCCTAAATTTATATGGATTGAACTTTAAAGTTGTTATGATCAACAAATGTAGTGTTTTAATTACTAATAGGAAATTGGTATTCGCAAAAGTAGTATTTCTTCTTATCTATTAATAATTGTTGTTTTAAATATGTAGTTCATTCATAAATCTTCATAGCAATATAAAAGAAAATTCAACCAACTGTACAATCGTCCGCATTTATTATTCGCGTGGATATTATAATCGTAAATTGGTGTCTACACTATAGATTGAGAATTAAATTCAATAATTTCGTATCATGTAATTATAATTTTTATATTATTTTATTTAATATAATATATATATATAATCGAAATAGAAACCATAATAATTAAATTGTTAATAATCCATAGAACAATTTTTATTACTACTCAACACAAGTCGGTCACTATCAAGTGTTAATTTTGTTAAAATATCATAAATTTTTGTACGTAAATCTACTGGAAAATCCATTCTGTCACGTGCCATTAACCATATTTGATCTAAAATTGAAAATTATACACAATTAAAAAACTAAATAAAAAAATTAATGAAAATAAAAATGTGTACAATACCGGTATGTCCAAGATATGAAATACCAGAACAAGACCATAATATTGCAAAATTATCATAATCTGTATAAAGAACCTGATAACGTCCAGCGCCGGGTAAATATTGTGCTATAACTGCGGGTAATTTAGATGAAAACTGTACGTACAAATAAACAGAATTTTTTTTAATTAAATAATAATTATTTATAATGAATGTAATTTCAATTTTAATGCATATCTTAACTCAAATAATACAATTAAACTACCTTTATACCTTGAAATCCATTATTGATGAATATTCTGTTTCCGGTGTAGCAAATCCAGAATTAACTGATGGATTTCCAGTCCTGTGAAATAAAACTTTTTTTAATATAATTTACTGAAACCAAACGTAAAAAGAGTATGTAGTAATTTTATTTTACATAACGCATATATAACAATTAAAAATGTGTGAAAAAGGTCAATAACAAATAAGTGTAAAAAATATATTGTACATTGCGCATATATTTATCGAGTTGGAATTTATTTTTAAAATAAAAAAACGTATTGTGCAAAACAATAATAATACGCCATATATTAGTAAAATGATAATAAAAATATATATTTAAATATTATATTATTATATAATAGGTATTATAGCAATAAATTGGATGAAATTTCAGAACAATTCGAATTTTTGAATATGTATTACAATGTTAATACTTACCAATGGTTTATTGCTCTTACAGTAACCTGAATTTGTCTATCTAGTCGATTATTTTTAGTGGCTAAATTTTCAAATGTTAATGTTGTGCAACTTGATGCAATTTCCGGCAAATAAAATGATCGTTCGACTTCATACCATACACCAAGAAACTATAAATATATATAATTAATCATCACATAATCTAACGTATAATTATGTATAAAGTATTATAATGACCAAAAATAAATGTATATGTATTGCAGTGGGTGACGAATAAAAATAATATCGTTTTTAATTTTTTTTTTTCATTTCTTGAGTGTGTACATACTTAATATTATATAGTGAAAGTTCTGTTTGTTGAAATAAACTGAATTGTTTATACTTATAAAAACTGTATATATAGATAAATATGTTTTATGTTTATATAACAATTTGTAAATTGTTATCAAACATTCCATTAGTTTTAAGGTATAGGCAAAAACCGTATAAGTTTATTTTTGATATTTGATATTAGAGTTCAGTTATTTTTGGTAAAATTATACACTATAAATGACTCAGAATGTGCATTCAAACGAAGAACTAAAGTTTTCAGCTTATTTATTGGTTTGATAATGTATATTATAGTAATTATTTTTAATTTTTAACTTTTGCATACATCCAAATAATTAACTATGTTTTAACACCGTTTTTTCCATGAACCGTTTGGTATTTATTAATTTGATAACATTTAACAAATACGGTATATTTAAAATTCAACGAAAATTCTGTCGGTCTACTTTTTTCCGTATTTTTAGTTAACAACCATATGCTGTTTATAAGGGAAAAGGGAAAAGGCACATTTGAATCTAACTTTTTTATCTTTGTACTCGTTTTTTCTTGCAGACTTTTGGTAAAATTATTGATCCTTTTTTTTCCAGCATACAAAATTTGATTTGGGTTTCTAAAAATATTGTGTATATTTTATTGTCGATGTCGTTATTATATCTATATAATGTAATAAAAACTTCAGGAAATTAATTAAAAATTAGTTTCATCATACATATTTTTTCTATATAATTTCTGTTAATATATTTTAAAATTATAATCATGTACCAAGTTGACCATAAATTTTCTACAACCAATCTATAAATACATATTTATGTAGAAAGAGAGATGGGTATTTAATACATTATAGTATTTTCATGGTATACGTATACATTAAATATGATACAACAAACATATATACGAAAGTTCACATTATTATTATTATTATTGTTATTATTATTATTATTATTTAAAATTGCGTAAATAAATTGTATGATGATGGTGACAAGGAAAGTTGCAATATAGTACAATTACAAAGAAAAATATATTAAATTTAATTTTATAATTTGCTCTTCAAAATTTTTTTGTTTATTTATTTATATTGTATTATTTGAGTATGGATGGTTTCGTTTATATTATTTAAAAACATACAAATACAATTTATGCATAATAATAAATATTTAAATTAAATTGTTTTTTTGCTTGTTTTTATGATGATAGTAGTATGAAATACATATATTTATAAATAAATAACCGGTATAATTGAGATTATAAATGTGAATTTCATTTTAAAATAAGGTATATAATTGATAATAAAATAAGTGACTAATTATATATCGTTTTCTTCTTTCCATATATGACGTACACATTTTTGATATTAAATTTATGGAGTTTTCAACAATAAATAAAAGATAAAGATAGAAAAATGTTCTATATTTTATTTGAAAATGTCTATATAAAAACTTAAATTTTGCATTAAGTCTTAAGCCTGCTGTTTAGTTAATTAATATTTTTAATATTAATTTGACCACACTATTCCGGTTGCTTTACGTCCACTTACATTTACACGTGTTGATTAGCCATACGTGGGACATTTTCGACGCAATAGTACTTATCTTAATTATTTTTATATAAATGAATTATCGATATTTGTGTTGATTGTGTGATACATTGTTAATCGGTAAAACGCGTCGGACACCAGATTTTCTAATATATTAACGTTTTAATCCAATTTTTAAGCGAACGCATAATGGTATAATTTGATTGAATAATATTTATACACACTACTCTAACCACGACTGATACACATTTAATAATGATAATAATAATAATAATAATAATTATAAGTGGAACAAATTTTATGTATTTTTGAAATAATATCACAAAAAAAGAAAAGAAACCATTTAGCCTACTTTAATTTTTAATTTAATTAATTAATTTGGTTAATGATTATGAAACAGTTTTATCTTTAGTTTCGCACAAATTGTAAAAACTAAATATATATTATAATATACAACGCTATATTATAATAATGTATAGATGTACCAAGTGTATATAGTTACTTTATTGTAAAACGTATTGAGTGTGCAATTATGACTATGCCGATAGATTGCAATATTATATTCATGTGAAGGTTGCATTTATGTCTACTTCTTCTTCTTATATTCAGTAATAAATATGTGTTAAAAGCATTTTTTTATTTTTTTGCATAGGTAAGTTATGTTTCAAATTAACAAAACTGTTGCAGAAAGTCATCGAATGCTTCTGAAAAAATGAAAAAACTATCCTGGAGAGAGTGGTTTAAATGTTAATAATAAATTACATATGGAAAATCAATATAAAAATGCGATAATTAAGGAAACATTATTCTTGGATGAAGACAACAACGCACAACACGTAAAACAATTAAATGCTACGCGACAAGTAATTTGTGATCGTTTGCATTCAAAGCAATCAACGGGAAGGTGAAATATGAATTAAGTGAGCGAAAACCACTTGTGAAATTTTTATTTAAAAGAAGCAAAGAAAATTGTAAACGATCTAAATATTTGGCTAATCAACAATGTCAACTAATTGGAATCGACTGAAAAACGCATTATGAATGAAAAGAAGCAGTGACAAAACGTGAAAAAATGTTTTCAGATAAAAATATTATTATATTTTTTATAGTGGCCGAATTGAAAGTAGACTATATTTATACGAAAACAAAAATTGGAATGTCCTCACTTACTAAATTTTCCAGTAAATTAACTTTTAAAAACTATCATCTTTTTGAATTACTGGCCATTGTTTTAACCGATTTCCAGTTATGTATATGCAGAATTGGAAATTATAATCAATTTCAAATCGTTCATAGAAGAGATTTTGCAAAAAAGGTTCACATGTTCAAATGTTATAACCGATTTTCCGTTTGATGTCAGTGAACGCGTGAATCGATTTTCCATAATCTCTTCTATGACAGATTGAAAATTTATTATAATTTACAATTCTATATATAAAAAAATGGAAAGTCGTTAAAATTATGGTTCATAATTAAAAAAGTTGATAATTCGTAAAAACCGATTTTCCTGAAAATTTAGTTCGGTGAACACCCAAATTATGTTTCATAATATAGTCTAATTTTAACCAAGTGTTGTAAGAAATACAAATATATTGATATTGAAAACTGAATGCTATTTATCAACCTTTGCCACTGAAAAGGCCCATTTACTGTTATGTGGTCAGACGATATGGACAAGTTATTGATTTACACGACAATGTTCGTCCTCATGTGACATAACATGATTAATGAAACACGTTGCGTATAATGTTTTATACCACCCATCGTATTCAACATATATTCAAATCGCTGACATATAATTAAACTACCTAAAACATTTCTTCCACAATTCGTCGCCGAAAAATTAACTGCATGTTGCCACAACTATAAAATTATAGAGAGGAGAAACTGGATCGCGGAATCTAGCTTGCACACCTTATCTAAACCATAAATAATTAACAACAGTATGAAAAATACAAAATATCATTTATATATTTGGTTTAAAAAAAAAAAATAATTCTACTTCATTTGAATATTGAAAAGAAAAAATCGTGAACTAATACAAAACAAAATAAATTTTGTATAGGTGAAATAAAAATAAATTTGTTATTAAATTTCCAGAAAAAAAAAAGTATTCATAAAATTGTTGCTTTTTTTTCTTTTTTTTTTTTGTTACCTTTGTCATATTAAATTTTGGCATTGACGGATAATTTGGGCAACGACCGAAACCAGATGATTGTACATCATTTAAACATATTAGAAATAATAACACCAAAATTACACTGATATATTGATAAAATATTTTCATAATGTTTATTTTGTTAATTACCACCAATTTAATTTATTTATATACAAATTTACATAAATATTTCTATTTACAAATATTAGAGTTTATATATATTTTTAAAAAGTTTTACTTGACAATATTATATTCGCATTTATGATTTTTGATAATTAATATAATATCAGTCACACACTCATATAATTTTATAAATGAATAAATATTCTGCATTTAAAAATAGTATTGTATTTTTAATTTTTATATTTTATTGAATATGTATTAAACACTTATAATTTATATTCTTGTATATAATTAATTAACTTTTAACTATAACAATTTAAAATGACTAGCCAATATTTATAATGTATTTTCTGTTTGTTTTAAATTTTCAAAAGAAAAATAATAAATTAATATTTAAATTGTGTTATACTTTCATAAACCGATATAAATTAAAATTATATGTATAAACATTCGTATCGCATTGACGACCTCCAACTAACTGAAGCAATGGTTTTCATATGATATTATAAAGTGTTATATGTTTATTTTATATTGGTATATTATATTATTATTACATTCAAATATTTTATTTGCTAGTAGTTAGTTGATTTTAAAATCCATATTATTGTATATACAAAACAATTTTTTTACATATACGTTAATGTCGTAAATGTTATATAATTCCGGTTTGATGATATGATAATGAAAAATTTTTGACCGAAAGCTTTTTTGCAATAATTATAAATTTCAATTGTATCGTTTTATACCATTCAAAAAATTGGTACGTCAATATAGACGGCAATTATTGGAAAATATCTACGATTGTATATTATATACTCGTATATGTTATATATTTTTTGTGTAGCTACTAGCTCTGTGATGCTTTTATTATATAGCGTGCATATGGTAAAAATTGTATACAAAATATTACGCGATATAAGAAATTTTACTTAATTTTTCTACAAATAAAACTCATCAATTTAATAACTTTTTAGGTTTATCCTAAATCCTATCTTTTATTGGTAAATAGTTTGACATGAATATGGATCAGCGCAAATAATAACATATATTTTTGCAGAGTGTAATATTTCATGTGAATACTATCAACATTTGAAATCAATAACTTGATTAGTTTACAAAGTTAAGTGACAGTTATTGAATTTGCTCCATATTATAGTCAAGGGTAAAAGAACTGGTTCACTGATGTGAAACAAAATCGCACTAATACACAAAAAATTTAAATTTCTACAAATGATTAAAAAAGATTCACAAAATTGGGAGCAATGATCGACAAATTTGAATATGGAAAAATTATCTAAAAGGTGTTTGTTCACGTTTTTATTTTAATACAATAAACCAAAAATGTAATAGAATGATTTTTCTAGACAATGTTTTTGAATGAGAAGTGTACGATATAATACAAATGCAGTTCCATCAGCTAATAATGTTAAATGGCAACTGTTTTTCTTTAGAATTCACATATGGTTTGATTATCATTGATTTTTTAGAAAAACTTAATATAATAACCGAGCGGTACATATATTATTTATCATATTATTGAATCAAATGAATGCTAAAAAATTAAAGGTTATAATGATCACATTTAAAAAAGAATAAAGTAGTTTTGGATCATCAAGACGCAATGCACCATCGCACAATTGTCAGCATCAATTATTGAAAGAATTATGTTGGCAAATTGTTTAGACATTCACAGTGACTCTTTGTAACATTTTGCAAACTTGAAAACTGAGAGATTCATTTCGTTGATCTTAAATTACAACAATATTTTCTATTTAATCAGCTGAATATATATATATTTTCTAAGGTAAATTCGAAGAAGCTTACTTATTTTCGTTAAAAACTAAATCTACAAGAAATACTCAGCGTTGAAAATTTATCTAAAATAATTAATCTTCCATTGATTGATTGATATAATTTATAATTTATTTTAATTTTTTTATTCCTATATAGAGTGATCAACTATACAAATTGTGCAGTATCTACATGAATAATAAAGTATATTTATGGTTGATGGTATAATATGTTACAATTAATGTTTCTGTATATATGTATACTTCAATTATGACATCGATTAAAGACAGTAAATGGATATGGGATTAGTATATACACGTAATTTCAAGTAATTCTATTCAATGGGTAAGTATTATATATTTTGTTTCCACTATAAATTATTTATATTCTCACCATTATAATTATCGTTTTATAGCCATTCAAGTTACATTCATTTAATCAATTTAAATTTGAACTCATTCAAAAATTAAGTATTTAATATATAATCATTGTGTGATGCATCATCAAGTCATGTTGCTCAAAGTAGACCATATCTATAGCTATGCACATATAGTTTACAGTGAAGTTGGTAAATTAGTTCGTATGGCATGGTAGTATATAAACATTTCTAAATTCCATTAGTTTCATAATGATTTGTGTCATCATTTGTTAATCTTTGAATTGAATTAATAATTTCAAAGATATTAGTTTTTATTGTTTCATAAACGAACAAATGATGTAATTTGAGTATTAACACTAATACAGAAATTAAACTCTAAATTTTACTATCGATTATAAATCACTACGACACTGAGTTTTCTATGAATACCATTGGATATGGCACCTATTTATCAAATAATAATAATAAAACATTCATTAAAATAAAACCGATATTAATTTATCCTAAGAATATTATAACATATACCGCACGCGCGATATACATAAAACTCATTACACACATTTATTATATTTTAATGACCACTTTTCTAATTTTTATATATATTCATAAAATAATTCGATCACAAATCCTGCACTGTACCGATACGTGTGTATAATATCCTTGCGCAGATTTCCTTATCATATATGTATTATAAAATATGGACCAAACAAAATATCTCATATTTGCTCACACAATAGTCCATGCATATACAAGTCATATATAGATGTATAAACAGAGCAAATATATATTTCGTGGTGATACATGTAATCTGTATATATTGTATATGGTATCTTAAGTACAAGTACAAGGTTATCAGAAGGGTGGAATACTATTTGTATATATACGATTGCACATACTTATAAACAAACTGTTTTTACACAAAAAAAATATATTATATATATATCCTGCAAAATATTCAGATCAACGACCGCTTTTATGTTTGGTGGTGTGTTGTTTGTGTAAGTGTGTATATGTGTGTGTTATGATGAAATAAGATAAAAATACCAAATTACAGTGAATCTAATGAAATCCATATATACCATATATTATGTACTTCTTAATTCTTGTAAATTGATACCACATCTTCTGCGTATTGTACGTCGTCGTATAGCTATAGTATTGTGTATGAGATTTTATTATTATATTAAATAAAATGGTCAATGAATTATATTTTCTTATCAATAAACAAGGAACATAATGAATGAAGTATAAAAATTTAAATATAATAGTTAACATATGTTTAATCGAAGAAAGAAAATGTTTAATGTTCTTTTGTATATAAGGAATGATTGTAAACTGTGTATATGGTACCGCATCCGGGTATAACATTTTTCAATATTGCGCGCCACACCCATATTTTCATCCATCATTTATATACAAAACATTACATTGTTTTGTTATAATAGATATAATTTATTATTTAGTATTTCATGATGGATTAAAATCTAAAAGAAAAAGATAAATTGTGAATATTTTGTGCAGAAAACTGATTTTAATAAATTAATAATAATTGATTGAATACGTTTATTGTTTTTTTCTGTTATTATGAATGAATCAGTTTGAACATCAACAGATTGTATACTACTATTTTTTGTATCAATCAACAATACCCTAACTATATACTGAATGTACCTATGCATATTGTATGAAAACTATTATAACTTATTAATTTTATAGCCACAGTCTTTGTTATTTCTGAAAATTTTTGTAGTTTATAAATATTACCAATAATAACAATTTCAATATATAGCATATTTTGCACTTACAGTACATTTAAACAATACAGAAATGTAATGAAGCAAAATAATTATAATTTTTTATTTATTTATTTTTATTGTAGATAACATTAACAAATTTATTAAATTAAATTAAATATTTAGCTGTGTAATATGGTTAGCAATGTCGCCGCGCATAAATATGTGAAAATTTTCAGCTGAATTATCATATTTTTGTTCAACGTTTATGGAATCAGAAAATGAAAATTTGAAATTCGCAGCTTTGGATGCTATTCTCACATTAACAATGTCTGGTACATAGATATATCCGCACGATTATCAAAATTCATCATCTCGTGCACATAGGTTTAGTAATAACAAAACAAAATATTCATGTTATTATATTGAATTATTATAATATACATTTTAATGTAAAACATTATAACATCAATACACGCGTACATTTCAGTAACTTTTGCCATACATATTTGTGTTATTTATTGTTAATATAATAAAAAGATACATGGCATATAAAAAGAATTTTATAAATAATACAGATATGGTAGATAACAAAGAGAATATATTGTGTAAACATAAACCTTTTTTTATATTTTTTTTTTTGCAACAACAATATCGTTTTTTTCAAATTAGCCATATATATATACGATAAGCGCATGAAAACAAAGGTTACAACACCGAACTTCAATTCAATTTTATTACATTTATTTGTTTTTTGCCATAATATATTTATGCATATAGCTTTGTCCTGTGTGGTGTTAAATTATGAATGCAATTTAGAAAATTCCATTGTTTTTTTTTTTTTTTTATTTTTTGTATCACCCAACCGACCCACATTTTCGCACTCAAATTATTATCAACCCCAATATATGTGTGGTGTATAATATATATATATATATATATTAGTTTGTACATATAATAATAGTATAACCAACCATACATTAATTTAGTTGAGTATTTCGTGTATGAATGTAATGTATTATATTATATATATGGTATATATATCATCGTATATCGTATAGTATAGTACGTAAAATACTGATTTTAGTAATACGAGTACTCTCGTATCTATGTATACTAATAGTAAAATGAAAATTATGTGTACAGCAGCACAATTCACTGTCATTTAAGCGCGAAAGAGTCGACAATCATATGATGGTATATTATATATAGCTATACGAATGTGTATATAGGTGTTTGTTGAAGGGTATTATATTAATTTTCTGTTCACCAGTTTTCTTCTTTCTCTCGACGTGTTTGTATATATGGCAAGCAAACAATCGCAAATATATATATTATAACAAAACAAAGTGTATTACATCTCGAACGTATATATTAGATTATATGTGAACGGGCGTTTTTGTATATAGAGTATATATATATATATTTTGGAAAAAACTAATTTAAAAAAATTTTCTTTCTTCATTCATTCATTGAAGTATTTGAAATTATGTGTTATTTAGTGGTGGTGGTGGTGAAAACAATAAATATATAAATACCATACCATTTTTTTTGTTTTTATAAAAGTTTACTTATACTGATAACATAAATATTATGCATAAATAAAATAAAATGTTTTTTTAAGTGATATTTTTGTTAAATTTTAGTATAACATACCATCACCACCAGCTCTCGTCTATTAATTAAATAATTAATTAAAGTGATAATTTATATTTAGAAGTAATTTTTCTTATAATTGTTTTGTTTTACTGAACGTGTAATATTATTTTTTATTTTATTTAATATTTGCTTTTGAGTTCCCATATAAAATATTTAATTTAAATAAAATTTTAAGTTGTTCTTATGTGCTCCACACTAATAATTATTATATTATATTATTTATTATATCTTCGCACACACACACACACACACACCACACGTACACAACAGATACAGATTATACGAGATAAATTAAATAATTTGTATGTCAACAATCTCAATATAAATATATATTATATCAAACCGCAGGTATACCTGTGTGTAAAATGTTATTTATTATTTATATAGTAAAGTTAAACAGATAATTAAAAAATATAGTCACCCAGAAGTTATATTTATATATATATTTATTTGAAATTTAATATTATAAAAATGTTTAAATATAAACAAATCAATTTAAACCTTTCATACGTAATTAATTTCCTTAAAAAAAAAATACACAATTCTCGACTTCTTCTTCATTGCTCGCTGATAAAAAAAAATGTGTACCGTAAACGCCATTTGCCAGCTAAATAATTTCAAAGTATACACTATTTATTTGTGTTATATAAATTCTAAAGTCATTGGCTAAAATTGTTGGTATCAGTACGGGATCATTTTGATAATCACATGTACAAAATTTTGTACAGGAAGTACGAATGGGTTAAGATATATAAACGTACACACACACAACTAAATTTTTTAAATTAAATAAAAATATATATTAATAATTTTATTATAAATAATAAATTATAAAAATATTGAATCCGTATATAATATAATAAAATATAGTGCTGCTATTTATATTCAATTTATTGATCAAATACTTTCATTTTGCATTGAAAAACTCATTTACACAGTGTAAAATTATTATCATATAATAATATTATAATTATTACAAGTCATTATTATTTATTTTTATGCTATATATATGTATTGATAGATAGAGACTATAGATACAGTGCTGTAAACTATACTTGTTTTAAAATAATTTATATTAAATAGTAAAATTCATTGCTGTATTGTGTAAATAATTCAATTATTATATGTAGATGATGATTTGAAGATTGATGGGCTGATTTGTTGGTAAAAGACTCAATATTATATAAGTCAGTCGATACTTATTATTATCTTTTGAATAGATAATTGATAATATTATATATTATATAAACTTATTTCAAAGTAATCTGAGAAAAAATGTAGTAAGACCTCATTACTAAATTTGCCGGATAATTACATTTGCTAAAAATTTAATTTCGTAATTTAGCGCCAAATAATAGACGGTTTTCCAAATTTATCACAAAATTCAATTAATTTCCAACGTTTTACCGAAAAAGAAGAGATCATTAAAGGCGTTACACGGGTTAAAATATTATTTCACTATTCATATCACTGAAAATTTGTATATCAAATTTTATAAAATATCATATTTTAAATTTTCCCAAACATCAAATGGAAAATTAGCGTTATATTATTTCAAAAATATCCGTGCGCATCGATATTAATGATTGAAAATTGATTTGGATTTTCAAAATATGTAAAAAATCTATAAATCCGTTAATTATTAAAATATTGAAAAGGTGATTTTTCCGGGAAATTTACTATGTGGCACAAGAAATTTTGTTTCAAATGTATTTTATATGCATCTTCAAGAATATTTAATAATTTTGATAAAATTTTAATTATTTCTCATTATAGCAGCTATTGATGCATTTTTACATTTTAATATTCTCAATATCATCAAATGTACTTGAAATACAAATTACAAAACGTAAACATAACATAAGCTGGGGTTAATTATAGCGAATAAACATTTGTTTAATATTTACATATTTTTCCAAAGTATGCTGCGAGGTTATCATTAAAGTTACTATATGTGATTATATCTTTAAATTCCAATTTGTAATTTATCTTGTTATTATGTGATTTGATTGGAAAATTTAATTAAAAATCTATCATCCTCACTGCTAGTAGTATTAGTTTTTTGTTCATGGTAGCTGTACATTTGAACAACAGGTTTCTAATACGTTAAAATTACTGTGTAATATATTTTCAATTGTATCGGAATGATTCCGGACGATAACTTATATTTTTGGCTTTACAATTTAAACTGAAAAATAGATTTTACACACATACATTACAGATTTGAAATAGAAATTACACAATATATTGTATTATTAATTGAAATACACTAACCAGTTCTGCATATTTATACATTTAAATTAATTTTATTATTAAAGCAAACTTTAATTTTTCATTAATTAACTTAAAGCGTCGAGCGTCTTTGTATTATACGCCGTTCGTATATATACAATAAAATTTAAAAATTTTCCTTTTAATATAAATATTAATATATGTAAAATATATATTTTTATATAAATGCGGAAAATAGAAAATTGTAAAATAAATATCGTAATATATAATTATTGAGTGTTTAACTTAGTTTTATTTCTTGGAAATGGTAAATTTTATTTCAATCAAAATATTTTCCATCGCTACATTTTAGTATCATCTTTATGACAATTTGTGTGTAATTTCCATGGTAGAAAAACGATTTTGGTTTCGAAGCGATCCATTCATCGAGTCATTTTTTGATTTCATTAATTATTGTGAACTGCTGGTTTTCGGCACCTTCACCAAACACTTTCAATAAATTTCCACACGCTTCTGTAGGATTTCTTTATTGTTGTGGGTGGTAGAATTCGTACAAAATACTGTGCGGTGTAAATGAACTTTATCACTAGCCGCATGGTTACACAATCGCCGCGTTTCACTTAATACTAACATGAATCACCATATTCGTTTTAGTTCATTTGCTATATAGGTCAGCGTATGTATTATATACCATTCAGTGATAAAATGATTGAGATTGAGATATGTGTCAAATGAATATGTGAAACGGATGGAATTTTTCGGTACACCTAATATATAATAAATTTAAAAACATTTTCTTTGTACATTAAAATATATAAAAGTATATTTTCATAATTTAAAAATATTATTATATTTTACAATTAAAATAAATGTTTCTTTATATTATTTATTGTATACATAATTCATGTAATTGACTACTAAATTACTCTGTGTCTTGTATATGTACAGAATGTTTGTAGTTAGTTTAAACTGTGTCATTAGCAGAAAATAGAAAGTTTCATTTAAAATGATGAAAACTTATATATACAAATAAAAGGATACACATATACTTTTCTTATTATATATTACTTAAGTATTTATAATGTATAACATGTAAATATACCCATATACAAAGTGTAACATGTATTAAATATTATTGTGATGTATATAAGCGCATATATCCTCTGTCCCATAATAAACCGGAATGTGAAAGTTCCTCAACAAATTGTGTTAACATTTCATGGCATTATATACGCAGTAGAAACGAACATACAACACATAAAGTTACATGTGTTTTTGTGTATCGTGGGGAGAATTTTCAACATAAACATAAAGAACCAACGTTAAATTTTGTTTTAAAATTGATAAAAATACTACTCAAACGTATATGATTTGTTTAAAATAGCGTATGGTGATAATTGTGCGTTAAAAGCTCAAGTTTTTATAAATGGTATAAATGATTCACATAAGGTAGAGGAGCTATATAAGTGAAGATGAACATTTAGATCGATCATTTGAAGCAATTTACTGAAAAAAACATTGAAAAAGTGAGTGATTTCGTGAAAATTCCAATAAGAAATCTTCATCTAGATTCATCTGAATAGAATGTTGGAATACCGAAAACAATAATTTATCGAATTATAACTGATCTACGATAGGTGAATTCCAAAGTTGTTCTACATCGATTAAATGATGATCATCAATTACGCCAAATTGAACTAATAATCAAATTTATTTGCTTAAACATTCATCATATTCACTTAATTAAATTTTCTAAATTTCATTTGGTTATATGAAATCAGTTGCATCAGTTGAAGGCATTCAAAATGCGACAACTACCGTTCTCAACAACATTCCGCAATCACATACAAAAAAAATCATTTGATTCACTTGTTGAACTATTGTAAATCGATGCGATTTCAATTGATGGAGCCAATTTTGAATAAATAAAATTGGTTTTGTGAAAATTTAATATTTATTTTTGTGCTTTATTGAAACCTTTCCGGATTATTATGGGACACACGTTGTATATAATACATATAATACATTTTGTACATTTTTACTCGTAAATATATATGGTACATTGTATATGTATACTATCGGCTGATACTCTATCATGCCAACAATAATGAATGAGAAATGTGCTATGGGGTGCTGAGTAGAGAAAAAAAGGTTAAATAAAATAAATGGTGTGATAAATAAATTCGATATAATACTATTTTAAGTGAATATTTTACGAATAACATTCATATATACACGTCTCTGTGTATGTATATGTAATATAATAATATAGTATTAGAGAAAAATTCAATAGATTGTTTGATACAATATACGGAAAAGTGCTTGTAGCAATAATATTGAAAAAAATTTGATCACATTTTTCTTTCAAATATATATAAAAAAAAATAAAGAAAACAGTCTTTTTTTTTTATATATATATTTTTCTTTCAATAAACGAAAAAAAAAGTTCTTTTGCTTTTAAAATAAAAAATAATAATATACAAATGTATTCTTCTATGGAGATGGATGGGACTGGGAGGTATTATGTATTTATAAAAGTATTTTGTTTTCTTGTCTGTATTGCATTATATTTTAATTCTAAATGATATCAAAAACTTTTCGCATTGTATTTTATAATAAAATGAAATGATTTTCTTTATTCCACATTTATACACGATTCTATATTTAAAAATATTACAAATTTAAAGAATTTAAAATAATTATATATCGAAAATTGTACTGTTTTTTCCCTAAAATATTTCTTATATTTTTTAAAAGCTCAAAGTAAATAATTAAATAAAAAAAAATTACTGTGAAATATTTAACTACAAAAAAAAAAAAAAAACGAATTGAATTTATTTAAATTTTATTATAAAAAATAACAACTAATAAAAACAAAATACACGTTAAGTTAATGAAAATGGATAATAATTCAGTAAGTCCTCTGCCACCACCGGAGGCACCATTAGCAATGATGGAAGTTGAAAAAACTCCGCCAAGAAGTCCATCAGGTCATGATATGCCACCACCACCAGATGAAAAGTAAGATGATTTTATTTATAAAATATAAATATTTTAAAACAATAAATAAATAAAGTGAATTTTGGGAAATAATTATGTACTAAATAATTTAACAATTAAGAGATAATTAAAATGGAAACTATTATAAAAGAAACAAAATATATTTAGTTCTAAATATAAAGGAAGTCTCACAATAAAAACATCATTATACCCGTGCACGTTTTAGTTGCGTCTTTAATTTTCGACATCAATGAGTAAATTTATCTACTTTTTTAATGCAAATTTTATGATATCGGAATATTTAACCAATTGAAATGTACTCCATATAGAGGATTTGTAGCTGAAACGCACTCACGTTAAATTACCTACCAACAGCTGTTCAAATTTTTGTAATTCCAAGATTCATTTGTTTTACAATCATATTGGAAAATGATTTCCATGTGTCAAAATATAGTCATCGTTTTGTCACTTTCTAGTTTATTTATAAGTAAAACTGGAACAATTGTCGTATGGATATTAGGTTTTAAAAGTATAACAATTATGCCTTGGTTGAATTATGGATATTGTATTTGGGGCTGCGGCGAGAACACCACGTGCACATTAAGATGTTACAAAATCTTGATGCGCATTGCCAACCGCCAGAAGAACGTTCAAATGCAAGTTTTTTTACACTTACATATTTCAACTTTTGTAAGAAAACATTTATGGAACCATTCTGTGAAAATGTTACAGGTCATCCATACTTTTTTATTTTACAATCCATGTAAACGGACAATTTCTTCATATCTTTGCCATTTATTTATTAACCAACAAAGGTTTTAGCACGCGATTCCTTGAAGCGTTACTATACCATACAAGACAAAAACATAACATAGTCTTTTGTTGCTTTGAAGACATTGGCATGATTCTGGAATTTAGCTATATATACGTCCCGCTTGATGTTCTTTTCTAAAAAAGATCAGTTTCATCTGCTTTGAAAATCTGATAAATTAAAAAACCATAAAAATAGGTAATTGTGGGAGAATTTTTGGAACTATGTTTGATTAAACCGTGTGTGTTAAAACAATATTAAATGTATATATGGCATATATAGAATCTTATGCCCTGTATCATATATGTGTTTTTACAATTTTGAACATCCAATATCGGTTTCACTCAGTAGCGCATTGGTATAGCGCTCATGTTTATTAATAATGAAATATAGTGCATTCAATTCTCGTGTTTATTTTAATACTGAAATTTTTCAGATAGCTGATCATTTTTTCGTTTATGGAATAAAAAGAAAAACGGATATCTTTGAAAATATGGTGTTGGACGCTACTCAAGCATTAATAGTGTCTGCACATAAACACATCAAAATGGGTTAATCGCACCCATTTAAAAATAATAGAATTATGCAAACAACTATCTTTCGTTAATTGCAGTACAATTGGTAAATTGTCATATACTGCCATGCGGAGTAATTTACCAACTGGGCTGTAATGAATATTTAGTAGAGGCTAAGCTCCACTTGGAGTAATATGACTTAACTATATTGGTGTGCTATTGATCCGCAAAATGCTGGAGATTTTTGTCGTGACTCAAACGGATCCGGATTGACCAGAAAAACGAGTCAAAAACGAGAAAATATAGTTTATCAGCAAATACTTTTATAAAATAATTGTAACTTCTCAACGTGTCCGTTGTTTAACGTCAATTCTGTGGAAAATTTCCTTCTTTCCTATTTATGAGTACGCCATCTCTAAAATGTGATGGCTTCTCTGTATATCAATTGGTATATAGATATGCGCCCATATTGCCGACTTTTGAAAATATAGAAAAAACCTCGATAATATTAACATTTTTACTTTTTTTCGTATATTTTCCACAAATTATTGGCCATATATATCTTTTTTCAATGTTGAACATCCAATGGGGCGCTCTATCGATCCGTATTAAATTACGGACGCTCTAATGGCTCAAACAGGTTCAAGTTGTCCATTTCTTTATAAATATGAAACTCATATATATCGAATAATGATCGATTCAGTTTTTACCTTATAATAATTTCAAAATCAAAATACGAATAACGATTATTGTTTGTATTATTTTCCAGAATCGTATATAATTGAATGATTGACAATATTTTTATTGAATAGTAGAAGGTGTTTTTGAATATGTCGTGTTATTAGCTAGTCATATTACTCCCAGTATAGAGCTCATGGCATCTACTAAACAATCATTACAAAGAAGTTGGGCAATTACTCTTCACATGTGTCTAACAATTCACCAATGGGGCTGTAATTAACGAAAGGTGTATAGATGCTTCCATATAATTTTATTATAGTTATGTGCAGGTGATTATCCTATTGAATATGTGAATATAGAATTATAGAATATACTAAACTTATATATATTTCACATTATATAGCTTATTATTGTTAGATTTATAAAAATCGTTATGCTTTCCTATTTATTATCAAATAAATTAATTATAAAGTTTTCTTAAAATTAATTAATTCGATATTTATACAGATTATATATTTACGCATACACGCACGCATTAATACGCATTTGTAATTTTATATATTATTATATTTATATTAATTTTGATTTTTAAACTAAATTAATTTTCCTTCATCTTATATTTAATTTGTTATCGCAGCTTATCAATGATTGACATTATTAAAATTTCATTTCACTTATAGCAGTAGCAGTTCATATTGTATTATTATTATAATATAACAATGAATTTAAATAAAATTTTAAAATTAATCCATTAAATCGTGTAACGCATATATATGGTAATAATGGTATTGGTTATATATATAAATTAATATAGGTGTAATATAATATTTGTTTGTCTTATCATTTATATCTAGTTCAATCGCATATTAAATTTTACATATATTTTATGTGTAAATATGCAGATAATTTATTAGATGGGGAAAAATTGAAATAAGAGGATGTGAACAATTTGTTTATATGAAATAAATAGAGAAAACTCTAATATGTTTTGTGCTATTATTATATGTTTTTATGATTACGTACGTACCCACAGAGATAGAATACATACAATAATAATTCTCTGTATATATAAAAGTTAATATATTGTATAAAGGGATATTATATAATATGTATCAAACAATAAAATAATTAATGATTACAATGATAATATATTTTATAAAATATATATATAATCATTATAATATAAAATTTACATATATAAGTTAAATATTATTATTCTTATTATGATAAATTATTCAAATGTTTGCACACTAACACACAAGTCAAATTCGCGATAGAATAATAAATATGTACATATTCTACACCACTATTAAAAAATACCCGACCGTTTCGAATGGAAATTTAAATTATGCAGTGCTTATTATCAATTGGAAAGTTTTCGCCTTCAAAGTATAATATCCATTTGATGCAAATATAATACAGTTGTGACTGCAGCAGTGGCGAAGCTTGGCGTTCAGTTTTTAATACCACTATATTTTTCGTATAATACGGGCCATAGTATTAACGAATTTCAATGTTTTGTATACAGAATTTTAATTTATAATCAATTTCCAATCTTTCATATAGACGAGATTTTTAAAATCGATTCACGCTCTCAAAAGATATGACCGATTTTCCAATCGATGGCAGAGAAAATTTAAAGAAATGGTATAAAAATTTTAAACCGTATCATTTTTTCATTAAAAATGTCACTCTCTGATGAAATAAAACGGAAAATCTAATTGATCATAATTTGCAATTCTGTACACAAAAATGGTAATCTGCGTTAGAATTATGACCCGTAATTGAAAAAGATGAGATGATAGTCCTTAAAAGTTGATTTCCCGAAAAATTTTGGTAGATGTGAATGTTCCAATTTTTTTTTCCATATTTAACATATAGTCTACTTTCAAATTGGCTATAACAGAAAAATATAGTAGTGCATATTGCGTAATTTTGAAAACATTTTTCCACGCTGCTTGTGACAATGTTTAATTCAGTCGTCGAATGTTTTATCTGAATCTTATTCGTTTATGTATTCGTTTTTATTTATTGCCTCCGGTGTTATCAAAATGCTCTCCTATAAATGATTGCACACGAAAATCTCACAGCGAACCATATCAGATTCGTTGGATGTCCCATATTGTTTATAACCAGAAATTAATAATGAATTCTATATGGGATCGTGTATAAAATCCATGAATTGATTTCCCATAAATTTGATCTTTTCAAACGCACAACTATACACACGTAAACGTTTCACATAACACCAAGATAATTATCAAGTCATATATTGCTCCAAAGTGGAGCTTATGGCATTTAATAAACTTCAATACAGCCAAGTTGATAAATTACTCCACCGCATGAGAGTGTATACAAATTTACCAATTGTACTGCATTTAAAGAAAGATAAATGTTTTCATAATTGAATTATTTTTATAGTGAACACCAAGATAATTTATATACTGTATATTAAGAGGTGAAACCCACAAGTACGAATTCGAGGTAAATTATCTGATCACTTTGAGACGTTTGATGGACTACCGCGACAACGCGACACATTATCAACACTACTATTTAATATTACGCTAAAACAGGCAGTGAGGGGCATAAATATTGATAAACAAGGTACGATTTTTACAAAATCGAATCAATTATTAGCGTATGCTGATGATATAGACATAATGGGTCGGAATATGATAACTGTCAAGGATGCTTTCGAATCGTTACGCAAGGAGGCATCGGGTCTAGATTTCAAAGTGTTCGAGATCAAACTGTTATATATTGGAGACTACAATTTTGAAATAGTCAATAGTTTTGTATACTTACGATCGTTGAAAAATGTAGAAAATGCTATTGAAAGGAAATTCGCCGCAGGGAACAAATGTTAAATGTACAACTGGAAACAAATGTTATTACGGGCTAAAAAAACAATTCTAATCGAAAACATTACAACGCGATCTTAAGTGCAACCTATATACAACAATAATACGTTGAATATTAACGTATGGGTCGGAGACTTGGTGCATGACACAGAACCAGGAACAATTACTTCGGATTTTTGAACGAAAGGTACTCCGTGGCATTTTTGGTCCCGTCAAAGAACAGAATGATTGGAGGCGAAGATACAATTCAATTGAATTTGACAATTTGTACGGTCAACCAGTGTATCAAAATGCATAATTTAATTTTTAAAACACAAATTCTTTATGCAATAATTTCTTCTATATTATAAAAAATCGAAGAAACGCTATAAAAGTTTGATGTAACCAAAACGCAGTAACCTACAAACATGCCAACTTATGACCAGAAAAAATTACTCTCGTATATGTTTTTCGTATTTAAAAGGTGGTGAACGGGTATTTTTTGATAGTGGTAGTATATGTATATGCTTATAAATGTGACTACACAATTTAATTTTTCTAAATAGGGATTATAAATATAATATGTTCAAATGTTGACCAAATTTATAGAAAATAGAAATATAGGATAGAAAATCCGTGGTTTTACATATGATACTTTTATTTATAATACTTTAATATCTTTATTTATATATTATACGTGACAATTATAACTAGTATAACATAACCCTAATTATAATACTTATATGTAAAAATATGTTAAGGTAAAGTGTTTAAAATTAATTATTTATGTATAAACGCGTCCATAAATTCATGTATTAATCCATGTACTAAAAATGTAAGGATGTAAAGTATATAATAGAAAAACTAAACCATTGATCTTCATAACATGATCGGTACTTAAATTAAAATTAAACTTGCAATATTATTTTTATATATAAAATAGTAATAGTGTTTGCTATACAATAGTTATTTTATTATATAATTATAATTTTAATTTAATATTTTCTTAGGATTTAGGACACTCACCATTCTTTGAATCCCACCAACATTATACGCCATATTCATATACAATAAGCACATATTTACATAAATATTCAAATATATAATCATTTTAATAAAATTATAATCTCCCACTGTGGCCAAATACTCATTTATTATAAAATTGAAAAGGTTATTATTATAATATATCCTTATGTATGTACGCACGGTGAAGGTTATATAATTATATAATTAATTTAAGTTTCGGTGAAGTAAATCTATATATTTATTTTGTATGTACAGTAAAAATTTGATTAATGCACGCACTACTAATCAGGCATCAATTTTTCATTCCATCTCTATACGATTAATGCACCATTATTCTATAGCTATTCTGGTTCTTGAAATATGTATAGCGTGGAGAACATGAAAATTCGATATTCGATTAATGCATCATATAATCGATCCAGAAAATGTGCGTGAATCAAACGTATTACTGTATATACCATACTTTTAAATAAATAATACATTATTATGTTACTATATATGATTGAGCATAGGATAGCTATGACGAACATAACCACTTGGTATTATTGTACCATATCTAGGAATCTCTATCGGATTTCAAAATTAATTGTAATTAAATGAACACGCTTCCCCAAACTGACCTATCCGCAGTCAATGTCGTCCAATGCCGAATTTTAAGAATCTTTATATCACAATTTACTGAATCTAGCCATCTTGCCTGAGCTCTTCCGCTTCGCCTTCTACCTTCTGGATTACCATTCAACAGTTTTTTCGGCACACGCTCCTGCTCCATGCGTATAATATGTGTCCAAGCCATCTTAATCTATTGATTTTGATTGTTTTGACAATATCTGCCAACCATTATGTCCTTTGACGGGACCAAATATGCCATGGCGAGGTCAAAAATCCGAAGTAATTGTTCCTAGATCTGTGTCAAGCATACGTTAATATTGGACGTATTAATGTTGTATATAGCTTGCACTTAAGATGTAGTTGAAATGTTTTCGATTGGAATTGTTTTTTTCAGTCGTACTAACATCTGTTTCTACCTTGCGGCGAATTTTCTCTTCAATATCATTTTCTACATTTATCAACGATCTTAAGTATACAACACTATTGACTATTTCAAAATTGTATTCTCCAATATATAACAGTTTGATGTCGAATTCCTGATGTATTCGTCACCACCATATATTTTGTTTTGTCTGCATGATGACATTATATAGAGTTAATAATTTATGGCAAATTATTTGATAACAATGTGAATACAACAGTTTTTATGTGACCAGTAATTTACTACTCGTATTTTTTCTGTTGCTATAGTTTCTACTCTAGTTTTAGCAGCATTATTGTTAACAAAGTCCATGTATCTTATGGTTTGGCGAACAGAATATAACATTTCACATATGATTCGTCAAAGTTTAATAAATACTAGCGTTTACCAATGTGTGCATTTATGCCGTATACCATATCCATTCCGGAATGGTTATGGGAATGTCTATAAAGACGACATAAACACTTTGTTCCAATTACGAAAAGAAATTTTAAATTACGCATAGCCTATATCCGGAATGGTTATGTTGTTTTGCAATATAAACACCATTTTTCAGATTATAACATCATAATTTCTCCTGTTATTAAAATATTTTAAAAATAGGTTCTTTTTTTTGAAAAGAAATTATAACAGCAACAGAAATAATTATATTTTTCTTGTTTATTTACTAATTTATATTTTCATTTTTCATCAAAATTTATATAGTTTTGGTTATGTTTTGGAATAATTTTATAATTTATCATTTTTTATTTTATTAATTTTATATTGAAATGATATAAACTTAAATATCCATTCCGGAATGGATATGGCTTACGGCAGAAATGCGCACAATAATTATTATTTTTCTTGTATACCAATAGACAGAAAATAATGATTGGTAATTATGGGATAATTGGAATGATCACATTTCTTATATATCCTTTTACTCCTGTTGAATTCTTATATACATTTCACTAATAGCCTGTTATAATAAACTTCTAACATCTTTATAGGTATGCTTCCATATTGTTCAAACAAATTTTGAATTATTAAAATGAAAATACAAAAATGTTACTAATTTTATGTTTATAATTATATATAAAGTTTGTTTTTAACTTATTTGAAAATATGCGATTTATATAAAGTTTAAACTTTAACTATTTATATATAAAATACAAAAAATATACTGTCCTAATTTTCGTATATGCGAATATATATTAGAAACCAAACTATTATATGTTTAATAACTGCTGCTCTATAATAAAATATCGTATATAACATATATAAAATTGTGAACAATTTATTTAAGTGTTCATCAAACAAAGGAAAATTTTTTACTTTTTTATATATAAATAAATATCCTTTTTCGCATATATAACGAATAAAATGAAAATGAAAAACACAACGCAAATTGTTATAAAATATATATATAATATGAAAAATGTTAAAATAAAAATATATAGTACTTTGTTTTAAATAGCCAGAAGCATGATTTTTAGTTACACTATTTCTCGTTTTGTCTATGTATATGCTTTATATTATTATTATTATTATTATTATTATTATTGTATTGTTTATATGAAATATATATTATATTATTGCTGTGTATGTTTATATTTTTTCATATTATATTAAACGCCTTAAAACTTTATATTTAAACATAAATAATACGAGTATCAAATCGTCATATAGTTTTTTATTTCACATTGTCGTATATTCTGTATTCAATTCAATTTTTTTAATGTTATGGAAATATAGTCAAAAATAAGTGCGCGCACACAAGTGAACTTAAACTAATAAGTTTTTTTCTATCATCCGCAATAAAAAAATAAAATAATAATTATATTAGAAAGTTATTATATGCCGAAATTATAAAAAAAATTGAGAAACTAGTGTTCGATGTATAATATTACTCTGTTAACATTTGTTCCATTTTAAATAACTTTACGGATTTTATAATTGCGAAATTTATTTACAACAATAATTACTCTCGCGTTTCGCGATACAACAAGGATTTATTATATTATTTTTTAAGTCACTATATTTATTGTGTGTGGATGAAGTGTCTATATATATACAAAAGCTTTGAAGGATGGATTATTTTCGCTTATTACTCCCTTTTAGTATATATAATTATTGGCATTGCCTTTTTTTTTTAAATGAAAACAAAATGTAATTATTTGATAGAATTATTCAATAATTCGTATTGTCCATTTTGTTTGTTGACCTTTTACCACCTATTTGTTAATCATTCATAATTCCAAGCTCGTATATAGAACTACGGCTACGGATCGTTACCATCAAAACACTGAACCAAGTGCATTTTAACATCATTATCATTATTGCAATTTTTACACATTTTCCAAGAAGTTTTGTAAACTTCGAAATAAATTGTATTCTGCAAAACATCCGATCTACATGATGGATGCGTATGGCAACACTTCTCAACCAAGTTCCAATAATTTTTGACGAGTGACCAAATATGTGTGGCATACGGTAGAACACAACGCCTTTTCGATTTGTTAATTTTTGTCGCTTTTCTTGAATTGAATATTATTCATAATTTGGTTTTGTTGTTGTTGTATGTACACATATCTAAATTGATCTTTTGATTGTGTGGTAAAAGTTTAAAATAGCCAATACTTTGTAATTCCACCATACTGATAACTCATAATAAGCTTCTTTTGATTGATATCACTTTTAGATGTTGTTTGCGCTGGTTTATCTTTTTTGCTCCATGATCTTTTTCGATTGACATTGTTGTATACGCGATCCATTTTTCATCGTCAATTATTAATCGTATTAAAAATGGATTTTTTCGTTACTCTTCATAAACAAATGCGTTGTGTTAAATGAATTTCTTAAGGTCATATATCGCAAAGTTGTTTTAAAAACTTTTACAATACATGAAAGTGATAAGGCTAGCTTCTCTGATTATTTCTTTGATTTGGTCGTCAGAACGAAATTTTGCAAAACATTTTTAACACTGTCGTTCTTTTAAGACTTTGACACTATATACACAACCGATCGATACAAAAATTTTTACAGAAATTACTTTTATTTTTCATTTGTGTATGAAATTTATACTTTTGAACACAATTGTATTTATAATTTATGTATATTTATATAAAAACCACAATCATAATTGATAGTATATCATCACCATTGTGTGTACATTGTAATGTATGAAAGTTTCGCCTATTTATGTATAGAATAACAAATTTTATACTTAGTTCATATTATTGTCATCAACGTCAGCATTGTCATCGTCATCATCATCATCATCATCAAGTCATTTCACTGCAATTGGTGCATATGTTATTTTTATATTTATGTTAGATAGATGGAGTACAGACAAAAATATGGACACAAATTTAAAATTCAGTAGACACAAAAAAGAATAAATAAGAAGAAAAAAAATGTTCCATTTGCTTGTTATTCTTTTTGCAGCAATTATTCACTATAAAATATTTATATGGGGAACGTTAATGTGTAGCTGACAGGTATACATAAATATATTTTATAATAACCTTTATCTGTATAGTTCATCAACCTTCATGGTGCTTCTCTATATTTCAATGTACAATGTAGGTGTAGTTTTTTAAATATTTATTCATTCATAAATAATAATATTTTATGTTTATAGAAAGGCATATCAATAGCCAAAATAAATATCGCGTAAACAAATGCAATTAAAATGAAAGCACATAATGTAATTATTTCATTTTACATTTTATTTATTTATAATAGAGAAAGAAAATAATAATAAAAGTGCATCGATTATTTAATTGATAATAGAAAACTCGTACATTGTAATAAAAATAATATAAATATTATAAAATAAATATTAATCAATTTATTTCATTCATAATTTCACCGATATGTAAAAATACAAACATACTTTTTATTAGCTTAAAAAAAACTACATAATTATACCACATTTTATGAGTGTGGCGAGGCATGAGATTACACTATTTTCCAGAACATCGATATTTATGAATAAATATGGGCATCCTAATGGAATGGTTCCATAAAAAAAAATATCATTATTTCACACACAAAATTTTGGTTGACATCAAACGATAAATCGGTTGCATGTCTTTAAATAAAACAATATTCTATGAATGGTTAGAAATTGATATATTATTTTGAAAATCTTTTTAAGAAAATTAGAAAACCAATAAAAAATATTATCCATATTGCAAAAAAATTGTTATCCATAACCTGACCATAAGATTAATATAATATTGTAATCTTAATACTATATTTCTAACGCATCGCTACTGCATTTTACTATTATATATTTAGTATCAACAACATTATATAAATTGATGACAATCACAATGTAATGTAAACAAATGTATGCATGCAAAGAGAGCTCATATATTACATTTAATAAACGAACATTAATGGAAAATATTAGCTTTATTCATGTATACATTGTACAAATACAAACATATGTAAATTATAATTCATTTAATGAACTCTATAATAATATTAAATATTCACACTATACAAAACGGCATGATATTCTAGAATTCTTAATAAAAGTTTGATTTAAAAATTCTATATGAATATGTTTTAAAAAAGTAAACGCATCAGTTAAGAAATACTTTTAGAATGAAACAAATTCTAGAATTCTAGGAGAGCCACGATTTGAGCCGATTATAGAAATAAATCTTTCCACGATTATTTTATTATAAAGAATACTTCTGCTATTAAATTGTGGTGAAATTTTTATATAAATAAAAAAGTGAATGTTCGTTTATTTGTCAATCTTAGACTTTAAAGTCAATATAATATCAATTGAAAATTGAACTGAATATTGAAATTTTATATCCTCGATACTTTCATTCAAATCGCACAGATTCGTCATTTAGTCATCGCAACTGACATGCTATTCTTTCAGCTATACTATTTCAAAAACTGAGTTTGTATATACAATATTCTTTTGTATAGTAAAAATGTTTACCACAAAAACGAGATTTAATGCTATAAAATAAATGCAATTTTTGTAGATGCTTACGATTTGATCTAAGGTGATATTTTTTTTAAAATCTCTCTCTTTTTAAACCCATCAAAATCGATCCTGGCTGTTGATAAAACTACTGAACTATTTCGATTATAAAATCAAATACTTTTCAGAAAAACTCATTTAAAATTTGATCTAATATTTTGATGAATTTTTATATGGCAAAGAAAATGCGTATGCCATAAACATTTCAAAAAATATCCTTACATTTAAATGGCTTTATGTATTTATACGATTTAAGTGCGAATATTATCAATATACTAAAGTATTGAATAATAAATAATTGCAAATTTCACACAGATCTTTAGTTGAATTTTAACGTATTCGAAGATTATCAAACTCATATTTTTTTTTTGTTGGTAGTTTGTACGTACTTCAATTGTCATTTAAGTAAAACATTTACATCGATCGTTAGGTATTGTGTTCATAGTTATTTTTTGTAAACTCGAATTAAAAATGGTAAATCTAGATCAACATTTTCGATATATTTTTCTTTCTATATATCCAAAAATGTATTACTAATTCACAAAAAATTACGTGTTGGGTTTGCGTCACATTAACAACGTAAAGGTTGCCCATATTGTAGGTGTATAGTGACGAAGCCAGAGAAATAGCATTCAGTTTTTAATATCACTATATTTTTCTTATTACCTGGGTGGAATTAAACTAAATTATGAAAAAAAAATTTGGGTGTTCACCGAATTAAATTTGCCGGAAAATCAACTTTTATCAATTATTATCTTGTTTTAATTACGGGCCATAGTTTTAATGGATTTCCATTTTTGTATACAGAATTGAAAATACTTATCAATTTCCAATCTTTCATAAAAGAGATTGCTTAAAATCGATTCACGCTTTCAAAAGATATGATCGATGGGAAAGATAATTTAAAGAAATTTGAGATACTCGATAAAGTAAGCACCCAAAAAAATTATACTTTAGCATTATTTCATACAAAATTTCACTGACATAAAACGGTCATAACTTTTGAACGTGTGAATCGATTTTAAAAATCTCTTCTATGAAACAATGCACAGTTGCTTATAATTTGAAATTATGTACACACTAAAATGACAGTCTGTTAAAACTATGGCGTCCGAATTCAAAAAACTGATAATTCTTTAAAGTCGATTTTCCAGAAAATTTGGTAAGTAGACATTTACATTTTTTTTTCATAATGTAGTCTATACTTTCTATACTCGGCAACCAAAAAAATATAGTAATATTGTAATTTGAAAACATTTTTTCATGCTACGTCCTTGATTGTATAAGTTGATGACGACCAAATGAAAGCAATACTCGATGCGAATCGGCATAGCTTAACACTTGCGATTGCAGAAATGTATCACAAAAATGCAATGTAAAGCATACTTAAAATAACTAAAAACTAAATTTATGTGAACTTAAAGAAATTCGCATTTAACATACAACGCATTGTCGTCGTCTGCGATATGCTTATATGAAACGTATAACAAAAATGATATACATTTTTTACACAACGATTGATAAATTGCTATGCAAGCAAAATGAACCAGAACAAATAACATCGACTAATATTCATTAAAAGATAGTGTTATATGTTATCATGGTTTGGTGCAATTACAAAGAAATTGTCTGTGTAGTCTAAAATACGATCAATTCCGATGTATCTATATACACATTAAAATATTTGTAACCAAACTTTACAATGAAATAAATTCCAACGATGACAAAACAAAAGAACAAACACACATCTTTTGTCTGTCATCAACAATTATTGGAGTTATTGGTTGAGATATATGTTGTCACATATTCCTGACTCCATCAGATTACATCAGAGTATTTAAAAAGTTCGCAAAAATACTTTAAGTGCATAAGAATGTTAATAATAATAATAATGTAAAATCACACTTCCGGTTCAGTAGTTTTTATGCTGAAGTACTCATAAAGTTGCAAATAAGATGCGATAAAAATATATCATCAAATTAAATGCACAATACATTACCGAACAAAGTCATTTCGTTTTATGAGATAAAAATTGCAATTACTTTGTGTTCAAGCCTATATTATATTTTTATTATTATAAATCCAATCTACCTATTGTATAAACATATTCAGAAGAAACCGCAAATTCTTTAATTACTTTTTAAAAGAAAGTTGGTTGAATCTGTGTAGTGTTTCATATTAAAAAAAAATATTGTATTCTTACAAGTATGCGTAATTTATATGTAATTACAAAAAAAATAAATATAGTTCGGTAATCGTCATTACACCCATAAACAATAAATAAATAAATACAGAAAAAAAACTTTATTTATGATATTTTTATATTTATGAATGAACTGATTTTATTTTATATTATATATTTTTTAGTATATGTTTTATTTATAATTTATGTATCGTATGTAATATTTATATGCTATTTTAAATACATATAATGTAATAACAATATAGAATTCAATCAATTATTTACCTTACACACAGGTACATAACATATATTATTATATTGTATTCGGATCGGATATTGAGTATATTATTATTATTTTTATATCATATTTCATTTTATTACCGATTTTCAATTTCTTTCAACAAATTATTTCGGTTTATTTATATATTTTTATTATTATTATATTATTATTATTATTATTATTATTATTATTTGTACTCCAATTGAATCGAAACACACAAGCAATGGCATATTACAAATATATATTATTTATTTAAAAATGAATATATGTATGACAATTACAAATGCGTGCGTGAGCTTGTTAAATTGTATTCTACTCCTTTGTGGGAGATTTTACATAACATATATTTTTGTATATAAATTTATATATAATAATTGTTAACTTGCTATGTATTAAAAAAATATACTTATATGAAAAAATAAAATAAAATAATAATATTATCATCAATATAATGCGCTATCGTACGTATTTTTCAAATTAATATTTGGTATAGATATATTTTATATGGGTGTGTATATTATGTGTTATATAATGTATATTTGTGATACACCGCATATTTGTATTTATACCATATATTATAATATCAACTCAATAAAATGTATATATGTATTAATCTTGTGGTGTTACTAATATTGTTATTATCATCAGTATTTGTTTATTTATTTATTTAATATTATTATTAGTAGCAATAGTATTATTTTTGCTTTTTTTTTTTTTTTTGATCACTGAACACTCTACATATACCGTGAAATGAATTGGTTAATTGGTTTTGTACATGCAGAGCACCTGATGTCAAAATGCTCGGTATATATATATATTTTAAACATAAATATATTATATAAACTCTTATGTATGTACATAGAGATTAAAAAATTAATTTACATAATATATATTTTATTTTTACATGTGCCCAGATGTGTCATTGACATTTTTGTTTTATTCGATATTTATTATTTTCGTTAATATTGTCAATGCCAGTGTCAAGGACACATAACTTAAGTAAATATTCGATAAACTCTATGCTATAATGGACAAATAAAGTGTATTTATTCGATAATTAGTTACGAATAAATGTTACTATATCTTATATATGCAAAATTTATATATACATACTGTTAAAAATATGCAAGTTGTCCCACCTTAATATTATTATTATTATATACATACCCTCTGTCCCATAACAAACCCGGAATAAATATTAAATTTTCACAAAAACCATTTTATTTTATTCAAAATAATCTCCATCAACTAAAATCGCGCATCGATTCAACGCACCAGTACAACAAGTGACTTTTTGTTATGTCTTTGATTGCGGAATACTTTTGAATGTCTTTAACTGATGCAAAACGGTTTCCTTTCATAGCCAATAAAATTTTGGGAATAGAAAATATTCACTTCTAGCGAATACGGTGAATATTGAAAAACTGTGATTTTTAGTTAAAAAATCATTTATTTATTATTGTTTAAAGATGCGCTGGTGCATTCATATGCAGTAACTGCCTGATTCTCGATATTTAGGACAAATTTGTCTTAGTAATCACTTCAATACATTAAGGTAATCATCATTAGCATTAATCGTTGAACCATATAATTGAAGGAAACTTTTTATATAAATAATACCATTGGAATCGTAAAAAGAATATAAAAACATTTGACTTCATTAAACAACATTAATTGGATTTCATTCGTCTGGTGACCGCCATTCAGCACTTTGACATTTAGTTTCTGGCTCACATTGAAAGCACCATGTCACCGCGCAGTAACAATTGATTTCTTCAAGAAGTTTTTATCACGTCGGGTTCAATGATGTCTTTGAAATCAACTCAATTCGGCGCAATTTTGAATCATTTGTAAATCGACGTAGAACAAACTTTGAATTTTTCATTTAAAATGAGATGAATTGTTGTATTATAGCTATATACCATATAATTCCATATCCATGAATCTTACATTAAAATTTCTAGTAAATTTTTACGAAATCACATACTTTTTCAATGTTTTCTTCTGTACAATCACTTTACACATGGTCTACCTAAATGTTCATCATCGCATTAATATCTTCTCAATAACCACTTTGAATAATCGAAACTACTAAAAAAAACTTTCGATAAATATTTATCACCGCATAAGCGATTTTAAGCATTTGAAGCGTTTCTGTAGCTGTTTTATCATCTTTCAAAACAAAATTTATTATTTTGTCTTTGTTTTTATATTAATTTTTCGACCGACGAACTTAAAACAGCTTTTATGTGTTGTTAATTCGTTTCTATACTGAATGTAATGCCATGAAATGTTAACAGAACTACATGTTCTATGATTTACATACTATAGCCATTCGGCTTTATTATGGGACAGAGGGTGTAGTATAACCATTATATTTTTCTATAAAATATATGTACATCATTTTTTTTTTCATTTAAATTATTTACTTTACAATTATTCGATTCTGGGGCGTTATAAGTTAAAGTTCTTTTAACGATAAGCAAAATACTGTTCTTGGTTTTGATTGGAAATGTACCGAGCTTATTTTTACTTCAATATATGCCATGAATCGTAACAATTATCGCCCAAATATATATAATTAACACTCTAATATTCGTAGTCGAAGAAATTACGTCTCATTAATTTATCTATTCTAATTTCGTGTAATGATCAATAAGATTAACTTGATTTATTGATAATTCTTTCTAAAATATATATAAAATATATATAAAATATGGTTTTCTTTTCGCTAATATGCACTTCCATTTCTGTGCCACATTTGCATGCCACTTTCCTTATATATTTATAGTTTTCAAATCGGTCTCATAATAATATACCTAACTCGCGGATACTAACTAATATTGTATAAAATTAATAGAAAATGGGAAAACTTGTTGCTTATCATATATGAAGTTGGCTGTATAGTAAAAAGTATAACATTATAAACATAAATATTCGGTATTTATTATTGCCAGTTTTTTTTCCCTTATAAATAAATATATGCTGCTTATGGTATATTGAAAGGGTGTGGTAATTTCAGCTCTATTAAGAACACGCTTTTTTTTTTTTTTTTGTTCAATATACATATAAATTCTCTTCACAACAACACACTATATATATTTTGATATCCAATGTCTGTGTCTGTCTATAAATTTTTTTTAATATATGTATTTTTTTTTATTTTTACATTTTCTATTAAAAAAAAACATATTATTTACAAAATCTAAATATTAATTTTCGATAAAAAATATATATATGGCTCTGTCTGTAGTAGTTATCTGCATTATCGTTGTACAGACATAAACCAAATTAAAATCCATATATACTATCTATATTTGGGTGTATAATTGGTGTATCGGTATGAAAAGATCGCTCACGGATTGATCACTGTGTATAGCTGTCTATAATTACAGCAATTTGTGAACGTATATTCTCTGTATATCTTTATTATTTAATATTTGTTAGAAGCTAAAAGTGTAAACAACCATTTTTTTTTCCCTTTGCGAAAATGTCGTGTTTTGTACGCGCAGATAAACTTAATTTTCGGGGATTATTGTAATTGTTTCATTTGAAATGTTTAATGTTGATAATCATCGAATCCTTGTCGTAATTTATATTGAATACGCTCCATTGTGGAAAAAAATGCGAATTATGGATTGTTACTATTCTAAAGTAGTGGATTGGTGTATTTGTATTGATTTGATAGAACAATAAGAAATGAGTGGTATATTATGTCTGTTGCAGCGTAAAAAAATGTTTTCAAATTACAATATCATTATATTTTTTTGGTAGCCCAGTTGAAAGTAAGGCTACATTATGAAAAAAAATTTAAATATCGAATTGTTAAAATTTCCGGAAATCGGCTTATACAAATTATCATATTTACAGGCCATAGTTTTAACGGATTTCCAGTTTCGTATACAGATTTTCAAATTATATAATCAATTCTAAGTCTTTTATAGAGAGATTTTTAAATTAGATTCACTCGTTCAAAAGATATGATCGATTTTGTGTTTGATTTCAGTGAAATTTTGTATGAAATAATAATACTACTCAAAAATTGTATACCATTTCTTTAAATTTTCTTTGCCATCGATTGAAAAATCGGTTATATCTTTTGAATGCGTAAATCGATTTTAAAAATCTCTTCTATGAAAGATTGGAAATTGATAGTATTTGCAATTCTGTATACAAAAATGAAAATCCATTTAAAAAATGACCAGTATTAAAAACAGATGATAATTCGTAAAATTCTATTTTCCCGAAAATTTAATTCGGTGAACACCTAAATTTTTTTTCTTAATTTAGTCTAATATTACCGAAGTTATAAGAAAAATATAGTGATATTAAAAAGGCTATTTCTCTGACCTCGCCACGGATTCTGTCAACAACTAAACAATTTAAAACGATTATTGCATTTTAAGGAACAAAAATTTACCAGTCACAAGAATGCAATTCTCGTTCTCATATCACAAAACCGAGCACAGAAATGTGTGAAGTATTTGTGATGTAATACCAAACCCCTCTTATCCAGTTCAGATTACTACCGGTTCAGATGGATGGCACAGCACTTCCACAACATTATGAAGACATCCAAAAATAATTTGATTCTTGGATTGTATCAAAAGAGGAGAATTTTTATTTTAATGACATTCATGAATTGCCAAAAAACTGCGAAAAATTATTATAGTTTTAGTGATTATATTCAATAGAAAAATTATTGCCAATATTTCTAAAATAAATGTGTTTTTCTTCACGAAAAAAAACGATAATTTCATAGCGGTTAACCTATTATTTATTGTTAAAATTTAATTAAAAACTATATATTTATCGGTTATTAATTAATAAATGTACATGATATACTTAAAATTAAATACGTGTATTTAATAAATATTAATAATGTGTATTTAATAAATATTAAGAATTACATTTGAAATAAACAAATTAATATACATACAATTATATCATAGTGTAATTATTAGAATTATTATAATATTGTATTATACTCTTATTAAATACTACTCACACACACACACACACACACACACACGATGGAATAAATGACAAATATTGTATAATTTTAAAATTATGTAGGAATATAAATAAATAATTCAATTTATATTATATTCATAATTATATTATTTATGTTATTACATACAAAATATGATACGTCGTTTGTATAAACACTCACTCAGTGGCAGCCGGTGTAATAGCGTTAGCATAATGGTTTCATTTTGCTGAAATTTACATGAGAAATTTTTCAGTATTTATATTAATATTGAAATTTTTTGGGCTTAGCTTCCATAACTGTTTCGTTTATTATGGAATGAAAATATTGTGTTGGACTCTATTCATAGATTTAAAACGATATTTCTGCACACACAATTTTATTATATCACTTATTTAAAAAATAATTGAATTTCGTTAACATTTTATATATAAAATTGTAGACCAAGATACTCCTATATGCGTTAGTAATTTACCAACTTGGCGTTTATATAACATATATGACTTAATGATGAATGATCATGAAGATGATGATGATGATGATGATGCGTATATAATGAGTATTTGTATTAAATATATGTACATATATACAATATAAAATATATGCAAATTAAATGCTATTATTAAATTTACAAATATATAGAGTTAATCAGGAAATGTGGATATATATTCTATGTATACGCAAAATATATATATATGTACAATGAAAATTGTTATAAGAGAGAACATAATGTATGCGTAAAATTAGAATTAGACAAAAATATAATAAATTAGGTATGTTATGTATTAGTATAATTGTAAATATGTTCATTATTCTAATAAAGTGTGCACATATATTATAATGTTAAATGTTATTTACATATACATATTATTATGTTTTGTATGTTTACGTACAATGACATTACTAAAATTATAATTTTACTATTTACATATTCATATTTATATACAAATTATACTATCTACAATTATAAGTTATTTTTAATTTTCTTTGTTGACGTCCAATAATAAATTTCATATTATTTACTATTTCTTAAAATTGCTATTGTAACTTAAATAGAGTAAAGCTACGTTGTGGTATAAAACAGAAATTTTTTCTGGTACAGAATTTAGCAGAATAGAATCTGGTCCAGAATTAATCTGGAGCTCTAATGTATGAATTTCTGGACCAGAAAAAAATTCTACCACAACGTAGCTTAAAGTGTGGGTTAGGGATGCGGTGCAAAAAGATACAAAAAATTTACGTTATTGATAATAAAAATTACCGTGTTTTTATTAAATTAAATTTAGTAATTCTCCAAATTTCTTGATAATTCTCGAAAATTCCCACGAAAAAAATTGCAAATATATGAGAATTTCGAATTTTGTATATATGTTAAAAATTTCGAGAAAACACGTAAGCACAACCTAATTATTTATTAATTTATATACAATAGACAAAAATCAAATTAAATAAATTATATTAAAAAATTAGTGTATTGTGCTTCGTGATAAATATGTTTGGGATAAAATGACCCTCTTGATATGGTCAACAACAACCAGTTGATTCCCAACAACTCGATCCGCGATTATATTTAACCATCAGCATCTATATCAACATCTAAAACCTCAACAACAATCAATACAAACAATTCCGCAACAATGGATACAAATAATGTCATAACAAATACCAACATTGCAACAATATCCAGCACCTGATTTTTAACAACTCTTTGGGAAACCAATCAAAATGTCTGAGACGTCGCATCAAATAAAAGAATAACGAGCAAGCCCACAAGTTAAACCTAAAACTAAACAAGCATAGACTTACCGAAAACACTGCAGCTGGCTTGGAAATGCTCAAAAAATTACTGTTACCAACACATTCGATTTTCGATTGTTTGTATGAACATTTTGCAGAACCCGTTGAAGAAGAAATAACACAAAATGTAAAAGGTATAGCTAGACCACCGCCAATATTTATTACGGAGGTACAAATAATTGATCTATCTATCATGTAGAAATTACAAAATATTAGTTCAGCAAAAGATAAATACGAATTAAGGATATCATATGTTGTGGATATTAGGCGATCATCATACTGTAAATATTTCCAAAGAAAAACTAAAGACTCGAAAGTTAAATGTGTTCTTTGTTCTGGTGATAATTGCGCGAATTATAGAGGATTTAGTTAACTCCAAAGAAATGTAAAGAAAGACATTTCCCGTCCAACGTTAAAAGCTATTCAATTACAATTAATTTCCCTAATTTAAAATAACAACATCAAACAATATCATCACCGGAAATACCACAACAGACAAGTGATATGTCTAAATTCAAACAGATGATGAAGTCACTTATGAAACAAATGGGTACTATACTCAATTTTCTACCTACACTTGAAACTAAAACGACAAAATGTCTATAATTATAATCAATTTCCAATTTTTTATTGAAGAGATTTTGTAAAAATCAATTCACGTGTTCAAAAGATGTGATCGATTTTCCCTTTGATATCGGTGACATTTTACATGAAATAATGATACTGTTAAAAAAATGTTTGTATCATTTAGTGGTAAACTTTATCACAATTTTCTTTAAATTTCCTGAGCGATCGATTATATTTTTTGAACGCGTGAATCGATTTTAAACATGCTATGAAAACTTGGACATTGATTATCATTTACAATTCTATTTATACAAAGATGGAAATCCGTTGAAACTATGCCCCGTAATTAAACAAGGTGAAAATTCGTAAAGACTGATTTGCTGGAAAATTTAGTTCAGTGAACACTAAAATTTTTTTTTCATAATTTTGTCTATTTTCACTCAGATTGAATACTGAATGTAATAATTGTTGAATTCCTTGTCTAAAGAAGAATTCCTTCTCTTTTGAGGCGATCCATTTGTCGAGCCAATTTCTGATGCTTAATGATTCTGTCCTTGTAAATAGTAATTAACGAGATTTGCAGTATTGTCAAGTTGAAAAATTAATTTGTTAATTTGATCAATTCTATGGTGGTTTTTCATTACAAATGATAGTTCCCGAAGGTTTCAGCAATTTCATCAAGCTGTAACCAAGCTTTTTTACGCTTAGGATTCTCATAGCAAATCCATTTTTTTTTATCCCCAATTACAGTAGCGCATTTTTTTTAAATGAAAACAAAATAATAATGCTTCTATGGCAAATGTCCTTTATTTGATACAACACTTTCCATTTTCCTGCGAATAAAAAACTCTAACCAAATGTCATATAATACGTTCTGAAGGTTTCATATCTATTATATTTTCAACTTTTACATCTAATAAATAGTAAAAATGCACTCTAAAATTGCATAGAAATTATGCATTTTAATTCAATATTTTGTATGAAAAACTATAATAAATAATTAATAGTAATTATTATATATCGAGGTGTGCATGTATCTGAGTATATTTATAATGAAATGATAATAAAATATAAAGAAAAATGACCCTGACGACTGTATTATTCACCGTCGCGCAGACAGAGATAGTTATAATAAACATACTAACTAACTCTAAACTAAACTATAAACATACAATAATATATATATTATATATCTTCCAGAAAAACCATAACATTGTACAATATCTACTACATCGTATTATATTTTTTAATTAAAGATTTGATATTTATAATGGGAAATCATGATAAAAATTTATTTTGCGTTTTTCTATTTGATTAGTTAGTCGAGAGATCTTCAATGCGAACGAAGCATTGTTGTTTATATTTTTAATATTTTTATAATTTATTGCTACATTTAAATTGTATTCAGAGTGTGTGTATCTATTGTGTGTTGAGTGTAGTTTTAAAAATAAATAAATCGATTTAATTATTATGTTAAAAATTTGTTATTTATATTATTATTGTTAAATGAAACTTTCATTCAGTGTTATATTTTAAATTGATTTGTATATATTTATAGTAATTTTATTTCGTTATTGTTGTTGTACGTAACACATTTTAAATTGATTAAAAAAATGCCTCGGGATTCAAGTGCATCGTAAGTTTAAATATTATAATATTATAATAAAAAATTATAAAAATCAAGTTCAATAATAAAATGCTGATTATTAATAATATGTCTATAATTGCATAAATAAATCAGTAAACCATAATATTGTAATTTTATATGTTTATTACTACTATGTTTTTTTTTGTACATACTATGAACGAGTATAAATATTGTTAATATAATTATAGTAAAAGTGAATGGGCACGCGGTATTATAAGTGAAATTTTTTATATACAATTTTCTATATAATTATAATTTTCTTTTTATTTATTATATGCGAAAAAGAAATTTTTTTTATCATATTTATTTGTCATAAATACGACCGATACGGCAACGACAACGACGACATTGAAACTATTTATTATTTTTCTATTTTTTCTTGTTTTACATATTGCATTCGCCTATAAATAAGTTATTGTATGAAGTCATTTTAATAATAAAATATATAAGAAATAATATATATTATATATTAATAATTATATTTATTAATTATCTATAGAGTAAAAGACTCAAACTCCGACGCCACTTAAATTGATTAAATTCATATTATTTATTATTTTAATTCGTTAATAATTGACTGTGACCGCACATATTTTCTAAAAATGTATTTAATTTAAATACAATAATTTAAATTTGTTGCAACACAACGATTTGATTGATTTTATATCAGAGTGAATTAATTTAGGCCAAGGAAGGTCCATATTGTGCTCGGCTTACGAGTTAATCCTCGATGCTTCTGGTTTCAAAAATGAAACCGAAGATGTTTCTTATATGTTGTATGATCCATTCATTGTGGAAGGATCCATCCACATAACATCCTATATTTCTGGCCATCTTAATGGAAACGTGAACTTGAAAAATGAGGAAAAGATATATTGGAATTTGTCCAAAGAATGTTCATAGATTTTCTACTTACTATAATAGTATTTTATTTATGTTAATTGAAATCTTTAGATTGTCAGGATAAAATTTCCAACATATATTCGCGGTATCGTAATTTATTGCACCAATTTTCCAAGACAATGGCTTCAAATTTTGTATATTTCGCTTATCTTGATATAATCCTAACTCTTTTTAATTTATTTTCAAATTTTTTAAACAACCAACAACTCAAATCGATATATTGCCGAGAAATTATGTAAGAATTTTCATGGATTTTATCTGCGGTTTTTGTTTCTTGTCTATCTAAGCATTTTATCGGCCAAATTTCTACAAAATTATACTATGAATTTATTAATTTAATCTTACAATTAAATTATATTTTACATAAGAAAATATAAATATCATATTTTTTATTTATTTATTACTTATTTATTGCATTATATTTACTTTTAACAATATTTACTACCTGTAATAACAAAATGTTTGTGCGAATTCACTTGTCCCATGACCCATTTTTGTCAAAACCCGTGGATCTGCTCACAAAAAATATGAATATAAATTCTACGAATATTCTATGGAAAAATTACAATAATTCTAAGGAGAATCCGTAGAAATTACAGGAGATTTTTTATAAAAATTCTTTAGTCAGGATTACACTAATCATATTAAATTACAGCGGACCTCCGTAAGCAATCTATAGATATTTCCTCGGATTGAGGTCACAATAAAACTACGTTGTGGTATAAAATAGAATTTTTTCTGTTGCAGAAAAAGCGTTTCAAAACTGCAACAGAAACAAAAATAATATTTCAGTTATCACTTATTTTAAATCAAAAAAATTTATGTCGGCACATAATGCAATTAAATAAACTACTTTGTCATTCTGGAGCTAGGTCCAGAAACAATTCACATTGAATCTTTTTTTTTTTCAGTCGCTAAAATAATGATTTACTATGTTAAACCAGAACTATTCTGTTGTTGTCTGGTACAGCATTTAGCAACAGAATCTGGTTCAGAATTTTACTGGAGCAAATATATGAAATTATGGGCTAGAAATATATTCTGTTTTATATCACAATGTAGCTTAACTAGTATTTGATTGTCGGTATTGTAAATAATAAATAATTTATATAAAATTATTTATACGCGGTTATTTATGATAGAGTGGCCGGATTTAGGTTATGGCTGGATCCTCTACTCTATATTGCAATTGTACATGCATTAAATTACATTACATATATTTATGCATTTCGTATGAGTAAATATAATATTGACCTTATAAAAATTCGCATATTAAAATCATATAATAAAAAATCAGTAAGGTGTGGATTTTAAATTACATTTTTCGATAATATTTTAGTGCTATATTGATATGGCCCTTAATAATTCATATTAAATGCTACATTAAAATTAAATTAAATTTGAAATAAATGAGAAATATTTATGTAAACATAATTCAATTTTTCAAATATTACATGTATGTTTAATAATGATATTATATTGTATGTGCTTGTATAATGTTATATAACTTAAATATATTGTTATACCAATAAATACAAAATAAATATTAAAATATATTTTATTGATTAACAAAAGAATACAAAATTTACAAAACATAATCATATAAATAAATAATAGTAAACATAAATATAATTTAAATAAATATATATACGCAAATGAAAATATACCAAATATTTTTTCTTCGCTTTTTGTCTGTAAATTAAATTTATTATTACATAATTATTTTATATTCAAATTTATTTAATTAGAACCGGATGCAGTTAATTTCTTATTGAAAAATTCTAATATTATGTGTTATAGAATTTTCTTCCATATATATGTTTATGGATACACGTGTGGATGCAATGGATTATAAAAATACATACAAATACAGTTTTTTTCTATAATAATAATTTACATTAATTTTTTTTATAATGAGAATATTTTATATTACACAAAAGTACTCGCGTAAATACATCACTATATAAATATAACAATTAAAAGTAATTACTAAAAGTATATTCATGGTATATGCTATAGACAGGGTGTTTCAACACCTTCCCATACACTTTTTCGAACAAAAAGTTGTTGTACAGATGTGTCGGAAAGTGATTCCTAGTGCCATTTATGACCACTTTAAGTTTTATTGATTCTACGTTTAACCATTAGTCACTAAAATGATCACACATCTACAATTCAACATGAGTTTTAAATTTATCGAAAAATTCGGTAGTATAACTTCCAGAATTTATATATTTATAATAACCATAAATTAATATGTCTAACGCAATAATAGAATACTTGAAATTATAACGTTTCTGAAATGAAAAAAGATACAATATGTAATAAATAGTTATTATTGGTTACAGTGGCAAAGCCTGAGAAATTAAGCATTCAGTTTTCAATGACACTATATTATTCTTATAACCTGAATGAAATTAAACTTTAAATAATGAAACAAATTTGGGTATTCACCGAACTTTAAATTTCGTTGGAAATCGATTTTTATGAATTATCATCGTTTTTAATTTATGGACCATAGTTTTAACGGATTTCCATTTTTGTATACACAATTGCAAATTATAATCAATAACCATTCTTTTATAGAAGAGATTTTTAAAATCAAAAGATAAAAATTTGAAGAAATTTGTAGTACTGTGTAAAGTGAACACCCAAATGATTATATCTTTTGTTCGCGTGAACGCTTGATTTTAAAATAATCTCGTCTCTAAAACATTGGAAATTGATTATATAATTTGCAATTCTGCATATATAAAATTGGAAATCCATATGTTAAATTTAATTAAAATGAGTAAAAATAGTCGATTACTCATTTTTATTTATTTATGTTCTTGAAAAAATATACGTCAAGTTCTTAACATATGAAATATTTTTTCAATAGAATAAATTTAAATGAATGGAAATATGAGATATAAAATAAGGTAGACGTATATAACGTACAAAACATTTAGAAATAATTGCAGGCCGACTTAAATAAAGTAATATTAGTAGACCATTTAGCAACAATTTACAGCACATTCCACAAATACTATACTATACACTATATATATATGAAAAATGACATTGATAACAGTAGAGAAAAGCCAATTAGCTTATCTGCTGATAACCCACGAGAGATATGTGCCTAGGGATTATTAAATTTCTAATTCTGCCGCAGAACCAATTATCAGTTTAAAAAGAAAGAGAATGCATCTGAAGTTGTAAAAGTCAACTAACGAGCATCCAAGAATCGTGATGCCATAGACATAGACACATATATGATTATATAGCAAATTACAAATAAATCTAAATAAAGGAATTGCATAGAACCTTTATAGTTTAATACGACTGGCTCAATCATAAGGCATCAATTTGCCATTGTTTCATAGAAGAAATTTTTAAAATCGATTCACTCGTTCAAAATATATGCCGGTTTATGTCAATTTTGTATGAACAAATAATATAGTATAAATTTTTTGTATCATTTAGTGGTAAACTTTATCACAAATTTCTTTAAATATTGTTTGCCAACGATCGGAAAGCCGGTCATATCTTTTGAACACGTGAATGGACTTTAAAAATTACTTCTATGAAAGATTAGAAATTGATTATAATTTGCAATTCTGTACACAAAAATGGTAATCCGTTGAAACTATGGGCCGTAATTAATTTAATTTAATTTAAAATTTAATATATAATGTGGTGAAAACCCAAATTAATTTACGCATAATTTAGTCTAATTTCACCCAAGTTATAAGAAAAATATTGTCATGTTGGAAACTGAAGGTTATTTCTGATCACTGATGCAAAATTTTTCGTATGCACTTATTAGTAAATTATTTTCAATGGTTAGTTATCGCCGTTTGTACAACTAATGTACTATTATTTAATACAGTATTGTTATCGGTATATGGTGACTATTTATAATGGTTAAACGCAAAACTAAAAAAGTTAAAGGGGATCATAACTGCAAAACTAAGAGATACTATCGGACTTATTGTAGAAAAAATTTTTGCTGGAAAAAGTTCAAGAATAGATGATCGTTTCGAGTGTGTAGCGGAGTACTGGGACACCCTTTATATATATGCTATATATAGTATATGTTTTATTATATGCTATATTTATGTATAAAAAAATATGTTTATTTTGTAAAAAAAAATGAAGTGGTTGTTACATTCTATGTACACATTACATTTTATACGCAATTTATTACAGAATAAATAAATAATATAAAAACTGAAATGAAAAAATAAATTATATTAAATGCATGATAAATTATCATTTTAATAAATTTATTGTGAGTACTGTAGAGTGTATGTATACAAAAGTATATATATATAATTATTTGAATGAAGTAGCAAATTGTTATATGTTCAGTCCATCCACTCTATCGCTCTATAATGTTGTTCATTATTATAAATATAGTATGCATGCATCGCATCTATATGTTTAAAAATAAATAAATAAATATACAATTTTTTAAATTAATAATTATGTTGTACTAAATAATGTGTCATTCAAAAATAATAAAATATGAAAAATAAATTTAATTAATACACTATATATATATATTGTAATTGTATAACAGCACCCACATATATTTTTTTCTTAATATACATATACACATACAAATGTATAAAACACATATGCTATTTATGTATAAATATATATATTCCTTTTAATATTATTATAATATTGTTTGAACAGTTGAAAAATAACTTTATAAAATTGGATGAATATGATATTGATAGAAATGATATAAATTTCATATAAAAGCAAAATTGTAGTATACATAGAAATATCTTTTAATTAAACAACATACAATACAAAATAAAAATAAAAAAGAATGAAAATTAGAATGCACAAAGTTAAAGTCAGTTATAAAATTATAGCATGCAAGTTTCGGTGAATTATAAAAAGCCGCAGTTAAATAATTAGTATTTCTCTATATACATAAGTAATATATGGTATACAGTATCCACGGAATGAATTGTACGGTCAAGAAATGTTAACACAGTGTATACCCTAGTAACACTGATAATAATTTCTACGGATTCTTCTTATATTTTGTGAGCAGATTTAGACAAAATTATTTTTCTATCGTCCATGTATTTTGGCAAGTAATACCCGTGAATTGTCCGTATTAGCAGAATAAATTTTCTTATGACGATGATGTCTAATCGCAGTTTGATTCAGATTTTTACCGATAGACCGGAAGTTCTATGAGATGCTGAACGATGGCTAAAATTCATCGATTGCGAATTTTTTTTGTAATAAACAAGAAAACAAAACCTCGGATAAAATCCATGAAAACTTTTACAAAATTCCTCGGAAATATATCGATTTGAGTTGCTGGTTGTTTTAAAAATTAGGAAAATAAATTAAAAAGAGTGAGGATTATACCTATAGATAAGCGAAATATACAAAATTTAAACCATTGTCTTGGATAATTGGTGAAATAAATTATGAATACAATACCGCGCGGAAATATGTTGGACATATTACCCAGACAATCCAAAGATTTCAATTGGTCTAAATAATATACAATTCTATTATATTAAGTGGAAAATCTATGAACATTCTTTGGACAAATTTCAATATAGCTTTTCCATGAAATATATGTGGATTCATTCCACGGAAATTTTCCTCATTTTTCATAGTATGGACAAATTGTTACTAGGGCATGTATTTCCTTCTCGTATCGTATATGATTAAAATGGCATTTATTAATTTTTGTTATATATTATTATGTAAATCATTAAAACATAAACCCGCAAAAAAAAATTATTCCTCAAAGCTCAGTCTAAAATTTAGTAGTAAATGGAAATTAAAGAGTGTGAATTTTGACTAATCTATGCAACCGAAAGAAATCACAAATCTTTTGTTATATTATTAACTATGTACACATGTTTTATTTTCGTTATTATTTAATTAAAAAAAAACTCCACCATTTGCTTTTAAAAATGCCCTCAAACGATCTGGCATAAGCTCCATTGTGTAGGAAATATTCCGATATGTTGTTTTTATATTATTTCAATAATATTAGTGATATGTTTGGCATCTACATTAGAAACTATATAGCCCATAAATTTTCAATTGGATTCAAATCCGAGCTGTTACCATCGATGACAACAATTCCTTTATTTAAGAATTAATTTTTAACCTAGAGATCATTCGAAACAGTATTATTTAACGATTATAAAACACAAAATTCCAATTAACATAAGGAACGATAATTTTTAAAAACAATTAAAAATTAGACATATATTTTGAATATTAAACATATACTTTTCCGGTGGTATGGCATGAAGCTATTCTTCCATTCTTCGTTATCAAAAAACATCTCGATGGCAGATATAGCTTCAAACATGATTCTTGTATATTTCTACAATCACTTAACGAACGTTAAGCGTTTTTTTTTCATCACTTTAGATAAAAGTATAGTTTTGGCACGGCTGAATATGACCGTAAATCGAAGGGATTCTGCCAGTGGTTTCACTTATTTCCACATTAAGGTTTTCCTTTAACTCAGTTTTTTCATCATGACAATGCCAAACCTCGCATACATGTAAATGTCGTTAAAAACTATTTACAAGGATATAGAATCACCCGCCGTATATTCAAATATAGCTCCTTCAGACTACCATTTATTCCTGTTGATGCAGTTCTTAAAGACGTACAATTCATTTCATTTTCAAAATCAGAAATTGACTCGATAAATGGATGGACTCAAAAGAGGAGGAAATTTTCAAGTGGTATAACTTTCAATGAATCATAAATTAATTGAAATATTAATATTGTTTTAGTTAATATGAATAAACGTGCTTTTTTCCCATAAAAACGAGTACTTTCATATAAGAATTAAGTTACGATTTTAATATTATACGCATTAGCTAAATTAAATAGAGTAGAGTGACACATTCATAGCCTCTAAAACGATATTATTAACTAAATTTTATACGTAAATATGTAATATACCATATAACTATAAATACAGTGAATATTTTATAAATAGTCCCAACTGACGGTAACAAAAACTATTCCATACAATATTTTGAACAAATTTGCCTTATTTTCATGTAAATTGAATGTGACATAAATCATATTGGGATGATACAATAATCTTTTATATCGTGTATCGCTGGTGTGATATTTACTGTATTTTAGTTTAACTATTCTATTAATATTAATTCATTTAGATATAATTAAATTATATCTTCACTGGGTTATATGCATGCGATAACTTAAGTGCTGATAAATGTTTTATCGTACAATTAATATATAATTATGCAATAAATAGGTACTCAATAATACATTAAGTTAAACGATCTACGAAAATTGTATAAATTCGTATTAATATTATATTATATCAGTATAATATCTATCACTATCACAGAATATATAACAATTTTACGGAAGCAACACTTCCAATACACCTATATATATGATTTACTTATAAAAATATTAAAATATTTATTTTAGGTTGACTTCACCATGAATGTAAACGATGTAAATATGATAATTCCGCAGTGTAATTAATGTTGTATGTTTATAATTATATCTAGTTATTCATAGGAATAATATTAAGTAATCGCATACGTGCTTTTAAATATTACATATAGAACTTTTATAATTATAATTTATATAATCTACTCGCGTTTGTGATAAGAATTATATATGCAATTAAGTTTGTTGTCATTTTTACTTGTATTATATTATATCACATACTGTATTTTACAATAATAAAGTATATTAAAAACATATAATCAAACCATAACTTTGTTAATTTAATTTAATTTATATTTTATATTATTAAGAATTAATAATACGTACAGTAGAAACTCCAATTATCCCACACTCGCATATGTATGTTAAAAATCGATCACATATTTGTTATTTTTGCATACTATCACACTGTATTTTCCTTGCAAATGCCGATGGCAAATATTTTAAATTATGTTTTATATTTAGTTGCATAACAATATGCGTCATGTAAAATTGTATACTAAATGTAATGTATATTATCACGTTCATTATTAAAATATTATTAATTTAGTTTAGAGACGGTATATATAAAAAGAAATGAATTTTTTCTGTATGTGTTACATAAAAATTTAATTTAATTTCATCACAATGAGCGATTATTTGTGTATAAATCTTAAATTCCCTCCGCATACACATACGAAATATCCACTTTCCACTTTAATATTTATTTTCACATATATGCGGAAAGTGTACCTTTATACAACCTCTGTCCCATAATTATCCGGAATGGATTATAGACACAGAAATAAATATTAAATTTTCATAAAAACCATTTTTATTTATTCCAGCAACTGAAATCCGTATCGATTTGCACACGTTCAACAACATTGAATCAAATGGTTTTTTTATGTCTGTGATTGGAATGATGTTAAGAACGTTGCGTCGCCTATTTGAATACGTTCAACTGATGCAAAACGATTTTCTTTCATAGCCAAATGAAGTTTAAGGAATAGAAATTAGTAGGAGGGAGTTAAATTAAGCGGTGAATGATTAAGCAAAAAAATTTGATTATATTATTTCAATTTTGTACAATTTTTAAATCATCATTTAATTGAATTAAGTGGAACAAACTTTAAATTCACCTATCGTAGATCACAGTTTATATTCAATAAATTATTGTTTTTGGTATTCCAAGCTCCATTTCGATGAATCTCGCTTAAGATTACTTCACGAAATCATGCACTTTTTCAATATTTTCTTCAGTAAATTTCTTCAGATGATCCACCTGGACGTTCGTCATCACTTATAGCCTCACTTTACCTTCTGTGAACCATTTATACCATTTATAAAAACTTGTGCTTTTAACACACAATTATTATCATTCGCGATTTTAAACAAATCTTACGTTTGAGTAGCATTTTTAACTATTTTAAAACAAAATTTAATGTTGGTTCTTTGCATTTATATTCACAATTCGACCGACGCACAAAAACATCTGTTAAGTTTATAAGTTATATTTTCATTTCTATGCTGTAAGTAATGTTATATAATTTTCACACAATTTGTTGAGGTCGGCTCACAGAACATAATCACAAAAAAAATACGGTTTATTATCGGACACAGGGTATATATATATACAATAACTTATTAATATACGTATTTAAATAAACTCTACACTCCTGCTGATGACATTACTGCGGTACTTTTATAAAATATACCTTCCTTAATTTAATAATTACACAACGCTAAAAATATGGAGATGTTATATAATTATTTAAAAATTAAATAATTCGCTATACAATGGCACACATTCTAACAAAAAACCATAATGTCAAACTAAATATTTCATGTAAAAGAAAATTAAAATGTAATATTTTCGTGATTATTTATTAATTAATAAAAATACGTTGCCGCTGCTGCTATGCACGGGTTTAATATTACCAAAATATTACTAATTTATTCTATACGTACAATATATATTATACGCATATATTATATAATCTATAATGTATGTATATGTAATAGGTATATATCGTATAAGGAATACTATATCGTATATATACTAAAATATTATTTCATTGCCATTAAAATTCTTATGCGACGATGTATGTTATGTATTTTTACCTGTATCATTAACTACTGGGTGACTATGCTCCGATAAAGAAGTACGATTAAATTTAAGAAGGGAAATATATATATATGTGTCAATTCTTTTATATGCGTATATTTAGTGCTGAAACTATTACCTTATCTATAGGCTATGTTTCCTGTAATGTTGGTATAACAAGTTGCGCATTCATATGCACATACTTTCAACAACGCATATAAATGTTGCACAGTGTATGAAACATTTATAGTTTTAAAATATTCGTCTTGAGCTATGCTATTTAAAATGTAGGGAATTTTATTTATTACAAATACTTCAGATGCGTTAAATTACCAAAATTTTCATTTTATGTGACTAATGTGGGGCCACCTTGTATAATAATGTTAAGAAACTATGTGAACTCCTTTTTTTTTTTAGCTCGTATACAATATATGTATTTGTATAGTTAATATAGTATTCTCGTATTTAGTATAATAACAATAAGGGGGACATATTTTAATTCATATATAAATATAATTAATAAAAGAAGTGTACCAACTATATATCAAACATAATATTAATCTATAGAGCTTATAATTAATATATATACTAATATATATAGGTTTGTAATAGCTTGTACCAATTGTAATTTAAATCGTTTATCACCCATTCCATCCATAAAACCATATATAATATAAGAGATAGTAGTCTGTATATTTATATAGATTGCATCATACTTGTATTCATATGCATCGCTTTAATTATAATTACATAAATGTGTCTCGTTTTTCACTTATAACATTCAAATAAAAATATTTCATATTTTGCCATTAATTTAAGGAACAATGTTAAATACTTTGAACAATTGTAATATGATGTAATAACTATTTTATTTATGTATTTTTAAAAGTTTACCAAAATCAAGATATGGTAAGATATCACAACTCATAAAATCTATATAATTATAGAGCGGTGACCATTTCTGTAAAACTAATTTAAATTGTATTGTAAATGCTACATATAAATTTTGTTGAAGTTATCAATTCGTTAAAATTTTAATGCAAACATACATTTTAATCATTGATGATCTCTATAATGCAATCGGCATATAATGGCTATAAAGTAGAATAAATTCTATAATACGATCCCTAGAATCAAGTCATTTTTTGACGTGTCTAATTGTGTAGGAAGTGTGTGGTAACACATTCATCAGTCATGCAAGCAGTGTTTTTACCGCTACTCGACATGAGGGCTATATAGCCTTTTCGCGCAACAGAATCGCTTTTCCATGGCTGTTGACCCATTCTGGCCGTTTTTTCAATGCACTATTCATTTCAATCAATTGTTGTTTGTCGAGCACTCACCGCAGTTTGTTAGTTTGATAAGGTTTCAAAAAAAATCATAATATACCTCGCTATTTTGGTCGGCTCCACCAATAATACACATAAATATTAGACGGGTTCGTTCATAGGATTATATTAAAATAAATCAATTTTTCATCACTGCAGTGACAATGCGATACAAAAACGACTTCCATTTGTTGCCTTTCAAACAAAACTTCACACATGATTTTTCTCTTTGCCTCTTTCACTCAATTCATATATGAATTCTTTTGTTTCTGGCACATTGTGTTTAAAAGCGATTAAAATAAGTTTTGTTAGCTTACATTTAATGGAGCGGCCATTTTATTGTTGTTATTTTACATAATCTTTATCCAATAATATGCTAAAAATTCGGTATCTTCATATTTTTAGGTGGTGTTCAACATTATTTGTCATTCATATCAAGATCACCATTTTTGAATCGTTGAAACCATTTTCTGCAACAACTACTTTCATGTAATTTATGTTTACCATAGACTTCGACCATAGAATTCGATGATTTTCAGCATCACTTTTCTGCCAATGAAATAATAACAGCAAACGTGCCCGTCAAATCACGTGTGTAAACAGCCATTATTATATAGGCGAGGGATCTTTTAATATACCTATATTTTATATATGGATTAGATTTCACTATATAAATACGACTTTAATATTTAAACTGAATTAAATTTGCCCGATAAAAATGTTACTTATATTGTTGCTTGAGTCTTGTTATTATGAAAAAAACCGACACATTATTAAATGGCAAACTATATATGAAATGAAAAGAAAATAATTAATGAAATAAAGTTGTTAAAATAACATTGCAGCATAAGAGTATAGCGAAACGTCCACTATTCCACTGCGGTGTATATATAATGAATAACCTTGTATACCATACATAAGTGTATATAATTTTAAAAGGACTAATAGGTTAATGTGTCAACTGGTTTATAGGTGTATATATAATTCCATGTATTTATAAATAAATTACAATAATTAATGTAATTATTTGTGTCAGATTAGATTTATTGTATACAGGTGTCCCTTGAATTATGCGATTGTTATACTTACCGCAATAATAAAAAATCACGCATAATTTGAAGGAAAATTTAAACAGACTTTTATTAACATATTTTTTTCAATATCTATCGAACCAGATCCGATAAAAATATTAAATAAAATTTGTATCAAAGTTTAAGTCATCTAATTTATTTTACGATAATTAATTTTTTCAAATAATTAATATTTTGTAAGTTTTGAAAGTAAAAGTGGAACAGTGTAGAATCAACTTGTAGTAAATTATGATAAATTCAACTTTAAAATTCATAATTTCTTTAGTTAAATTAATGTAAATTTAAAAATAGTTCATATAAATAAGAAATTTTTAAAAGTAATAATCGACAAATCATTCCCAAGCCGTTTTCCTGGACATAGAAGTTTAATGGAAACTATTCATATAATCCCAATATATATTTGTATACTAAATTTGATCAAAATAGGATAAGAATTGCTGACCAAGTTCCAAAATTTCTAGAGAATCTGTTCCATAAAAATGTCCATAGGTTCGGTTTCATGGAAGTTGGGTATAGTAACTACTAATAAATAATCCCATTATACATCTGCATACTAAATTTGATCAAAATTGGTTAACAATATTGGCCAAATTGTAATGTTTTCAGAAATTCTCAAGAAAAATTATTTTTAAGTTATATAGGCTAATATTGGGTAATCGAAAAAGCATATTTATATATAAAAGAAGTCATTATAATTGAATATTTCCATTAGTACTAAATCTGATCAGGTAACATTCAGTAGATCAAAAAAAAAATTAAATTTTTTATTATAATCATTTAAAATTTGTAGTGTCTTAAATATGAGTGAAATTTAGGAACAAATTCGATACATTTTGCAATTTTACTTTAAATGCAGCGCAGGCTCATGAAAAAATTTGTGCAGTTCACACATTACCATTTGTTCCCGTCTCTGCAAAACTCTCTTAATGGTTTAAAATTGAATTCCGAAGACAGCTGCAAAATGTACTTGTATCAGTACAAGTACAGAAGTTCTACATTGTGATGGGATAATGTATTTACCAGAAAAATGGCAGAAGATGGGTCTAACAAAATGGCAAATATTATTAAAACGCATTTGAAATACTTTTTCAATACTTTTTCGACAACGTAATATTACCAAATTCTAAAGCTGTCTTCAAATTTGTATTAATCTGCGTAAATGAAGAAATTACGATATTATATAAATAATGTATATTGTTTAACTTATAGTTCCAGACACTTTCAAGATGATTTTCTTGAATTTGTTATCAGTGCGTATCAGCTATATATAAAGAAACAAAACTTTCAAATGGCGTTTATTTCATATGAAATTATTTTTTCAGATTGCAATTTGATATTCAATTTTTATGATCGCACTAAAATACAAAACCGTACAATTCAAGTACCGCATATAAAAATTAAGAGATATCCTGTATAAATCCATATAAAAACATGCGTATAATTATATACCTACAAATTATATAATTTCTTATGAAGAATTTTTCCTTTTTAATCATCAATTTAATCATTTTTACTTGATATTAAGAGATAAATTTATATGCATTGCATACGCATATAATAAATATCTAATAATCAAATGTTACACGTATAGTTTTATTTAATTTATATACAACATTTATTTATACATAAATGATAAATTATAAATATAAATACTAATATAAAGTTACAATTAAAATAAAATTATGTTATAATAATAAAAATAAGAAAAAAATGTATTTAAAATGTAATAAAGACTCGTGATATATTATTATGTGCCCATATGATGGAAAAAAAATGTATCATATTTGTTTTTCTATATTTTATTATTTTGCTTCTATTTTTTTTTTTAAGTTTTATATTAACTGCAGATATTTTTTCACATATTGTTTTTATACGAAATAAAAAAAAAAAATAAATAAAAAATACGTCAAACTTTATCATTATACAAATAATGGCATATCATATCATGACAAAAGAATAAAAAAAAAAATCTAACACTTGTGCTGTTCCATTTTCATATACAACAAATAAAATGTATATGAAATGTACACAACAATACAATTTAAGAAATAAAAATTCGTGTGAATAAGAATACTCTTTTTATAATATGGAATAATAAGGAATATATATGAATAAAAATTAAGAGTACTGTGTGTAAGAGTATACGCATAAGTATTATTTTACACAATGTTGTGTATTTATATAATTAATAGAATTAGTGTTAAACTTATTATTAGCAAAGATAAAAATTTAACTAAATTATGTTTCCCATTCAATTTATATGTTTGAAAGTAAAAACGAAACGAAATCTTATTTGATCATTTCAATTTAATATTTAGATATATCTCTGATCTGATGATGATATGTTATTTATTATCATAATTACACAAAGATTTTTCTGTACATGTAATGATATGATGATGATGATGATGATGACATGATTCATTTATAATATTTATTACAAATTTATTTCTTACTTGTTATACTTTTATAGAGTCATAAAAATAATATTTTAATACTTTCAATTGAATATATAGAAATATATTGTTATAAATGGAGAAATTTCATTTCAAATGAATTGTATTTATTTATATGAAAACTAATGTTGTGAATATTTTCTAATATAACATTTTTTAATTGTTTTTCTGTAAAATTTTTCTAGTTCATATATTGAAAATCAAAATGAAACTTTTATAACTTCCGTATATGCGTATATATAGTCACATATATAGTATACACTCGTATATGAATTAAAAAAAAATATTCTCATATGACAATTTTAAATTAAATTTTTTATTATAAATCGCAATGATCCGCATTTCGTTCTTTTGAAATATTTTTGTATAGAGATAATATAAAATATATTATATATCGTCAAATGCGTCATTTTGTGCTTTCAAAATAATGTAGCTATTAAAATTATTCATCAATCACAAAAAATATGGTATTTATTATATATTGACACAAACTCTCTTAAATAATCACAATTTGGAAAATTCATATATAATAATTCGTTATCTTTTCATTATCATTAATTTATGTTATATACGCATCGAGTGAACATAGAACATAAATAAAAAAAATCTTGTTTAAGATAAAATCTTTACTTTTCGATAGGTTTTACTCTTTGTTATATGTACTTCTCGCAAACAATACCCAATAACTTGAATATAAATGTATATTTGTTTTGCATATTACATTCTTGATACTTTATTATCAATTCACCAAACATACAATTACTTTCCCTAGTAAAAATTTGTCCATTCTTTGAAAAATGAGGAAAATTTCCGTGGATAAAATCCACATATTTTCCATGGAAAAGAAATATTGAAATTTGTCCAAAGAATGTCCATAGATTTTCCACTTAATATAATAGTATATTATTTAGGCCAATTGAAAACTTTGGATTGTCTGGGTAATATGTCCAACATATATCCGCGCGGTATTGTATTCATAATTTATTTAACAAATTATCCAAGGCAGTGGTTCAAATTTTTTATATTTCGCTTACTATGGATATAATCCTCACTCTTTTTAATTTATTTTCTAATTTTTAAAACAATCAGCAACTCAAATCGATATATTTCCGAGGCATTGCGTAAAACTTTTCATGGATTTTATCCGCGATTGTTTGTTCTTCACAAAAATTCACAATCGATGAATTTTAGTGATTTTAGCTATCGTTCAGCATATTCATTCCTTGCTCATAGAACTTCTGGTCTATTGGTAAACAACTGAATCAAAGCGATTTGACATCATCGTGTGATAAGAAAATTTATTCTGCTAATACGGACAATTCACTGGTATTACCTGCCAAAACGGACGATCCAAAGATATTTTTGTCAAAATCAGTGGATCTGCTCGCAAAAAATATGAACATAAATTCTATGGATATTCTGTAGAATAATAGCTAAGGAGAAATCCGTAGAAATTATCCTCGGAAATATGCGGATAATCCAAGGACATTTTTTATAAAAATTCATGGAATGGGTTGCACTCATCTAATAAAATTCCAGCGGTCATCCGTAAGAAATCCATAGATATGATAGATATAACTACGGACTACTACATATAATGCGAAAATTTTGAGGACAAACTACGGACAGTGTTACTAGGGTTGTACCCGTGCAAATCTCCATCCAAGTAAATGCAATTTATTATTAAGAGATAGTTTGGATGACTTTGGAAAATTTTATTTTTAACATTTTAATTGTAAAACATATACTCTTTCTACACGGTTAAAAATTTTGAAATATTTTTGAAAACTATTTTTGGTTATTTGCCAAACCGAAAATTTCCTGTTTTTTTTTAAATCGAGGGTTTTTAAATACCGAAAATATAAACTCAAATTTGAGTATTTTCTATTTTCGGTTGTAATCTTTGATGGTATAAAATACAATTTTAATCCTAAAATAATAATCTTATAACTTAAAAATAATATCAAAATAGTTTACAACATTGTTCCAATATGAATTTGGTTTAAAAATTAATCTCAAATGGTTTAAAAATCGACGTAAACTTCGTTGTGCTTATTATTTAATATTTCTTAGTTTATAAAAAGCGTGTGTAAACTAATTTTGATTTATGGATGAGTCCAAAAATTGCAACCGTGTACCTCATTTTTCCTTTCCGCAAAAACGCCTTTTAAGAATGGCATTTTAAACTATACTCAAAAGATATAACCCCCGATTTTACTTTTGTTGTCACTGAAATTTTGTATATGAAATAATGATAATGGATACATTTTTGTATACCATTATTAACTTTATACAAAAATCAGATTACATTTTCTGTGCCATCGATTGGAAAATTGGTCATCGTGCGTGAATCGTTTTAAGTCTCTTCTATGAAAGATTGGAAATTGATTATAATTTACAAAATTGGAAATATATTAAAACTATGGCTCGTATATAGTTAAGAAAAGATGATAATTTGTAAAAGAAGATTTTACGGAAAATTTTGTTCGGTGAACACACACATTTTTTTCCATAATTTAGTCTAATTTCGCCCAGGTTATAAGAAAAATATATATAGTGATATGGAAAACTGAATGCCATATCTCAAGATTCGCTACTGTTTCTCAACTGTAACAAGTTAGTTTTCGCAGCGCGGTGATCTCTTACGATTCGATTATTTAGAATAATTTTTCAGTAGATTTTGGTCGAAATACTGTTTGATTGATACCAAGAACTGATTTGATCTATTTTGATCATATAACTTGTTGGTGTTATTCGAAAAAGCATGACGTTTTCCAATCATTACATTTACTATTTCATTGACAGTAATATATTTACTGTATTTGTTACTATATTTGATGCAAGAAATTCATATTGTACATTTTTGAATGTATTGATTGTAGCCCATTTTCAATTCCAATCCTTATATTTTTCTAAATCCCCTTCCATACACATTATTCGAGTTATGTGAAAATTTTTCTTCCTTTTCATTATCTATCAGTATAGGGTGGATTTGTTGCAGCGAAAGAAATATTTCTGATTTGAGTTATAAATTGAGGTGTTTTATGATTCTGTCAGAGTCGAACGCTATATCACATTAATAAACGTTCGTCCGTCAAATTTATCTTTATAGTTGTAAGTCTACATAAATAAATCATTAATTCACCCACAGCCAATCTCTGTGAGAATATCTATTTTCATTTAGATACATTATTTACAATTTATATACATGCAAATCTCGAACAATATCTTTTTTGATAGAGAAAGATTGTTATTATCGACTTAATTATGTACAATTATCAAATGCAATAAAAATACGATAAATATTGTTGACATTTCTTTGTTATATTAGAGATATTCTATTCTTTTCTATTATTATACTACCACAAAAGAAAAACAAATTAGAAATAATATCTTTTCACAAAGTGTAATATGTGTGCACCATTTGGTGACTATATATGCCTAAAATAGAATCATTATAAATTATTAGACATAGTTTTATAATGAATATTGTATTTTTATAAGTGTTTCGTATTGTCAAAATTTTGCAAATAATTCTTAAAAATAATTGTATTTATAACATATTTTTTCTTCTATATTTACAGACGCTATGAAGAGGAATGTGATAATGCATGGGGTTGTGGTTCTTGGTGTGAATATCTTATAGTTGTTATATTTTCAACAATCCTATTAATAAGTTCAGTTGTAATGACAATATTTTGGGTAATATATTATCGTGATGGTTTTGCATGGTCAGAAAATCCAAAATTACAATTTAATTTACATCCAGTTCTTATGGTTGCCGGTTTCATTACGTTATCCGGTTTTTGTAAGTTAAGAAACTATAAATAAACTCAAATTAATTTTAATATAATTTTATATTCTTTTTTTCTTGTAATCAACATGTTATTTGTTTCTATATATTTATATTTATAGCAATCTTATTATATCGATTGTGCAGATGTTTAAAACATATTTATGTAAAATTAGCACATACATTCTTTCATGCATGTGCTATTCCATGTGTTGTTATAGGATTTTTAGCCGTATATGATTCACATAATTTGTCTGTTCCAGCAAAAACTAATTTTTCATCACTTCATTCATGGTTAGGTTTTGTTACTATGGGACTTTTTGTTTTACAATTTGTATTTGGATTTTTTACGTAAGCCAATTTTTTTTTCTTTTAAAATATTATTGTTTTAATATTATGCGATGACTATAATATTAATAATAAAATATTTCGAATATTAATCATAAAATATTTTATATAGATTTTTGGTATGTTTATGCTGTGAAAATGCAACGTATTCTTGTCGTGCAACAATGGTACCAATACATGCAAGTTTTGGTTTAGCAACATTTATGTTAGCATGTACAACATGCGTAACTGGATTAACACATGATGCTGTAAATACATTGAGGTATAATTATTATTTTTTTTAAATTTAGTATTAAAACGCATGCCGCCCGTTCAATACTAATATATTGCAAAGTATATGCGGATAAGATGAACTGACAAAACATTTGATATTTGTTTATTTTATAAAATTGTTTAAGGTATATAATTCCCGCTATCGTCTCATTAAGAATGATATCCAGTTGAAAAACGTTGCATGTCAACTGTTAGCCCAATTTATGCGAATGATTTGGCCAGTCTGTAAAAACGTTCCAAAAGTGTTAAAAATGGAGTCTATCAAACATCATCATCATACTGTTTATTAAATATCATAAAACAGCAATCGAATCTTGATTGAATGAAGGTACAATCATTCAAGCACTTCTTAATAACGAACTTCTTAAACGAACCAACAAACGTAATAGTAAATATATAGACCCGATAGTTTCCGATAACAATATTATTAATATTATCAACGTTATATCCAAAGCCGCATTAGAAAATGTATATAACGAATCCAAATCCAAATACGAGAAGCATTTTCGCTAATTAAATATAATAATAATGAATCGATTCTAAATTCTATTGAATCGTCGAACGGTAGCTGTATTTTATCACCATAAAACTCTGCTATCACGAAGTCATAGCAGTTTTTCCTAACATTACCAGTGTAAGACTTTTTGTTCGTACTAAAATTGTATGTGGAAATTCCATCTTTTTTTAAAATTAAAATATTGTGTAATATTTCCGGGATCTTACGAATCTAATAAATTTAAGGCACACCATAACTTAGATATTATCTCGAATTTAATATGGAACTCCGATAATCGGTCAGGGCTCACATTCAAAGGAATCCAATGGTTTCGATAAATACGTTCTTAGTAACGAACTTTCGATTGTTATATGAACATTTGTAGCTTTTAGTTTAGTGGCGCAGTGGTTAATGCACACGTAATTAAATCCTTAGATTGCTAGTTTGATCCCATTTTCAGTATTTTTCATACTAAAAATTACTCAACTAAATTATCATATGTTCATTTATGAAATCAAAAATCAAACATTTTTGAAAATATGTGGTATTGAACGCTACTCAGAGATTAACATTGCCTCTACACACAACTCTATCTGCAATTTACTCATAAGAATAATTACATTAATAAAGCATCTAACGAAACATAAATGCGGACAAAGTGGTAAATTCTTATATACGCACATATACCGAGTAATATACCAATTTTTCTGCAATATGTTAAATAGTTATTCCGTAAAGTGAGGGGCATAGGGAGGGGATGCCTTGGTGCATGTCTGAGTAATCAATTCAGTGGGACGAAAAAGTTGTCTGATTCGAAATATTTATATATATAATATGTAGCTCTTATGTTGCATACCCTAATACGAATACTTGATTAAACAAAATGGTACTTTACATTTGCGTTCAAATTAGTTTATTTACTATTAAATTTGTAATACAAAATTTACTACCTCACTTACTTACTGCATGCCATTAAAACTCAGGTGCGGTTTTTGCCTTCTTCCAATTCCGAATTTTAATATCACAGTTAACTGTATCAAACCATCTAGCATCTTTGGTCTTCCAGTTCTACATATTTCTTCTGCATTACCATTAAATAGTTTTTTTTTTAGCACGCGCTTCATCGTCCATACACGTCTATTGTCTATTTAGTTTATTGATTTTGATTGTTTTAACAATATTTGATTTACTTTTACAACCTGCGTCTATTTCGAAATTATATCTTATTCGACTTCAGCCATTTCGTCTTTTAAGAAACAGAACATGTGACAGAGTATCCTTCGTTCTAAAATCCAAAGAAATTATTCATGATTCTGTGTCTAAGCACCATACCACCGATCCATAATTTAGATCTCGTTGTAATTTTTTCGATTGTTTTCACTATTAATTTGTTTTTAATATATAATATACATTCATTTTATTTTTTAGATCTACATATTCGAATTGGATTGAAGAAGGCATTGTTATAAATTCACTTGGTATGGTTATTATAGCACTTGGAATTCTAATATCATTTGCTGTACGACGATCAAATGCACCAGCAACAGCTAAAGTATATGTAACAGAACGTCTATAAAAAAATATGTTTAATGTTATTTTTTTTTTCATTTCTTTTCTTTACTTTTTTTCTGTTAATTCTCTCGTTTATTTTTTCATAAATTGTGCAATAAATAAATTAATTTCTATTAGACTTTTTACAAAATTAATTTATTTATAGTCACATTATCTGTCGCTATTATTGATACACATTGAAATATTAATCTTTTTATTAAATTATTTACTATACAATTATAATTTCCCTTAGAATAATAGAAAAAAATTAATCGTTCTAGCGCACGGAACACGAACGAACGATTTTTGAGAATTATTAATTGTATAATTATACTTTATGTTATGATAAACCAAAAATGCGATATTAAATTATCACAAATTTATTACTAAGAACACTAATAAGTGCATTATAAAAAACGCAAATATATTAAATAAATTTACAAAAAAAATTAATTTTTAATTGAAAAAAATCATTTTAAAATAATCGGCGCCACAAAATCGTTTAGTACTACGACAATTATATTTTAAAATGATTTATTTCTATTAAAATTTAAAATAATTTATTTACGTTTTTAATTAATATATCGAATTTTGTTGGTAATTACAATAAATAATTCTCAAAAATCGTTCGTTCGTGTTTCGTATGAACAGCCAGAGCTCCTAATAATATAAATTGCCATTGGAGAAAAATTTTTTGCTTATGGGAAATTATGTTTTCCATATTTATAATAAAAGATTAATATTTTATTATGTAATTATAAAAATAGTCTAATTGTTTTTTATTTTAAATAAATATATGAATTAAAACTTTTGAATATATAGTTTATTTTATTGAAATAAAGTGTATGAAAATATATAAATCAAAATAATGTTAAAAGTTAAACCAAAAAATAAAAATTTCATATATTTTATTTTTTTTTTTTCATATCTTGTTTGATTCCTTATTTTTTATTTTAAATTTATTAGTTTTTAAATTTTATTTATAGTTAATATATATTTTAAATGTATATTTAAAAGCACTTTAAATATACTCTATATTATCATTTATGAATTTATATATAATAATTATTATAAAATTAAAACGAAATACAAATAAAAAAAAAATAAAACATTATTAATAATTAAGTTTAAAAATTATCATTTATTTATTTAATTCTCTTTGGTTCATTTTTTGTTGCTTTAGAAAATTAATTGTTTTTAAATAATTTCTTATTTTTTCCATTTCTCTCGCTATCAATTTTTATATAAAAATTCATTATTTCATAATTTTTTCTATATGCACATAATTATTATTTAAATAAATTAATTAATTTTATTTATGCTTATACTCTTTTGTGCCGTAAAAAAACCATATTTTTGCATTTTTTGTGTGTTGTATGTCGCGGCGAATGGGATATTAAGTCGCTCTAATTTAATATTTTATAGTTATTTGTAATTGTTATTTATTTCCAATTATTATTCTATTTAATAATTTGTTGGTGATTCAGTATATTATTTTATAATAACTGCAGATTTTTTATTCCTATCTATTATTTTTATATGTTATTATTATTATTATTATTATTATTATTATTATTATGTACTTTATGTCAAAATAGTAAAAATATAATTATTAATTATATTCATAATTCTTTTTATTTTTTTTTTTTATTTTTTAGAAAATTTATGTATCAAATCATACACTAAATGTGAATGAATAATTTTTATTACACATATAATTTTGGATTTTTATCAACTATATGATATGAAAATTAATTTTTTAATAGCAAATTGTGTCCGCATACCGTCGCACCACGCACCATCACCCACACTATATTTTATTAATATTTATTACCTTATACATTTATATAAATATATATACTGAATCACTTACACTTAATCAAATATATTCAAATAATAATAATTACAATTTAAAATTGTGCAAATGGAAGGAGAATATTATTTTAAAATATTTAATTTTAATTTAATTATAATATTTCTTAAAATTAAATGTAACAATTTTAAATTAGTATAATAAAAATTAAATAGTAGATTTTTTCGTATAAATTATTCAAAAAATAAAATTGGTAAAAATTATATGTAAATATGAATAATAATTTATATGTTTATAATTAAAATCGTTTTAGTATATAACAATAATAATTAATATCTATAAGTATGTATTTTACATATGATTATTATTTAAAATTATTATCCTTTTAATACTATAAATAAATAAATAAATAAATAAATAAATAAATAAATAATTATAAAAATATGCATCCATTCAACATACACACAATCAATAAATATATATAAAATTTATATATAATTACTGCCAATATTCATATGTTCATATATATACAGAGGTGCAGGATCCACGATATTATTATAGTATTTCGATTATTCAATTATTTAATATTCGATTCCGACACTATCTTATATAATATATACGATTTGATCGTTAAATCGTTTACATTTTAGTAAATAATTTAATGATTATTTTTAAATCAAAATAAAAATAATTATTCGATATATCGAATGCGATAGATTTGTTGTTGATCGAATTGAAATATGCAATAATAGATCCGCACCCAAAATTTATAGTTATATATAAAAATTCTTTTTGAAGATAAAGAAATAATATATCATAATAATATAATTATTAGTATAATATTTAAATTTAAAATATAATATATTAAATAAAATTTACATAAAAATATTAAAATAATTACACACACGTACACACAGTCATTTATAGGATGTTTAGCGACAAAAAGTGGCACAACTGACATAAACACAAAAACTAAATTATTTGCTTATATGTCTTTTGAAACTAATAAATTATATATAGAAAAAGAGATTATTAAGATATATTTCACGTAAAATATTTGTAAGCAACAGTCAGTGCCTCACACATTGAATAATGTTTATGCTAATCATTTACAAAATTTTGGTTTCAATTCCGGACATTTACATTAACAAGAAACAAATATAGCGGATAAGATCCGTATGAAAAGTCTTACAAAATTCCTCGGATATATATCGACTTGAGTTGCTCTGGTTGTTTTAAAAATTATGAAAATAAATTACAACAAGTGAGGATTATATCTAGATAAACAAAATATATAAAATTTGAAACCACTGTCTTGGATAACAAATTATGAATATAATACAGCGAATTTATGTTGGAAATATTACCCTGACAATTCAACGATTTCAAGATTTCAGTTACAAATGAAATAAATGTTAAACGGAAATCATATATTACATACATCGCTCATAAATAAGTAATGAAAACGCTAATTTTTCTCTATACCAAAATATTGATAACATTTTTCATTTATTGATAGCAATGTATATCTTTGGAACTGTTAAGTTGTCATCAGCGTCGTCACATGACTAGCATGCAGTTTTCAATATAGTTATATTTTTATTATTAACTATGAGTAAAATTTCACTAAATTATAAAAATAAATGTTCAGTAAAATCGACTTTTGAGAATTATTATCTTTTTGAATTCGGGGCCATTCAGTTTTAACCATTTTTGTATACGCAGAATTGCAAATTATAATTAATTTCCAATCTCTCATAGAAGAAGAAGATTTTTAAAATCGTTTTTTACGCATTCAAAAGATATGATCGATTTTTGCAATCGATGGCAGATGAAATTCTATACCAAATGGTATAGAGACAATTTATGCAATATCATGATTTCATACAAAATTTCACTGACATCAAACAACGGAAAATCGGTTATATCTTTTGAAAGTGTGATTCGATTTTAATAACCTCTTCTATCAAAGATTATAAATTGATTAATATATGAAATTCTGTATAAAAAAAATGGAAATCCATTAAAATTATGGCCAGTAAATAAAAAAAGATGATAATAAAATTTTATTTTCTCGAAAATTTAGTTCAGTGAACGCTAAATATTATTATTCATAATGTAATCTACTTTCAACTCGGCTACCAAAAAAAATAGTGATATTATTATCTGAAAACATTTGTTTACGCGAAACTACTGGTTACCATCAAACGTTAATATACGATTTTACATTAAATGTACTAATAAATGATTTTTCCGTAATCAACCACCGTCGACGTCGCTTTTAATCATATATAATTATATTTTATTGCAAAAGATATAAATACAAAAAATTAAGTACCATATTTACAAAATGTGTATACACTAATCGTTAAACTGAGTGACCGACAATGAGACTATACTTTGTGTGTTATAATATAAATAATATAAATAAAAATTAAAATATTTATTACAATTTTTGTTATACTTTAAAAATACATTTTATAAAATTATCTATTATAATCTATTCATGAACCATATTTATATTGAACGAAAAATTACATTACATTAATACAATAAATAAAATTAATAACAAAAGTAAATTATGAAATTCTATATTCAGTTTAGAATATTATATACAATTCGCATTAATAATTTAAATAAATATTAATGAATGTTTCCACACACAGCTGACCACATCTGAATACACTTATGTAATATTGAAGGATTGTTATAATTACCAATCAAAGAATAATGTAAAATAAATAAATAAAATATATATTAAATTTTTGGTATTGATGAACAATTCATGTTACAAATATTATAATATCGCACATAAAGTTGTTTAGTTTTTACAAATATTTATAATATAGTAATATAAAAATAGTATATATATATTAGTTGGCGGCCATTGAATTTAAAAACAATTAACAAATTTATAATGTGCAGAATGAAACATTGTCAACGAAAATTTCTCAGAAGATAAAGAAAATTTTTTTTAATTTTTTGTCTATCTTCTGAGAATTATCTATTATCATTGACCAAGAAATCATAAGGTTGCGTATAGATTTGAATACATAACTTTAGTTTAATTCAATGTAGCCAATAAACCTTATTCAGATATATGTAAATGTTACGGCCGCATTTGTTTATATTGAACATCCCACCAAAAAAAAAATTTCCATGTTTTCCGAATTATATTATATTGATATTTAAAAAGTTAAAAATATGTAAAAAGTAAAAATCAAATTAAAAAATATTAATTAAGTACAAAAACACAATTTTATAAAATTATTAAATTTTTTTTGAATTATATACATATACAATTATATATATATGCCATATGCGATTATTCATAATTTATAATTTTGATCTTATTTATAAATTGTTGTACACATAATAATACCATACATATACACAAATAAATATTCCTAATTATATATTATACTATAAATTAATATATTTAATCTTTTTTAGAAATAAGCTACATATAATAATCTTAATATAATATAAAACTATGTGTGCGTATGTGCGTCAATCGCGCAATTTTAATAATATTAATTTTAATCATGAATTTTTTATACATACAATATATTGTAATTGTTAATAATATTATATTATTTATAGTCATATTATTTTTTGAAATTATTAACTTGCGTATTTCAAATTTATATAATACATAAAATCATAACATTAATTGCCATATAAAAGTTTAAAGCAGTCGTAGTTTTATATCCACATATTATTCGAACGTCAGTTATGTTATGTTAAATATATGTAATTACTTTATACACACACAGGCACTACTACGGAGAGTAGTAGTTGGATTCGGTAGTATAGTCGATAAAACTAATCAATATTTAATTACTCTTAAATATTTTCTACTTAAAATGAATATCGTCTATCGAATGATCACAAAAAATTAAATGAATGTAGAAGTGTATTTTAATAAATTCATACTCAAAGAATTCAAATTTCAAATTACAATGTGTTAAAATCGATATAACTTTTCATCGTAATATACTATTTTTTAACTTTAACTTATTAAACAAAACCATTTAATTAATTTCTTTATAAGCTGCATAGATAAAAATTGATTGTTGTTTATGTCTCGCATATCCGCACAGTGTGTGCAAATAGTCATTAGTCGATTATATACTTACTTAATACTTACTTGCTTCATGGTATTTAAAATCAGGTGCGGTTTTAGCCTTCTCAAACACGTTTCTCCAACCTGACCTATCCGCAGTCAATGTCTTCCAATCCCGAAAAATTGAGTATCTTAATATCACAGTTTACTGCATCTAGCCAAATTCTTTCCGGAACACTTATTATATAGTTTCTTTGATAACTGTCCAGTTTGGCATTTTTTCAGTGTATCAGTAAGTGTTCTAAAAGCACGTTATCGCAACAAAGTTTTAACATTCCAAAATGCAAGTTGTCCTTAATCTTGCCAGATCTTATCTTAGTTAATCATTCTGTAAATTCGTACGGCATTTACAGGGATACACTTCACATTTTCCCAAAGCAGTTACTGTGTAATCACTGAATCATTAACTAAGTTTAAATCGGATACTACTTTCACACAGCTGACAGATTGTCCGCGGTTCTACTTATTTATCATTCGTAGGTAACCCGTTTATAGGTCATTCCACTATCCGAAACCTGTGGACGCGTTCGGTCGCAACTGGCTTTGCAAGTATATTCTACCCAACATACCATCCATCGATTATATGTTTTTGCTGTGTATGCAGTGCTATATAACTTAACTGTACATACAATAAATTGTTCTGTATATTTTTTTTTAAGTCATATATTGCTACAAATGGAGCTTTATGTCATCTAATAAACCTTTTCATTGCACCCAAATTGATATATTACTCCGCATGCGAATATATAACAATTTACCAATTGCACTGCAATTAACGAAAGACAGATATGTTTTCATAATTCTATTATTTTTATATGGGTGATTAGCCCATAGTGATGTGTGTGTGTGTGCAGACATTGTTAATCTTTGAGTAGCGTTCAACACCATATTTTCAAAGATATCCGTTTTTCTTTTTATTCCATAAACGAACAAATAATCACCCAGCAGAAAAATTTTAGTATTAAAATAAATACCGAAAAATTTTCTAACCGCGATTCTTGTCCTCCTATATAATTAACAAACGAATAGAATAGACATATATCCTTATATGAAATTACATAATTATATATTAATTACTTATAGATAAAGGAAAAAATGGGGATGTGTTCTAAATGGAACAAAACATTTCAGAACAAGGTACTATATTACCCTATTCCTAAAATATATATATAAACGAATGTAGAACTCCAATTATATCAGAAAGGAGTATTATTATATAGTATTTTCTTGGTTTGACATTCGAAGTGTATATTATCTTAGGTTTCCCTTTAGCTATACGCATATTAATATCATTTTTCACAAATTTGTTATAAGAGCTTTATTAAATTCGACCATTGTGTTACTTTTTTTATATATAGATTATTTGCATTATCAGAATTTTCCAAAATAAAATTAAAGATGTTTAAATCACAAAATGTCATATGGAATTCTTCATAACAGTTTTCCGGAATCGTTGACCGTTGACTTGTACCGTTTTTTTTTTGTCGTTTTAATAATATCACTGCAATTCTCATTTTTCTTACAATATAAAATCGATTTTATAAACGCAAGATTTCAATATATAAAATATTATTAAAAATGTAACAATTTAACCGCTTATTTTATTATTATTTTCATTAATTTAAAAAATAAAAAAATAATCTTTGATATAAAAAATCAAAATAAAGAAATACAAAAATCAAAAAAAAAAAAATAAATAATTATAAAAATGTAGTTTGTTTCGCATAATTTGTATAATGGAATATTTATAAATAAATTCAAATTTTTAATCAAAATAATATCAAATAGTTAATTTTTATTTCTGAATATAATTAATAAAATAGTAAAACATATGATATTGCACACAATTATCCGATTACGACACTTTACTATATATTTGTGCGCTCAATACTAAATTAATATAGAATCGATTTATTTTGAAATTAAAATTTTTTAATCCAACAATATTATTTGACTCGCCTTTTTTGTTGTCTAAATGTAAAATTTTCTTATAAGAATTTTAAATATTGCTAAATAACATTATTTTTATCCTGTTTCTTTATTTAATATTTTTATTTCTTTTTACAATAAAATACATAAAAATTATATTTTTTTTTTCCATATTAACAAACACATAATTTTATAATAAACACAATTAATATATGTTTTAATCTTTTTTGGGACAAGATTGTACATATTCTTTTTTAGCATTACATTGAGCATCTATAAATAAATAAATAAATAAATAAAATAAAAATCACATTTTTATGTATTATTTTCAATTAATAATAATTAATAATCATAATTAAATTACTATTTAAAAATTTTTCAGCTGGGCAATGTTCAAATGTTGCACGACAACTACATTCTGCTAAAAATTTAGACGATAATCCACAAACATTTGAATTATATTCAACCGGTTTAGATAATTCACCAATTTTACTATCTAATTCACTGGAACATTTTTCAATAATAGTTGTCCACATTAATTGATATTCAGATGGTAATTTTGAGGCTAAATTCATAGCAATTGTTTTATCAAGTTTATTATCTTTTATTAATTTTGTTGTGTTAAATAGACATTCTGTAATGCACTGAAAAAAATATAAATAACACGTATATGTTTGTAATTCGAATGTATATAAATTAGAAATGTGTAAGCAAATGTAATATTTAATAAAAATGTATAAATACAGCTTTTTGTCCTTCTGGCATTGCCGGTGCCATTTCACCATATTTATCCATACACTCTTTCATATTTGATGATTCAAATATTGCCGATCCTGGACAACATTCTGACCCGGTCTATATAACAGTAATCATTATATAAAAATTAGTATTAATTATATGTAATAAAAAAAAATTATTAATAATATTTAGATTTACAATATCTGGTGGTGGTTGATTACAATCAACATTTTGACAATACACAATCTGCAATATAAAACATATGATTATTTTATATTAAAATTTAAAATGAATAAAAATTTTTTAATATTATATACCACAGCGCTATGAAGAAGTATTACGGCTATTAAACGATACATTTTAACAAAAATATTTATATCCAAAAAATTGTATTAGTAAAAAATTAAATGTATGCCAGAACAGATTCTATATAAATAAATATGTCTATTTTCAAATGATATCAAAATAGAAACTAATTTAATATTATACAATTTATAGCTCTTTTATATACTCATTTATTTGGTGAATTATTCATATATTACCAAAAATTATTACAATAGCAATAATATTACGTATAATTGTCGTAATAAACAACAATTTTTTTTCCACCACATTATAATAATTTGATTATTTTTTAACTTTTAATTTATTGGAAAATTGTTTTGACATTGACTATATCAACAGAAAAATATAATTTTCATCATTTTATTATTATAAATTTTTACGGAAATGGAATTGTAAATAATTTGTTTTGAATTAAATAATATATAAATTAGTATAGATAAAAAGTTAAACTATATATCATATTATAAATGTAAATAATTAATTATTTTAAAATTACATATTATTTAAACTTATATATTGCATGTAAACAAATTGGTATATTACGTTTGTTTTTTTATCACACAATTAATTGTGTACCAAATTTTAATTTTTATATTTCTACATATAATCATCATATCATGTTTAAGAAATAAATGCATCTTTAGATCTTTGTACGATATAGTGTGTCTGGTGCTAAGGTACGCTATGGTAAGCAGAGTGTCGCTATTTTTTGTTTAATTTTAATTCATATTAAATAATCTATTTGAACATTCAATAGAACTTTGATTACTCAAAAAGGGTTATTAGAAATATTGTAGCTTTATCAGTTTACTCACATCTTTAGAAAATCTATGATATAGTACAGATTGTGAACTTCAACGGCGAGGAAATCATTTTGGTATGAAATAAGTAAAATTGTATACCACAAGAATTGTATTATAAAATAATGTTATAGGTTCATATATTGATTTAACATTTTAAATATTTAATATAAATTTGCCTACTCCTATTTATTTAATTATTTTTACATTTTAAAAATCACATTTTAAATGCTAATTAAACAAATAATTAAATTAATTTAAAATTAATAATATATTGCAATAATAATAATAAAAACAACATATACTAAAACTGTTATATAATTAAAGCATTACATCAAAAGGATTTTATAATATGATATGTAGTCAAAGCAAGTGCACATGCATCGAAAGTAAATTTTTGATATTATCATATCTCCATATCGAATATTAATGCAATCAACCCTACCAACCAAAATATTACAAATTCGACAATGTCAAGAGGAAATTTTTCAAAGAAAATTTAAGAAACCGTCGTTGAATATTGATTGAAATGTAAATTGAATAAAATGAAGTTCAGATCTGACACGTGTGCTCAGCTATAGACCACACTGAAGGATTTAATACAATAAAGATATCACTTAACTCACGCATTTCATGTATAATGAAATTCAGAACTGAATAAACATTAACATTTATATTATAATTAGTATATCTGATTATGCATTACAGGGGTGTGTTATAGGTGTGTATTATAGGTACGTATTACATATGTATTAATAAATATATCATTTCAATAATTCTAAAAAGTTGCACACATTCAAATTTAAGCTGAAACAATTTCTTGAAAATGGTTTAAATTACTGAATTCGATAGTTCTCAAAGTATATTCTATACAGCCATTTTTGTAAATATTACTGACTGTAAATTATATTACAATTATAGTTGTCGTAAATACTGAATGCCATGATCGTATAATTGCAATATAATTTACAGTCGGTAACATTTACAAAAATGTCAAGCAATTATACAATCTTGGCATTCAGTATTTAGGACAAATACGGAATACCAAGTTCGTATAATTGTATCAGAAAAAAAAATCTATATATATGCTAATGCCTGCAATTTAATGCCTTTCCTAATACAAATTTTCAGGAAATATCTGAAATAATAAATTCTAATAAGCTCGCATTAACGTAGTGTCAACATATTTGTAAAAACATCCATTTTATTATTTCATATAATCGAATAAATGCTGTAACTCAATATTAAAATAAATTACGACAAATTTCACATAATAGAATATCATTAACACATTGCCCATCGCTGTCTAGGTTCTTAAATCAACTTAAATATTATGCGGGCTAATCATTCTCATATAAAAATAATAGCAAATCTATCTTTTTTTTATATAATTGCAGGTCAATTGGTAATATTACCAAATCGACTATAATCACTTTAATGAATGTTTGGTAGATATCATATATAATATTTACTTGGAGTAACATGTATTGATGATGATGATGATGATGATTTTTTTAAGATTATAAGATTAAGATTAAATTTTGTTGTTTCAGATGTACTGCAACCTAAACAAAATCTATTTGTGTATATTGTATTCCACCCTTTAACTACATATAATTTATGCGTTTTCCTACTTATGCCGTATTGTAGAATTTATAACTGGTTGTTTTTCTGAAGTTGGTAGTGAACCATACCATACCAACCTACTTAATCATTTCGTAATTTTCGTAGGTAATTTACAGAGGTACACTTCACCTCTGATTTCATACAACACACCATAGAATATATTACCAACGGACACTATTTTAATTACATTAATAACATTAATAATCTATAACTAAATGTCTATATTGGCACAAAATACTAGTTTTTATTGTCTTTGTAATTTAGCAGATGTATTTACAATGTGTAAAATCAAAAGTAAAAATATACATCATAATCTGATCCATCCGTATAAAATTTGAACCAACAGGCGAATAAAATATAAAATACATTTAACACATGTAAAATTTTTTTTTATGTATTTATTTCAAGGAAAAAGATTAAAAATATGTAAATAACAAAAAAACAAAATAAGAAATACACTTCAATTTCTCTCTTCTTCCATCGCCTTCGTATATATGAATTATTCTATTGTATATGGGTTTTTCTTAACCAGGATCAGAAAAAGGAAAATCTGTAATTTGCGTAACAAGTTCAAAATGTAGGGCAACAGACCTCAAGCATTATTCGCCTGATTATCCCAAACATCACTTCCTGGTAATTGAACCAAATTGGACACACACTTTAAAAATACTATATGATTTGTTAATATACATTGCATTAGCGAAATTTATTTTGAATATTTCAAATAGTATTGAAAAATTAATAATTTTCCATTGAAATCAAAATATTTTTAACATTTAAGTGTATCATGTCGTAGCCAAATACATAATTTTATCGAATTGATTAATAATTTATAGATTTTAATAATATTTAATAATAAAAAATTAAAAATTAAGTTTTAACGAACACATTTTTATTATTTTATATTTGTTTCGTGAAAATATACAAAACAAAATTGCTCAAAAATTTGAATACATTATATTTTTTTGGTGATTTATATTATTAAAATTAATTAATTTCTTTTCAAAACTATAAATTTAATTATTATCTATAACTTATAAATATAAGCACGCAGTTGTTATACACAAATAAAAACACTATATATATATATGCGAAATACATTAAATGTCTTGTTGGTGGAAAATTGTATATATAATTTTATAAATGTATATGGTGGATATTCGGTGATCGCACAATTTTAATAAGGCGGTGGTCCTCGTCTCATGTGTGGTGGTGGTGGACATTTTTCCATAAATTCCTTTGCACCATTACATTCAGCGTCTATTCATTTATATAATATAATAAAACATATAAGAATATATTTATAATTAAAAAACTAAATTTCTTATAATAATATATATTTCTTACTATCAGTATATTTATTTGCGGGACAATTAACGTAACTTAGACGATGTACACAAGGAATAAAATGCATAAATGTTGGTTTACAATCAAAATTTTCAGGCATATCATTATTGTTACTGATGTTAGTCGTCGTCGTCTTTGCTTCTGCAGTACAATTATCTATAGCTGTTGTTAATATTGGTCTCCATTCTGCATCAAAAGTATCAATATAATTTTTAACAGCTGCAGTATCCAATTCATTATTTTGTAATAATTTTAATTCATTTAATATACATTCAGACATTTTACACTAATTATCCGTTTTTATAATGTATATATATAGAAAAAATAAAAATAATATTTATATTTTATTAAATAAATCTATCTAACTAGGATGATGTTGGGATGTATTATAATTAATTAATTAAAAATTATATTACACATACATGCATACGTCCGTGATGATGAGGTCCACGTTTAGGTCTTCCATTTGGTGGTGAACCTTTATTAAAATTGTCTGCTATACATTTATCAAATACAGTATCGGGTACTAATTGTGGTATATCACAACAAGCATCAAGATCCTTCAGATAGATATAATTTATTGTGATTTAATTACATGTTATATAAAAAGCAGAAAATTTATTAATATTTGCATGAATAAATTATATATATGGTTATTAAATACTACTTACTACACGTGGTGGTCTTGAATTACAATCAGCATTTTGACCATTAACTGCATTATCCTGAAGAAAAAAGAAAAAATATTTTATTTCAATTATTGATTTATTAAAAACTATAATATATAACCTATAACCTATATAACCTATATAACTTATAACGCTTTTTTATATATATATATAGTCACTAAATGTTATAAAATTATATATCATATGGTCGGTTTTATAAAATAATTATAATTATCTTCTTACTTTATTTAATACAACTGCAAAAATTAATATTATTATGTAACGATACATTTTTATAGTTTTATTTAGTCTCTGGCGATAACTATTTTTGCAAAAATGTTTTTTAACTATATCTATCCACCAATGATGACAAAATGATAAATAGTAACTATTGCAAATTATGTACTCTATATCTGTTTTATATATTATATAAATATATAGTTTATAGATTTGTTACTTATATATATATATATATATATATATTTATATATTTATATACATATATCAGAAGCAGTATATAAAAAGTATAAACTATATAAATAGTTATGTGAATTACTACAGCAATAACTTTATATTTATATAATTTAATTTTCAAATTTTCAATTTCTCATTGAACGAACACAATAATATATATAATTACATATAGTTTTTGTTATCATCTAAACCAATTTAATTTTTATCATCGAATATAATCACCTTTTTTTTGAATTTATTACGAACACCTCTGAATAAAAAAAAAAATCGCGACAAAATATACAAAATAATTAAATATAAAATAAATATATACTTTTATGTGTGCATGGCAACAAACATATATATAGAGAACTATTTTCATATAAGTGATATTAATATTATAATAGCACGAATAGTTCGATTATATATTAACATTGATTACATTTACATCCCATTCCCATCCAAATCTGCTTTCTATAGGTCTGTAATATCAATCCATCTGTATATATGATTAACCATAATCCATCTAATTATATATACATAGTATTAGTTTAGTATCTTGCTTCTTAAAATGGGAAGAATTTAAAAAACCAATATTATGCATTTAAATTTTATTTGTCTAATAAATATTGATAATTAATTACACATCACCATCCACAACACAGTTTGAAGAACCGAAATCATATTTTTTTTATAAATGTAGTTGCAATCCCAAAACGAAATTGTATTGTAAGAAAATAACATATTTTTAAAAAATACTTGTTCACCCGAAATTCAGTTAATTTAATAATTAATATACAATTTAACTTCACTTGATGCCAATAGTAACGAATCTTGTTGTCCGTCCACTGGATATATTTGTAATTTTTTGTAATTATATTCACAAAATTACAACAATATTGTATAAAATAAAATAAACCAAAAATGTGTGTACTTTTGGGCGCTATTTTCACACTACGCCTATGGTCAATTTGAAGTTTGCTCATATAAATTTAAAATTTTTGTTCTCTCTGTCAAATACGCATGGCATCCCACCACACAGCCCACTCTTTGCGACATATCAAAATGTCAAAAATTCAAATAATATTTATTCTACAAAATTTAAAACAAAAACACATACGAACTATCAACAAAACTTCAATTTGGCATATTGACAAAATTATTGCGCGTTTTCTGTTTTTTTATTCCTAAAAATGGTTTATAGTTTTTTTTTAAATTTATTTAATTAAATAGTATAATAATGAATGATGTAATTGCTTTTTATAAACGCCAATATGGTATTTGTAAGTATAAATTTAAATTTGGAATAAAAGATATTTAATAAAAATATATAATTTTTATTAAATATTAAATTTTGCAATCTGCACAATTTTTTTTTTTTTTTATCAACCATATCATAAAAGTTCATTGCTCAACATTTTTATGTTTTGTAAAACATATAATCCGCCAAAAATGCACTAATTAGCATAATTTTTTTTAAAATAAAAGAAATAATTAGAATATTGTTAATAATGAAAGTAATAGTTTTTTTTAAATTAATAACACCCACTATCCTATACGGATCGTAAAAATTTCAGATTAATTTGATAATTTTTTTTTTTTTTTAGATACTGATCGAAATTATGATACTGCATTATCACGTTTATGTGTTCACAAAAGTGATTGTTGGAAGGGAATAGTACCGTCTACAGATATAGCTGACTATAATCCAGAACCACCAATTTTTACTGCAAAATTTGCCAATAAATCATCGTTTAAACATATGCTGGCAATAGCTAATGAAGACGGAAAAGTAAATTTATTTTTTTTTTTAAACAATATTAATTCAATTTGATTTCTATATAAAAAGAAATAATAATAATAATTATGTATTTTAGATTGCGCTACAAGATACAAATATACAAAATTTTGAACCGATTGAAAAAGCATTAGATGGCTTACAATGTCATAATAATGCTGTTTTTGATTTAGAATGGATGCCTGGTCATATGAAATTTGTATCAGCTTCTGGCGATCATACTGCAAGATTGTGGGATGTTCGTGATACAAATTTAGAACAAATACAAATTTTTAATGGACATACACGTTCTGTGAAAACTGCTGCTTGGCGTACAAGAGATGCATCTATATTTGCTACCGGTGGACGTGATGGTGCTATTATGATATGGGATACTAGAATATCTGTTAATGTTAATTCAATTAATAAAGCCGATAATTGCATATATAGTGGTCATTATGGCACACCACCAGCAAAGAAACGTAAATGTAAAAGTATTTTATCGAATAGCATTACAGGCTTAGTATTTAATGTAAGTATGTTGACATTTTCTGGAGAAATAATTCTCAAATATCTAATACAATTACAGGCTTACTATTTTCAATGTTAGTAAATATGATTGAAATGTCTGTTACAATATCTTTATATTCATTATGTCCGATGAATTTAGAATCTAATAAAAATAAATATATATTTATAAATATCTTTATATTATACATTTCTTTATTCAGGATGATTTTACATTAATATCTTGTGGTGCTGGTGATGGCATTATAAAGGTATGGGATTTGCGTCGTAATTATACAACATTTAAAAGAGAACCAACACCTAAGCATTGGTTTACGTATCCGGGAACGGGCACTTTTAAAGGTTATACAAATCTTGCAATAGATAATATGAGACATAAACTTTATGTAAATTGTATGGATAATAATATTTATTGCTATAATATTTCAACATATTCAGCAAATCCTATAATGAAATATTCTGGTTTCCGTAATAGTACATTTTATATAAAATCATGTTTAAGCCCAGATGGAAAATATATTGTTAGCGGAAGTAGCGATGAAAAGGCATACATTTGGAATGTAGAAAAACCACAACCATTAGCAATATTAGGTGGTCAAGCGTATGAGGTCACTTGTGTAGCCTGGAGTGATACAAGTGAAATGAAAATTGTAACGTGTAGCGATGATGCACGACATAAAATTTGGCGTATTGGTCCCGAAGGTATGTGTGATGAACAGAAATTCGATTATAGAGGCGTTGCTGAATATTGTACAGATTATAAATGTGTACGTGAATTAATACAAAATACGCCAACATCAATTAAAAGATCCATTAAAACGCTCAATAGTAATGATAATATTAATTTATCATCAAAACGAATAAATTTACAAGCGTTAACCAATTTAAAATCAAATCATATTGTTGATGATCAACCATTAAATAATAGTCATCACAAAGAATTACCCGATGCCAAGGAACGAAAATTGTTCAGTTGTTTTACAACATTACAAAGTAATGGAAATGAATATACAACAGAATTAGCTGCAATACTAGAGGTGACTGAAGATCAAAAACCAAAAATCAGCTCTAATGATAATAATATTATCGATAGGAATTTAATTAATAATAATGTTAATAATAATAATAGTAATAGTAATAATTATGTTGGTAGTAATAGTAATAATAATGTTGGTAGTAATAGTAATAATAACAATAACAATAACAATAATAATAATAATAATAATAATACAAATAATAATAATAATACAAATAATAATACAAATAATAATAATAATAATAATAATAATAATAATAATAATAATAATAATAATAATAATAATAATAATAATAATAATACAAATAATAATACAAATAATAATAATAATAATAATAATAATGTTAATTGTCATTATAATATTAGAATCACGTCCCCAATAAAACCCCCAACAAAATCGTTATTGTCACCATTAACAGAAAGAATTAATTGTAATAGTAATACGACAATAACTGATAATACATTAGCAACAATAAATTCTCCATTAATACTAGAACCACCAAATAATTCAACAATGTTATCACTTACATCAAATTTACCAAATTATGTAATTGATGGTGAGGCACCGCATTTACAAACTCAAATATCACCAAAACGTAAACTTAAAGAAAATGTTGATTGGTTAACAAAAATTCGTAAACAAAAATTAAAATCTATGAATATTCAAATTAACGATAAATTATTGGATTCGTCGAGTAGTAATAATAGCAATGATAATGTTAATAATAATATTAACATTATCAGCAATAATACCAATCACATAGATAATGGAAATGACATTAATAATTTAATTAATTCCAATCAAATGTATAGTACAGATCATTTATCGATACGTTCGAGTCCACAAGTGTCAACAAAATCGCAAACTCCAAACCGGCAGCGTCGTTTAGATACAACAATTTTACGATTTTTTACAGTTATTCAACGTACAACAGATTGCATCGACAAATAAATGGATATTTATTTAATTTTTTTTTATTTTGAAACTCCATAATAAAAAAGATAATAAAAAAAAATATTTTTTTAATGCATGAATTTATTGTTTATTATTAATATAAATTTAGTTTTTATCATTTTTAAAAAACTTAACCAGTTTAATTTTAAATCATTTAAAATCAATTTTTTTTACTTTTTTTTCTATTCAGTACTGTGAATAAAAAGAAATTAAATTGATTGAATATTTAATGAAATATAAAAGTTTCATGACATTTAATAATTTTTGACTGAATTTAAATTATATGTATATAAAAAGAACACAAACTTAAAACACTAAGTGGTTTCTAATTAAACAGATAAACAACATAAAAATTAAAAACTGTATTATTTAATAAAATTATAAATTATTCATTTTAATGTTCACTGAAGTTTATCAACGATTTTGGTAATAATTGGGAATAAAGTTATTATTAGATCTTGAAAGCAACAATAATTGCTGAATCTATAGAATGAATTCATAAATTATCCATCTCCTTGACAACAAAAGTTGGATTAATTACAACAAAATGAGAAATTTTAAACTTTCAACAGAATAGATGTGTTCGGCACCATTCGCAGACATTATACCAAATATTCATATTAATTTATCGATATAGTTAAAATATAAATAATTTTCAAGTTAATTTTGACACACATCTTTAATGTATAAAATTCCTATAAAAATATATAAATTCATAATTAGGTTAACAATTTTTATTCAATTAACTTATACATAAATATTTGTGTATTATCTATCGATACAAACATAATATTAAAATATTTATCTAATAATTAATTTATTTTAATTTTTTCAGCTTTATTTTCAAATAATTTTTTGCCAATTCCAAATAGTAATATGATGTGAGACAGGTGTAATAATAAACTAGATAAATTTGTACTTGGATATGTATTCCAAGAGTATTCAATTAAACCCAATAAAAGAAATTTTAAACTTAATCTATATTCGGTGAACCAAATTAAATATGGAAGACTATGAAAATACCATACATAAAATTGATAATGCAAACTTCTAGCACAAACAATGCCTATGAAATTCACTAAGAATATAGGTAATAATATTAATTGAATTGATTTATCAAAATATATTTCATATATTTCCGATGATTGTTTTTGTTTAACAGCATCAATATTTGTATCATAATTGTTGTTGGGAGTAGCTGCCAGTGATTGTTCGTATTTATTTAAAAGTTGTTCCTGTTCGTTGGTAAGTTTTTTATCAGGTTTTTTAAGTTTTTGTTTTTCTTTTTTGGTAACCTTTTGTTTTTCTTCTGTATTTTTCAAATCAATTTGTGGTTGTAATTGTAATTGTAAATTGCGTAAACGACAATAACTTTGTACATATTTATAACAAGGCATTAAAAATATTCCTAATAATGTTAAATGGATGCCAAGTAAAATTAAATGAAATAATTTATTTTCAAATAATTCAATGTTTAAAAATCGATAATTTACAGTCCATTTATGTTCAAATATACGACCGAAATCAAAACTTCCTTTTATATATTCCATCGGATAGGCTATTATAAATGGCAATGCTAAAATTAATTGGATAATTCCACATATCATTAATTGTTTTATAGTATTTAAATATCCTAAATTAATTATATAAATTAAAAGTATGGCCGGTGCAAATAATAATATATTCATTTTAATTGATATTGCTAAACTTAAAAATATACTTCCAATTGTCCATTTGCCATTACAATAAAAATTTATGGATGCATACAAAAATAATATTGCAACTGGATCATTAAATAATCGTAGTACATAAATTGAATGTATTCGATATGATGTAAAAGCACTTATGACTAGAACATATGGTGGAACTTTACGACTCTTTGAATACAATTTTAAAACTAAAAACATTTGTATTAAATATATTCCTATAAAAATATATTGTGCTAAACGTATATTTTGTCCTTTTGAAGTTATAAAATATAATATTGAATAGATATACAAAAAACCAGCTGGATAAACAAGTGGTCCAGTATCACCTGTAAAATTGTTAAAGTTTATTATAAATTTAATTAATTGGTAAATTCTAAAGTTAATAATAAAATGTTTTTTTAGTCTAATTAACAAGACGACAAATTGCATTGCTATATAACATTTGCATTCAACTATCATTTCTATATATATATTTCTATGAGAAATTACATATTTCTTAATGTACCATGATGCTTTAAATAATTTTACACATAAATTATATTTAATTATCTATAAATTCTATTATTATTATTATTTTTGAGTACAACCGGTACCTAGCCTACTTATTAATCTATTAATAGAAGATCCACATATAAATCCACACTTTTATTTTTGGTTATGTTTTTTTTATTCTTACAATATGATGATGAACTGCCTAACTAATTACTAAAATATTTATAATTCTTATTTATAAATTATAAATGAAAAATTTACCTTTTAACAGAGAATAATTTGTTGTACCATTTATAAATCCTTCACATTCTTGCATATAAGCAATCCAATCAATTTCTGTATATTTAACATTTTGTACAACAAAAATATTTAAAAATAACTCTAAAATTAAAATTCCAATTGAAACAATTGGTAATTTTGATGGATCCAATACAAGTGATTTACCATAATTATAATTTATGTAATCTTTAAACCATTTAACAATTATATTATCATTTTTTTTACGATTATTCTGTTGTTTAACCATTATTTATTACTATAATTTTAATATTATTTTTTTAATTTTGTATTGTTATCACTAAACTCTTGCAAAAAAAAAAAAAATTAATAATAAACAGGCAGAAGAAGTCACAAATTCACAATCTGAACTCTGAAAGTGGAAAAAGAGAGAAACGAATTTGAGTTAAAATACACACTGTAAAAATACTAGAAAATTATTATTGTATCGATACGTTTTGAGTTTGACTGTGTATTTGCGTAGGCATGTCAAAAATTGAGCTTTAAATTTCAATTTTTTTTTGAGAAATTATATTATTCTTATCAGTCAAAATTATATGCTGCCAAAACTGGAAGAAAAAATTTACGAAATGCAAAATTAAAATCATTATTATTCGAAACACGAAGGATGTAGTTTTAAAAATTTATTATGTTTGTGGAGAATGGTGGTGAAAATATACGAGTTCAGATATAGGTTAAAAGGTATATTTAATATTTTTATTCTTGCTGGAGCCATCGACTAGAATATGCAGGGAAATTCTGTGGTGAAGTTTATTAGGTTTATATACAGTCACTACCAGATCATAGATGGCATTCATGGTTGCAAGTATATAACATATTTTTTTTAAACATATTGTAATAGGGTAATAGAATAGGTTTTAATTTTGAAAAAGGAACGGAGAGGAGCAAAATAGTTCTATAATAATATAACACTGAAAAGATCTTACATTATCATATTTCTTGTTTATTAAGTAATTGTATTTGTTATGTGATTGTGTATTGAGATTGAGTTGGTTGGGTAGTGGCCGTGACGTTTTCGGTGATTCGAAGTCGGTGCTTCAGTTGACTGTCTTGTCGTGTCGGTCGGATGGTGGTCTGGTGGTTGTGTAGTTTTGTTCTTTACCATTTTGCTGTGTAATGTAGTGAATTGAATGCAGTGCAGTGTTAACAGGGTTAACAGTATATAAAACAAAAGACAGTGATGTTTGGTAATTTCTGTCCTGTGTATGTTAAATATCTTATTAACACTCAGAAACTGAAAATTGGTTTGTTTTGTTTAATTGTTTTTTAGATTTTTATCTGGAATCGCTTGAATCGAAAGTCGAAATACAATCATCATTATCAAAAGAAAAGTTTGTATATATAATATTTATTATATATTTTAAGTAATTGTTTTTCTCAGTAATTATTCAGGTGTTATAAATACATAACCAAATTTACTCATTAGATTTTTCTCAGCTTGCTTCTTTAGAATTTAGTAGATGACATCTTATCAGAGATTTCTCATAGAATAGTTTTAATAATTCAGCAATGATAATAATCACAAAACAATTTGCAACTCGCATTGAGGACTATTATAAAGTACAACAAGCACAGTCCTACGATGCCTATAGTAAATATATATTATTATTTCTCCGTATACTTTTGAACTTTTGAATTTTCATTTTTTAATGTGATTCATTTTTATTTTCTTTATCTTATAGGTATTATTATTTTAATAAATTAAAATATACAGAATATATTTACTTTTTTTTAGTTTATAAAACAAATTGCTTATTATATTTGCTTACTATATACAGAATAAAATTCGTCGGCCTAATTGTACAATAAGGTATAATTAATATTTGTACACTATAGCAGATATCTAAAATATAAAATTGCTAGTTGCATTGCACGGTAACGGTGGTTTATTATTATTCATATACCAACTGATAACAACTATAAAAATTGATAAAATATTTCAAAATCACCTTTTTATATTTATTATTATTAAAAAATACATCCCAATGAACCAGTAGTATATAGTAATATTTTTACAGAGAAGTGAATAAATTAAAAATATGATCCTCAAGGAATTCAATAAACATGCTCGATAAAAATTTATAAATAAATACTTCTAAAAAACATTTCATATTAAAATATGATTTGATGTTTTAAATAAGCATTCAGAGGAAAAAATAAAACAACTGAAAATTGATATAGAAAAAGACGGTGCTTTTATAAAATATACAACTCTAAAAAATGTGTAACAACTAACCAGAAATACTAATTCGATAAAGTGTTGGTCTTGGTAAAATATGATCCATTGCAAAAACATTATTTATTTTGTTTATTATGGTGTCTGACTTGCCGCATTCAAATGATTATTCCAAAACGTACTGATCTATTGCTATAAGTGAAAATTGCAAGCTATTTAAACAATTTCAATTGCGCAATTAAAATTGTTTGTTATTCATTGATCGTTAACCGCGATGACGTTTTATTTGAATTAACTCTTGAAACAATTATTATATAAATGCACTGCTTGTATTCCAATTATGTAGACACTATAGATGTACATTACAAATGAAATTCTGAAACGATGAAAAACATAATTTCCTATATAATTCCACAATAATATTATATGGGAACATTAAAATTTAGAAGTAAATCGCAGATAAATATAGTAAGTTGGTTTTAAAATACTATCACTGCAGCATTCGGATCTATAAAAAGTTCATGCACTGTCAATTTCAGACTAGTTTAAGTTTGTGTGTGAATAGATTAAAATGTACTTGACAGGAACAACAAAATAACATTACAATGGAAAATAACGAAGTGAGCAGCCTAACAAGCTATAGAACAAGAAACTTAGCCTTAAGACAATCAAAAGAACTTTCGAGACGCTTCAACCCGAAAAGATCAAAGTACATTATCAGAAATAGACTTATATTGTAGATTCTGACAGAAATACTTACGGATCACTGATGGTTAAGGAAGCATCTATAAAGAACATCGGTTCACAGGCGAATGATACATGTAGATTTTTCAAATCTGTAGACGAACTTTACTCAAATATTGTGCAGCACTTATCCATATATAAAAGAAGAGATAACCTGACCGGATTGTATTGCTTCGGTAACGGCGAAGTGTAAAGCCATTAAACCCACTCCATATCCTATTGATAATAATTTTTAATTATTTATTTTTCCATTCAGATCAAAACATTACAAAAACAGTATATAAAATAATGTAAATAACACTCATACAAAAAAAAAAAAAAACAACAAATTTTGTACAAAAATAGTAAACAAGTAAACAATTCCTTACAAATTTCATCAACAGATTAAAAACGTAAAGGTCTGGAAAAAAACCAAAGTCGATATAATTGTATATTTTATAAATATATATTTTGTGTTCGTAAAATATTGTACTCGTAAGTATATTCATTCAATTATTTTTGCACACAAATATAAAATATACAAACGCACGTATGAATTTTATAAAATAAACAATCAGTTATCAAAAAAAAAACAAAATATAAAAAATAATATTTAATATATATTTTTATATATTATATTTTAATAATATATTCAGAATCCTAGCGTTATCATCAGTCAATTCTCACATCTTTACAATATCGGGTGCATATATGTAATACTACAATATATACCAAATATGACCATGTTAGACATGCACATACAGAATGATGCGGAAGAGAATTTAAAAAAAGCATAAAAGATAATGTCTTAAATCGATGTAATGTATTTGTGTATTCCAATGTTGGTATAGTACTATATTATTAATTAAATTCTGCTGCTAAAAGCCTGGAAATTATTTGTTTAAAAATAAATCTTGACCTACTGCATCTGTTTGTGTCATGTTAGTTGTATAAGCGAGCTACAAATAAAGGATCCCAATATATACTACTATCCAAAACACCAGACATTTACATTTCAAATTTTTCGGTATCTCTTAATGACATTTGTTTGCCTATGACATAAAAAATCTTTGAAAATATGGTGTTTGATGCTGTTCAATGTCTACAATATATATCTTTCAATAAACAATAGACTAATTGGTGAATTGTTATATACTCCGATGAGTAATTTACCAACTATACTATACTAAATGTTTGATAGATATCATAAGCACCATACCCTAGTAACAATTTGTCCGTACTTTTAGAAATGAGGAAAATTTCCGTGGAAAACATATATTGGAATTGGTCCAAACAATGTCAATAGATTTTCCACTTAATATAATAGTATTTTATTTAGATCAATTGAAATCTTTGGATTGTCAGGGTAATATTTCCAACATACATCCGCGATATTGTATTCATAATTTATTTCACTCATTATCCCAAACAGTGGGTCAAATTTATTATATTTCGCTTAACTATATATAATACTATATAATAATTATTTTCATAATTTTTAAAACATCCAGTAACTCTAATCGATGTATTTCCGATGAATTTTGAAAGACATTTCGTGGATTTAATCCGCGGTTTTTTTTTCTTGTTTATGTAAGCGTTTTATCTGCCATATTTCTACAAAATTATACCATGAATTTATTATTTTAATTTTACAATTAAATTACATTTTTCATAAGAAAATATAAATATCAAACATTTTATTTATTTATTATGTATTTATTACATTAAATTTTGTTTCAACGAGTTACAACGCTGTTATAACAAAATGTTTGTGCGAGTGAACTTGTCGCATGAAGTATTTTTGTCAAAATCCGTGCATCTGCTCACAAGAAATTTGAATATATAATTTCTACGAGTGTTCTGTGGAATGATAACAAAGAGAAATACTTCTAAGGAGAATCCGTAGAAATTATCATCGGAAATATACGTATAATCCAAGGGCATTTTTTATAAAAATCCATAGGCAATTATTATTATGCAATTATTATTGCACTCATCATATAAAATTCCAGCGAACATCCGTAAGAAATCCATAGATATTTCCTCGGATTGAAACTACGGACTACTACATATAATGCGAAAATATTTCGGACAAACTACGGACAGTGTTACTAGGGTATGGATGAGTAACATTACTTGACGATTATATGATTTATGTAAAATGTAATAGGTATTTTTATAATACCACAATATATAACTAACATATATTAAATGCGTGTTGAAAATACTAAGAAAATAAAATTCACACAACAACAAATTAATAATAAATAACTGATTATTTTTATATTCAATATATAATTTCTTATCAGTAAATATTATTAAGTAGATATTGATCACATTGCAGTGAAAATATATTCGATTATTATTATTATTATTATTATTAGAAAAATTATATTAAATTGCAATAAGATACCAATTTGATAAAATATTTATGTTAAATATATTTATATTCGTATATGAATATGTACATACATGGGTCTACTCGCTATATATTCGCCGTATACACCATTAAATAAGAAATTATATGCATTTTATATCCCATCACACATTATTTTATTAATAATATTGACATATTCTGATTTTATAATTTTAATTTATTGGAATTTAACAGAAACAGAACTTGCAGACATTTAAAATAATAGCTTGAAATATATGCGAATACGTTAAAGAATGTTAACGTTAAAAATGCATTAATTAGAATATTTGCTTATTCTTTAGAGTCAAATAAAACAAACGCTGTCCCTGCATAGTTGAGACCATCCAATTTACATTTTATAAATTAATTTAAAATTTTGTCATGACTATTTAACCTTTTAATTTATATTATGTGTGAGTTGCAAAGGATGTCAGACACTTAAACGCCAACGAACTATAATATATGATCTTCGTATCATCTTACTTCAATTAAATACTAATTTTTAACATTTCTAATTAATTTTCAATTTAAATTAAATACTAATATGGCAATAATACTCCGCTGTCAGATTTCGCACTTTTAATGTTTTATATATTTATAATATTTATTGTGATTTCGGTGAAAGTGATCATAATTGGAATACAATTATGAATTCCTTATACGATATGTAGGTATTATGTTTTATTTTTAAAGATTACATGTATATTATAATAGTATGTGTACATTTATCAAAACCGGACGTTTCGAAGATTAACTAACAGCGAAAGCACAATGAATGTTCCTTGGTCTAAGCACCGGAATTAATTCCCCTATATTAAATCATCATCACGTGTACATTTTTATTGATGCTGTATGCTCACCGACGGAGTAACAGAAATTAATGACGGCAGTCGAAAGACTTGAACAGTCGGCGGTAAAACAATTGTACATGGATGCAATGAAACAACGAATTATTACAGATTTGGAGGCTTACCAGCAGGAAACTAGTATAAATAGTTGTGAAAGAGATTAAAATCATGCGTTGAAGGTTATGCAACAGAAGTTATTGGAAAGGGGATGGTAGTAAGAACTGAATGGTTTGATAACGAATGTGGAAATGCTCGAGATGCAAACAATGCTTCCAGGCTGAAAATGCTAACGCGGGCTACACGAACCACTGTTGAAGACTATAGGAAAACCGGAAGACCTAAGGTGAGATGGCTAGATGCATTAAACTGTGATATAAAGATCCTTAAAATTCGGGATTGGAAGACATTGACGGCGGATAGGTCAGGTTGGAGAAGCGTGTTTGAGAGGGTTAAAACCGCACCTGGGTTATAATGCCATGGAGTATGTAATTAAGTAACCGAGCACACAAGAAACTATAAATCTTGCCCTTACACAATGGGTGTTGGGAACACGACCATCACGAATATTTAAAAACCATTCATAAATGAGTTTGTTCTATTTATTCGGTGGTCAATGATGGTCCATCTTCATACACCACATAATTATTAGTATGAACAACACTACAATCATCTCTATTTGATAATATTGTGGCAAAAATTAAATCGAAATAATTTTTCATTATGCGTTTTTTGTTGGATCAATCTGGTATAGTATCATCCATATCAGTGGTATATAAGTAAAGTTTTGACTCATATATACGAATATATACGTTAATGTTTAATGGAAAAAATCCAAGCTTCATAAACAACCTGAACTAAGTCAACGCTATACATATACTAACTAGTCACTACTAGTATATACTCGTATATATATATATATTGTATATATATAATATTAATTTAATTTAAATAAAATTTAAAACATCATTGTCCATTACTCACGTATTATTTCAAAATGTATTTTTATAATTACAAAAAAAAAAAAAACTAACTATAGCCAAAAGTAAATAAAGTGACAAATTCGCTACTGTGTGCATTGCCCATATACAAATGTATGTACGAACGATTTCCATACAACAATTATAATATATGTGCATACAATATTATGTTATAATATATTATAAATTATATGTTTTTCATATATGCACATACTAAATAGAAGGCAACGTACTACTGTGATTATGTAATTACAACAGCTGGTTACATTTAAAAGAAAAATTTCTTAACTATTCGATGGTCGCGAACTTATTATGTTAGCTTAATTTACTATGCGGATAAAAATAGTCTCGTGTGTATTTTATATCACATCTATATGTGTTGTTCTGTTAATTGATTTGTCGTGTACGTATACATATTTGCGACCTTGTAGTGTGTGAAAATTGCAAGTACATGCATACCCACAAAATTTAATTATTTAATTGTTCGATTTTCATATTATTTATAAATTATATTATTGTTTCTTTTCTTTATAAATATTTTTTTTATTATATACACACGCACACACACACACACGAACTGCTATACTAATTTATTTATTTTTAAACTTTTATATTCCGCTGTTATAATTAACTTTTTTTTAATAAATTTATAAAAGAATACGAAACACACACACACACACACACATACACACAGTATAGGTTAATTTAATTTTAATTAATCCATATACTGTTTTTTTTTTTTTTTTCTAAATATGATAACGATAATAACATTTGTATATTATAATTAGATAAGGCTAACAATTATAAATTTGTTTGTTTGTTTGTTTGCTTTGATAACTAAATTTTATTGGTAGACAACTAAAGAATAAATATAGAAATTGACTAATTTTGTCTATAAATATAATTTTTAATTTAATGTTGCTATATATGGACTGTATTGTGGTACGTATTTATAGAAACGTCGATATACAGACACTATGTGGGCTAATCACCCGCGCATATAAAAAATAATAGAAAACATCTATCTTTCTGCAGTAATTGCAGTACAATTGGTGAATTGTTATACATAGTCCGATGCGGAGTAATTTACCAGCTTGAATAGATGTATAATATATATAGTATACGTATTAGTATGTACTAGTTAATTACTATGCATATATAACTTTTATAGACAATTATTAGTATATAATAAATATAACGAATTTAATAAAAATATAAAATTATTATTAATAATAAAGTATTAATATTTATTTAGTTTTAAAATTAATTTATTGATAATAATTTAATTATATTTACATTTTATTATTAATAATCCATGTTCCTGATTAGATAAAAAAAAAACAACATTATTTAACTTGCATTGGGTATGATGGGTATCTTTTATTCATACAAAATAGAACAAAGAACATCTATTTGCATATACAAAATTAAAATATTTGCTTTCTTTTATTATAATAAGTATGAATTATTTATTTGATTTTTTTTTTAATTCATATAATAGAATGTTGTACTATACGAGCCCAGGGTATATAAAATCATAGTAATTCAGCAGCGGCCATAGAGGTTTATTGTATGAGTTGATATTTCCAATGATATAAAGAAAATTTTTCAGTATTTTGTATACTAAAAATGACTTCACTGAATTACCATCGCAGCTCGTTTATCATGGAATCAAATAGTGAAAATATATGGTGAGATTAACACGCTGCAGAAAAGAGAACTAGTTCTACTAATAGTAGTACAACTAGTTACAAAGTAAATAGTACTGGTTCCACGCTAAAAACATTTTACTTGTGAACTGTTACATTTAACATGGAGATGTCCTACAAAAAGACAATTGTCCTCTTCTGCATTACTTTTCAACTAGTTGAAGAACTAGCTAATTTATAGCCAATTACTGAACTAGTTTAAATGTAAACACTAAAGTGCTAGTACTAGTTCTTCTGCAACTAGTTACTGAACTGGATAATTTTAATTTGAATTAGATTTTGTATTCTTTCACCAGTACTTTAACTAGTTTTTTAAAAAAAACATGGACAATATATTAGGTTGTCAACTATCTCCTTTCCGCCTTTTTGCTCTTTATTCAATGCTTTATAAAAAGTGTTACAGTAATCGGATTTAGTTCAAATATGCGCCGTTTTGTTCGATAATCTGTTTCCATCTAGACTGCAACTTCATAATACCTCCCTCGTAGAAGCCCCCCTCCTTATTTGCGAAGAACTCGGACAGCCACTTTTCACAAGCCTCTTTTGAGATCAACTTTACACCACCAAGGGCGTTCGCCATGGACAGGAACAGGTGGTAATCACTTGGCGCTATGTCCGGGCTATATGGTGGATGCGATAAAACCTCCCATCCGAGCTCCCGTAGCTTCTGACGAGTCATCAACGAAGTGTGTGGTCTGGCGTTGTCCTGGTGGAACACTACACCCTTCCTTTTGGCCAATTCTGGACGCTTCTGGTCGATCGCCTGCTTCAAGCGGTCCAGTTGTTCGCAGTAGATGGTAGAATTAAGCGTCTGGCCATATGGGAGCAGCTCATAGTGGATGATTCCCTTCCAATCCCACCAAACACACAGCAAAACCTTCCTGGCCGTCAATCCCGGCTTGGCCACTGTTTGGGACGATTCACCGGCCTGCGACCACGACCGTTTTCGCTTGATATTGTCGTATGTGATCCATTTTTCGTCGCCAGTCACCATCCGCTTCAAGAATGGGTCGAGTTCGTTCCGTTTCAGCAGCATTTCGCAAATGGAAATTCGGTCCATTAGATTTTTCACTGTTAATTCATGTGGCACCCAAACATCAAGCTTTTTGTTGTATCCAGCCTTCTGCAGATGGTTTAAAATGGTTTGGTGACTAACTCCCATCTCCTGGGCGATGTCACGAGATGCCACATGCCGGTCTAACTCGATGTATTCCATGATTTGATCGGTATTTGTCGTCACAGGTCTTCCGCCGGCTGGCTTATCCATGGTGTCGTTTTCACCGGCTCTGAATCGTCGAAACCATTCCTCCGCGGTTCGAAGTGATAGAGTACCATCCCCCAAAACACCATTAATCTCACGGAACGTTTCTCTAGCGGATTTGCCTTTAACGAAGGAAAACTTTAAAATAGCGCGAATTTCGGCGTTAGTGAACTCCATGTTTACACGTCTATAACTGTTGAACGCAATATCCAAACTAATCATACATAGCGTCGTTTTGTTTGTTATGTCAAGAGCTTTCAAATTATGTACAGTGTTGCCAGATACGAGCTCTGTAGCGCTTTGTACATAGCCGCGAAATTAAAAAGACAAAAAGGCGGAAGGGAGATATTTGACAACCTTATATTTTAATATAATTCAATGTTTATTATGTTTTTAATATAAAATAATAATTTACTTCATATTTAAAAAATATTATAAATTATTGCAACTGGTGCTTCATAGTTTACCACCTTTTCTTAAAATACATCAGCTCCATTTTAATTTTACGTGCTACATCTAAGTTTTCCTCGCATAAAATAAAACACAATTCTTCGAAACATTTACGGAATGGTTTATTCCTAATACACCAATCGATTAATTTCTCTTCAAAATATATTTTTGGTAGCGATTCGTTTTCCAAAATATCCATATTGTTGGAACAATCTTTCGCCACACAGTTCTCGTTAGATACAATGTGCATATCTTCTTCTACTGCACTAAAATTGTTGGATATTTTGGATGGTAATTTACTTCTTTTTCGCTTCACAATACGTGTTTTTAATACGAAATTCATTACACTATTAAAATTAAAAATCAAAACAGTGTCTAAAAACAGCACATATATTTTTTTGTTTCTCTTCGTTTCGTCATATATTTGTGTTATTGCTTATTTAAAATAGTTATTATCTGCATTACTTTAGTAATAGTTCTGTAACTAGTTCTTTTTACAGTAGTTGAAAAATTTGTTTTTATACGAAACTAGTTTCAAAATTTACTTTAGGGCAACGTCTCCCCATACACACACAACACCCATGATTTCAAATTATAAATAATTAAATTACCATCTATTGAAACATTATATAATTGCAGACCAATTGATGAATTATTTATTGTATAATATAATTATATTGTGTATGAGTATAATTTGTCAACATATGTGATTGATATATATTATTCGAAACCATTTTGATGTCATACCAAGAACAAATATATATACTTCTATAATAAGCAATACTCTCGCATATATATAGTATTAAAATATGAATAAAAAACAACCTTATTATGTGACGTCATTATTATATATTATTTTTTTTTATACACTTTGTATAAAACTCGTATATTCAGTAAAAAAAAATAAACAAACATATAGGTATAAAAATATATAATTGTACATGTTTGAAATCTCTATAGCCGTATTTCAGTAGCCCGGCTATACTTCTCAATTTCATTTTCATTAAACTTTAATATATTAAATTAATATATTTTGTATGTGCGGATACAATGACTCCAATATATTATTAAAATAATAATGCTATATATAAATATTATAACTATACGCACTTGTATCTCGTATATGGCTAATAATTTATATATTTTAAAGACATGCATTAATATTATATAAAAAAATTAAAATCCTTAAGTTTATATTTATTCGATCGATTCGCATAAAACTCTCTCTATAATTAAATGTTGCCATTTATAATATTGAATAAATTACTAACAAAATAACGTAAATTGGGTTTATAATTAATAATATATATATATATATAGTTATTAATTAATATCCTATAAGGGTTTTTTTCCAATTCAATACCACAAAACTTAGTGCGCATTGTGTGATGTCATGAATGGTTGTTTAAATTTTAATTTATTCAATGCTTTATAAAAAGTGTTGCAGTAATCGGATTTAGTTCAAATATGCGCCGTTTTGTTCGATAATCTGTTTCCATCTAGACTGCAACTTCATAATACCTCCCTCGTAGAAGCCCCCCTCCTTATTTGCGAAGAACTCGGACAGCCACTTTTCACAAGCCTCTTTTGAGATCAACTTTACACCACCAAGGGCGTTCGCCATGGACAGGAACAGGTGGTAATCACTTGGCGCTATGTCCGGGCTATATGGTGGATGCGATAAAACCTCCCATCTGAGCTCCCGTAGCTTCTGACGAGTCATCAACGAAGTGTGTGGTCTGGCGTTGTCCTGGTGGAACACTACACCCTTCCTTTTGGCCAATTCTGGACGCTTCTGGTCGATCGCCTGCTTCAAGCGGTCCAGTTGTTCGCAGTAGATGGTAGAATTAAGCGTCTGGCCATATGGGAGCAGCTCATAGTGGATGATTCCCTTCCAATCCCACCAAACACACAGCAAAACCTTCCTGGCCGTCAATCCCGGCTTGGCCACTGTTTGGGACGATTCACCGGCCTGCGACCACGACCGTTTTCGCTTGATATTGTCGTATGTGATCCATTTTTCGTCGCCAGTCACCATCCGCTTCAAGAATGGGTCGAGTTCGTTCCGTTTCAGCAGCATTTCGCAAATGGAAATTCGGTCCATTAGATTTTTCACTGTTAATTCATGTGGCACCCAAACATCAAGCTTTTTTTTGTATCCAGCCTTCTGCAGATGGTTTAAAATGGTTTGGTGACTAACTCCCATCTCCTGGGCGATGTCACGAGATGCCACATGCCGGTCTAACTCGATGTATTCCATGATTTGATCGGTATTTGTCGTCACAGGTCTTCCGCCGGCTGGCTTATCCATGGTGTCGTTTTCACCGGCTCTGAATCGTCGAAACCATTCCTCCGCGGTTCGAAGTGATAGAGTACCATCCCCCAAAACACCATTAATCTCACGGAACGTTTCTCTAGCGGATTTGCCTTTAACGAAGGAAAACTTTAAAATAGCGCGAATTTCGGCGTTAGTGAACTCCATGTTTACACGTCTATAACTGTTGAACGCAATATCCAAACTAATCATACATAGCGTCGTTTTGTTTGTTATGTCAAGAGCTTTCAAATTATGTACAGTGTTGCCAGATACGAGCTCTGTAGCGCTTTGTACATAGCCGCGAAATTAAAAAGACAAAAAGGCGGAAGGGAGATATTTGACAACCTAATATATATTATTTGTAACACTTTGTTGTGTAATCCTGGCCTACTAAATTATAAGCTATGCTCCGCATAATAACTATACGTAAGTCATATTACTCCATGCTGAAACTTATGGCATCTATATACCAAACATTATTCATGGAAATATATATGACAATTCACCAATTGTACTGCAATTAACGAAAGAAAGATGTTGTTTTTACTAATTCTAGTATTTTTATATGGGCTAATCGTACACATAGTGATAGTTTGCATACATTGTTAACCGTTGAGTAGCGTCCAACACCATATTTTCAAAAGATATCCGTTTCTCTTTTTATTCCATAAACGAATAAATGGTCACCCGGCTGAAAAATGTCAGTATTAATAATTACCGAAAAATTTCCCATGTATAAATATGATAGATAGAATTGAACTCGCTATATTTTACGGATTAAATTAATACAGATGAGCGCAATACTTTCGACTGTGCTATTGAGTGATAATAACTATATACATTTGTTATAATTTATTGAAGTTATATTTTTGGCAGAACAACAGACAATTACCAAAAAGTTAATAATCAAAAAGGTGATAATTGGAAAAATGATTGTATTTAACATCGAGGTTATTGATAAGCAAGAATGTTATTAATACAGAAGGTTATTTTCAAGAATGTCAATATATAAGAACGAAAATTGATTCGAAAACATCTGAATTTATCAAATACATACACACATGAAATTATTTTCGCTCTAGGTCCACAATGCACAACACTGCTTTGTATAGAAAATGATATAAAATTTATTAAAGTAGAATGGCTATATGTAACTGAAAAATGATTCCTGCTTACTTCATATTAACGTATATATACATTCGTATACTTAGGATCGTTGATAAAACTAGAAAATGATGTTGAAAAAAAATTCACAGCAAAACAATTCCAATCGAAAACATTACAATGGGATCTTAAGTGCTATATAAAACATTAATATGTCCAATATTGACGGATGGATCGAGAGCTTGGTGCATGACGCAGAACCAAGAACAATTACTTCGGATTTTTGAACGAAAGGTACTCCGTGGCATATATATTTGTTTGCGTCAAAGAACATAATGGTTGGAGGTGAAGATACAATTTTGAATTCGACAAGTTGAACGGTCAAACAAATATTGTCATAACAATGCAGTGAACTGTGTGATATACAGATCCATAAAATTTGGGATTGGAAGACATTGACTACGGATTAGAGAAGCGTGTTGGAGAAGGCTAAAACCGCATCTGAGTTTTAATGCCATGGATTAAGTAAGTCAAAATATTATAAGATTCATGTATTTACTTTTAAGGTATGTTAAAATCAATTTTCTTTGTTTTGGCCCCATTCTTTATTATTTCTTTATGATAACCGACTGCTTATCAACTTCGTTGCTATAATTAATTAATAATTTTCGCTTTGATTTCGATTATTAACTGCTCTTAATTATTTATCACTCACTCATCATATGCACTATTTTACTGAACATGTATATTTTTTATTAATCAATTTTGGAAATTTCCATTCGCATTTCTATTTCAACAAATTTTTGTTATATATTTGAATAGCTTTTTAAATAATAATAGAGTTAACGACAAAATTTTATGACGAAAATAAGAATAATAAAACGTGACTCATTATTCAATTTCAATCACCTCACTGACCCTTCGTTTAAAAAGCATACACGACACATTAATTAATGTAATTGTTTGTATATTTATATATATATTCTTTAATTCGCATATGTATCGCATATATATATGGGGAAAAACAAATATGTAGTTACAATTCGATTATTTGTATATTTTGGTAAAAATTGTCCAAATAATATAGGAAAATTTTTATAATCCCATAAATAAATATACATATAATGATATATGATGGATGTGTGTGTGTGTATATTATATAGATTATTGTTTATTATTATTGTTATTATTATTATATTATTTTTTTATTAATCGTCTCTATCTATTGAACAATGATTACAATATTTATCCTATTCGATTATGTTTACACATATATAAAAAAATGTGTATATACAATATAAACACTGATTGTAAAACATTTTCATAATAATACACCGCAACACCGAACATTTTAATAAAATTCAATCACAGGGTATATTAAGCGAATACATGATATGTTCTAATTGAAACACGAACACGAACATATTATTGTATTTTTGAAAAACAACCCAATTTCAGATTAGTTTTATATGACCAAAAATTAATGCAAACACATAATTTAATTTAATTAATTCATTTTGAAAAACACAGTTCTACCATTTTCGATTCTAATTCTTATTTCTTCGGAATGATCCCAAGAATCGTTTAAAAAGTAGCCAATATAAAGCTTTGCACCTTTTCAATTATTTATATTGTTTGTTGTTAGTTTTTCTTGATTTTTTGAATTTTTACTAACTATACCATGTATTTTGTTTTTTTTGTATTGATTTCTAATCCCTAGTTACTGCTTACATATTAGATCTTGTTCACTACAAGCTGTAGCTCTTCTAATGTTGATGCTATCAGGGTGGTGTCGTCAACATATCTGATGTTGTGTTTACAATTTCACCATTAATTCTTATACCATATTGTTCATTGTCAAGTGCTTGGCGGAAAATGTGTTCCGAATATATATAGAATAGAAGCGGTGACAACCCACAACCTTGTCTTATGCATTTGGATTTTGTTATTTAACAATTGACCTTCAATGTTTTTAATGTTACGCATTTTGATTCCAACAAAGATACGAAATAATACGAATATAATTATTGTCAAGTCCGATGTTTTTTTTGTATATAGATCATTATTGCATGTTGACATTTATCGAAAGCTTTTGTGTAATCGATGAAGCAAGAATGCACTTCACAGCCCAGATCTCTAACATCGTTGAAACAAAACTTGAATTGAAAACAATGCCTCACGTATATTCCAAATCCATTGAGAAAGCCGAATTGAGTTTCACTCATATTTATATTAAAGCAATTTCAGGACATGACTCATTAAGCTAATATAGTTCTGTAGTCATTGCATGGTTTTGGTGTTTGCATTTTCGAACCCTATCCAGCATTGGTGGGAGTTTGGTGAGCGATCTAATCGAGAAATAGATCATTGAAGAACATTACCCTAGTAACACTGTCCGTAGTTTGTCCGCAAAATTTCCGCATTATATGTAGTAGTCCGTAGTTTCAATCCAAGGAAATATTCATGGATTGCTTACGGCTGGAATTTTACTTGACCAGCGCAACTCTGTCCATGAATTTTTATAAAAAATGTCCTTGGATTATCCGTATATTTCCTAGGATAATTTCTACGAATTTTCCTTAGATTTATTTCTCGTTGCTATTATTCCACAAAATATTCATATTTTTTGTGAGCAGATCCACGGATTTTGACAAAAATACGTCATGCGACAAGTGCACTAGCTCAAAAAGTTTGCAATAACACGTTGTAACTTGTTGAAACAAAATTTAATGTAATAAATACGTAAGAAATAAATAAAAAGTATGATATTTATATTTTCTTATGCAAAAAATAATTTAATTGTAAAATTTTAAAACTACTGTCTTGAATAATTGGTGAAATAAATTATTAATTTAAAAAACCATGGATATATGTTGGAAATATTACCCTGACCATCCAAAGATTTCAACTAACCTAAATAAAATACTATTATATTAAGTGTAAAATCTATAGACATTCTTTGGACAAATTCCAATTTATCTTTTCCATGGAAAATATGTGGATTTTTTCAACGGAAATTTTTCTCATTTTTCAAAGTACGGCCAAATTGTTACTAGGGTAGGACAACATGAATAGATGTAACCTCTACAGAGGAATTAAAAACAACAGGATGGTTCTAAACCCTTAGAAAATTTGTGGTTAATTGTTACTGCAACATTTCGAGGGTTTTCGGTCGGTATCATCTGAGAATGAAGCGGAAATCCTATCGGAAGATACTTATATAAACTTTGTATGGAAGACAAACGTTGTATGTCAATGAAATAGATGAAGTTTACTGCAAACTTAATCAGTTCAAAGAAGTGAATATGTTTCAACATCAAACAGGTGCTGAAAATGACGCGAAATGTTTCTGTGGCGAGATACCTTGATTTTCATCATAACAACCAAGTAGTATATAGTTGGCCGATCAAAAGAGGGATCCAATTTATTTATATATACAAATCGGAATACTACACACATACTACATCAAATTTATATATAAAAACAATTGAACAGCTTTTTGTGGTGTACCTTTTGGTTAGGTAGAGTTCCACGATAATTTTTCATCATCACGCAAATACAATATATGATTATTGTTTATTTTCCCATCCACAAAAATTTTCTTTCCAAATAATACACAAACCACATCGCCTATAATTAAAACAGGTTAAAAGATTACACACATATTTATTTGATCGTATCCATCGTATTCCATATAAATTTATATTAATATAAAAAAAAAATATAAAACTTTAAATATGTATTCCCTGCGAGTGCATATTAAATCTAAATTCATACGTGCGTGTGTGTGATTGTGTGTGTGTGTTAGTTAGTTAGTTAGTTTCTTTTTAATATAAATATATAAATTGTACTGATAAAAATTTACTTTGCTTTTGCCAAGATTTTATGTATATAAAATAATAATAATAATAATAATATATTAATATTAATATCCACAAGCAACAAGCAAGTGTTGGAATTGAATGTATATAAAGCGAAACGTTGTTTATATGTGATATTTAGTTTTGTTGGGAAAAATACTGTATTGAATCGAGTTATAGCGGCAGTTCTGATTTGATATTTTGTGAGTTAAGTTCGTTTATATAATTTAAAAATAAAAAAAGAAGATATTTTTTTTTTTTTTTTTTTAGTATATGAGAAAAAATTAATAAAAGACTATTAGTTTATTTTATATGATTTAAAAATAAAATTTCCATCGTTCCATATTTTTACGCTGATTTATAAAAATAAATTAAAGAAACATCACTTTTTAAAATTTTTTAATTTTTTGTTTTTCTTTGCAATTTTTAATTAAATTTTGAAAAATTATTAAAATTTATTTTAATTAATTTTTATCTTTTTTTTTTTTTTATGCAAACGTTAACAAAATAGTGATATTTTTGTCTTGTGATAAGTTAGTATACATTTAAATATTAATTATATACTACTATATTTTTTTTTATTCGTATATTTATATATTAATTAAAATAAAATTATTAAATAAATTGATATTAAGTGGTGATTTGTTGTTTGTGTTTGTGTGTATGTCAATATATATATATTGATTGTATGTGTATGTATACAAACTGCATATTTTTTATCATCTATTACTCTAATATTTTTCTGTTTTAATTTTTTCCCACATACACAGTCACACACAGTATCAGCTGATATTCATTTAATATATTTTAAAAAATTTATATCCATCAATTTCCTAAATTAATTTAAAATATTATTTAATTTTTTTTTTTTTGAAATTAAATTGTTGCATAGATAGAAAAAAAAACAATTTTATAATATTTTATACTAAAAATAAAATTATTATTATTTATAACATCATAATTTAATTAACCGGCAACCAAATATGTTACATATATATAAATATGGTATAACTACTGTGTTTATATGTGTATTTTAAATATTATAATTTGTGATGATGGTTATTTTTTCACTCTCCTACTAAAGTGTCTCTAAGTCTAAAGCTTAAATATACATTTTATTTTTTTATTTAAATAAATTAAAAATATCATATGATATATATTTAATGCATGCCACTATTTTTATATAAATGTGTGCATTATTTTATCATATAATATAAATACTTAGTATATAAAAACTATATATGTACTCTATCTAACTAACTATCTATCTATCTATCTAACTAACTATCTTTCTATCTATCTATCTATCTAACTATCTATCTATCTATCTAACTATCTATCTATCTATCTATCTATATATCTATCTATCTATCTATCTATCTATCTATCTATAGTTAGGTCGGTGACTAAATAACAATATATTTAATTTAATTTAAACTAAAATTATATTATATATTTTATTTTAATGTGTATATGTGTTGTGTGGTTGTATCTTTATCTATATATATTTATATATATATTTTAAATAAATATAAATATATATATATGTAATGAAATAAATGTGAACGTGAATATATCGCCATGCAGTCTAGTTATTTAACTATAATATATCATTGTTGCATAATATATATATATACGCATTTTGTGTGTTATAATCGAGCATACATTGCATGAATAATAATAATAATAATAAAATAATATGTATGAATACCGTGGTGCTGTGCGAGCGAGTGCACTTTGTAAACTCTATCTATATGATTGAAATATAATAAATTACAGTGAATATATAAATTTAGTGCAAACTGACGATGACGAAAAATATAATTCATTTATTATAATATTTTGAATAAATTTGCTGCGAAAATATAAATAATTTCATTCCAACAAAATATATTGTATATTAAAATTTAGCTTAACAATAATCGTTGTCTATATAAATATATATTAAATATTTGTTGTGTATTTATTTTCATATTAATTGAATGGTGACGTGATATTATTATAATATATATTATGGATTGATTGAAAGCAATATTTGATTGTATCGCCTTGTATCGATCGTATTGTTTACAATATATATGAACTGTGTGTACATTTGTCGAATGAATTTATATGGAAAAAAAACCTTAGCTTTTTTAAATATATATACCAGGTGTGCCGGTATCAAATGAGCGTTTTTTTGTGAAAATAAAACACTAATTTTAAATCGTTACAAAACTGATTTTATTTCATGTCTGGCAAACAAAATTTCACAAGTGTTTTTTTTGCGGTTTTCCATCTGTCCTTCATTCAATTCATGTGGCACCCATTTTTCACACTTTTGGATCTTTCCCATAGCTTTTAAACGGTCAGAAATTGTTTGTTGTGCAACATTTAACAATTCTGCCATTTGGTTTTGATTCAAAGTGTCATCTTCATCCAATATTGCTTGGAATTTGGCTTCTTCAAATTTTTTTTGGTGGTCTTCCATGTTCATTATTTCTCACATTGAAATCATTTTCTCTGAACCGTTGAAACCATCTTTTGCGTGTTGCTTCTGATAGATCATGATCACCATATGCCTCGACAAACATTCGATGCGACTCTGCAGCACTTTTCTTCAATTGAAAACAAAAATTTAATGCTTGCCGCAAATCATCATTTTCTGGTACAAAATTCGACATTTTTAACACGATGAAAAAAATATGATGTCGTTTGTATAATGACTTGATATATCGCGACATTTGTATCTTGACGCTCACTTCATACCGATACACTTGTATTAGATCCAAATTCCGGTCACTTATTCAACTGCAATTATACAACCTGTTTACGTCTAAAGTGCATTCATTATATTAATATATAATATATTATTTTAACGCATAAATTCATTCTGATTGATTGCGACGCCACATATTAACAATAGATGCGTCTTAAGTTAAAAACAATAATTTAAATTTATTGCAGCATAGTAATAGAATCCAGTAATTTTGGTATCAACACGCTATCAACAAGCCTTTGCATTTTACAAAAAATACAATGCTATTCCCAAAAATTTTAACCGCATTGAATTTAGAACATAAATAGTGTATTTTTCCCTTTGGTAAATTATTTATTTCACATGGCATTTATAGTACACTTTTATTTATTCCTTACAAGAAGAAGAAAAAGACAAAAAAGGTGTTTTCTTACTATAGAAATTAACAAACTTAAAAAAAAAAGGAATACCCGAATTCTTTATTAATTTTTGGTATTTGTTTTTAATTTTTCAATTGTTAATTTTAGTGTGTATTATTATAATTTCTATTTTCAAAATGCGCTATAAAAATAAATACAAATCAATTTAGGGAATGATCGAAATTATGATCCTATGCCCTATATTTATATATATAACTTTTCCGAAACACAATATTTGTAAATAGTTACAAACTATTTCCCATATATATCATTTAATTTTTTACTATTTTGCGTAAATAAAACACGTTTATTATTTATGTACGGACATCATATGCATTATATTCATAACAAGAAGACAGTATATTTTGCTATCTACCCATCTTTCACACAATTTACGTAGTTCCTGTCTGAAGAAGTCGTTGTCTTTTGAAGCGACACATTTGTTAAGCAAATTTTTGATACTTTCTTAAGATGTATTATTAGATGGATTAAATAGTAAAACCGAAGTAATAATCTCTGGTGAATACTGCGGGTGAAATAAAATTTCCCAGTTCTGTCCTTGTAAATAGTTTTTAACGACATTTGCATATCATAAAGTTTGACATTGTCAAGTTGAGAATAATTTTTGTTTTGTCTATTCACCCATTCTGTTCGTTTTTCCATCTCTACCTGCTTCAAACGTATTAGTTATCTCATTGGCAGATATCACCAGTGATAGTTTCATAAGTTTTCAACCATTCATAGTACACAACACTTTTTAGATCTTACCAAATACAGACCATAATCTTATCGGCACCAATATTTTGTTTTGGTTGGGATGGATTTTTTTAAATGAAAATAAAATAATAATGCTGCCCGTAATTGTCCTTTATTTGTTACATCTCTTTCCATTTTCATTACGAATAAAAAAATATGTTGTTCACACTTCAATCAAATGTACTACGTTTTGAAGTTGATAGAAAAGTTTCCAAGAGCATGTAATACCATATTCTACACGTACTATCAGAAGGAAGGCCTACACCATCTATTAGAAAAACGGAACTTACTTTTTCAAATATTCAATAATATTTTTTTTACCTTTTATTATTCGAAAAATAAAAAATATATATAAAATGTCGTGTAAAATAAAATTAATTTATGGGATTTATAATTATTATTCATATTTTAAGAATTTTTTAATAAAAATCTTATTTGAATTCAAAAATTTGCTGATGCTTCCGTTCGTTACCTGTCTTTTTCCAAGCCATTCATCCATATGATAGTCCTCGTGTAAATAGGGAACTTACGTTTAGATAACTCACCCGCTCGGATATAATCGAATGAAACAAACAAAACGATTCAAACCGAAAACATTTTGACTCAGAAAGGTATTTCAAAATGATGATAACATAAGGTGTTCGACGTTGTTAATTATTGATAAAATAGTAAAATTAAAAAAATTTATTATTAATTTATGTTGTTGTTGTTGTTATTAAATTGAATTAAAATAAAATCACATTATTATATTGAGTCTGGCAGAAAAAAAAACATGCAAACTGAATTGCTGCATACACACTTAAAATCTTATCTATATTTTTGTAGAAATTCGAATGTGTCGCTATAAAGTATATTACTTTGGTTTCATGTTATAATTTTGTGCTACCTATAATGTTTAATTTTAATAATTCTGCAGCCGATAATACAATAAAATTTTATCTGATTTATAATATATTTGAATGATATACGAGTACTTAAATTTAATCAACTATAAAATTTATATATAATTATTATAATCAAAGTTGTGACTCATTTCATATGGTCAGAAAAATTAAATTTGCCGAATTAATATATTTATTATCATTATTATACATACCCTAGTAACACTGTCCGTGGTTTGTCCGTAAAATTTCCGCATTATACAATATGTATAGTAGTCCGTAGTTTCAATCCGAGGAAATATCTAAGGATTTCTTACGGAAGTTCGCTAGAATTTTATATGATCAATGCAACCGTGCCCATGGATTTTTATAACAAATGTTCTTGGATTATCCGTATATTTGCGATGATAATTTCTATGGATTCTTCTTAGAATTATTTCTTGTTGCTATCATTCCACAGAATACCCGTAGAATTTATATATTCAAATTTTTTTGTGAGCAGATCCACAGATTTTGACAAAAATATCTCATGCGACAAGTTCACTCGCAACAAACAGTTTGTTATAACAGCGTTGTAACTTGTTGAAACAAAATTTAATGTAATAAATAAATAAAAATGATATAATATTTATATTTTCTTATGCAAAAAAAATAATTTAATTGTTAGATTAAATTAATAAATTCATAGCGCATAATTTTGTAGAAATTTGGCAGATAAAACGCTTACCATAAACAAGAAACAAAAACCGCGGATAAAATTCATGAAATGTCGTACAAAATTCCTCGGAAATGTATCGTTTTGAGTTGTCGGTTGTTTGATAAATTATGAAAATAAGTTAAAAAAAAAGTTAGCATTATATTATATCTAGATAAGTGAAATATTCAAAATTTTAACCAGTGTCTTGGATAATAGGTCAAATAAATAATGAATACAATATCGCGGATATATGATGGAAATATTACACTGACAATCCAAAGGTTGCAATTGACCTAAGCAAAATAATAAGTGGAAAATCTATGGACATTCTTTGGACAAATTCCAATAAATCTTTTCCATGGAAATTATGTGGGTTTTTTACACAAAAATTTTCCTCATTTTTCATAGTACGGACAAATTGTTACTATGATCGATCCATATTTTAACATAAGGAAAACATATTTTGAGAAAAAACTTTTAAAAGGTGGTCTTTTATCGTCGAATTCTTATATAAAATATTGTTTAAACATATGAAAAAGCTATGCGTTAATTATTTACTAATTTTGTATGAAATAATTATATGTTTTTATTATTTTATTGCAACAATATAAAGTAGTACGTGCATTTTATAGTAAGCGATTTGTACTAAAATTCATAATATGTTTCTAACTATTGAAATATCTATACTTATTATATTATTACATTACACATTCTACTGTTGCTCTCTATCTATTCTAATTTTATATATATTTATTTATTTATTTATTTCATTCTGTTAGCAGATGTTGATTAAATTAAATGTTATATGCAGTTATACTAATACAAACACAATATATAACTAACTAAATATTTCTAATTTTAATTGTATGTATTATATATAACCAAAAACTTATCGTATGATAATTATAATTGTGTTATAATTAATAATAAATATCCTCATGTGTATAAAAAAATATTTTTTAACTTTATTATAATTAAATATTTATATTCACAAATTTCGTTTTTTTTTTGGTTTTGCCGCTAATTTTAATAAATATATTATAAAAATTTCATCATTTTCTAAATTTTCGATTTATATATTATTTTATTTTATATATTTCTCTACAATATAAATGTTAAAATTAGATACTTATGCATTTTCTATTTTCCTTTTCATGACTAATGAACTAAATAAAATTCCTTTATTTATTTTCGTTTTTTTTTTTTTTCTATTTTTGCTGTTGTTGTTGTTCGCGTTGTTTATAGTTTTATTTATTTTAATCTAATTTATAATAATATAAAGTGTATCACAACACAATTAAAATAAAATTAATGCAATTACAAATTATAAAAATATTATACTCTCGAGATAGATGCATATGTATAATGCAGCATATGTAATAGCTATTGAGAGTGGCGTGATGTGATATTCTTAGTAACAGAATAATTTCAATTAGTTCATCATTTCTTTAAGTATACACAAAATATATATATATATAGTAATTTTTCTATTGTATGTTGACTTGCTGTGTGCTCTAAAACACACTGTTTTTTTGTTATTATATTGAAAGAAGAAAAAAAACATTTCTCTTTTAATTTTATTCTTTTTTTTTTTTTTGTAATAAATAATATATAAATATAAAAATAGATTATTTACATTACACACATATATTTTTAGAAAATTATATTATATTATTTATTAATATAATAAACGCTAAAAGATTTTATAGACTTTTTATTATATCAACATTTATATTAATAATAATAATAATAATAATAATAATAATAATAATAATAATAATAATAATAATAATAATAATAATAATAATAATAATAATAATAATAATAAACGTTGCGTTTAATGACAATAAAAATTTTCTATAAAATTGTAGTAGATAACTATGAGTATGAACAAGATTTGAAGAAATCTTAGGCTGGTTTTATCTGCTTTATATATAAATTTATAAGCAAATACATCATTTTAAAGTCATGTTATTTCAAATGAATTTAGTAAATTAAAGCCTAAGATATATAACAATATTCATCAATTGATATCTATCTCCAATTATATAAAGCTTATAATTCCATTACTTTTGTAAGAGTGTTGCTTAGTCAATAATGGTGTGTATATAATTTTTGCATAGCATCCAATACACCATACATATATTTTCAAAGATAAATTGACAATAAATTTAAAATTAACTGTATTACCATCATATAATTTTTAAAATAATGTTCAGTACACATATATCAAAAAATATCTTATATATATTTAAATTAATGGAAATGAATCCGGTTAATTTTTCGATTGCATGTACTCTATATATTATAACCATTGCAACGCTAATGTGACAAAATGTTAAAATCCAACTAGAAATAGGAACGGAATTGTGCGTGTTATGTTTGGTTGAAATCGAAATCATATATACTGTCAATATATATATTCAACTCTAACTAACTATATAACTATAAAGCTATAATCAGTTTGAAGCAATAATTGTAAGAAAAACAACCAAAAAATGATTATATAAAAAATCAAATCATATTTGTACACCCCTAATTAGTATCATATAAAAATCTTTTTTAATTATTACATAATTATTTTTCTATATACATTATTTGATTCTGCATTTTTGGATTTGGTCATTAAGCATAGATACAATTTTACCCCACGATTTCCTGTAAATTTTGCTTATGTACGAAGGAAATGGACAAGCGAATTTGAATATGATTACATACACATTTCCATTGATTCCATCATAGAAGTTTTAAAAAAATTACTCTCTTCTTTAATTCCGAAATTGTAATGTATCTAAAATCACTGATTCCATTTCTTTAACATCATCAAACTAAAACCATTTCATAAATTTAAAATTAATACGAGATAGAGAACGTTGTCAATGTCAAAACCAATATTTAAATTTAGAGAACAATCTATTGGGATGGGTAAATATTTTTAAAATTTCATTCAATTTTACCTCATCTGCGATATGTTTAAATTTCTACAGAATTTCTATATAATAAATCATATTAACGCGATTGCAGGGTTCATTTAAAAGTTCATTAGAAATGTCATCTGCAAATTACTATTATAGTAATTAAATAATTAAATGATTAAAATGATATATTGAGTTGATTTAGTTATATACAGTCGTAGATGTATTTCGCTATTGTACATATGGACCCGTTGTTTGGCAACAATTTTAAAGTTTTATTATTGTATTCAAATACTCACAATAATTCTAATCGAAATCAATTGAACAACTACAATAACTATAATAATATATATATTGATATTCCAGTATATATAAATACGATTTAATTATATATAATTTTAAGGCATTATCTATTATCTACGCTATAATGCGGTTTTAATATGATAATAAACTTTAACTTGCATTATCTAGTCTATGAAAATAGAATAGTAAAATTGTCGTTCAACAATGTGTTAATGGATGGAATGTTTTTAGATTAATTGGCCATTTTCTGCTTTGCATATTGTTGTTTTTTCCAGAACATTTTAATCTTTCGCAAAATTACAGGTATTATGGCCTTGATTTCATCACAAATATTCTTTTTCTAATTGCTGGATGGTTCTCGGTTTATAAACCTTTTCTTTTAAATATCCCCGGTGAAATTGAAGGTGGTCAATTGCAATCGCTTCTCAATCGCGAAATAATGCGTTCGACAAATGCTGCTGCTAATGAACTGTTCTTGAATTCTCCATAGACCATTATCCTGCAGTTTTGCTTGTTAACGAACCCATTCAAATTAAAAATGTGCATGATTTTCATTTGCTTTGATTACTGGAAATAAATTGCATAATCAAACCGTTGCTGGTATAGTCTGTTGGCTTTACGTCTTGCACAAGCTGAATTTTAAATGGAAACTTGTGTAATATGTACCAAAAATTCTCTGCAGCTATCTTCGTGATAGCCCAAGTTGTGTCGATCGTCTCCTTATTGCGTTGATGTTTTTACATTTTCCTGAATACTCTCCCGAAAACGTTCAATATTGTCATGCGGGTGCACCGTACGTAGTCTTCCGGCACCAGAATTGTTCGCGTTACTGCTCCTTGTTTCACCTTGAAATATCAACGAAATGCACGCTAATTCCAATACAATGGACCGTATAGATTTGAAAAATAAAGTTCAACGATTTGGGATCGTTGCTTTTCGATTATGTATTGTTCTATTTTAAATTCTCCAAGAGTTCTTTACAAAAATTCTAAAATGAAATTAAACAAAAAAAAATGTTTTAAGTAATTCAAAACACAACGTTCATTTTGCGCCACCCAACGCGTATTATTTAAAAATGCATCGTATATTTCGTGTACGCATATTTTGTATAGGAATGCCATTTTACGATAATACTGGACCCACATTTGATGCCAACGATAATTGTATAGTGAAAATACACCAAAAAACCAATAATTATAATCACAAATGTGTTTCTATTTTAAATTTATGTTTAAAAGCATGACAACTTAAACAACTAAAACATTTTTCACCAAATTATTACAACGAAATTTAAAAACATTTCTATTATTTTTTTTCTGTATTATTTACTCGTATATGATGATTTTTTTGACAAATGGAATATTGTTAACATTAATTTATATGGTCGTTATAGACTTTAAGTTTATATTAAATTTAAATAAGTAACTTTATGTGTATACGGGATTATCTATTCATATTTATAAATAACATATGTATTATAACAAAATGCGAATATATATACAATATTTTTTATCTGGCTTACGTCAATGTAACATATTTGTTTATAACATTCAATGTGCGCCAATTTCTTCTATCACCGATTACAAATTATTCGAAAATATGATATTTTTTCTCAGTATAATTAATTTATGTTATTATATTTTATTTTGAAATCATATATACATACAATATTTAATATATTTATAATTGTAATGTAATAATTTCACGATTCAGATTAAATACAAATAGAATATTATTATTTTTATATATTTTAACATGAATTTGTTTAACAATTTATAACTTTTTAAAAATATTTCGATTGCTTGTGGCTTATCACATTTGTTTTTTATTTTTCAATTTTTTCCGTCTCTATACATTTGTATTTTGTGTACACACATACTCTCTATATAAAGGTTTAAACTTTAGCATTTAGTCTATCTATACTATACACACGTACTGACATACATCTATCTGTCTATCGACTATACTATATAAGTTTATATATAGATATACCCAAAATATTAGTATTTATTATATAATTATATTAATTAAACCTTATCGCTCTCTATTATAAATATATACATAAAAAAATATAGGATTATTTTTATTTAAAATTAAATGAGATAATATACACAAAAAAAATAATACAAATTATTAAATAATATTATGTTATATTATATTCTACAATAAAATATATAAAGTATATTCATAATTAATACACGCATATATAATAATAGATAGGAATAAGAAAGGAAAGTATATATTGATATAAGGCCGTCTCCAAATCCATAGATATTAGAATAAGGTATCATATACACCAAAAAATATACCATACACATATGAATATGTGAATATTATATCTAATCTTATATTTACCTTACAAAAAATTTTATCATAACAAAATTATATTCCAATTTATAATAATTTTATGATTGTAATCTTCTTATGATTACCTTTGGTTTGCATGTACTGCACCTTCTTATTTTTTAATATTTTATTTATTATTTGTATTTATATTGTTACAAATAAATAAATAAATAAATAAATAAATATAGAAAAGACCAAAGATACCATATTATATTATGGATAAAAAGATATATATATATATACAATTAATATTTATCGTTATCATCTATTTCGTATCTATATAGATATTTGTATAATAACTTTTAATTTTGGTATAGTAGTGATTGAGTTCGATTTTATGTATTATAATATTCTTTTTTACATAATTTGTTATCAATCCTCTATATAAAAGAAAATTATATACTTTCCTTTCGATAAATAGTGTTTCAGCTGTGTCCACATATTTTATTTATTTACGCAATTAGTGTTTAAGAATATATATATATCTCGAGTTATTGTTCTCTATCAATACAGCTGTAACAATTTAATTAACATTTACTATATTTATATATTGTTTGTTTTATATACAATCTCTGTCCGATAATAATCCGAAATGGATTAAAAAAAACACTAAAACCATTTTATGTATTCAAAATAGTCTCTGAATCAACTGAAATTGCATCGATTTGCACGTTCAACAACAACGACTAATTTTTTTATTTCTGTTATGTGAACGTGATTTTCGGTTTTCTTTCATGGCCAAATGAAGTTTAGGGAATAAAAATTAGTCGCAGCGGAAATTAAATTAAATGAATATGTGATGTTTAGTTAAAAAATCTGTGATTATAATTATATAATAATTCATGTGAAATTGAAAAAAAATTAACATTGTTTAGATTTTTGACTTCATTAAACGAGATTTTTTGGATTGCCTTCATCTATGGTGACCGCCATTCAGTAATTTTCCGCTTAGTTTCTGGCTCATAATTAAAAGTACCATGTTTCAACACCGCAGTAACAATCGATTTCAAAAAGATTTAATTTGGTTTTTATTATATGTTTTTTCAGCGAATTCAATGATGTCTTTACTCAGTTCAATTCGGTGCAATTTTTGATCATCTGTGTTAATCCATGTGAAACAAACTTTGTATTTAGCTTAATTTTTTCAATTAAAATTCGATGAATTGTTGTTTTATGGGTATACCTAGTTCCATTCCCATGAAGCTGAATGAAATCACGTTCTTTTTCAATGTTTTCTTCACTATAATCACTATACATGGTCGACCTCAATGTTCATCATCACTTTAACATCTTCTCTATACCATCATTGAATATTCGAAACCACTCAAAAACTTTTGTTTTAGATAAATACTTATATCACCGCATAAACGGTTTTAAGCATTTGATATGTTTCTATAGCTGTTTTACCATTTTTCAAAATCAAAATTTAATATATGATATTTGTTTATTTATACATTTTTGGAAAAATGTACAAAAAACGCTGTTACTTTATGTATTGCATTTTCGTTTCAACTGAATGTAATGTAATGAAATTTTCGCAATTTGTTGAGAAGCATTGACAGAATATAATCCCAAAAAAAGGAAACGATGGCTCTGTGTGTTCTAAATACCCATTCCAGTTTATTATGGGACAGAGGTTGTATATAAGTACAACAAAATTTAATTCCATTAATTTATTTTCAATTATAAATTATTTTTTAGTAATTTCTTTATTTGTATTTAATTTAAACTTACATTTTTATGTGGAATTCATAAAGAAATAATTTTTCCTAATGTGAGATTAACATCTAAGCTGTTCTCTATTATATTAATCATATTTAATTTGACGAATAGAACTAAGTCGATTGCATCGAATTTTTTTTTTGTGTTAACTAAAAAACACACAAAATACTTCTTTATTGTCTATACACAATATAACCACTGGTTATAAAAGCTTTAATTGTTATCTCTAACTCTAAACTAAATAATCCATTTAAATTAGCATAATTATATATGACATGTGTGTGTTGTGTGTATATATTTTTATTATATTTTATATCTTTATATATCTCTGTTATAATATTACATTACACAAAAGCATCTCTTATCTCTATATATTATTATAATGTGTATTTACATTTTTTAACATAACTATATATATATTTATGTACATATTAATTAATCTCTATATATGCCTATAATAATAATATTATATATAAATTGAATACAAGGTGTTGCATAAATTAACGCTTGTTAAGTCATATTGATACGATTTTTGTTACGTGTTAGTTTTAATTTTTTGAATTAAAATGGTATATAGTTGTTAATACGCAGATTGTTTGTAGTACGCAAAATGCATATATAAAATGATATTATTCCGGTTGATTATTTAATATTGTTGAATCAGTAATATTACCTAATTGTATATGATGCGAAGCCACATGTAAATCTATATAGTATAGATATTTTCTTGATATACATCGTATAACTTCAGTATGTTAACGGTATGTCTCCTAACTTAAATGTTACATTGTCATGTATTAACAAATACAGAATATAGAAATTTCATTAGCTATACTAATATAGCTGCTACGTATTTTGACATTTAATAGTGCCGAAATAAGCATTTAGCCGTAGCACAATTAGTTTGTGCTAATGAAACTGCTAATATTGCTAATGTTATTATTTCGTGGTTACTCGAATCCACCGATACTGGTATATATTACACAATTTTTTTGTTATATTAAATTTTTTATATGATGTGTTCATAATTTTCTCATCACCCCGTATATTTTGAACAAATAGCAACAATAATAATAATAATAATAACTTATTTTTATTATAATTAATGTAAACAACAACTAAATATATTTATCTATCACAAAATTTATATTGTTGTTTTGCTTTTTAAATCACTTATATAATTTTGGCTAAAAAAACACTTCAAGGACACATACATAATTATATATATATATATATTATGTTATGTATATGTATTATTTGTTTATTATAAAATGAAAAATATGTGTGTTATATATTTCTCTATATACATTTATATGTATGCTGATACTAAATGAATTTAAAAGTCTGATAAACTCAGCTGTGAATAATCGAAAAAATAAAATGAATAACATATATTTTTAAACCTATAAATAAACATTTATTATTTATTTTTTAAATTTGTTGTTTCTTTTTTTTTTTTACTAAAGCGAAGGCTAAATTTTAATGTTACTAACAATAAGTGTATATATATTTATTTATACTAAATTAATATACAAACTAAAATGTAGGTAGAAGAACTTTGAATTTTATACGTTAAAATTGATTTTTTTTTTTCGATTATTCAACAATTGTTTATAATTGTATATAAAAATTGGATTTTATTTTTAAAATAGACACACATTTTTGTAATAATTATAATTATAAATTATATGTGTATAATTGTTAATAATTCTATAATTCCATAATAATTGTAAAAGTGCCGGCCGGTTTATATTTTATATCAAATCAATACCATATAAATTTGCTTGGCATTTTGTAATATTATTCATGTGTAAATATAATTGAGTTTGGTAAATAAGTATATATACGCACGAATACTGATTTGGCGGCAAAGTGATAGAAAATCAAAAGAAATGATTTCTATTTTCTTAAGATTGCCCGATTTTTTATTTGTGGAAAATAAAGTGGAATTTCACACACACACACACACACACACCACACAATGTCCTTCAATGAGAATGTCAACGGAAATGTTGATCATGAAATTTCAGGAAACAAAAAGTCATCCGGTAAGTCTTTGTCGTGTGTAAAAGAAGACACTAAGAATTCAATCAAGGGCGACTGGTGATAAAAATGTTTTTCAGTTTAAAATATCGCTACTTTTTATCTGATAGTTGAAAGTAGAAAAAATTATGAAAAAATAATTGGACGTTCACCTAACGAAATTTTCCGGAAAATCAACTTTTATGAATTATGATATTTTTTTTTTTAATTACTGGCCATAATTTTTTTGTACAGAGAATTTCAAATTATAATCATTTTCTTCCAATCTTTCGTAGAAGATATTACTAAAATCATTTTAGATGTTCAAAAGTTATTACAGATTTTCCGTTTGATGTCCGTGTAATTTTGAATGAAATAATGATACTATGCGTATACTTGAACACCCAATAGTACACGAAATTTATATAGTTTCATTATTTATTACAAAATTTGACTGACATTAAATGGAAAATCTGTAATCTCTACTGAAAATGTAAAATGATTTTAAAAATCTTTTCTACAAAAGCTTTTGTTGCCCGTAATTAAAAAACATGTTAATTTTCCGGAAAATATCGTTAGATGAATGTCGAATTTTTTTTCTTCAGATTTTCATATTTTTGAATTCTTTGTATACTCTTTTACACACATAACGAAAACTTTCCGGATGATTATTAGTTTCCTGAAAATTCACGGTCAACATTTCCGTTAAAATTCTCATTGAAGGACATTGAATACTAATTCTCACCACTGGTTGCCACTGGATTTAATATTATATTTTGATATACATTTTTCAATATTCAATACATTGGTACAATTTTCTATATTTTATACAAGTATTTTTAATCTTAATTTGTTCGGAACACCTTTTTTTTATCAGTTCCCCATAATAAATTGATGAATATACAATATGACTTCTTCAAAAGGTTGTGTATGCGATAAGAAAACATTAAATTTGAGTTTTTTGTCATATCGTAAGCGACAGATAAAACGAATTATATGATGTGAATACCTACAACAAAATTCGAACATTCTTAATTTCGCGTCGTTTTTTTCGTATATGTAAAAAGTTAAGAACATGTTGGTATTTTTAATTCATATATATATTTTGTCGTGTCCCGCTTAATTTAATCAAACCGATTTCATCCGCTAGCGCACGTTGATTATTATTGTTGTTACATATTTATAACTCTATTGCTGTGGAAACGAATAGAAACAGTTTTAAAACCATATCATAATATACGTATTGTTTTATTAAAATAAATTCTTGTTAATCACGTGGCTTATGGATACGATTTTCTTTTTATGCCATCTATATAAAAACAAAATGACAAGACGCCTCTAATATTACACAAAAAAAAAGAAATATATTATATACCTATGGAAATAATTCATTAATTATTTATTCATATTAGATTAATTATATTTTGTTGTGTATATATAAAATAAATATATAAAACGTATGAAATCTGCGTCGGAAAATTTTAAATAAGATTTTAACAAATATTCAACGACGTCAAACTTTTTGAATGTTGTTTACTAACACATATTTTATTCACAATAACAACTAAATTTAGATTATTCAATTATTTTTTATATGAGGCTGTGCAAGCTTATGTGTACGTACATTAAATATTGTTTTTATAAATTAATTCAAATTAATTAATAATATACTAAAGTTTTATTACGATTTTCTGTGTCATAAAGGGTGTCTTTTCCCACGCAAGATTGGAATTTTGTGCCATTTTTCCGGTAATGTGTTGCCAATATAATTTTCGTATTAGCAGAAGAAAATCAATGAGTGATTGTTAAGAAACTAATGCATGCACAACGTTTTTTGGTGCCGTGGTCTGGAGGTACCTTCAGAATTGACCCCTTAGATTATGCGATTTAACGCTGTTGAACTTTTCCTTAAATATTTGTTTTTTAAGTCTAAAGCTTTATGCCAACAAAGCCCGCGCCCACCCATCCCAGGAGCCATTTGAACGCTGTATAAACGAAATTCAGCTACCTTTATGCAAAACAGTCATGGAAAATTTCGAAAAATTTCGAGTGCTTATGTGAAGCCGTGAGGGCCATTTACTCAACATGCTATTCCATACATAATTCTACACTATGTGTATGAATCAATAAAAGATTTACAGTTTTTAATTAAAAACCTGTATTTTCTATCAAAATTACTTCGTTCGTGAATTTTGGGACACCCTTTATTATGGTTTTATTATCTTGTTGTTATAATTTTATGAATTCTTCATTTAAATTACTTTATACATATAAATGTATGTTTTTACAGTGAATATTATGTAATACAAGCAATGCACGATATAAGCGAATACACGAGGACAACCGCCATTGGCAAATGTATAAATTTGTTCGCCCGAACCATCCTTTAGAAGACTTTCAAAATTTCAAAAACATTAATTGCGTATTTTCTTTGTTACACAAGTATACAACTTTTGTGTTTCTTTAAAAAAAAATAGGATTTCGTGCACTGATATTAAACACTTCCATATGAAAAGTTATACACCAAAATTAATCAAAAAGATAATCTGTTCATGTTGATAATGCACCATTATAGATTACAACGTAAAAACATGAGTAAAACAATTTAAAATAGGTCGTACAAGAATAGAAAATGAACATTGTTCAGGAAGACCAATAACAGCCACTACTATTTCAAATATATTTTGCAGCTACACATGCTGTCTGCCAGATGGTTGCCGTTTTTATTCAATTTGTCACAAAAGATAATTTGTTGGACACTTTGTGAGGAGCTATTAGTGATCTTTAAGGGTGATCCAAATGAATAGTTACACCGATTCAACACTGTTAATGAAATACGGATCCATCACTACATATACCAAAAACCAAACAACAATCAAAACAATGGACAAAAAACTCTAATATCAACAGGAAAGATTATGGCGTCTGGTTTTTTTGGGATATACGTGGAATAATAATAATAATATTCATCGATTATTTGCAAAAAGAAAAAACAATCAATAATGAATTTTATTGTGTATTATTGAATCGATTTGGAGCGATGTAAAAAATACTTACAATCTGCAATTTTAACTGAACGAAAAATGGAAGAATTACGATACGAAATTGCTACACATCCAGCGTATACAGTCCAGATTCAGATCCCATAGTGACTATTTCTTGTTTCCAAATTTAAAAAAAAAAATTTCGTCAAATGATGAGGTTATTGCTGAAAATGAAGCATTATTCGAAGGTCTTGATAAATCGTATATCATAGATGAAATCAAAAAAACTTGATAGTCGTTTGATGAAGTCTATATTGAGTTGGGTGAAAACTGTGTTGAAAAATGAATAATAAAACTGTGTTTTCTTTGTTATAGTTAGCTTCCTTTTGCGATTGTCCTCGTATTGCATTCAATCTAATATATCACAGCACGTTCAATTAATTTATTAATAAATATACAATTTTCCATAATCACTAGTTAAAATTACGAAAAATATATCAATGATCTGTACTATTGTACATAGCTTTTCGAAGTATTAACATAATTATCTAAAAAAAGAAAGTGATTTGTTAATCTTCTGACGGCTGATCTAAGGCCAATTGGCATTATGGGGTGATGGTCATATATATACTAATAGTTGATGAACACTTATATGTGTGTTCGTAAAATTCACGACAATGTATCACTTTTCTAGAAGGAAAAGTTCAATTTTACTTAAAATCTATATTTGTGGATACTGTGACTATATAAATAGTGTTGTAATTATTAAATTATAATGGACTTCCACTAAGAAATTTTCGTAAAAAGTCATTAATAATATTTATTCCATATATAGCAATTATGTGTACATAGACTTTATATTGATTCATTTTACATTCTGCACACTTAATTGAATTCAAATGAATATTAAAATTCTCTCCTTAGCTTAATTATATATCTTATCATCACAATATTTTAATAATACGACATTTTTATTTTGTTGTGCTATTTTAAATATGATAAAAGAAGCAAAATATTATAATTCTCAATGCGCTAGCAATATATTCGCATAAGCTATTATAAAAATTTATAGAAACACTCAGTCTTTTATTTATATTTTTTTTTTATTCTGAATAAAAAATGAATATCAATAATATACGTATATATTTATTTTTATATGCAATCATTATTTACTATACGTGGACGTGCTGTGCTATAAAATTCAAAACTCTATTTAATCTGCATATAATAAAATAGAATAATAAGTGTTTAGCGTTTCGCGCATGGTACATAAATACACTGCGATTATCACTCGTTCGTTCCTATATATATATAACATGATATGCATAAAAATAAAAAAACTCATATTAATTTTATATATTATTAAGTGAATTAAACGAATTGTGTGTGTGTGTGTGTGCGTGTGTGTGAGTAAGCTGCCTTTTTTTAAAATTTTTTTATTTTTGATAATAATTATCTAATACTAAGGCATAATATTTGTTCATATAGTATAAAATAGAGAAAGGTTATTGACACCATTTGTATACATTTTATACATTTTATATTGTATATATAGAAAAAAAAAAAAATTGTTTAAACTCATAAATTTTTAACTCCTACAGTATTCGGAATATTGTGGTATATTAATTTAAGTAAAAAAAAAAAATAAAAATTAATTTCTTTATTTAAAAAATAAATAGGTTTCATTATTTTTAAAGTGCGATATAAATATATATACACACACAGGATGTATTGAAGGCGATACATAATAGACAACCCTAGTAACAATTTGTCCGTACTTTGAAAAATGAGGAAAATTTCAGTGGAAAAATCCACATATTTTCCATGGAAAAGATATATTGGAATTTATCCAAAGAATGTCCATAGATTTTCCACTTAATATAATAGTATTTTATTTAGGTCAATCGAAATCTTTGGATTGTCAGGGTAATATGTCCAACATCAATCGGGACGGCTTTGTATTCATAATTTATTTCACCAATTATTCAAGACAGTGGGTCCAATTTTGTATATTTCGCTTATTAAGATATAATCCTCACTCTTTAATTTATTTTCATAATTTTTAAAACAAATCGATGTATTTGCTAGGAATTTTGTAAAACTTTTCATGGATTTTATCCACGGTTTCTTGTTATTGTTAATAACAAAAAAAAAATGCAAACTCGATGAATTTTTGCCAGCGTTCGGACAACATATTCATTCTATGCTCATAGAACTTCTGGTCTATCGTGTGAAAAAATGAATCAAACCATGATTTGGCATCATAGTCATGAGAAAATTTATTCTGTTAATACGGACAATTCAATGATATTACTTGCTAAAATACATGTACAATCCAAAGATATTTTTGTGAAAATCCGTGGATCACAAAAAATTTTATTATTTTAAATATAAATTCTATGGATATTCTGTGGTATAATAGTAACGAGAAATACTTCCAAGGAGAATCCGTAGAAATTATCATACGAAATATACGGATAATCCAAGGAAATTTTTTATAAAATTCCATGTACAAGGTTGCTATTGGAATAAGAGATTTCTCTCATAACTTATATATTGAAATTAAATTAATATAATTGAAACAAAATTACATGAATTAAACCAAAGCTATCTCACCTTTCATTTAAACACTCCGCACAAACAATATTTTTTAATTATATGCCAAGTAATATATTGGCGATAAAATTTATTTATATATAAAATGAGGAGAATATCCTTGATTCTAATAACGGCATAACCAGCCGCATTTTATTTCATATATATATTTTGTCACCAATATTTTTGATAAATTTTTATATGAAATATATAGGTCCACACCGAAATTCGATTAAAAAATAAATACTAGAAAGTTTTAAAATAACAATCAAATCCTTACAGATTAAATTTTAAACCTAAGAAGTTTCACAGTATTGGTGCCGAACCGAAAACTTCGCGGGTTTAAAACACCGAAAATATAAACTCAACACTCCATATACAAGTGGTGTGCCGTATTTTATCAATACCAATTATAACACCATTTTGATTTTAAAATACATTAACACAATTTTGTAAACGTAATTTTATAATATTTTCTATTTTCGGTTGTCGAAGTTCTTTAAATCTTCGATGGTTTAAAATACAATTTTAATCCTAAAATAATAATATTATTACTTAAAAATAATACCAAAATAGTTTACAATATTGTACAAATATGAATTAAGTATGAAAATTAATCTCAAATGGTTTAAAAATCCACATAATTTTCGTTCTGTTTATTATTTAATATTTCTTTTAGTTTTGTAAAAAGCGAATAAAAACTAATTTCGGTTTATGGATTAGTCCAAAATTTTCAACCGTGTATAGCTTTGATAAAAAAACCTATAAATATTTATCATTTTTATTAACAATGAAATATGAATAATCTTTGACTTATTGTTGACCACAATTCATTTATATTAATACACCCTGTGTACATATATTTTATAATTCATATAAATAAAATATATAATACAAATGTTTGTAATGTTTTAAAAAAAAATAATAAAACTCATCATCATTATAAGTTGTTTATATTTGTACGTTGCGTTTCATATAAATTTATTAAAATATTAATTTTATAATTTGCGATAACAAATTGGAATAATAAAAATAAAGTTTCTATACATCAGACGCTGCTCTATTGATAAAAATTGTTTATTTGAATTTCAACGTTCTGCGTTTACTAATTGTTTTTAATCTACTACTAAATATTCTAAATATAATTAGTATATTTAATATATATATATATATGTGTTTGTAAACGTTTATATGCGTACAATATAATTATAGAAATAAATTTTTATATATCTCCATATTGTGCATTTACAATATAGTAATTTAAATGTAATTTAATAACTATCCGATAAACATATAATAATAAAAATAATAATAATTATTATTATTATTATAATTTGTGTTTGTTATTTGTATTATTATTTTAATGACTATAATATTATCATTTACGAGTATATTGAGTGTATTGTATGTATATATAATCAATCTGTAAGTTCATTAAACTCATACATTGGATATGATTGGGAAATTATAAAAGTTGCAACACTATCTAATAATAAATATTATAATTAATGTTATAAATAAATACATGTGCATAATTACTCGTATATTAAAAGTGCATCTTTCATATTTACTAATAAATTTGTTTGAAGGTAAAAATATGAAATTTTCGTTATTGCATTTACCGGAAATTTTACTTATTAAATTTCAAAGAATATGCTGAAAATTATATCGTTTACAATTTTAACGTAGTTGGGCACTCATTCAAGTAGAATTCATAATGTGTCTGCAGAAAAGAAAATTTACATGAGAATATTTCATCTGAACAAATTTGTCTATATGCATTGAAAAATCTATTCAAAACTACGATTCTATATAAAAATCAAATGGTAGTAAATGCACAACATATATGGGCCATAACCAAAATCAAGAGGAAAATACGCATTACAATGTTTCGATCGTATATATAAAGATACTTAGCAGAAGCAGCAGTTTGTCGGCCAATCTGAGAAACAAAAAATCTGGAGAATCAGAATCAATATAGAGAAGTGATCGCAATAAATTAATTATATACAGGTGTTGTCAAGTGCGGCAGATTACGATAGGTTGGACATGTTACAAGAATGAACCAGGATAGATTATTATCGTAAAGTGATTATACAACGCAGAAACATAATAGAAACACAAGGTTCTGGAAGACCATTGAAAAGGTGTGGATGTATGTTTGTATAGAGGAGGTCACAAAGATACTGACCATTGGAAATTGTCTAATCGGGCACTTATGCGGAATCAGCTAAAAGCCGCATGGTATGTTATAGAGCTGATAACTGAATTATATTATATCGTTTATATATAAATATACATATACCATTTATGACATATAACTTGCTTTATCTATTAGAGAACGTGTATATGAGTAGCAGTGGCGGTTATTAAATTCGATGAATAGGCTACTTTATTGTGGAAATATATGTAAAACTATGGAAATTGTGGAGAAAAAAAATGACCTATTATAAATTCACTTGATAATAGCGACTTTTATTAATAGTATTGAAATTTAAAACTATAATTTTATTATTGATTGTTGAAAACTTAAACAAATTTCTATATAATATATCCAGAAAAAATTTTTAAAATCGATGTTAGTCAATTAATTAAAAAAATTAAATAATTTTATATAAAATAAATGCAATGGTATAGAATATAGAAAAAAATACACACAGTAACATATATTTATATCGATCGGAAAATATATATTAGTAGGCTACCTTGCTACCGCACAGTTTGCTTATAGTTTTACTTTTCCAGAACATATTATAGCTTCTTCAAATGTTTTAATAATAAACGATTATTTTTAATTATTACCATACATTTTAAATTCCGGTTCCATTTTAAAATTTCGAATGTTTTTTATTGTTAATATAATATAGTATCTTTTTAGTTTACCCAATTCGAATCGGTAATTAAAAAAATTCTAATGCTTGAATGGAATTGTTTTGATTTGATTAAATTAAAAATTCTGGATTAATATTATTTTTATTTTTTATGTTTAATGTTTATTTGAAGAAAAAATTTGAGCAGTTTTACACATTTCCGCATGCATACAGTACCAAATAACATTTATGTTGATTTTAAAAGAAAATACATAAACTAGAATAATTATATAAAATTCATAGAGAAAAACTCAGATTCAAAATAATATATTATACACAAAATAGTACGATTATAGGGTACCTACATATATATATATATATATTATCATTTGTTTACAAAACAATTTTAGTTAGTTAGTTCTACTAACGATGCAATATTTACTATATCTAACTAAATTATCTATTTAATACCATATTCAATTCTACAGCTTTAGTATTAATATGTGGAAAATATCGTTTGTAGTGGTATAATAACGTATAGTATGTTTTCATAATATAAATTGCAATATATTTATATATTACTCGTTGTTCACACTAAAATATTGAATAAATATTTACCAATTTGTGTTTATGAATTTTATAATGTTTTAAAAAATTAATTACATGCAACACAAAATGAGTGCACTCATTCTCGAGTACAACTATAAAATTTAATAGATATCGTAAAATAATAAATTTTTTTAACATTATGTAAATTGTTTAAATATTAAATTATTATTATTATTAAATTTTTCTTATACTATTTTAATTATAAATTATAGAAATTCCGGATATATATTGCCATAAGTAAAAATTGGTATATCCGAATTTGTATCTTTATCTATAGATAGTTGCTATTTAACGTTGCACTAACATTCTAAAATGCTTATTTTATTTAACTAAAATGAATTTTTTTCGGAACCGCCGCGCGGTTAGTTTAACCAACCATCTCTGATATATCATCATAATAATTACGCATGCCGCACTTACTTTCATTTGTGTAACGCTACTGTAATTCAGATAAACAATTAAAAAATAAAAGTCAAGCTTTAAAAAATAAGTAAACATTATTAATTTTTTTTTTCCTTTTTTTTTATAATAATTTAATCTTTTTGTTTACAAGATAAGACAAAATAAAATACACTGACTGTTGTTTTTCGTATACGTATTCTCTATTATTTATATGTACACAGAGTGTCAAAGAATTTTTAAAACTATATGGCCGTTTAAAATGACATAGAAACAAGTTACTATTATTGGTTTTTTTTATTAAAAACCATCTCCGGAACACAGTTATTACAGCAATTTAATTCTATATGTCTGTTCCAAAGTTCCCTTTGCACGCAACGAAGGTGTTTCTATATGTTGGGCCATTTAATTTCATTTTAAGTTTTAGGAGTAAAGAATTCGATAATAAAAAAAACATACAAACTGTTTTCATTTATTCCCGCATATGACTATCAAACGCTTCAATATAATTTTAATAATTTAGTAATTGTTTCTGAGCCTCTTTTACCAAGTTTTCCGTTAAATTAAATTACATCTTTTTAAATCTTTTTAATATAATTCAACAGGTAAATAATGTACTTCTCATCCGTATTATTTAAAGTTAGTTTAACAAATATCGATAACATTTGATTGTTAACCAATCGGTCGACGAGGTCTTCTATCACATAATGACGTGAGCAGTCTAAAAACTTAATTGACAAACTGTGTGTATGTATATTTTTAGAAACAATTGGCCTATTTCTTTAATATTTTGTGTGATAAAATGAAAAAACGAAGAAAAAAAAAACGAAAAAAACAAAATTAAATAAATAATAATGTTAAGATTAAGATTCTTCAACTCTATCTTAGTGTGCAAACAAATATTCTTATTTTATTACTTTAATTTTTTTTTGATTTTGTTAATTTGTATAACTTACTACTATACAATATACTATGAAATAAGTTACATGTTTTATTGTATGCAGTTTTAATGTACACAGAAAATAATAATAGTATAACATATATGTAGAACTGCCATATATTTAACAGCAGCCTGATAACAATTTTCTTAATATATATTTTTATTTATACTGTTTTTTTTATTGTTTATCTTCCCGTCCATTAACACATTTTAATCTTTATTTTGAATAATAAAATTATTGTCTACTGTACAATTATTATTAATATAATTATTATTACTATTATTTCACATATTATATAAAATTCTAAGTTCATTTTTCCACGTAAATATATTAATAAATTCATTAGTGCGGTGTGTTTAAAGTGATTTGTCAATACATAACTATTCTATTTAATTAACCATCAAAATATTAGTCTATTTTGCTATACTAACGTATTACTTTATTTATAAGCAATATACAATATACAAATTTCAAATGTGACTTAAAGTCACCGACCCGACAAGGCGCCAGACAAAAATAAGCTATTATATGTATGAAATGTATAGCTCTATCTCGTTACGTATCTATCTTACGGCGTCGTTATTGGCCAACTTAATGTTATATGATTAAAAACTGCATATATTCGTACTAAACTATTAATATTAATAACTAGTTTTACAATAGGTTTCTATTTTCATAAAAATTATATTAGCTTGTTTTACCGGATTCATATTTTTATGCATATTATTAACTATATTATCCAATTTGATTGTGTTCTGTGTATAAATACATGGTGAATGTGTACACTGTTATGCGAAATGCATAGACAGTCGTACAGTATATTATTTAAGCATACATAATAACATAGGCAAATAAGTAATATTACTCTGCGAAAAGTCTCATTCATCACAACGGATATTATCTGAGAAAATTAATTTTTTGCATTATTATTTACTTGACATTGATACACTTTTATACGAAAAATCTTTAACCGATTCAATAAAAATATTAAATTTATACATATTAAACAACTACTTTTTCTATATATAATTTTCTGTATATTTGTACAGATAATTATTCTATTAAATGTATATAATAAATATCCTTAAAATTCTGTTATTTTATAACATAAAATAAATATATTTTCATAATGAATTAATTTTATATAATCGAAAAAATATTATTTTTAAATTTAAATGACAGTTCACTTTACAAGCATTGAATACTATTAAATAGATTTTATATAAATAGATTACTGCAATTTGATGATAATTTATTATTAAATTTTTTATCATATTATATTCTAATGAATAAGAAATAGTTTTGAAGTATAAAACGACCGATTAATAACACTTCTTTTTATTCATGCGAATTTTACAGTTCACCAGTCAATACCATGTGTAAGTCTGAACTTTTTCATAAATTTTCTCAGCAAACAGACGAAATAGAAAAATGAATACAACAAAGCCGGTGAAAGGTTGAACAAAACTAGTTTACCATATATTCTGATGTTGAAAGTGTTTAATAATAAGGGATTATATATATAAAAGCATTTTACCGCATTGTTCTGCCGAATAGGAAAACTGCCCTATGGCGTAAAATCCAACAATTTCATGGAGAACAGTTTATATAATCTCATTTTCTATAGATACACACAAAATTTGTTTAACATATGACACAATAGAATTATTAAACAATGGTATTTTTTGGTTGCTTAAAATCCCAGTACCCTCAAAATATTCAGATTATAGAAATATTCAATATCATAATATATGAACTATAGAACCGGTTTCAATTTTCCTATTTTTAGGAATCTACTCAAAAAATTCACGTCGTTTTTCATATCGGTTCATGAAATTGAAAAGTGAAAATTCTTACACTTGTAGCGGTTCGCAGTGACAGAAAAGGTATAAAAAAAATAATTTTAAAATTAATAAAACAATTTTCTCTTACAAAACAAAAATATTGACACCGTACGACCACGACGTCTTCATAATTGAATAGTTTATCATTTATATATTCACATTACGATACGGATACGTGTATTAATCAATAAAATCTAAATTTAATTCTATTTATATTACAATAATAAAAATAATAATAAATTATTGTTTTCATTTTTGTTGTTTCGTTATATTTATACAATGTAATAGAATTTAAATTTATCTACTCGTAGTTGGTTTTAAAAAATCTTTATTTATATAAAATAATAGAAGAAAAAATAAATAAGACGTGACACAATTTCATTTTTAGAATATCAAAATAATTCTCTATACGTAATACCAGTGTACAATGTATACACATCTGTATTCACACAATATTCTATACAATTTGAAAATGGAATTTTATTCTTTTTAAAAAAATATAATAAAATCATGTAAAATATATATAATACGTTTATTTTTTAAGTATTTAAATACATAATAATAATAATAATAATAATAAAATAATAATAATAATAATAAATAAAATTTAATATTGTGTATATAAATTTGTTACTATAATTTATAAAATGTATATTTAAAAAAAATTTTCAAAATTTTACCAAAATTTGTTTCCGTTAAGAAAATGATATGCGTGTTATGTATGGGGGTTATGCCGGAAAACTTCCATTTTAATATACATACTATTATTATTATTATTATTACATAGTGATTTTAATATCTATAATTACGATTTATTATTTAGCCATTAATATACGCGGCAGTAAATCCACTGCAGTTATGAAAATATTTCCACATTACTAATAATATTGCTTATAAATATATTCGTATTTAATTTTATGTGCCATTCAATCAAATCATTTTCTTTGTCTTAAAATATATAAATAAAAATACAGGTATCCCTTGAATTATACGATATAGTTACGTAAAGCACTTATTCAAAACCGCGCAAAATTTTAGGGAAAATTTATACAGAGTTTTATTTACATCGAACCAGATCCGATAGAAATAAAGTTTGTATCAAAGCTTTAATCATATAATTTATTTTACCATAGTAATTTTTTTCCTTCAAATAATTAATTTCTTTAAAGTACCGGAAGCAAATGTGGAGCAATGTAGCTTCAACGTATATATAGTAAAATAAAATCAACATAATTAATTCATAATTTTTTCATTTATATTAATTTAAAATCTGAAATCGGTACGGTGTTATATATAAATAAGCAATTACAAAGCTAATAATAATCGACAATTCATTTCCAAACTGTTTTTCTGGTGCTAATTTGATCAAAATTAGATAAGAATTTACCAAATTCCAATGATTCCAGAATTTGGTTCATAAAACTACCGTGCAAGTTTCGATTTCATAGAAATTCAGTAAAAATTATTAATTTAATCGCACGTAACATCGACATTATAGCTCGGTAGCGCAGTTGCATAAGCGCTGATATATATATATATATATATTATATATATTAATCATGAAATATAGCGGGTTCAAATCCGCTATTTTTCATAGGAAATTTTTCGGTATTTATTTTAATACTAAAAATTTTTCTGCTGGGTGACCATTTGTTCGTTGATGGAATAAAAAAGAAAAACGGATATCTTTGAAAATATGGTGTTGGACGCTATTTAAAGATTAACAATGTCTGCACACACATAACTATGGGCTAATCACCCATATAAAAATAATAGTATTATGAAAACATCTATCTTTCGATAATTACAGTACAGTACAGTACACAATTGGTAAATTGTTATATACTCCCATGCGGAGTAATTTACCAACTTGGTTGTAATGAAAGGTTTATAAGATGACATAAAAGCTCCACTAGGAGCAAAATATGAGTTAAAAAAAAAAAAAAAAAAAAAAAAACATCGACATACTAAATTTGATCAAAATTGGTTAAGAATTGACCTAGTTTTAATGTGTACAGGAAAACTATTTTTAAGTATAATATAATTTTTCACATATTCCTTATTATATCAGTTCAATATTATCAAATACCTAAAGCTGCGTCTTCAATTTTTCATTAATCTGTAGACGAAGAAATTACGATATTATATAAGACAGTGGCGAAGGCTGAGAAATAACATTTAGTTCTCAATATCTCTATATTTTTCTTATAACTTAGGTGAAATTAAACTAAATTATGAAAAAATAAATAAGACGTGACACGGAGTGTTCACCTAATTAAATTTCCCGGAAAATTGACTTTTAGGAATTAACATCTTTTTTAATTACGGACCACAATTTTAACGGATTTCTATTTTTGCTTACAGCATTGCAAATTATAGTCAATTTCCAATCTTACACAGCATAGATTTTTAAAATAGATTTACGCGTTCAAAGCCAATATCCGATTATACAATGGATAGCAGAGACATTTTTTAAGAAATTTGTGGTACTGTATAAAGTTGACAACCGAACAAAAAATGTATACAATACCATTATTTCATACACAATTTCAATGACATCAAATGAAAATATCTTCATATCGGTCATCGCTTTTGAACGTGTGAATCGATTTTAAAAATCTCTTCTATGAAAGATTGACAATTGATTATAATTGTGATTCTACAAAACTTTAAATCCGTTAAAACTATGGTCCGCAATTAAAAAAGATGATAATTCATAAAAGTCGATTTTCCGGAAAATTTAGTAAGTGGACATTCCAATATTTTTTTTTCATAATGCGTAGTCTACTTCAACTCGTCTACTAGAGAAATATAGTTTCTATTTTTAACGCGTCGCCCCTGATATAAGAGTCTTTATTTAATTAACTATATATATTATATTTAAGACTGTATATATAGCTCCTGCTTACGGTACAATATATTAAAAGTTTTCAAGAATTTCTTATCGATGTTGTAACTAATAAAAACCAAAGCTTTCAAATGGGGTTTATTATATGAATCTATCTTTTCTATATGTAGTTGTAAAGATATTCATTGTTATTAAAGTAGAGAAATCGCATTTATTCGAGAGAGTGCTTCAAATTTATGATCGCATTAAATTCCAAACACCGGACAATTCAGGTGCAAGTGCAAGTGTACTCATAAAGGACATCACTTATTATAGTATTTAGATAAACATACAAAAAACACTTTTCAGCATAAATATTGGTATTAATTAAATAATTTGTATTGTGCATGGTATATAGCGAATGAAGTTATAATACTTTTTTTTTGATTCACTAGCTCATTCCCTAGCTCATCTGAATAATTTTGGGCATTATTAAAATTTTACATAATATATGTATATAGTGAGTTCGTTTTCGCTGATCAGATCAATTGAATTGCTGAAAATGATTATATTTTGCATTTGTTATCTACATTTAAGATTAAATAAATTGTATTTCTTGTGTCCTTTTTCCAAACACGTCGATCACTTTATTTTATTCGACGATTATTGGTGAAATTATTTAGATCAATTGTTGTAAATTTTTAAATTTATGATTTGTATATAGAAAAAATTGATAAGAAATGGAAATAAAATCATTGCTGTGTACTAATAGAAATAGCAATTAAATGTAATTTAGTGTATAATATTCAGAGTTGACATCGAGGAACAATGAAATTTTGCGTTCGTTTTCTACACAGATTTATTTATGTTACTTATCCGAAAACAGATTGCTAAATCTATTCAGCAAGATAACGAACTCACCAATAGAGAACGATACATTTTTAGAACACTGTTCAAAAAATATCAACCATATCTTTATCGACACCCTGTTCTATAGAATGTCGTGTGTGTATACATTATTTTTTGCGTAGTTATGAAAAACAAAACAACAAAAATTATTTAAATTTATCACATTACTGCATACATATATATACCATATATATACCATACATATACCATACATACATTATACATATACATATTTACGCCGCACATATATACAACAAAATAATATCCTAATAAAAAAAAAATATTATTAAATAAAAAATAATAAAAATGAAAAACAAAAAGCAATAATAATAAATTTTATTTATTTTTCTAGTGCCAGAGAGACATTAATTTATTAACAAGTTGAACAACAATTATATATATATATACAATACAAAACAACAACAACAACAACAACATCAACAACAACAACAAAAATACATAAAACGCATATATTCTTCTATATAAATATCTACGTGCCGTAGTGTAACGTACATAGTATATAGTAATATATATTAATTACAAATAATAATATAATCCTCTTCCATATACAAAATATATTTTTCAAATACTACTGAATATAAATTCTATAAATGTATTCGGTTGAATTTTATTCTGAAATGGGACAAATTGGTCAAGATGTAAGTAAACGATACAACAAATTAATAATTTTATATGTTTAATTAAATATTTTATATAAAATACAAAATATATATATATATAATAATAACATTGTGTGTGTGTGTGTGTGTGTGTTTGTGTGCAAATTAGGACAGTCTAAAAAATAAAACAATAATAAAATATAATATAGTTATTATTTACAAACAAAAATAAATACGCCGCGAATTTTTATATCAATAGCAAACTATTTTTTTTTCACAACATTTGTTTCCATATGTTCAATATACGCAGAGCAATTTTTACTATAAACAAAAATATATATAGAATAGATAAAGTATAGATAAAAATTTAAAAATAATTAAGATAAATTATTAGATAAAAATTTAAAATAGAAATCTGGAAATAATTTATAAAGTTGTAATACTGAAAAATGAACAAAAATATATCATATACAAATAATGGTAATTAAAAACATTTGCTATTCCCCTATACAGTGAATATTGTATATACAAACGATACACTATCTAAAAGTGAATATTGTATTCAATCCATAATATTATAACATCACATTCAGTAAACCTCTTCTCGCAAGCACTCTAAATTGTGTACAAATACCTAAAGTTCTTAAAAAAAGAAGATTCTACACCCAAAACACATTTCTGCAAGGATTCTCAATTGAGATATAAACCTGTCCTCATGTGAGGTCTACATGCAATAATGATACCAAATGATGGTTTAAAAAAAAGTCTATTATTACTATCACTTTTTTCAACTTCTTCAATATCAATTCTCATAATCATCTTCAGATCCACACAAAAACTAGCCGTTAAATCTGATGGATCGTATTGCAATTCTTCAGTTGCTTTCTTCTCGCACATATAAAATTCTAATTCAAATTCTAATATATCATTTGGCCATATTTCTTTATTATTAGATGACAGTGTTACAAATTATGTCTTAAAACTGTTTATATGTAAATATTTCTTCTTGGAATTATGAAATTAACAAATCTCAGCGAAAGAACCCTATTGATTCCAGTGACGAAGCCTGAGACATAGCATTCAGTTTTCAATATCATTATATTTGGTTATATATAACCTGGTTGAAATTAGACTGAATTATGTAAAAAAAATTTGGGTGTTTATCGACCTCAATTTTCCGGAAAATTGATTTTTAAGAATTATAATCATTTTCAATTACGCGCTATATACAATAGTTTTAACGTACTTCTATTTTTATATACAGAATTGTAAATTATAATCAATTTCCAATCTTTCATAGAAGAGATTTTTAAAACCGGTTCACAAGTTCAAAAGATTTGACTGATTTTCCAATCGATGGAACAGAAAATTTAAAGAAATTTGTTTCATATAAAATTTCACTGATATTGTATAAAACAGAAAATCGGTCATATCTTTTGAAGGCCGTGAATCGATTTTAAAAATTACTTCTATTAAAGATTGGAAATTGATTATAATTTGTAATTTTGCATACGAAACTGGTAATTCGTTAAAACTATGGCCACTAATTCAAAAGATGATAATTCTTAAAAATCGATTTTACGGAAAAATTAGTAATTATTAATTAGCACATTCAAATTTTTTTCATAATGTATTGTCTATTTTATACTTTGCTACCACAAAAATATAAGAATATCTGAAAACATTTTTTCCGGCTTTATCACTGCTTGATGCAAATAAAAAATGGGTCCATAAATGGATGTTGTCCTTATAAGAGATCCAATCATTTTTTAAACGGCTAAAGTACATTACCATAAATTCAGAATATATAATATATTGTGATAATATTAAAAAATAACGGAATTTTACCAACTGTCCGTATTTGAGGACAAATTCAGGCAGAGGTTAATAAGAAAATTAATACTATTATATATTATATAAAAAAGCAACGTTTTCGGTTAAATAACGATTTCAAAAATATTGTTGAAAATATTGTTTCGTATATAGGTTTTTAACTTCAAATGTTCCAATTCAAATTCAGGATTTTAAAAATCAAATTCAGAATGTTCCAAATCAAATTCAGAAGTTCAATGAAATCATGCATTACCTCTTTTCCTATTGTAAAATTTTATTTTATTTTACCCGCACACGCATTATAATTCGTGTATGTATAAAATTAAAAAAAAAACATTTTCGAACAAATTATGGAATCAGAAGGAGTGCATTTAAGTTTAATTGAAACGAAAATTTTATGCAGTTAATTTTACGCATCATATTTTCCTTGGGCACAAGGAAAAATTATATTTATTGACGAAACTGGTTTTAATTTGTCATATGTGTCCAACGAAAGTACTATCCACAGCAAACACATATGGATACGTCACACTTAGTTTTTTCTAAAACTAACTTCAAAGCTCGAGAAATATTGACGGATTCTCTAAGTAGCCAGTATTTAGTTAGTATAATTACAGAATCAGTGAGAACCATCACTCCTCCTGTTGATTGTACTAATCATTTCCTAGATATAATTAAAGTTATTTTATTTTTCATTAATTCAATTCATTAAATTATAACTTTTTTTCCCCTATTTTTTCAACTGTTTATTAATAAATTGTGAATTTGATTTGGATAATTCTGTATTTGATTTTTATGGAAAAGTCTGAATTTGAAGTTAAAAATCTATATCCAACATTCTCTGTATTTATATTAAAAGAAATGCTAATGGGTAAAAGACTATGTGACTATATTATTACATTTAGCTGTGAAAATTTTCAAGATTCTGTTTATTGTGTACAATACTTCGGAATACGAATTCTATAGGCGTCCGGAAATTGTTTTCATGATTTGTTGTTTGCATATACATATGGTATGGGTTATCTTTTCTCGCTACATATATAACCTATTGGCAACGAGGACACACCTTGTATATTTAATATTTATTTTATTTATATATACTCACATATCGTATACGCGTCGCTTACACATTTACATATTTGAATATTTCTTATGATGATGAAATGATATAAGTTCTGTTGCATATGTTAATTTTGAATACATATTATATTGATATACATATGTACTTAAATTTAAATTATATACAATTCGCTCTTATATATATTAAATTTACGATTTCTTCAATGTCATCACATCATCATTTCTTATTTATATAAATTTTTTGCAAAAATATTTACATATAATAAATAACAAAAATAATAGGGTGAACTAATTGATGGTTAGGCATGTGTTTTCATTTTATTTAATATCAATATCCTTATAAAAAAGGCTGTCAATTTAGTGGGTCAAGCTACTATAAAAAATACACGGTACATAGCACAATAGAGAAAAATGGCACGACGCAACTTGTGGCATGTATTAAGGAACCAAAAATTTGTGAGCTTAATGTTTCGTACTTCTATCACACCTTAAAATTTGTTACTAAATGCTTAATATAAAAAAAAAAAAAAATAGACCAATAGTTCAATAGTGGAATCACATTGGAATTATTAAGATACCATGAGATAACGCAGAAGGAGTGGTGTCTCGTACTTCCACCATAATTTAGAATTTATTAATAAATGCTTAATTTACCAATTTTCAAAAAAAAATGGATAAATGGTTCTATAGACGAATCCCATTTGGGTATATTTATATACTTTATTAGGATATCCAGAAGGTGTGGCGGTAATTCTTCCTATTTTCTCTAAACTTTAGTATTTATTTTCAAATGCAATTTCAATAAAAAAGGAAAAATGGTTTTTTAGTAATTCCATTTCATATATTTTTATATGCCATGGGTTGGGGATTGGGAATTAGAGAAGTTAGAAAAATTTTAGAATAATCATTTTGAGATATACACTTCAAAAGCTTAATTAAATTAAGTGAAATTGATAGTTTTAATTAATTTTTTATAATTATGACATTGTTATAATCTGCGAGCGATTTGTATTGTGTTAATAAACTGAGAATCAAAAATACTTCAAACAATCGCCAATCAAACAATTATTTGATTTTATTTCTTATTATAGTTCCGTGTTGATTTTGACACGGTGTTATATCCGTGTTATCACAAAATTATGTCACTATAAATGTATATATATGATTTTCGCAAATATAAATATATATAAATAAATAAATTTTAACATACATGTATTAATAAAACAGAATGAATTACGCACATGTATAAAAATAATAAAGAATCATGAAAACACCTATATCTTTCTTAAATTACAGTACAATTTGTGAATTGTGGTATACTCCAATGGCGAGCGATTTATCAACTTGTCTGTAATAAATGTTTAGTAGAGGTAAATATTCAAATATGAGAATTGATACTTTTTATGCTAATAATATGTTCACTGCTGGCACTCCTCTATATGTAGAGAAACCTTTGTACAGTTGGTATATTAGATAAAGTCTATGATCATAAGAATGTAAACGAAAAATATTAATTCGAGGAAGACATCTTAATGCATATTGTAGTAACATTCCTGAATCATGGTATATGTATACCACATGGTATAGTATATACAGATATATAGACCTATAGCAAAAACAATAAATAACGCCTTATCAATACGGGTCGCATGCATTTCACGCTTAATTCACAATTAATGAAATTGGTCTTAAGCAAACCGATCCTCGTGAATAACAAAATTATATACAAATTCAGTATTTTCATGTTAGCAGTACCGTAAAATTGAACTCATATCACAATCCTCTATGACTGCCAAACACTGCTGCGCTACTAAATTATTTACTGACCTAACACCTAATTGAAAAACAAAATCAGACAGTTTTTTTCGTTATATGAAATTTACATTTTTCGAAAATCATATATTCACATACTTTTTAATTTTAATCATTTTAGTTAATATATATAGATTATATGCACGTCATCATTAACTTAATATGAATAAATAAATAAATAAATACAATTAATTATTTATATAATCGATTTATATTAACACATTTACATACAAATATTTATAATATTTATTCACACAACATATCTATGCTATTCTATGCATTTTATGTATACAATTATTATAATTTATTTCAACATTATTACAATAACATAGTATTTATTATTAAATTACTAAATTTAATATTTAATAAATATAATAAATATGTATGTGTGTGTGTGTGAGTGTGTGTGTAGTCATAACAATTAAAAAAATGTGCAAAAACTAAAATAATGAAATAATAAAATTCTATTCTTAAATATGGTACAACGTAGCACATACGTTCATTTAAATTAGTTATATTAAATTAATAATAGTTGCAAATTTCTTTAAAATAAAATTAATAAAATTCGAAACATATAGTTTTATACTAACATAAATTTTCAAAAATAGAATTATGGATAATTTCGTAAGTTTATAATTTTCGTAAGTTCTAAAATCAATAATATAAATATAATTACTGTAAAATAATTTATCTGGGTATTCTAAAATAATTTGATACATTTTGTATATTTTTTATGAATATTGTGTTTCATTGGTATATATTTAATCGACGGTAAGATATGTTATTAAATATGATATTTTGGTCTACTTTTATTACCGTCAACAAAGCACTGAAAAATGATTACGAAATTGTTAATGCATCATAGTATCACTATATGTTGGTTCCAAGTTCAGTGGATTGCTGGAATTCATCAATATATAGTGATACTTGTTGACGGTAAAGCAGGCCAAAATTTCATATTTAATTGTGTTTCATATTTATTACAAAAGAAATAATTATTTTCTTCTTTTAAAATAATGTACTTTTGTTTCTCGTTGATTACAGAAATTATAATTATTGTTTAATTAATATAATTTCGTTTTATATTAATTAAGCATAAGTGTAATCAATATATTGTTTAAAACGCAAATATATATTTGTTGTTTATTTATTGTACATTTATATCGCATTATTTATTAATAATTCTCAAATATACACTTGACATAAGAATATTTGAAATATAATATTATTATTGCATCATATTTTGGTGAACTGAATGAATTTATTATTTTGTTTACGTACATATATTATTATTTTATTGTTCACACGACAATCATAAGTTTTGTAATTTATGTCTGATTTTATTTATATCTTTATTGGATTTTTTTTATTATTATAAAATAATAAAACAATGATTATATAATTATAATTTATTCAATGCAATTCAATTAGAAAATAATTTATAAATTTGAAATTCATGTGATAAGACATCATATATTATTGTTGTAATTATATACTTCCTTATACATACAACACAATATATTAATTCTTAAAATGCATATGAATTATACGAGAATATATTTTATATTTAGTTTTCATTACGAAAATATAGCAAAGATTATATTATTGTAAATACAAAATCTCATTCTCGTATATTGTCGCTATAAATGTTTAGCAATACAACATGACCACTATAATACAATTATGAATGTTTTTAACAAAATATGCATTTTTTTTTAAAGACTAACCCCCCGTTAATTAATTAATTAAATAAAAACCGAGTAAATGTCTGTAAATGTTATTTGATTTTGTTAAGGTGCAGTATATCAGCGAACATCATATTCTACTAACAATAAATGCAAATTATATTTAATTGTATATAGAAATGTGTGAAAGTACCACGATTTTTTATAGAATAAAAATATAATTATTTGTAATATTGGGAAAAATACCTAAAATTATATTGAAAGTAATTTATATTTTTATTTTCTGCTGCGTATAATGGATAAATTTATTTTCGTTTCTATTCCAAATTTTTTATGTTTTATAATGACTGACAAATTATTGTTTCGATCTGAATGCAATTATAAATATGTGAACGATATATAGTATAATTTCCCATACAGATATATAGTGACCGACTTATTACAATTAAAATTATATTTTGTAGATAGATAGAAGTTGAGCAATATATTTGTAAGGCACTATTGGACATCCGGCGAGGGTAGGAGAATTTTGGTGGCTCAAACCGTTCCTTCGGAAGGGTTCTATTTTTTCACAAGTTACAATTTTAATATGTGTATTAAAACAAAATATCGTATGCAGTTAAAAATTTTTATTTTGCTCTATTAAAGCTTTAGTTTTTAGAATGAGTAATTCGGAATTCTTAAATAACTTAAAAAATGATTGCACATAAAAATTAAAATAAGAATCAAAATACGAATAAAAATATAGCAATAAAAACTAATTTGCCAACTACTAATATTTTAACAAACATTTTCGAACATCAATATTTATATCGTTTATAATATGCAATTGATTGATATGTTTATTTAAATTTATAAATTGTGATTTGGAAAGTTTTATGTCTGAATAAAAAAAGGTGGAACGCAGATATAATTCTACTTTATATGGAAAATTACTGAGGAATAATTAAACGATTTTAATAATAAACACTTAACACACCACAGTGACTCAAATCGTAATTAAAAAGTAACACAAGATCAGAAACAACTTAATGCTTATTTACCACATTTACCACTGGTTGAGCAGTTAAAATTAACAAAAGTCCTAGTCGTTCAACCTTTTAAATTATTATAAAAAAATTGTTAATAAAACAATATTATTGAAATGGAAAATATTTTAAAAATATATAATATATAAATAAAAATGAAGGAAAAATTTTGCCGAAACAGGTGTTAATACGGAAGAGTGTTCCTTTTAACAAAAACTTAATTTTGTTTTGTTATAGACTCCCTATCCACATAACCCATAAAAATTCCTATATTCACGTTAGTGATGTAGTACCCCACAGTCTAAACCCCTGGAATAGTGTGGTGTGTATTTCATGCTTAAAGAGTTACGACTCCAGTCCTTCTTCTACTATGAATTTTAGGATATTCAGTTAGTTTTTATTCATTTTTTTTCACTGTAACCCAATGCAATTAAATCTTAGATTATTTACTCTGCAGATTTGCAAAATTCATATATCATATTTGTATAAATTATTAATTATATTATTATACTTTTGTACATCGCATGCATTTCAATTTATTTGAACTTATAAAGGGATGTTCAAATGTGAGTTAATTTTTAATTTTTTAATAATTTATTCAAAATAACCCATATTAATCAATATTAAAGTAGACATATGGTGCAGTTAATAATGAAAATGGATGTCACATGAGTGAGTGACAACCTTTTGCAGCTATACAAGCTTTCAATCTTTTAGGAAAATGACCCATATTACATTTTCAAATAATTATGCTATGATTCGAATGCTGTTTTTTTTCATATATGCTGCATGGTTTGAGGAGATTGCCTGCATAAAAGTTAATGATATTAGATGGTATGACCAATTAACATTTCCTCTTCGACAAAATTATTCGATTACCAGATTTCTGATTCAAAAGATCGATTGTTTCCGTTGTTGCGCGTATGACATGTAAACTGCTTCCTGTTGAAACCACATATTCAGTATACATTATTATATTCTTATTATTATAATTCCTACCATAAAAACCTATTAATTATCGTTCGATATCGAGGTACCATATTCACAGTATAACAATGTTTCTAGCTTCATTTACGAAGAAGTATGGACCAATAATTCCAGCAGACCACAGACCCCGCAGCAACACCAAACAGTTACATTTGATCTTGAATTGAATCACAATTACTTAAAATTTATTCATTGATAATGGATTACTACTACATACATATGTGTAGCATAAGTTAAAAAAAATCAAATATCTTTCCATCAATTATAGACGTTAACCCCGATTATATAATTAATTAGAATACTAAATCATTGTTGTCGATTCAAAACAAAAAAAAAATATAACTAATAATAAATTAACATTTATATTTTGTATTCGACTCCTGCCAATTTAATAATATTTTTTATTATTATTAAAACTGTTTTGGTTTTCGTATTATTGTATGGATTTACTATACGAAATAGGTATAAAAGTCATTTATATTTACTTATTTATTTATTTTATTGAAAAAATATTATATTATACATCGATTAAAACAGGTTATATATATATTATCATGTTGTTTAATTTGTTAACCTGAATCTCAATAAATATAAATACAATAAATATATATACTAAAATATAGAAGAACCCGTTCCATTTTAAAAATTAATACAATGTATTATAAACAAGTTTTTGATACATAGTTAATAAATATATATATAAAATCTCTATTATAATCTCTATAAATAGTAAAATTTTATATTTTGTTTATTTTTTTTATAAATTTACACCTACACACACACGACTATATCGAAATTAGTTTTTCTTTTTTATTTTTGTATTTTTTTATCTAAAATATAATACGATTATGTCAGAATAATAAACAATGTAACACACTCCAAAAATTATCTGACGTTGAATGCAGCGCCGTAACGTTTTATCATTGTCATAATTTTTAAATAATGTGTAAACAGCATAGACAGCAGTATTTATTCATAATTTATTAGATGTAATATATTAATTAATATTATCCAAGAGTTTATTAAACTTTTAACTATATATAGAGTAATAGCTAAAAAAATAAATAATATTAATCAAATTAAAATTGATATAAGCAACATACGATCATTATCAGAAATAGATTTTGATGATCAACAATTATACATTTATATTTGTACATTGTACATTTGCTATATTCATGTAAAATTATACTCTACTTATACTATTACAGAATAGCTAATTCTCTGACGATTTTTCAACACGTAAAACCTTGTCTGTTAGTTGTTCTACTACTCCTTATCTTTGAAGGGGCTATATGTGAAAGGACTATAATACATATATATTGATAATTTTATATTATTTATGTATAATTCAAAAATATGATTAGTAAAATTATATTGTCATTAAAATAATTTCATAAATATATTTTTGCGAACTAGGTTGCAATCTTTCTAATTAATTAATAACAATCCGTTTTTTTATTAAACTTTCATTAGATCTTTTATTATTTTGCGTTGTAATCTATATACAATAACATTATACGAGGGTTGCTGTGTACTTTTATTTCTGGCCTAATAATGAAAAAACAAATATTTAACGATGTGTGAGCGCTCACATTGTCATGATGGAGAATGATTCGTCGCTTCTTGTTCTTTTTTCGTCCTCATATGCATGATTCATCGCAAGTGTGTGCAGTTGTTATACACAACATCTTGCACCAATCGGCAACTTCCTATTTTTGAGCGTTTTTCAAATTGTTTAGGATCCAGCACAAACATTTTTTTTTTACTTCCATATGATCCTATTCAATATCTTATTTGTGCTTGTCATACTAATATGCCCAAGGATGTCTAAATCTCACCGTATATGTCATATGTCGAATTTGCATTATCAGTACAGCATTAATGTTTTGTGGCACAACAACTGATTTTGGATAACCTTCACGAAATTCATCGTAGAGTGAACATCGGCCACGATTGAATTCGTTAAATCAGTTTTTCACAGTTCTATATAGAATGGTGCTTAATCGCCATATAAAGAATTAATTAATTGAACCGAGTAGGTAACTTTAAGTAAGAGTTTAAACAAGAGTAAATTCGTGGATTTATTCTATAAATACATATGCTCGGTAATTTTAAATGCGTGTAATTCGTATTTTAATCCAAGTGTGTAGTAAAACTATTCGTTGTTAAATACCTAGATTTTATATTATAAGATTAAACAGGGTGTAATTTATTTTACAAATTTTTCTATATTCTATTATAAATGAATTTGACTAAACAAAAATTCAAAATGTAAAAATTTATATACCCACGTTCAAATTTACCGATTTAACTTTCCGGTACATTTCTGAGTGAAGGTAATTCTCAACGTAATTCTTCTTGTTCAAAGTTATGAACGCGTTGCGGTGTTGCTAGCATCATAAATATAAGTTGCAGTCCTTGTATTACGTACGAATAGTCGTTGACATAAACAATTATTATATTTATAATATACATTTTTGTGGTTCATACTTACACAATTGTAAATTTTTATTAAATTATGGAACATATGTAAATATTGATTTTATTTATCATTAAAATGAAAATATTATAATAAAAATAAAACTTATTAATTTTATGTTTCATTACTTGTTGAAACTTTTTGTATATTTTTTTATAATATATAAATTTTCTCGTAAATCACAATGTATTTTTTCATTTTTAGTTTTTTGTAAACAATTTTTATTCAGTACATATCATCTGTTTTTTTTTTATTTCTATATATATATGTGTGCGTGTGTGTATAAATAAATTTAAAGAAGCAAATATTAATTTTGTGATAATTATTTTTGTTGCTATTTTTATAATTTTTTTATGACTGCAATTTTTACCGGTTTTATACATATTTCAATAATTAACTTTCATCGAAGAAATGATATTCTTATATTTATATGTCTATCGAAAGGAAGGATTAACTTTGTTTGTAATAAATGGATAGACAATAAACTTTACAATTTTCGAAGATACTGAAAAAATTAATTATAATTGGAGAAAGTCCTGTTTTAAATTACTATAATTTTAGTCATAAATCCGGTAAAGTTTGTTGGGTTTCATATGAAATTTATATACTTACTTACTCCATGGCTTTATAACCCAGGTTTTAGCCTTCTCCAACACGCTTCTCCAACCTGACCTATCCGCAGTCAATGTCTTTCAATCCCGAATTTTAAGGATCTTTATATCACAGTTCACAGCGTCTAGCCATCTCGCCTTAGGTCTTCCGGCTCTCCTTCTACCTTCTGGTTTACTATTTAACAGTTTTTTCGGCACACGCATCTCCTCCATGCGTAATACATGTTCAAGCCATCTTAACCTATTGATTTTGATTGTTTTGACAATATTTGGTTGACACTGCAAATTGTCTAATTCAAAATTGTTTTTTCGCCTCCAACCATTCTGTTCTTTGACGGGATCAAATATACCATGAAATTTATATACAACAGCAATTTTTCTGTATAGAGAGATACGTTATCGATACGAAAGTAATAACGCGATAAAAAAAAATTAAAAATTAAATACTACGTTTTTTTAGTAATGATTTATTTAATTAGTTTTAGTTTTTTTAATGCTCCATAGCATAACTTGACATGATGTTGTTATTATTGCAAAGTATAATATGAAGTTATGACTAAAAATAATAATGAAAAGAGGAAATTTTCTTTATAGTAAAATATTGAAAGCATTTCTTACAAATACAAATATTTTCTTATATGTTTTTTAAATTGTCATCGAAACATTATTTTATTATATGGTTCATTTTATATAAAATTTATCTAGAAATATATAAATATAATTATTATATTTTACACCGAAATTTCAAGTTCACCGCTTTTATATAATACACATATTGCTGATGTATTTTGACATATTTTACTATTATTTGCATATAAATAATTGCATATTTTCCAATACATCAATGCATATAAAAAATGCATATTTTCCTATACTTATAAAAATGCAAATTTAATTGCTTATATATGAAATTACAAAAGCGAATATCTTTGAAAATATGCAAGTATATGAGCGATATCTCCATAAGAATAATTATAAATTTTTATTATGGGTAAATTAATAAAATTCTGTCGATAAATGTAATGACAGACCCATAATTGATGAATTGTTACATATGTACTCTAATATCGAGTAATTTACCAACTTGACTATGAAATGGGTAGATGGATGACACAGGAGAACTATACTTATGCAGTGGAGTTGTCTTGACCTATATATGCATAAGTAATCAACTCGTATATATATATAGTCACTCGGCAAATTAGGAAGACCACAATGGATCTATTGTGATTTAAGTGACGGCAATGTTTCCCCTTTTTTTGTAAACATCAATCAAATTATATTTTTATTGTACGATCGCCTATTTCGTTATTTCTATATTATAAATATATATTTATTCATATTAATACTAATTATATGAATAAAAATATCAAATAATTTGTTTATACATAATACATATATTAATATATAACCAAACCTCGATAAGAGCAACTTGAAAAGGAACCGAAACTGTTGTTTATATAGCAAAATTTATAAGCATTAGTTTTCCGAATAGAATGACTGGAATTCAGGAACCTATGGACTCTTTTCCTATTTCTTATCCGATTTATTGTATGTATTAAGTACCGTTGCGCATGGGACGTTTGTAAAAACAAATTCTGGAAAATCGATAATCAAGACAATATTCTATTATAGATGTTCTTCAATAACCAATTTGGTCATATTTCTAATTCGATTTTGATGGAAATTAGTTTGTAAATTTAAAATGCGGAATTATATGAACAACTTTCCTAAAGCATAATTTGCAAATTAACACTAAATAACAATATTTTATAAAAAAAAAAACAATGAATGGGAAATATTAAGAAGCATATTTTAATAAAGGTAAAAACCTAAACAATTGTTTATTTCTCTTCAAATTTTAAAATACATTATATTGTGACATATTCTGATTATATTCGAGTACAAGTAAAATGTGTTTTTAAATTTGTAGAGCAATTAAGTAATTGTTTGTGTTTTTTTAAATGTAAATATTTGCTAAAAATGCTTTTTAATATTTCCCAATAATTGTTTTTTTAAACAAAATATTGTTATTTAGTGTTAATTGAAAAAATTAATTCGTTCGTTCGTTTTCTATAAGGAAGTTTCTCAAAATCAATATTCAGGTCAGTTTTTTTGATTAGGGTTAAATATCCTGATTAATTTGGCGATCTCTTGTTCGATTTTATTGAAATTTAGTTTGTTTATGGGATTATATGAACAGTTCCTAATGAAGTTCTGGAAAATAGATTCTATATTATAATTTCAATCTGCTAATGTGCATACTACATTTTGATGAGTAATTGTCAAATTGTACTGGAAGCTATTCCTGGTTATTATTTTAAAGAAACTACGCTATAAGAATTCGTATTAGTATATACCCTAGTAACACTGTCCGTAGTTTGTCCGCATAATTTCCGCATTATATGTATATAGTAGTCCGTAGTTTCAATCCGAAGAAATATCTATGGATTTCTTACAAATGTCCGCTGGAATTTTATATGATCAGTGCAACCCTGTCCATGGATTTTTATAAAAAATACCCTTGGATTATCCGTATATTTTCGATGATAATTTCTACGAATTCTATATAGAATTATTTCTCGTCGTTATTATTCCACAGAATATCTATAGAATTTATATTCATATTTTTTGTGAGCAGATCCATCGACTTTGAGAAAAATACGTTATGCGACAAGTGCACTCGCACAAACATTTGAGTTGCTAGTTATTTTAAAAACTATAAAAATAAATTAAAAAGAATGAGGATTATATCTAGATAAGCGAAATATACAAAATTTGAACCCGCACTGTTTTGGATAATTGATGAAATAAATTATAAATACAATACCGCACGAATATATGTTGGAAATATTACCTTGACGATCAAAAGATTACAATTGAACTAAATAAAATACTCTTATATTAAGTGGAAAATCTATGAACATTCTTTGGACAAATCGCAATATATCTTTCCATGGAAAACATGTGGATTTTTTCCACCCAAATTTTCCTCATTTTTCAAAGTACGGACAAATTGTTACTAAAGTGTATATCATGCCAAATGTGATCAAAATCGGACGAGAAATTATCAAATTATAGCTAACATGTATATTTAAAATTGTTGCTTATATATTTTGTATATTATATTGCTTATACAGATGTTGCTCTTATACAGATGTTGCCCTTTTCGAGGTTTGGCTGTATATATACATATTATATAAATTGTATTAATATATGGTTATATGTTATATATTTTATATATTTTTATATTCATTTCATTTGTACATAATGATTGTATTCGTATTTTTATATATATATAGATAATTATTTTTGATTATTATTGGCAAATCTATTATTATAACTATACCTTTATTTTATAAATTATTTCACATCTCTTTAGTAATATATACATAGACATAATGTCTCTATACTAAATTATCTATAGTACATAATTCATGTGTCATTTCATCAACAACAAATATAAAATACACAATATATGTAGAAAATAACCTTCACAAGTAATATGCACGTGTTACTGTTGGTTGATTCTTTCAAAGTCATCATAATAAAATAATGATGTATTGTATGTATAAAGTTTAGTACAGATATAAAAATACAATATATATAAAAATGTATATTTAACTTTTATTTTTTTGACCTTCTAAAAAAAAAGAGTAAACTAATAATAAAATAATTGTTAATAGAAGAATTTCTGGTTACAAAAATTTATGCTATATATATTATTGTACATATAAAAAATCTTCTAAATATATATAGTTATAGGTTCATAACGCGCAACTATATATATGTTCTCTATACAACGCAGCACTCGTTTATATTAATGATATTTTGTTTATAATACAATATATAAAATATTAATATACATTATATGTCTAAAAATATAAATGTATATTCATTCAAATTCGCATAATAATGATACATATTTACGAGATAAAAAATGTATCTATTTACAATTTATTGAAATTATTTATGTAAAAGAAAATAAAATAAAATACAGTAATCATTCCATATATCAAATAAATATTTAATAATAGTAATATTTATTTTTATAATTGAAATTAACAAAAATTATAATTACAAGTCTCGTCGCATTAAAAACGTATTAAATGATATTTTATTGATTTATTTATAATATTATATGTATTTATTTCTTAAATATATACATGAAAAATATAAACATCCTATATATATATATATATATATATTCATATCCTGTAAACATAAATTGTATGCAATATACAACAACAAAACAGAAACCATAAACCTTTTTTTGGTTTTCTGTATCAATTTTAGACACACACATAAATTTATATACAAATTTAATTTATTCATTAAATCAAGATAAATATTTATATACATTTACCCATAATAGCATGCGTATAAACAGTGTGTGTCGTTTAATTTTAAACCGTAATTTGAGTTTAGAAAATAGTACCAAAAGTTTACAATTACATTAACGGAGATACATCTTTCCACTTTCTATAATGCATCCAACCACATGCAAATCGGTTGACACGTTAAAAAATTACACGCAGTTTATTAGTGGCAGTAGTTTTGATGCTTTTCGTTGTAAACAATTCAATGGAACAAAGAGGAAATATTAAAATTGGGAGGAAAAATGTGCTGAGACTATAAAATTGTTGAAAAATTTATATGGTAATGATTGTATGTTGCAACGACAAGTCCATATGATTGCTTTTCGCATTTCAAAAATGTGCGTGAGGAATTAAATTAAAACCTACAAGACCCTGGTCTAGAACTTAAAAAAACGTGCTGAATTAGTGGGAAAAGTTTGTGAAATCATTGTTTTTACTGTGTGTGAATGTTGATGAATTAAATACAGTAGTAAAGACGCTATTTTAACGCACAAATTTAAATGAAAAAGATCAATGAATTTTTGATGAAAAAATCGCATTTATCTCGTCAGCCACCATTCGCCTGAACTATCACCATGTGACTATTTTCTGTTCTAAAAACAGGGAGCGTTTTATGATGTTGCTACAGCCATTTTAGCAGCAAGTGATGAAGTGCATTGCAATAACTGGCTTAAAAAAATCTATGTATGTATGTGTATTAGTTGTTCATGCCAAACGATGTATTATTGAGTCAAATAGAGCCTATTTTGATTAGAAATTACACATTTTGTGTATGGGGTCATATTCAGTTCTGTATTTTTTATACAATTTATAATACTTTGTCTACTGTGTATATTTTTTTAATATATTAATACATACATTTTAATTACCATATTATTATATAAAAAATTTTTAAATTTAAAATAATAAACTTAATTTAAATATATTACAAAAATATATACATATTTTATTTTTATATTAGGTTGTCAACTATCTCCCTTCCGCCTTTTTGCTCTTTATTTAATGCTTTATAAAAAGTGTTACAGTAATCGGATTTAGTTCAAATATGCGCCGTTTTGTTCGATAATCTGTTTCCATCTAGACTGCAACTTCATAATACCTCCCTCGTAGAAGCCCCCCTCCTTATTTGCGAAGAACTCGGACAGCCACTTTTCACAAGCCTCTTTTGAGATCAACTTTACACCACCAAGGGCGTTCGCCATGGACAGGAACAGGTGGTAATCACTTGGCGCTATGTCCGGGCTATATGGTGGATGCGATAAAACCTCCCATCCGAGCTCCCGTAGCTTCTGACGAGTCATCAACGAAGTGTGTGGTCTGGCGTTGTCCTGGTGGAACACTACACCCTTCCTTTTGGCCAATTCTGGACGCTTCTGGTCGATCGCCTGCTTCAAGCGGTCCAGTTGTTCGCAGTAGATGGTAGAATTAAGCGTCTGGCCATATGGGAGCAGCTCATAGTGGATGATTCCCTTCCAATCCCACCAAACACACAGCAAAACCTTCCTGGCCGTCAATCCCGGCTTGGCCACTGTTTGGGACGATTCACCGGCCTGCGACCACGACCGTTTTCGCTTGATATTGTCGTATGTGATCCATTTTTCGTCGCCAGTCACCATCCGCTTCAAGAATGGGTCGAGTTCGTTCCGTTTCAGCAGCATTTCGCAAATGGAAATTCGGTCCATTAGATTTTTCACTGTTAATTCATGTGGCACCCAACCATCAAGCTTTTTTTTGTATCCAGCCTTCTGCAGATGGTTTAAAATGGTTTGGTGACTAACTCCCATCTCCTGGGCGATGTCACGAGATGCCACATGCCGGTCTAACTCGATGTATTCCATGATTTGATCGGTATTTGTCGTCACAGGTCTTCCGCCGGCTGGCTTATCCATGGTGTCGTTTTCACCGGCTCTGAATCGTCGAAACCATTCCTCCGCGGTTCGAAGTGATAGAGTACCATCCCCCAAAACACCATTAATCTCACGGAACGTTTCTCTAGCGGATTTGCCTTTAACGAAGGAAAACTTTAAAATAGCGCGAATTTCGGCGTTAGTGAACTCCATGTTTACACGTCTATAACTGTTGAACGCAATATCCAAACTAATCATACATAGCGTCGTTTTGTTTGTTATGTCAAGAGCTTTCAAATTATGTACAGTGTTGCCAGATACGAGCTCTGTAGCGCTTTGTACATAACCGCGAAATTAAAAAGACAAAAAGGCGGAAGGGAGATATTTGACAACCTTATATAATATAAAGACATATTAATATTTAAGTCGATTTTTTCACCAATGCCAATGCATTTGTACTCGCATATATTATTATATCATAAGTATTATATATATAATTTATATACCCGGTAATTTATATGTTCTACATTTATTTTATTATTATTGTACAGTAAAATTGGAAAGAACAAACAAAAAACATAGACAATCTAATTGTATGTAGTATTTACGTTACGTACTATAATCGATTCCTGCCACATGATATGTTATATAGAATAATAAACTATTTTCTGCTAAGCCTCCTATATATTTCCACTCGATGATTGCTAAAACCAATCCAATTTTTGTGGTTTCTAGTACAGTTGATCTATATGGTTAGAGATAGTTAAAGAACCTTACTTTTCAACTTACTCGCGATGTTCTCTTCATTCTTATGTTTATAACTTTAGTAGTGTGTATTTATTACACGCTAAAACGGTTCTCGCTGTTTTGTTGAAGGTCGCATTTTTTTTTACAAACTTATTCAGAAGATGTCAAATCAAACCGCTGAAAGTAAGTTATATAGTAATTAGTCCATAATAATTAGATATATATATTCTGTATAAACAATGAAAATGATAATTCAATTGATTAATATTTAATTTTTATATATACTTTATTTCCTATATATAACATAATTATTGTTTGTACTATTTATTCTTATAATTGTTTAAATATGCATTCTGACTGTCTGTATTATTATTATTCCATATACGACGTACACGTACAGATATGTATTTTTATATTTTCTACAATATCACAATATTCCATAATTTATTTATTTATTTACTCGTACTAATAATATATTATGGTGTATATGATATCAATATTATAATAATAATAATAATAATAATAATAATATATTTATAAGTAGCTATTTATTGATTTCCATTGTAACAACAGACGAATCCATTTTTATATAGACAAAAAATAAATAAATAAATAATAAAAATAAATCAATCGACCATAAATTTTATTCATTATTGATTATTATCTTATTTTTAATAACAAAATAACAAAATAACAAACTTGAAATTTCACACTGAACAAAAAAAATACGCGTGTAATAAAATATTAATACATGGCCCATCCAAATTTTACATAACTTAGTGTTTTTATAATATAACTCTCTTACATACACGAGAATACCTTGAATTATGCGATACCCTAGTAACACTGTTCGCAAAATGTCCGCATTATATGTAGTAGTCCGTAGTTTCAATCCGACGATTTCTTACGGATGTCCGCTAGAATTTTATATGATCAGTATCCATGGATTTTTATAAAAAATGTCTTTGGATTATTCGAATATTGTTTTTAAATTTTCTTATGTAAAAAATAATTTATTTATAAGATTAAATTAATAAATTCATAGCGCATAATTTTGTAGAAATTTGGCAGATAAAACGCTTACATAAACATAAGAAACAAAAATCGCAAATAAAATCCAAAGTCTTACAAAATTCCTCGGAAATATATCGATTTGAGTTGCTGGTTGTTTTAAAAATTATGAAAATAAAAAGAGTGAGGATTATACAAAATTTGAACCACTGTCTTGGATAATTGGTAAAATAAATTCAGAATTCAATACCGCGCGGATATATGTTGGAAATATTACTCTTACACTCAAAAGATTGCAATTGACCTAAATAAAATACTATTATATTTTAAGTGGAAAATTTATGAACATTCTTTGAACAAAAATTCCAATATTATAATAATTTTCCATTGAAAATATGTGGATTTTTTTCACGAAAATTTTCCTCATTTTTCATAGCACGGACAAATTGTTACTAGGGTATAGTTACTAACTTACTACTTACACTCATCCAAAACGCCAAAGCCGTATATAATTGGAGACAATAACTTACTACTTACACTAATTCAAAACGCCCAAAAACCGTATATTTAATTCGAGGCAAAATTTAAACAAACTTTTATTTATCGAACTATATCACATAGAAATATAAAATTAAGTCTATATGTATCAAAGTTTAAGTGCTCTAATAATTAATTTAAGATAATTATTTTTTTCAAATAATTAATATCTTGGAAATTATGGTATAGCAAAATCCAATTTAGATTCAACATATAGTAAATTCTGATAAAATCAATTTTATATATATTGATTCATAATTTGTAAATTCCAAAATAAGGTGTCCAACTCGTTTTCATAGTCCGCAGTTCCTTGAAACTTTTAAATTTAGTCAATACTTATGCAATTTTGATCAAAATTGGTATGTGTATGTATAGAAGTATTAAAATCGGGATTATAAGAATAAGAATCTGGGTGAAATCAATTTTGATCAAATTTGGAATGTAGATGTATAATATAGAAGATTATATGAATAGTTTCTACCGAGTTTCAATGAAATCGACACTCTATGGCCAGAATTGATCGAACTATGAATAAAATGTGTATAACTAGCCAAAAAAATATCCGCATTTCATACTTGTACATCCAGTAAATGTAGCCTCATTATGTGTGTGTGTTTTTTTTTAAATTGTAAATTATATGATATTGTTTAATTAATATTATTTTTTATTATTTATAGGGTGATCATATAATAATATTATTATTTCAATTAGTATATTATATACAAATCAAAAATCAGTCTAATATGTTATAGTTTATAAAAAGCATAATTATAGTCTTGGAAAACTTTTTGGAAATGATAGTGAAGGTTTCCTTTTGTATAATATGTAACTTCTCATACCTAATAATCACACTGTATTATATTACATATATATACACACTTAAATGCATCTCTATATCATACTTGTTTACGCAAATTAAATAAGGTTGTGGAAATATTTTTTATATTATTGTTATTGTTTTGGTTTTTTATTTTTTTTTTTTATAAAGTAGCAAAACAACAAAAATTAATACCTATAATAAAATAAAAATGAAAACAAAAAATATATTATGTGCCATATATTGTAAAACCAAATGATGGGCTTTAATAAATTTAGCTTCATTTAAGCTATACCATATATATATAGTGAGTCAGTCAGTCAGTCAGTCAATTGTGAATGAAAAATTATAAAATAACAACAATAAATAATATATATTATATAATTAATGTTGATCATCTGACAAAGAGCGGAGAATTTTACGAGACAATAGAAATCATCAATTTTTTTTATTATAAAACATAAAATTAAAAACTAGTTTAATATTAAACCATCGGTCAATGCGAACCTACACATGTGTAAGTTTCCACATTTCTAAATTAAAAACCGCTATGAAAACGAATGTCAATCCTCACGCATGGTACCTTACTTAATTACTAATTACTCTTCAATATCATTTTCCAAATTTATCGACGATCCTAAGTATACGAAACTATTTACAATTTAAAAATTATATTCACCAATATTACAACAGTCTGATCTAGAATTCCTGTTACAATTCGTTGCCACTATCTATTTTGTTTTGTCTGCATTAACTTTGAGACCTAGAGCCGATACCTTCCTGTGTAACGATTCGTAATCATCCTTGACAGCCACCATATTTCGACCCATTACGTCTCTATATAGCATACGCTAATATTTGATTTTGTAACAATTGTTCATTGTTTATCAATATTTGTGCCTCTAATTGCCTTATCCAGTGTATACAATATTAAAGAGTAGTGTTGATATTGGATCGCCTTGATAATGGCTAGTTCATCAACCGTCTCAAAATGATCAGATAATTTCCCTGCTGCATTCATGTTTTTATATCTCGTTTCCTGAAATAATGTATGAGCAAGTTCAAACTTACACTTGTAAGACTTGTATTGATTGCAGTGAATTGCCTATCGCAATTTGATTATATTTTCCAATTTTTTATTATTTCAACATAATATATTATTTTATTCAAATACCCGTGTATAATAATCTATATATAATGCCTATAGAGCGACCATTCTAAATTAGTGGTCCTCTGATGTATACACAGCATGAAACGACCGGAATAAATGTTTTTATGTTTATATATTAAATAATAGAAATAAAAAAGTAAATTCAATACAGAATATAGAGGCTGCTGCTGCTGCTGCTATTGTTGTATATTATTAAGTAATATATGTTCTGTTGTATTTTGTATTTTAATTGTTTATCAAAACAAAGGAAATACAAAAAAAGCAAATGTATAATACACTTACTTTGTATACTTATTTACTTTGTGTACAGGGTGATGTTTAAATTTGCTCTATTTAAGTAAGCATTTAACCTAACGCGATAAATAAATTTAAGTATATCTTTTCAAATCACGTATGTATAAAATTTCAAAATTTCTGCACCATTCATATATGTGCTTTCTGGCAACAGATACGAGTCGTGTAAGCCCAAATGTTTTCTATAGTTTAGTTAAATTACTAAACTATAAGCTGTAGATTTGTAACCGAACTAACGAACAGAATTAAAATACGTTTTCTTATTATTATATATTAATAACATTTTCGGTGGTATTCATTCTGTCAGAAAAAAAAACTTTTTTAACAAATTTTTTTTATTACTAAAAAAAAATAAAAGAATCCTTTAAAAAATATTTTGTATCAAAAATTAATATCTTAATCTAAAAATCAGAATTATTATTTTGTTAGTTTGTTTGATTACTTATGTGAAAACTGTGTTGTTGGTTAATATATTGTTTCCTTTCCCACCTTGGCGTTAAAGTCGCCTATAATAAGACGATCTTAATATCGTGGTGGGTCCGGGTGTAGCTCCATATGTTGATATTCTATAGTTTTTCATAAAACACATCCTTCAGCTCATCGCCGTATCTTCTTCATTGGCTGCATGTACATTGTTGAGGGTCAAATTGAAAAATTTCGTTCTTACACGTATAGTGTATACAAATCTGAATCGAATTAAAAGCAATTACTGAATTTTTTGCCTTACTATAAAAACTACAAACCGATTCCGAACTCACTTTTTTTTTTACTATATACATTCATTGTCGCTGCCTAATAAAATTTGTATCCTTTTCCTTTCAGTAAATTTTTTTCGCGGCTGGTTATTTTTCTGATGTTTGCAGTTAAGCATATGTGTCTAACCTACTTAATCATTCTGTAAATTCGTAACAGTTATGATGATGCAGTTGACATGACACATATTAAATCATTAACTAAGTTTTAAGTGTGTACTGTTTCAAACAGAACAGTAATTCCTACACAGCCGCCAGATTGTCCACTGCCACTTTTCGTATAGCAAACCCGTTACAGGCCGTTACACACTATATATTCGCAACCTGTGGTCACGTTTGGTTACAATTGGCTGTGTAAATATGCTATATCCATATATCCACTGTCAAGTCAATTACAACATATATTTAATATACATTTTAATTTACTCCTCTTTTCATTGTATTATATAGAATAAATAATTCAACAGTTCTTTCTTTTAGCTTTTACAACTTCTATAATATTACTGCTTATTATATACAATTAGTTCTATTAATTAACAAATACTCTATATAAAGTACAACTAAACAAATATAGTCACCCGCTTCTTCATTTATTATTATTATTATTATTATTATTATTATTTTATTGTATGTTATATAATACAATATAAGCAGCTGATAAACACGTTGTCGTACTGCTTGAATATGCGTACATGCATTATTATATACTTTATGTATATATAACAATATATAATAAATATATGTAATGGGAGAATGAACTTAAATCTCTCTTCAGGGACATAAAAACAGCCATTTTGACCTACATAAAATTTAGAGTTTGTTGGTTGTTGGTTGGTATATGAATTTATCTACTACGCAACTATAGCACGTAGAAAAAAAAAACAGAAAAAGAAAATTTTTTGAAATGACAATACAAAAATGTTTTTTTCAATAAAAGATGATATTTCAAATAATAATATAATTAATGTAATAATAATTTAATTAAAAACTTTAAAAATAAATAGTGATTTATACGTCCTCCACATACATTGTGTTGTGTTTATATGTGAAAATACCAATAAATAATTGTATGATAAAAGAAAGAAAGAAATTTTATCGTTTATGATGTGAATAAAAATGTATATATAAAAAATAAACATAAAGAAAATTATACATACGAACTATATTTAGTTTATTTTAAGTGATTGCGTATAGTTGTTGTTGTTTTTGTATATATTATTTAAATTTAATCATTTCTTCAGTTCAGTCAAAACTTAAGAAATTTTATGATGTGATCATAATCATATTTAAAATTAATAAATATTTATAAATAATTCGTTGTAAATCAATATTTAAATATTTTTCATCATATAATTATTTGTTCTATTATTTGTATAGTGTTTTCTGTTTATAATGAGGTGAGGCATTTTTATATATATATATTATTATTATAAATGCTAGAGATTTGATTTGTATAATTATTGATGGGATATGTTAAAATTTTTAAATTATTTGTTGTTACATATGTGTAAGTCTCAATGGGGGACTGCGGTTGCTGCATTGCTGGTGTTACGCAAAAACAAATTAAGATTGGTTGTTGGGTTGCTTACGACCGAACATTGCACGCTAAACTACTCTTCTTCTTGTTTAATTGTCCTAACCGTTCCGGGGACGATGACTATATCATTATGACAATTTTTACTTCATTGGCTGCAATTCGAAACAATTCTGTGGCATTGACTTCAAACCATTTTCGCCATATTTGCCGGCCAAATATAATTCTGTAACCGTATCGCCTACGACCTTCAACCCTTCCTTGTATAATATAACTTGTAGAAATCAACTCAGGATACGTAAATATAACTCAAATGCACGAATCCATTTTTCTGTATTTTCTGACATATAGTCCACGCCTCCACACCATAAAGTAACGTTGAGTACAGAAACCAATTTAACATTCGCATTTTTTAAATCCATTTAAATATCACGACAACAAAACGCTTAATTTTGAAAAACACAGATCTAGCCCTTTCGATTCTAAACCTTATTTCTTGGAAATTATCCCAAGATTCTTTTAAATAGCATCCAAGTTATGTGCTTAACTATTACCTTCACACAAAATGCGTTTGGTTACAAATGTTCTTTATCGGAAGAAATTTAGACATGGGATATTTGGATATATGGATATTAACCTTCCCAATGAACGGCTCATATATAAGAAACATCCCATGGTTTCATTTCTAAAACCAAGCGCTTGGTGGATTAACTCACAGAATATACATACCTATATAGAATTACCGAATATTTAACAAATTATGCAATTACTATATATACCATATATAACAATATACGCAATTGTATGATTGTAGTATAGTTGGACAATTTTTTCAAAATAAAATATAAACCACTATATATAATATATAGTTTTAATAGTACATACACCCTCTGTCCCATAATAAAATGGCTATATCATTATATCTTATTTTTTTTTTGTGCTTATGTTCTGTGAACGTTCCTCAACAAACTGTATCAAAATTTAATGAAATTACATTCAGCAGAAACGAAAATACAGCGCATAAAGTTACAGGTGTTTTTGTGCGTGGGTCGAAAAATGTATTGTATAAATAAAACAAAGATTAAATGTTAAATTTTGATTTAAAGAATGGTAAAACAGCTACAAAAACACTTCAACTACTTAAAGTCGCTTATGCAGTGATAATTATTTATCCAAAATACACAAGTTTTTAAGTGATTTTGAATATTCAAAGATGGTAGAGAAAATGTTAATGCGATGATGAACATTCAGGTCGACCATGTATTTAGTGATTATACTTAAGAAAGCATTGAAAAAGTACTTGATTTCGTAAAAGTTTGCAAGAAATCTTAAAATCAGATTCATGGAAATGGAACTATAAAACAAACAATTCATTGCATTTTAACTGAAAAAATTGGTCTACAGAAGCTAAATTCAAATAAAAAAACATTGAAAAAATACGTGTTTTCGTAAAAGTTTGTAAGAAATCTTCAGCGAGATTCATGGCAATGGAACTATGTTGGTATACGTTAATTCATTGCATTTTAACTGAAAAAATTGTTGTACGGAAGCTGAATTCGAAGTTTGTTTTACATCGATTAACAGATGATCAAAAACTAAACCGAATTGAGCTGATTGCAAAGATATTTGCAATGCAGTGCTTGCAATGTAAGTTAGAAACCAGATCTCAAAGTGCTGAATGAATGGCAGTCACCAGACGAAGGCATTCCCAAAAAGTTTAATGAAGCCATTAAACAAAACAATGCTAATTTCTTTTTACGATTCCAAAGGAATTATTCATAAAGATAGTTTCTTCAAACTAGTTCAACTGTTAATATGCTAAGTATTACCTTGGCGTATTGAATCATATTTACTAAGTCGAATTCGTTCTATTCATCTTGAATATACTGAGGCAGTTGGAGATTACTGCATGATAATGTGAATCATTCAACAATAACCACAGATTTTTTTAACTAAAAACCCAATTTTGCTTCAACATTCATCGTATTCGCCAGATTTAGCTCCTTGTGACTATTTTCTTTTCCCAAAACATCATTTAGCTATGAAAGCATATCGTCAAGTATCAGTTGAAGGCATTGAAAAGACAACGATTTCCATTCTCAACAGCATTCCAATCACGCAGACATATACCAGAAATTTGATTCACTTGTTGATCGTGCAAATCGATGCGATTTCAGTTGATGTAGATAATTTCAGAATAAATAAATGTATTTTGTGTATATTTTTTTAATACATTTTAATCGGATTTGTTATGGGACAGAGGGTATAATTGGATATATAGATAATAAATATATTTATATCAAGTATAATTTTATCTGAAAAGAAAAAAACCATTTTCAAACGCGAACGACAATAAGTGTATTAAAAATTTACATCTATACGGCGCCAAGTGGCTTTTAAAAATGTTGTTTACATACTATGTTTTTTTTTCTTTATATACGACGAGTACATGTATTTATTTATAGTTCTTGTTTACGTATAAATAAATGTATATATTATAATATATGTTATATAATTTCAATGTATATATTATATATAGGATTATATCAATACAATATAATTATATATGAAATTAAAATTAATTTATTATTACTTCACATTATGATGTATCGTATTTTTTTTTTGGTAAAAAATAGTTTATATATGGTCATCCATCATCTGGTAAAAAAAAATACCAATATAAATAAGACAAAAATATATGTACTTTCAGATACTACATTATTCCTATACTCATACGATTGTTTACAAAAATGTATTAATTATATATTTTTACACTCTTAATAACTCTTTTTTTTTATAATCAACAAGTAAAAAGACAATATTGTTCCCATAAAAAAATCATATTTTACCGCATTTATTTACTAAACACATTATTGATATTTTTTCTATCGATCTATAACATCTATACAACTTTGGGATCCGCAAAGATCCGTATATGTTAAATTGTTGATATAAAACAACATCAGGGAATAAAATTATTAATAGAATTTAAACAATTTCATTTAATTTTTCATAAATTTTGTTAAATGAACATGTGATAAGTTCATGTACATTTCATATTAGTGCAGTGTAATTTAAAAATTAAATTATAATATAAACAAATATAACAAACATTCAATTGTATACGACGACGCGACGTAAACGTAATAATTAATATTGTAAATATTAATTAATTCAAATATTTATATATTTACAAAATATGTATTGGTTCATTTTTTGTATGTGTGTTTATGTTATGAACATTAAAATTAATAATAATAATAATAATAATAATAATAATAATGTTTTTATTATATCCAATATAATTTATATATGCATCGATGTGTAATTAATTAATAATAATATATAGGTAAAAAGTAAATTGTACATTGTACTTATGTACATTATTTTATTATATTATTATAAATATATACAGATAGAAATACATTATTTAATATTAGCTTTATAATAACATTATAATAATATAGATGAGCGACCAATATTCAGTACACGTTATCTGTACGTAAAATATAAATTATAATAAATAAATAATGATAACATGTATAGAATAAGAAAGTTATTTACTTTTCATAAATATATTTACATGTACAAATGTACACATTAATATATATATAATACTATATTTAGATTACACATGTACACACACACACACACAATAGGAAGAAATTAATAAAGAGTACGTACAAAGGTACTATATTATAATAATATAATAATGTTAAATATATATAGTGAATGTATACAATTACCATATTTTATATTATTATGGTTTAGGTACGAAATCTTCATTCTCTTCTGTAACGTATATATTTTGATAAGCTTCATTTGTTTATTTTTTAACAATAATATCTCAGGTACAAAAACTATATATGTAAAGAAATTATGTGAAAATTCATAGTATCTTAATTAGCGAGTATCGATGATTTTTTATGTAAATATATTCGGTCGCTTTTTGTTCTCTGCAAACGACTACTCAGACATACCGCAAATAATTCATCACCACACAATATAGGCGTGCAGCGATCGTATTCGTATATACCCTATCAAACACATTGCAGTGAAGACGGTAAATTATGTGTATACGCAGTGGTGTGGTAAAACAACAACAATTCAGACCATAATCGAACAAATGATATAATTCAGTAAAAAATATATTAAAGATATTTCATTACAGTATATCGGAGAATTTAATTTGCAACCTCCGGATTGAATGTAACATATGTGTTCTAACCAATCCGTCATTGAATTAATGCGCATAGTATCGGCAATACTATATAAATACATGAATTCAGCTAGGAAGTAAATTACAGTATCTCACATTATTTATGATACTGCAATTCAATTCATATGTAGAATTTTTCATATGGTATTTGCACATACAATGTTAATATATATGTTCTATATTTTATTGGTGACAGAAGTATCTTCGTATATAAATGATTCTGAATAATATCGAGAATATTCTTGTATTTTTCAGTTACCTATGAATTTGCTCTGTTTTGAATTTAAAGTGTTTTCATTCCGAGTAGAAATATTTACCATAAAAAAATATAACCATAGGGCTGAGATTAACACTACAAATTGCGGTAAGTGAGACTAATAGAAAATGACACACAATCCATCAATTAAACTGTTTAATGTGATGATCGCGACCGCACCACTATCAATATAATAACGATTGTTGCATACATCTACGTCTTCAAGTTTGATCGTCCCGAATCATATATTGTAGTTTAAATTGTTTTTAAAATATAAATATTTCCAAAAGAATAAAACTATTATTTTGTTCATTATATTCATTTATATTAAATTTAATTTAATAATATTTAATATATACGTGGGTACTACAACAACAAACCATACACATTAATAACAAATTTTTTTAAATATATAAGAGATTAACGCACGATCATCATGTTGATGTTGATACGTGCCCGATTATACAATATATATATTTAATATACAAAATAGTATATAATTTACTATAACAACATAGTTATTGCATACATATGCTGCGTGTATGTATAAATGATAAATGTGTATGATTTGATTTTTAATTATATTAAATTTAATTTGTTTAAGATCACTTTAATCGTTGTTAATGTAAATATAAATTTAATATTAATATTTTCTTTGTTTTTTTTTCCTTTTTTTTCAGTACGTAATAAAACAATATCCTATGGATAGAAAAGAGTTGGATCATGTTTCACAAGTAATAGGGCATCACCAAAGTTACTTGGAAGATTTTATTAATACACAAAATTTTATAATGAACGGTGATGGACCATTACCATATGATTATAGACATTATTTAGCCATAATGGTTGGTATTATTATATAAATAAACTTTTAAAATAAAGTATATAACGAAATATTAGAAAATGCTTTTTCTACCTAGTTTGTATGCACACCCGATCGTTAGACTAGAAATAGATTAATAATAATATTAATATTATGATACATTTTCATTTAAACCCATTACAGATAAATAGGCTAATTATTTCAGTTGAGAAATTTCTCATGGACGCTATAACTTAAATATATTATAATTATGTAAATCCCAAACGGGCGACCTTTGTTTTTATAATAATAATATATTATTTTAGGATAAATCATCGGTGTTAGGTTATAAATTAAAAAATTCCAAACACCCGATGATGATAATAGTATTTATCGAAAACTCGTATAGAAAAGACTTTTTTAATTTTTTAATTTTAAGACCTAACACCGAGGATTGTTGCTAAAATAATATATTAAAATTTATAAAATGAGATTTGTGCTTCTTAAAATTTTAATGTTGACCAAATTAAAATAATTATTGTAAATAGAGCGAAAGAATATATAAGCAAAATTTAAAAATTGGATTATTCATATCCGATAGCAGTGATGGTTAATACACACAATTTGTCATCGATCTGAAGAAGTACAGAAACAAGTGAGGATCCGAATTTCCAACAAGAAAATCTTTTTTTTCTATTAAATTTGACTAATGTCTCTCTTTTAAGAACGTTAAATTTTAAATTAAGATTTTAAAGAAGCACGCAATCTAATCAAAAATTAATGTTCGCATTTAATATATTTAATTTGTGAAATTTCCCAGCTGCAATTAATAATAATAATAATTAATATTAATATTATTATTAATCTATATATAGTCTAATGATCGGATGTATCTAGAAACTAGGTGGAAACACCATTTCTAATATTTCGTTATAACGCATTAACACCACCAAATTCAAATAATTATTTTAAATAATATATATATGTTGTTATATTACATATTGCAATAATTAATTTTATTAAAATCTAATTAAGGCTGCTGCTAGACATCAATGTACATATTTAATTAATTTACGTGAAAAAGCATTTATTGAACAAGGTGGAGATGTATCATGGTTGAAGGGTTTAGATTATATACCACCAAAACTTCGTGCCATTTATGATATCAATAAAATTTTAGCACATCGTCCGTGGTTATTAAATGTTCAACATATTCAAGTAACTTGAAATTTAATTAATTAATAATTGTAAATTTTAAATCAATTTTTTTCCCATTATTTAGCGTCTTACAAAAGGTACAAATAATTGGTCATTAGCTGAAGTTGTTCATGCTATTGTACTGTTAGCACATTTTCATTCGTTATCATCATTTGTGTTCTCATGTGGATTAACGCAAGATTTAGATAATTCATCTAGTCAAAAATATAAAACTCAAAATCAAAAGACTGTATGTCCTCAAAATGACGTAAAAAATATCACTAATAGTGGTTAGTATAATAATAATAATATTAATAATAATAATAATAATAATAATTTTAATAATTATTTATACATTTATTAAATAAATAATAGATTCAATAAAACAAGAAGTTAGTGTAGAAGCTTTAATGGCCCGAATGAAAGTCCTGTCAGAAAAACAAGATGAATGTAGTGAAATGGAATTAAGTAATCGTTTTAAAAATGTTGAAATGCAAGCGGCCGAATTGCCAGCAACAATTCAGGAGATAAAAGTTGAAGTACCACAAACAATTAGCCATTTTATAGACGATCCAAATTTTACATATCAAGATTTTGCTAAACGTGGTGCCGAAAATATTCCAAGTACATTTCGCATACAAGATTATTCTTGGGACGATCACGGATACTCATTAGTAAATAGATTATATAATGATGTTGGATATTTATTAGATAATAAATTTCGTACCGCATATAATCTCACATATTTTACAATGGCCGGTCGAACAAATGTTGATACATCGAAATTTCGTAGAGCTATATGGAATTATATTCAATGTATATATGGTATACGTCATGACGATTATGATTATGGAGAAGTGAATCAGGTAAAAATTGTTTTCACATTTATAATATTAGAGATTTAAATTTAAAATTTGAAATAGAAATAATAAATAATTTAACTTTTTTATTTATTCAGTTGTTGGAAAGATCTCTTAAAATGTTTATAAAAACAGTTTGTTGTTTTCCGGAAAGGGTTACAAAAAAAGATTACGATAGTGTTTTATGTGAATTACAACAAAGTGAAAAGGTAGATAATAATTTATATATCAAAATTCCAAATAATTATATGATTCACAGATATAGATTCCAATCGAATTTTTTGTTTAATTATTTGTCTATTGATTTGAACAATTTCGTTTGTGAAAGAATTAACAGATTGCAATATCATTATATTTTTCTGGTTTTCTGGTTCTGGCTAAATTTTCAGGAAAATCGATTTTTAAGAAGTATCATTTTTGTGAATTACGGACTATAGTTTTAACGATATTCAGTTTTGTATATGTAGGATTACAAAATCGGTCATATCTTTTGAACACGTGAATGCCGTGAATCCATTTTTAAAATCTCTTCTATGAAATATTGGAAATTAATTATAATTTTATATTCTGGATACAAAAATGGGAAATCTGTTAATTTTTTTTTTTTTCTTATATTAGGCTGAGTGTGGTCTACTTTCAACTCGGCTAATAATAGGTGATAATTGATAAAAGTCGATTTTCCGGAAAAACCAAAATTTCACGCGTAGCAGATTTGTTTTTGACATTAAATACATGTGAATAAAGTATTTAGCCGTAGCACAATCAAAAGGTTACTAAAGAAGCAGGTCCATTGAGAAAACCTCAAATGAGTAGAAAAAGTATGACGGTTCTTCTTCTACTCATCCACATTTGCTATAAATTAAATGTTAATATTTTTAATTATTCTATCCATGGTTTTGTATCCATTATATAAATGTCTCCATAGATAAGTTTTGAAAATCAAAAAACCCGCACGAACAGTTAAGCTTAGCTAAACATTAAATGAAATTTTGTAAATTTTAAATAAACGTCTTGGCCCAAGTAAGACGAAGTGTATCTGCTAATGAAGCTGCTATTTTAAATTTAGCTTTCGAAAAAGGAAATAGTCTAATTTAATTCACCCAATTTATAGGAAAATATAGTGATATTGAAAAGTGAATGCTATTTCTCAGGCTTGGCACTGGTTTGTTGTTATTTTTTTTTTATAAATAATTTTTACATTGATTTGTAAAAGAAATATATTTTTTTAATAAGGATATCCCATCACATCTCGTATATTTGTATGGATAGAAATCAATTAAATTTAATTTAGTAGACCCAATCTCTGTTAAAGTCCCATTGACAGTCATTTTGGAATTTATGCTAATTTTATTGTTTAAATAACCAATCTCGTTCATCAATGTTTAGAAATTACTCGTAATTACCTAGAGAATAGTTTTACATAGTATGACAGATATGTTTGCTTACAATTTTTTGTTCGACTGATATTGGGACATTTGGTATATTATATTTTTGAAAATAATAACATTAAAATAATACATATAATTAATATTATATTATATCACATTATTATCATAGTCGAAAAGTGAAAGTTTCCTTACCATTGAATGGATTGGACACACTACCTTAAATAGAATTACATTTTATTGGTCCGCAAGGGTGTATGAGTTATGATCCTGTCACAATATTAGCATGTCATATTTATTATTCAATAAATACATTTATGCTACATTATTTCTCTTGATGAAAAACTATAATTGATATTAATAGAAATTTAAAACTTCTTATTTATTATAATTTTTATTAGGTTCACGTTAATTTAATGATACTGGAAGCAAGAAATCAAGCAGAATTATTATATGCACTTCGTGAAATAATGAGGTACATGACATGATCTCAATAAAAACGTAAAATATAAAGTTTTTTTTTTTTGAATAACATTTTTTTTATCATTTTATAAATGTATATAATATAAATAAAGATATCAAATTATATATATATATATATACATTTAATATACACACACAAACACACAAACACACACATTTATAAATATATATATATAATTAATTAATAAATAAACTATAAGTATACGTATTTTTAAATTTTTAATAATTATTTAAAGAAAAAAAAAATGGAAATATATATTGAAAAAAATCGTTAAAACATATCTTTAATCTTTTAAATATTTTATTGAAATTTTTTTTTTTAATTATAAATATAAATTTGTTTTTTTTTTTTTTAATAATGGCTTTTTTAAGATATTTTTAAACAAAACATAAATTTTTCTTTTATAACATTTTGTATAATTTACCCAGAACTGAATATTTTTTATCCAATATTAAAATATATATTAAATTTAATTAAATTTGTAGAGTGTTATTTGTTTTTCGTCTAATTATTAAAAAAAAAAATATATATATAAATTTGTATTTATCTCACCAATTTTTGTTTTTCTTAATTAATTTGTTAATTTGTAAATTTTTTTAAAGTATATAAATTATATATTATTTGCTACTTACTTTTATGTGCTACAAAAACAATAATATTAGTTTTTTTTTTTACCAAAATAAAAGAACCATAAAAACTAATTGCAAATATTTTTAAAAAACGAAAAAAAAAGAATATATTAAATTTAAAATACAAAAATATATTGCAATTTTTGTGATCAATTGTGCCAAATATAAAAAATCTCTTGTTTTTATACAAATATTAAGAAGTGTAAGATGATTTTTGTAGGCAGTTGTAATGTTGTATAATAAGAAATTTGTAATATTTTTAAAATTTGTAATAAAATATATATTGTTATATATATATTTAATATAAAATAAAAAATAATATATAATAATATAAAAATTAAAATTAAAAAATAAAAATATATTTTATTAATGATATACACATTTATTTTTTAACATAGAAAAATAAGACTACATTTGTAAAAAAAAAAGTCACATAAAGTATTTTTGGTCTACAAAAATTTACCCATTTAATTTTACTATTCATTTAATTTTGTCCATTTTTCACTTACTGCCCATAACCACCGAGCTGCTTTACTATCTTCACCTGCAAGTGCTACTTCTTTTGGTTTACATTCACTGATAAATATTTTATTTATTTATATTAATATTTTTTATTATTATAAATTTACTAAAATTTACCTATAATAAAGTCCTGATATTTTATCTAAACTAGGATCTAATGCTACAAATAATGTAGTTTGTGCACCAGCTCTTGGATTTTTTAAAAATGGCCAAACAAATGGTTTTATAAATATACTAAAATAATTAGAAATCGAAAAATATCAAATTTTAGTAAACGTATAATGTCATAAACTCAATTTAATCGTATCGCACTTACCCGGAAAAAAAACTATTAAAAATACTCATATGTCTCATCAATTCTGTGCTGACAATCCCCGGATGTACAGAATTAACAGTGATATTAGTATTTTTCAATCGTTTTGCTAATTCTCGAGCAAATAATAAATTCGCCAATTTACTTTGATTGTAAGCATCGGATTTATCATAATTTTTATCACTATTTAAATCGTCATAATTAATTTTTCCACGTGTATGAGCTATACTGGATAGAACAATAATACGACTAGGTGTTGTTTTCTTTTATAAATTAAAATACCAAAATTTTATACATATTTAAAGCACCAAATAAAAAATTATTTAATATTAGATAATACTTTTAATAAATCCAATAGTAAATTCGTAAGTAAAAAATGACCCATATGATTTACGCCCAACTGTAGTTCAATACCATCTTCTGTTAATTCTCTTGGACATCTCATTACACCAGCATTATTTATTAAAATGTCAATGTTGTTAACTTCAGTTTTAAGTCTAAACAATTATACATAAATATACATAAGGTACGGCATGTTATACGAAATATTTTTATTTATAATTTTATGTAATATCATTTACCCATTAACAAAATTTCTTATTGATTTAAAGGATGCTAAATCACATTTTCTGCAATAAACATATCTATTTTTTGATTCCAATACTATATCTTTTCTGGCCACTTCACATTTATCCATATCACGACATGCCATATATACATGTGCACCTCGTTTAGCCAATTCTTTGGCTGTTTCTTTTCCAATGCCTGTGTTTGCTCCAGTAATTACAACAATTTTATCAGTAGCTTTTATATCATTTGTAAATCTTTCACCTTGCATATAATCTCTAAATATATAATTTAAAAAAAATTAGGAATTTTAATAGTATAGTAGTTATATATTATTCTATTGACTTACTTAAAAATAGCAGTAACTCCAACCAATGCTCCAACATAGCTGATTCTACGAACTATTTTATTTTTTAAAAAATCAAGAGTACCCATTTTTAAACACTTAATGTATAATAAAATTTAAAAACTGAACTATTTGATTATCTAATAATTAAAGAAATAAGAAAATTGACCACTGTTTCTGGAACAGCCGGAGATAAGAAGAATGTAATCCATCTATTAAAACGAAAAAAATATTTCATAGGTTATGTGGTTATATTAAAATAGTAAATATTATTTTTTATATCGATATTTTGACTTTATATTTTATAGGGTGATGTGGTGTGGTGAGTGTTTAATGGTTTTAATCTCAGATTCAAAAATATCAGTATATTTACAATAATTAATAAACGAACATCATCAATGGTAACATTATTATTGAAATTTTTCGATCAAAAATGTTTTAATTTGAATCTTTTTAATAATTTTTTTTTTTAGATATGTTAAGGAATTATTACATTTATCAGTTATTTGGTTTTGTTTATTTTGCTGGCATAAATATTCTAATACAAAACAAAAAAGATTACATTCAACTAAATTTATGCAACTTGAAAAAAAGGAAAATAAACAATTGTGAATTACTCAATATCGATATATCGATACGAAGATGTCATTCTTCTTTTTGTGAAATCAAAATGGCGTCGAGCACCTTTTCAATCAAAAAAGACTTTTTCACATTTTATTTTCAGTTTCACACCTTTCTTTTTTTTTTTTTCTTTCATCTTCTTCATCCGCTGATGAGGCAGACTAATTAATGTCGTAAAGTAATTTTCTTTGTAAACCTTTTTTTTTTTTAAGTAATAAAATCACTTAAATCCTGTCGCGAGGATTCATATCGTGTCAATTATTACAGTGGTTTCATTGTTTTTCTATTAATTTTTTCATATTGTAAATAAATAATTTTTAGTGTTTAAGTGAAAAAACCACAGCTGATTTATTGGAGAAAAAGAAGTAAGAAATTTGACATTTCGTATCGTTGTTGTTGTTGTGTTGTTCACACATTAATTAGATATCTATTACCTCGTAATGAAATTATTACAAAATTTAATTATTAATTAATTAAATATTAAATTTTTGAAAGATTAATCATCTTATTGTATAGTTATTGTTAAAATATTTACAATAAATATTTAAATAATTATATATAAATTAAATATTGTATTGATAACATTTTTTTCGAATGTGTTTGTGGGTGAGGTGAATTTATATTTTGTTTGTATATGTGTTTATTTTGTTGTTGTGTTTTGTGTTGTGTATACCTTTTCGAACAGTTTTTGAAATTTATTGAAGAAAAAAATTTATAAAAAGAAAACAAACTACTTTTTTTATAATTGGATTTCATTTGTACAAATACAAGTATAAAAGAAATAATAATAAATATCTGTGATAAATAAATCAATTTAATTAACTTTAGATAGATTATTGCTACAACAATTTTAAAAGTTATTATTAAAATATATTCAACCAACGTCGTGATTAGAATTTATTAGTAACGAATAAGAGTACAGTAAATATATACAGTTAGAATTTTTTACAATATAATTTTCAATTAATTATGGAGACCATGGAATATGAGTTAGCCAGAAATATGACTTTATTGTTTTTTCTGGAACGTTTATTGGACAAAGGTGAACCAAGAACTTTACATGATTTATCTTGTCAATTTGGTGCTAAAGGATTTACCAAAGAAATGCGACAAATTGCTGGTGGAAGTCAGTCTGGTGAGTAAAATTACAACAATATACAATAATTTTAAAAGATAATTCATTTTTTTTTTTAAATATGCAAAATATATAGAGACATATACGAAATATACATTCTCAACACACAATAAATAAAATAATTTATTTTTGTTATCTATATCAATTTAATTTTTAACATAACAGAATGAATTAAAATGTTTTTGTTATCAGTAATTTTAAAACAATACAACAAAAAAATTCTTTCTTTAATTTTACCGTCATAAAAATCTTTTTGTAGGTATTTATTATATAAATATAAAAGATAATTAAATATTAACTATTATTATACACACCTGTGCTGTGTGTTGGTCATATTTAAAAAATATAATTTATTCACAAATACTATTTAAAAATATTTATATACTACTCTATGTACTCTGTACCTATATACTGCGGTTATATACATTCACTATAATCAAATATTATATACAAAATAATTATCAATTTGATCAGATATTTCATAATTATTATTATTACGACAAATATATGTGATAAAATATCTTACAGAATAAGTTAATAGGACATATTTGTTTATTAATTAAATGTATTGTATTTTTTCGAATAAACAAATTTTATTGCAAATAAATACAAAAATTCATAAAAATTCAATGACAAATAAATGTGTACATTTATCGTACAACCCACAAGAAATGTTCCCGCCTGCATATAATTATTTGTCATAGTCTTGTAATGTGTATAATAAATATTTTCAAAAAGTAAATAAACTGAAAAATAAAAAAAATAATAATAATGCAAATATTGGTAACGCTAGCGTAAGCAACAATTTATAAATAAAGAAAAAAAAAATGTATTTAACTTAAATGGTTAGAAAAATAAATTTTTAAATTTTAAATAACCATCGTGAGATTTAATTGTATTGGTATATTATTTTTAACAAGCTTTTTACAACAATGCAATTTTGCTATGTATTGAATAAATAAAAGTTACGAATAATTACGAAAACAATGAGTTCAAATACTTTTAATAATTTATATTTTACTCTGCTACCGACCGAGCACTATAAAATAATTTTATTTCTGTATGTGTCAATCTCGTATTTCAGATGGTATGGTATAAAAACACCTTGATTGTATTGTTCTACAATCCAGAATATTATGAATCATGATTATATGATAAATACTTCCGATCGAATGGTTCTTATTCGTATAGCAATGCCGTCAAAAATAAAAATGTTTACTTTTGCCATTTATTTTTTTCTTTGCATTAAAAGATTGTATCATTTTACTATTTTTCTTATCACCTATTTTTTTCGTGATCTTTTAATACATAGTTCAAATTTCTAACAATTAACTATATTTACTCAATACGACTTCTCTATATCTGTTCTAAACAAATAGAAATACAATTGAATAATTTTCCGTATAATTTTACATGGCAAACAACTTTCTCATACCCAAATGTTTCTGCATAATACTGAAAACACTATCTTTTGATAATTTCAGCGTGTTAGCTATCTCTTGCAACTTCACTTTGCGATTACCAATAATGCTTTTCAGAGTTTTTTTCGATGTCTTCAGGATTAACAGTCTCATTTGGACGTCCAGAACGTTTAGCCCTCATCGGTGTCTGTACGTTTAAAATCAGAAAACCAATGTTTGATGGTTGTTATTGATGGTACAGAGTCCGGGTAACACTTTTGAAGTCATTATTGCTCTGTTTGAACGATATTTTTTCCCATTAAAAATCAATAAAAAAACATCACACGAACATGCTTTAAATACATTTTTCAGAAAATAATAAACAAAGTATGGCACTTTGTTGAGATTTTTTGACCCATATGTTATATCTATAAATATTTTGAATATTAAACATAAAATCATTGTATTTAATAAAGAATAAAATATGTTGAAAGCCTATAAAATGCAGTTAATTTTCCGAGAAATTAGTTAAATCTTTTAAATTAAAATTTCAACACTTTTACAACAGGGTTACAGTGACTCAAAAATGTATTAGAACTGAAAATCGACTTGAAACATTAACTGATCTATAGATTTTATTTTTACTAAAACACATTTATGCATTTCAGGTATTTGCACAACAAGTAATAAAAATGACTGCATAGAAACATGAATCCAACAGTGATTGAAAGGATGAATCCTTTAGCTCATATTCTGTCTGATATAGAATGTTTCTGTAACTGGATATTTGGGAGGTTATGGAATTTATAGTAACCAAAGTACAATTGCTCTGCCGAATAGGAAAACTGCCCTATGTGTTTAAATTCAAGAATTTTCGTGGAAAACTATAATCCCATTTTTTAGCAACATACAAAATTTGTTTAACATTTCACAAGAAATACCATATATTATTGAATTGAATATGATATCTTTTCGTTTGGTTAAAACCCCAAATAATCAGATTATAGAAATGAACTAGAGGTTTCAACCTTTCATTCACTGTTGGATTCATGTTTCTATCTCTTTGGGTTCCTGAGATAATGTATGAATAATTTCATACTTACACATGTAACACTTTCATTGACTGGAGGATGTAAAAAATAATCGTTTTCATAGCGATTTTTAAATTTAAAAAGTGGAAACTTACACATGTAGGTTCGCATTGACCGAAGGGTTAATTTAATTATTACATCTTTATTTGTACATAAACCGTATGTGATAAATTATTTCGTAAACTAAGGACTATTTATATCACTTTATTATAGGTTATAATACTATTGGAAAAACTAAACGCCACTACGCTACGCAAACGAAGGTTTCTTTCGAATAATTTTTTTAATTCTGAACTGGAACGATATCCTTTGAAAGAGCTAATTTGTAATTGTGTCATTATTAACTTGTAACATTGTGTATGAATATTATTTTGGATGTGCCGCATGGCAAAAACTATATTATTTTGGGTATAGTTAACATTTGAATTTAATGTTAATTGATTTATTTATTTATTTTCTGTAAGAAATCATTTTTGATTTACTGTTTATTGTACAAATTTATGTATCCTCTAAAAAAGAAACATATGTAAAATATCATATATTTTTTTTTTATTGTACATTGAATGGATTAATTTTCTCACGCAAACATATATTATTTTTATTTTTTTTGGGATATTTGTGTAAATATTATCATGTCTTTCTTTATGTACAAAAATTTCTTTAGGTGATAGGATAATTGAATTAATAATTTTTCAGTAAAATATCAGTATACGAACAAAGTGAAATTATTAATAAAATTTAATAATTAATATCTATTATTAATAAAATAAAACGCAGTAATGTTTAATTAAAAATTAATTTTTTTCACAAATAAAGATTATTAAGATGATGTTTTTATATATCTTAAATTGCAATACGATTAATACATTATTTCTATTTTTAAAACAATGTATTTTAATTTCAAATTATGTATTTTTAAAATCTTTATTCTTATATCTTTTAATTAACTCATATCGATAGAATAAACTCTATCTACTACCGATTTCATGAGCATGACTAATAGTTTCTTTATTCATTTATTTCCATAATTAGTTAAAATATAAAATACAAATACAATTTTTAAATAAACAAAATTTTAAATAAATGAACGAGAATGTCTACGAGATGTAAATATATATTTAATAATAATGAATTTGTTTATCGTTTCTATAATACATTAGACAAATGTTTTCATTATTTCTCAATAAAATTTTTATCTTCATGAAAACAAGTTGTAATTAAAATTTATTTTATTTGGTTGATTATAAAGTTTTGTGTTTCGTTTCGAGTGCCATGTGTCAATCCTTATTTTTTAGTTGTACATACAAACCGACAATTCCTCATTCTATATATAACTCATTATACTTATGATTGTTGTTTAAAATACAATTATTTTGTTTACCTTAAAGAAATTTAAATGTATGTGTTTAAGAAATAATCTCATTCTAAATTTCTATTTGTTTGCATTTGCTAATGTTTTTATATTTCTTTCCCAACATAAGCACTTTTATAATTAGAAAATTAGTTAAATTAATATTATTTCTATATTTCTGCACTAAATAAGATGCCTTTTGGCATTCTATACTTTTCATGAAAATTAAATCAATATTACCAACCGAAAATAATAATGAAGAAATTTTCTATAAACAAATTTCTAAAATAGTGTTTTTGTATAGATTTTTTTCTGTCTTTTTCAATATAAATATATAATAAAATACTTAATAAATAACATGACATGTCAAGAAAAAATTATTAATAATTCATTTAACAAAATATAAAAATAACAGTATATTATAAAATTATTGCGATTAGCATATATCGCAAATATATATATATATATATACTGGCAACAATATATAAATTATAAAACGATAATAAACTACCGTCTTATAGAATAAAAATATAAAAAATATATATATACAAACAAACCTTTTTAGGTTTAGTTCTTTCTTCAGTTTATATTTTATTAAATTAACCTATTTATAGTTACGGAAAAACTATACAGGGTGGTTATGATCAACAGATATACGTTACCGGATGACAAAACGCTGACGCACCGCTTCAATTATTTGTGTAGATGTTTTTACTGAAAAAAAAAAACCAAAAGAAATTTGTTGAAACAGTAAGTTTTTATATTAAATGTTATATAATTGACAATTCTTAGAAACCACTGGCAGATTTAATTTCTACTATTTGAATAGTAAAATACATTTATTTATAGCTACAATCTTTAAACCGTAACACAAATTAGTCGAACATTTTAATTTAGTTAATGTATAGTAAGTAACTAAATCCCATAGCCATCCAAAACAATTTTTAAACATTGTACAATTAAAAAATGGTAGTTTAAATTACAAAAGATATTCCATATTTTGTGGATTAATTATTAATGTGTAATTATGTCCAACACAGTTTCAATTTCATTATATGAATAGCCGCTATATTGCCATGTAACACCCTGTTTTAATTACCTCTGACAAAGAAAACTCTGAAAAACATGAAAGAAAATATAAAATTATTTGAGTGAAACCAAAAAATGTTTTATTCTAATAATAGATATCTTTACATAAAAATTTGTAATAGAGTGTATAACGACTATTTGTTTGAGGAAGAATATGTTGGCACTTTCATTACATTCAATTTTTTCTAAAATGCGTATTTATTTATTCTGTTTTTAAACGATGCATTATTTATATTTTATATACATGTTCAATTATACAAATTTGTACATTATATATTAAATCGAAATCTTAATCTAATCAATTTTACAATTACAATTTACTTTACATTAATAATTAATTATTTGTACTACCTTTTATTTATATTGTAAAGTGTTTGAGTTTTTCAATTTAACACTTTATTAAATCTAAAAACTACTTGCACCATCAAAATTACATTACAAAAACTTTTTACTTAAATATATTTTTCATTTAGCAAATTTATGCGATCTGCTGATGATGGAAAAATTTAAGATTTGGTTTCATGCCCACACATGCGTCTTTGTCTCATGTATAAATATTAGTTGATATTATTATATTGCGGAGTATTATTTTCGGCTTCTAAATTTGGAAAAATTTTTATATTTTCGTTTTGTAAATTTCCATAAAGAAATATGTGTATTTGTAATAAGTTCATACTCTTGAAAATTTAAATTTAAAGTTTTGTTTTAAGGTGAATAGTCCACAGAAACTCATAAATTTTACTGTACCCCCAAAAACTCCCACCCAACCTGCATAAAACTTCAATATTATAATATCTAATATGCTTGACATTATTTTCTTAAAATTTTGAACATAAAGTTCTTATGATCTGAAGATGTTGATGGGTATTCGCAAACCTCCTCTTCTAAAAATAAAAATGCATATAATATGCTTGCATTTGGTATTGGTTTATCATTAAATTTACTGTCAAACTAGTTGGTCGTGATGGCACAAGGAAACAGAATCATTTACCAACGGCTAATGTACGGCCCGAGTGTTCTTTCATGGTTTACCTTATCTGCATGTTTTGTTTCTTTCAATTCTTTCTTATTTCATCAGTTAATGTTAAAGAGTCAATAATAAAACTGATGCGCTAATTTAGTTTACTATTTTGTATAATGATTTTTTTTTTTTAATTTTATAATAGGTGTATGCATATGAAATGCCGATTTACATACGCATGAACAAGATATTTATTTGAATAACAAAACAAATTAATAATCGATGTATTGACCATCGCGTTTGCTATATAAATGTTTACGAGATACCTTCGATAATGATTTGTACATATAAATTCAACAATTTTTCTACAACATTTCACTAGTTTTATGTGCTGGAACATGTTCACCATAACACTCTACCAACAGTAATTTTTTTCAAATGAAAAAAACACTAAGAAAGCGTATCGCAAATGCCCAATATAATTTTGGTACTAAATAGGCATTTTCAAATTAATGTTTTCCACACTTTCATGTTTATAGACCAAATCGTATATATACCCTCCAAATCGACATATTTATTATTATTGAAATAAACCAAAACTTTAGTGCCGTTTCAGTCAGTGTAATCGGTATTTCATTTGCATACACCTATTATATAAATAAACACAAATATATTGACAAACACTGTGCAGATGATGTCATTATTGTTTTTATACATTTTAGAATTAAATATGCTAGTAAATATGATCAATTTTTTCTAACTCATATGTACTCTACTAATTCAACGAACTATTTTTAAGATAAAGTGTTGATTGAACTAAAATGGCAAATTGAAAACAAACTTATCAACCTTTGGCACTAGATTATAATTGAAAATGATAAATTTCTTGTAACTCAGTATTATAGATTTTCAATTTAGCATAACTTATCTTATAAATTAGAAAATTTCATACAAAAATATAATAATAAATAAAATATCACACAAATGGTTTTTTCTTTTTGAAAAAAAAAAATAAATACTATTATAAGAAAATATATTAACACACACAGGTTTTATTTGTATATTAATTAACACACGTTACTTACGTATATGCATTTAATATTTTATTTATAAATTCGAAATGAAGTCAAATACGTGACATAAAAGTGATATTTATTTAATTATTTAAAAATAGCTTTAATGTGCAATTTGAATTCAATTTTGATAAATATGAATGTATTATAATTTATAATTATTATGAATATATTTTAATTTAATTATATTAAAGTTAGGTGTAAACTTAAATTGATTGATTTCAAATTCAATGTGTTTAATTTTTTCATTTATTTTTAGGTTTAAAAAAATTTTTAGCTCAATATCCTGCATTATTTTCAATAAATGGTGATTTTGTACACGTAAATTCATATCAAACAACAGTTCAAGATGAATCAAATGGTGGTTATGGACCTGGTAAACGTGACTATATACAGGAATCAAAAGATTATTTTAAACATAAACTTTTACAATATGGTATTGGTACTGAAGTTCCAATCAAAAGTTTACTTGGACATAGAAGTCAAGCATCACCACAGGTTCGACACATTTCAGGTTAATTAATTCAAATTTTAGTTTATATTTCTTTCTTTTCTAATGGGTTTTTTTGCCTTAATTGATTGCTAAAACGATTGTTTTATTATATTTTTTTAGGTCAACATATTAAAGAATTCACTGATTTTTTAACTAAACATACCGATACATTTCAAGTCATTGACGAATATGTTATATTAGTTGGAACAGAAAATTTACAAGATGTTCCTATATCAGAACGTTTACATTTACCGCAACCATCAATAGATACAAAGGCCACACAACAATTACTAGATTTTTTGGCACATTGTATTGAAATGAAAGGTAAATTATAAATATATAAAATGTTAATATATATAAATTTTATATTGTTAATTTATTTCGTTCATTCTGATTTTATTTTAAAGGGCCAATATTAGTTGATCAACTCTTTCACATGGTGACTTCAAATTTTCCACAAGACCAATGGTTTTCAATGTTTAAAACGCCAAGTGATTTGAGCACATTTTTAAAATTGTTTTCTGATTGTTTTCATATACAATCGAATCTAGTCACACTGTTACAAAGACCAAAATTATCGGACTCATACATACAACAGGCACAAGCAAGAACTAGGGATCAATCATTTAATAATTATGCGATAAAAAATAATAACCGTACGCATTCACCAACGTTGAAAGGTTCTCCAATAAATAATAATAATAATGTAGCTGTAGGTGATTTTAAATTAAATGAACCGGTATCAAATATGCAGTCATCAACAAATAATTCAAATAATAGTCGAAGTGAACCAAATAGTGGATTCGACAGTTTTGTACCCGATTTTAATGTAAAACTTGATAATTTATGTGAAAATAATTGTCCAATTATTACAACAAATACGCAAAATTCAAATAATAATAATAATAATAACACACCGCCGAATTCAAATTATTCTTCGATTAATTCAAGTCCACTCACAATGAGTCCAAATAATGTAGAACGAACAAATATTGCTAATAAAAATCAAACACTTAAACAACGAATAAATAGTTTAGTGATTAAAACATTAGCTGATAATTTAGAAAAAGATAAACAAAGTCTTTTACATAGTAATTATAATCATCATGGAAATGCGAATATTGGTGGTGGAGGTGGTGGAGGTGGTGGAGGAGGAGGTGGTGGCGGTGGCGGTGTAGGCGGTAACACAGGCACTACTGATTCTAGACATAATTCATACAATACAAGTCCTGTACATAGTCATAATTATTTTGTTGGTGATACATGGAAAATTAAAATATTACAAAATACACGTGTCGTATCAACTATAAAAGAAAGTCTTTTTGTAACAGAAGCCATATTAAAATCAAGTATGAATGAACGTATTGTTATTTCACTTGATTGTGAGGGAATTAATTTAGGAATTCGTGGACAATTAACATTAATCGAAATCGGTACCACACGTGGTGAAGCATTTATATTTGATATACTAACATGTCCAAATATTATGATTGATGGTGGTTTAAAAATGTTATTAGAATGTGAAAATATTATCAAAGTAATACATGATTGCCGAAATGATTCTGTTAATTTATTTACTCAATATCAAGTTTTACTTAGAAATGTTTTTGATACTCAGGTATAAAAAAATATTGATTAATTTTATTTTTATGATAAGCTTTTATTTTTCAAATTTTCGTTATATAGTCAGCTCATGCTGTTATACAATTTCAAGATCAAGGAAAACAGGTTTACAAAGTAAAAAATGTATCATTAAATACTCTATGTGAATTATATAATGCTCCAATAAATCCAATGAAAGATCAATTGAAAAATGTTTATCGACGTGATCAAAAATACTGGGCTCGAAGACCTCTTGTTAGAGATATGCTTTTGTATGCCGCTGGTGATGTTTTGGTCTTAATAAACGATATGCTTTATGGTACAATGGCTAGGTAAGATACATATATTGTATTATATTTTTAATTATACTCCTATTTTATGCGCATACTTTAATACTATATTCGATTTTAGAGCCATTAAACCAGAATACAGAACATTATTTTCTGAATTATGTTCCGAACAAATTTTAATGCTAATACATCCGGCTGATGTTAAAATACGTAAAAAACAAAGAAAAGTCAGCACTGAAGTTACACATTTAAAACAAAAATTAGGACAACCAAATAAAAATATCGTATTAAGTAATCGTGAAATAAGACTTTTAAGGTTAATTGTTTTTATATTTGTAGTTAATTTAATTTAAAAACAATTTTTTTTTATTTATAGATATTTAGATTTAACTGAAGATGAAAAAGAAAAATTACGTGGATCTTATAAAGTAGCAAAAAAATTAGAAAAATTGGAAAGTTTGGGACAAGATAGGTTTGTTTTATTAATTTGTATATTAGTGAATCAAAAAAAAAAAAAAAAATAACTAATTGATTTTTTTTTATTTAATTTATTACTATAATTGCAATAAATCAATAGAGATAATAGTGATTCTGATGATGACATGGATAATTTTGAACAAGAATATGCAAGTCTTGATAGTGTGCCATCTGATAATTCATTAACTGGCGGAACATTTTCGCCACGTAATTCTGAACCACCTAGTTTAACTGAATCTATGCAATTAATGGATGAAATTTTAGCGGATACAACTATGGATCGTGTATCTAAAATTGATAAATTGGAGGCTATATTGTCAGCGGCAACATTATTACCTAGTGATCAGGTATAAATAGAAAATGTGTTCATTACATTTGTATTACATATTTATATTAATTATTGTACAAATTTTAGATTATTACCTCTCCTCTAAATGATACATCATTTCATTCTAACTCATCTTATGATAATATACAACATTCACCAAAAGACAGAGATAAAAAGTAAGTATTATATTTGTGTTTTTAATAATTAACATTATTGTATATCGCGTATGTTAAAAGGTTACATTTTATTACCCATAGCTGTTTGTGTTTCTATGAGGAATACTAAGTCCATGTGCTATTTTCTTAAAAATAAATGATATTAAAGCATTCATATCAATATGTGATTGATTTCATCATTTCATTTATGTGTTTTTCGTCCCAAGGACGTTCTATTTATAAAATAATTGAAATTCTTATCATTCAAGAAGTATTGCATAGAACAAAATAAATTGCAATCTGGTGACCCAAGGCCTCACCTTTTTATTTAATAAAGATTAAATTAATGAATTTCAAGTACTGTGCCCTAAAAGATCTATTGTACCACAAGGTTATCTCTTCTTTTACAGATAAATACTATGCAGTTTTTAAGTAGACACTGTGCGAACTATTTTACAGATGAAAAAAAATCTTTATTCATCACTCAACTGCTAATTGATTTTCTGGAATTTTATTATCTAGTTTTTTTTGAATATAAGTACACATCTGAATTGAGCTAGGTTAAAATTCTAAATATACAATCCTTTTGCAATCCCGCCAAACTGTTATAACATAACAATTTTTTTTACGAATATTAGCTTTGGTTATTGGAGCCGGTTCTTTTTGCTTAACCACGATTGTTATAATTATTATTCAAATTGTTCAGGAATGTTATAATTAATTCAAATAAGTGTTATGTCGGTAAATATCACTACTGATAGTTTCAAAAGTTTTCAGCAATACATAGTATGCAAAATATCTTTTTGATACCATCAATTACAGAGCATAACCTTATCATCAGTGGGCGTGATGAACCAGCTTCACCAGGCTGTACCCAAGCTTTAATACGCTTAGGATCTATTGTAAATCAATTTTTCCTTTTCCAGTCACAATTTCAGCAGCGGTTTTTTTTTTATATGAAAATAATATATGTTAATAATGCTTGCAGAGCAAATGTCGTTTATTTCTTTTCAATTTCATGCGTATAAAAAAATGTGTTGTTTACACTTTAATCAAATGTTATATACTACGTTTAGAAGTTTATAAAGAGAGTTTTCAAGAACATATTTTACCAGTCTACACATACTATCAGAAGATTTACATCATCTATTAGAAAAATGGAACTTACTTTTGCATGTACCTAATATTTCTGCTACATTTTGATTAAGCATTTCGTAATATAATAGACTCATATTTTTCTGTGTATATTTTTATTTTCCATGCGTTCAAATAATTCTCAAATTTTTGAATATATGCGATCAATCTATGTCGCGCCTGACCAATTCAATATTTGTCCCAGATAATATTGTATTATATCCTTTATTATTTCTTTAAGTACACCAGATACATTTATATATATTGAATAAGGTGGGTGCTAATATTGATCTGTGCGGAATTCCTGCAAAAATTTGAAAAGAATATATAAAAAATTATTATTTATGATATATATTTTCTTACAGCACGTACATAAAATTGTTTAGTTATCCCACATTTATCTATCAACATGAAATGTAGTTAATTATATTGTTTTTATTTCGCTATTAAATTATTATTATTCTTCAATCATTTTTTGTATGGCTATATCACAAAAATTTATACCATTTCAATGAGTACTGACAAATGCAAGATATGATTCTGGCAGAATTATATAACAAAAAACGTATTCCTTATGTAAGTTATATACTTGGTTGATAATTCAACTCACCATAAAAAGTCAAAATGTGTGTTTCTAGAAAATTAGTATAGAATATTTGTCGCAAATCAATAAATCGTGAATATTACACAAAAGATATTTTAATATAGAATAGATGAATTAAGTATGCGCTGCTGCTGCTGGTGATTCATCGTCATACTTTTTCTCTACGATTTACTTCAGAGATATGCGTATTTTCATTAAATTTCAAAATTTTTAACTTTCAACATAATTTTCATTAAAATATTGTATTTTATTTTTCCTTTTAATATAGCTTCTCTAAATGTTGTACCTGTAATTGTCATGATAATAATCGTGTGAATAGAAATAATAAAATTAATTCGGTAATGCAACAACAACAACAACAGCAACAACAAAAGAAACGAAAACGAGATGAAGCATCACAAACGTTAAGTACAGGTGATATTGTTATTACTAAAATAACAATTAATGAAGAACCACAAATGGTTTCAGTTACCCCACACAACAATCATATTTAAAATGAATACAAGAAAATACTAATTTATGTAAAGATAAAATAAACGATACGGTAAATTAAAAATTAAAAGCAATATTTTTAATGAGAAATATCATTTATTATAATTTTTTTTTTCGCTCCTAAAAAATTGTAAATTTCTATTATTCTTTATTAATTATTTTTATTTGTTAAATTTTATTTTTGTTAAAAACATTTATTTTGTAATTGTAAATTTATTATCGATAAAGTATATGAAAGAAAAAACTTTAGCTTTTCTATAAAGTGGAAAAAAAGAAAAAATGATCGATGAAAAATAATAATTCATAATAACATTTAACATTTAAAAAAATAGGAAAATACGAAAAAATATCATTTAAAAAAAAATTTAATTTAATATTAATATTTAATTTTATAACAATTTTTCGTATTGTCGAAAATATCGCAATATATTTTTTAACACGTATTTTTTATTTATATTATTGTATTTTGTTTAAGACATTAATTAATGCGATATTATAATATTCGTAATTTGTAAAGAAAAGAAAAAAGTTTTATTTATTGTTAAAGAAAATATATAATGTCTTCTTAAAATTAAAATAATATAATAATAAATATTTAAATATTCCTAAATAATAAAAATGAAGTGGCCTTTTGAAAGTTGTTTTTTTTTTGGTTTTTTTAGTTACTCTTATTTTATTTTTACTTTTTCTCTATATTATAAAAATTATATTCTAAAATCTAAATAATAAGAAATAAAATATATAAAAACATTTATAATTAATTAGCGAAAGAAAAAACGGAAAAAGAATTAACGTTAAAACTTTTATATTATTAGTTATATAGAAAAGAAATGGTGCTTGTAGGAATTAAAATTCTAAATAAAAAATATTCTATGCTTAAATAATATAATTGTAAATAAGAATTTTTTTTTTGTTTTGTTTTTAATTTACCGATTTATTTTTATTATTATTTTTTTTTTTTTAATTCTACCTTGAATTAATTAATTGTACATAATTTTAAATATTTATTTTTCTATTTAAACAATTGTAAATTCATATTTTGAATAATTGTATAATTCTTTACATTTTTGTATATTGCAAAAACGTAAAGTAAATAATTAATTATTAATTGTCATATCAAAAATATCAAAATTAAACTAAAAAAAAACGAATATTAAAATATTAAAAAAAAAATTAAAAAAAAGGGAATAAAAAGAAAATGAAAAAAAAAAATAGAAAACAATAAAATTTTGAACTAATGTGTAAGTTAACATTTTATACATAGATTATTATAATTATTATTATTATTATTTTGTAAAGAAAAACCTTAAAAACAAAAAAATAATAATGGAAAATTTTATTATTGGACCAACTCTATATTCTAAATTTAGATATTTAGTAAATAATTAACACGCAATAATAAAATAACTATATAATTCTAATATTTAATTTATAAATATTCATAAAAGCAATTCAATTAAGAAATAATTGTCAATTAGAACATTTTTTAATGGAATACAAATATTACCATATAAAAATAAATGCTGCTTGATTAATTTTATAAATAATAAAAAATGCACTCAATTAATTGTAAAATATTTAATCAAAAAAAAAAAAAAACAATCAATAAGCAATTTTTTAAATTACAAATATTATTGAACCATTAAAGAAATATATGTTGTAATGCTTCCTAAAAAAGAAAAAAATAAATTTTTAATATATGAATAAAATTATAAATAAAATCGCTGCTATAGTACTCGTAACATAAGAAAAACATTGTTTGCTGCTCTAATGCCACACATTTTTCGGACACATCCGGACACATCGTACATATTTTTTTAAAATGTTACAAAAAAATATGTGTATACACATTGATTCTATTCACATTCATATTAATTCTGCCCCATACCCAAAGCAATAATTATTAACGATTATGCCCGATGTGTCTAAATGTGTGAATAGAAAAAATACATATAAATACAAAACTATTTATAATTATTTGTGAAAATAAAATGTCTTCCCATTTGATTACAAATTGATTACAAATTTTTATAGAAAATATATTTGGAATTAATTAAAAATTCGAAATAATTTCTTTTTACAATAATAATAATTTATTGTTAATAAAAATAAAAGAGGTACTCTCGTGTCAAAGAGTTGTTGCCGCTGCTATAAATTACTAAAAATAATTAATTATTTCAATTAGATAAATACAAAAAAAAAAAAAGACATGATAACTCATTAAAAATTTATTTTTTTTTTTTTAATTCTTAATAAAAATATTAATTTATTACTAATTATTATTGTAAATTATTATAATAATTTACTAATAACAATAATATTTATATTTATTTGCCATTATATAATGAAGATAAAAAAACTATTTAGTATACAATCCTTTTTATAAATTAAAATTTATTACAAAAGAAAAGTTTTTATATTATTTGATTTTTTATTTTTTATTTATTTTTATTATTATTTTTATTTTATTTTTTTTTTTTTTTTTGTATATGGAATGAAAATTTATTTATTTGGTAAATACAAATAAAATGAAAATGAACAATTTTATTAAAATATAATATTTAAAACATAATTCTGTGTAGCCCCGGTGTCAACACAATTGTTTTTAAATGGATAAAAAAAATAAATATATAGTAGGACAGTGGTTAGAGCACATATCATTTTCAATCCAACATTATCCATCGGTATAGTTCGTTTATTAAATCAAAAAACAAATATATTTGAAAATATGGTATTTTACGATATTCAGAGATTAACAATGTCACACACTCACACACACACAAAGCTCAAAGCTTTTGCATATCATTCATACGGATAATTTATTAAATAAAGCATATAGATCGGAACGTCTTTGAATTGGTGTATTGTCAATATATTCACATATGAAATAAATTAACCGCAACTTGACTGCAATGATGTTAGAGAGTTATGCCGTTTAAAAGAAGGAACAACTTATATTGTCCACTTAGTGGGGAAACGAAAAAAGACCCAATATTCGAAAAGAGACCCATATTATTTGACAGAAGATAACAAATTGTAACACATCATAACACATACGACTGTGTAGAATGTTCAATGAGTTAATTAAACTCAACACTCGGTAGCGCAGTTGCATAGCGCCGAAATATAAATATATATATATTATATATATTAATCGTGAAATCCGCTATTTTTTCATAGGAAATTTTTCGGTATTTATTTTAATACTAAAATTTTTCTGATAAGGGGGGAACCATTTGTTCGTTGATGGAATAAAAAGAAAAACGGATATCTTTGAAGATATGGTGTTGGACGCTATTCAAATATTAACAATGTCTACACACACATAACTATGGGTTAATCATCCATATAAAAATAATAGTATTATGAAAACATCTATCTTTCGTTAAATACAGTACAGTACAGTACACAATTGGTAAATTGTTATATACTCCTATGCGGAGTAATTTACCAACTTGGTTGTAATGAAAGGTTTATTAGATGACATAAAAGCTCCACTAGGAGCAAAATATGACTTATAAAAAAAAAAAAAAATTAATTTCAACCGTACAATTTCTATAATAAATATCAATTATTGTAAATATAATTATAGTTTCTGGATCATAAGGAAATCCAATATTTGAAATATATATAGCGTACATAGGCACATGAAACATATTTTTAAAAATCTTCTATTAGTTCACAGTTCAATAATACTTATTGTATAGTCATTTAGGCAAGTCAGTGCTGAACACCAGAAATAAATAAATAAAATCCTTTGAAATTCATTTATCTTTATCTTTCCTTTTATTGATATGTTTCAAATATTTTTTTTAACCTACTGATGCTACCACTGTGAGTGAAGTGGTATCGTAATTATCACATAAATAATTGCTCAATTTGAATTAAAAAATTGTTGCCAAATCTAAATTTCGATACAAAGAATTGAATCGCGGGGTTAAAAAGTTTATAATTATATTTTTTTTTTGTTTTATATTTTTGTTTTTACAGAGTTTTTAATTTTAATAGAAAATGGTTTATACACAATAAAATAAAATCAAAAAATTGAAAAAAATAAAAGACTCTATATTAATTATAACTAAAAATAGTCATTTGATAGATGATATATGGGTGGGTATTTTAAAATACGATAATTCTGTCCCATTGATCATTATTTATATATCGTTTTGATTGAATATTTAATTTTGATAATTATATTTTATCGAAACTATAAAATTATGATATTATTTAATCATTTATGAATACACACAATGGATTATCGTATTTTTTTTCAAATTACCAACTTATGCATGTATCAAAATTGACTTAATAAAAGTTTATAATAATATGAAATTTGCTCATAAACAATATTTAATATATAATATACACATATATATATATATAAATATATATATATATATTTAATATGATTTTAATTATTCATTTACAATTTATATAAACAATTTATAGAAAATAGTTGTGCCTAATTTATAATGTAAGAAAATAAGTTTTAAAAATTTTTAATGAATAAATAATAATAATAATAATCATCAATCATGGAATAAAAATTACGAAAACATCAAGAAATTATTTACAATATTTATAATAAAAAAATATGAAAAAATAATTAAATTTTAAATTTATTTATAGTAAATAAATTTTCTTATGTTAAAAAAACCATAGATAGAAAACGAAGTCTTTTATTTTTTATGTTAAAAATATTTAATTTTAAAATTTATTATAAATTTCGAAAGAAATTATTATTATGAAAATAATCGATAACGGCAAAGAAAGTTTTTATATATTGAACCTTTTATAAACGATTGAAATATATTACTATTCCACACTATCATATAATATTTGATTTTAAATGTTAATAAGTTGTCAATCACATTTAAATTTTATAATATAATAATACTATTATAATATAGTAATATCATTCCTACTACGTTATTAATTTAAAATCTAATTTATTAATTATATGCTATTTGCAGTATTATTGTTTGTTAACTTGTCTTATCTTGTACAATCATCATTGTCTTTTATATTTGAAGTATAAATAACACGCCTGTTGATTTCTATTACAGTAAAATTTAGAAAAAATTAAATTTTTGTGTACAGTTCCAATTTTAAAAAACTCAACTACGCTTAAATAGAGTGTGTGTCAATTGGACATTTGGTTCACACAGTCATGGTTATAATTTTTTTTATATATTAAAATTATTGATTATTTTTAAAAAAATAGTTATGGAGAAAAAATTGATTGTCTCTAATCTATGTTATTTAGTGTTCTAATTGCATAAATATATATCGTAAATATTTTAAAATAATGAGTCGCAACCTGACAATTATTTAATATAGTTTGGTTATGCTTAGCTATACATACTGCATGTCACTAAAACCCAGATGCGGTTTTGTTTTAACATTCTTCATCACACTTCTCCAACTGGACCTATCTACAGCTAAGGTCTTTAAATCCCGAATTTTAAAGATCTTATAGATAAAAAATAAAACCGAACGAAAGAACAAAATAACTTTACTTTTGCAATTAACACTAAATAACAATATTGTGTTAAAAAACAATGAATAGGAAATATTAAGAAGCATGTTTAAAAAAAAACATAAACAATTACTTATTTCTCTTCAAATTTAAAAACACATTTTACTCGTACGAATATAATCAGAATATGTCGGAATAAAATGTGTAAATTTGAAGAGAAATATACAATTGTTTAGGTTTTTTTAAATGTAAATATTTGTTAAAAATGCTTCTTAATACTTCCTATTCATTGTTTTTTAACAAAATTTGGTTATTTAGTGTTAATTGAAAAAAGTAAAGTTATTCTGTTCGTTCGTTCGGTTTTGATGAGGCATATGCTTTAATAACAGTATTTACTGCATCTAACAATTTAGTCTTAGGTCTCCTGGCTCTTCTTCTCCCTTCTAGATTTAGCCACACATTCAAGCTCCAGTTTGGTTATGTGTATTTTAAATTTTCATATAAAATTTTAAATAAATAAATTAGGATACTTGCAGCTTCGTTAATTACATTTCGTGAGAAATCGGCGTGATATCCAAAAACCGATTAGATCTTCTTGAAAGCATATATTTTAGTAAATTATATATCGAGAAAAACTTGCATGTTCACCGAACTAAACTTTTTGGAAAATCGACATTTATGCATAGGTTTTTTTTAAATCAATTAACGGCTTCAAAAGATTTAGCCCATTCTTCCTATGTATTAATGTCACGGTGATAATTTAAATTATTTTGGAAACACAAATGGAATAAAGAATTAATACATTGGCAGTATCATTATTTCATAGAAAATTTTACTATGGCATCATCAAACGGAAAATCGGTCTATTCTTTTGAACGAATTAAGCAATATTTTTTAAATTTAAGAAATCTGTTTAAAAAATTAGAAATTCATTTAAAACATATGGTCTGTAAGGCATCTCACACGAAATTAGTCCAATCACAAGTCGAGTCAATTTTATCTAATGTCTTGAAATTATGGAAATTTACAGATTTAACTCATACAATTGACTGGACTTGGTGTGAAAGTAACCTAAGGATGATCCATATGAGACGTTTTTTTGAAAAATTCCATTAGGTGGCACATTCAGTTTAGTATTACATAATCTAGTTTACTTTTATTTTTACTGTTTATCAGAAAAATATCGTGCGACATTACTTACTACCTACTCCATGTCATTATAACCCAGGTGCGGTTTTAGCCTTCTCCAACACGCTTCTCCAAGCTGACCTATCCGCAGTCAATGCTACCAATCCCGAATTTTAAGATCTTTATATCACAGTTTACTGCATCTAGCCATCTCGCCTTATGTCTTCCGGCTCTCCTTCTACCTTCTGGATTACCATTTAACAGTTTTTTCGGCACACGCTTCTCCTCCATGCGTAATACGTGTCCAAGCCATCTTAACCTATTGACTTTGATTGTTTTGACAATATTTGGTTGACCGTACAACTTGTCTAATTCAAAATTGTATCTTCGCCTCCAACCATTATGTTCTTTGGCGGGACCAAATATGCCACGGAGTACCTTTCGTTCAAAAATTCGAAGTACGATCCTAAGTATACAAAACTATTGGCTATTTCAAAATTGTGTTCTCCAATATTAACAGTTTGATCTCGAATTCCTCATGAATTCGTTACCACTATATTTTTGTTGTTTGTATCGTGCGATATTATAATTCGAGTACTTTTTTTTCATAACACATCCCTGGCTTACGATTGCCTGTACATATATTAATCGTTATATTTTGTAGTAAATGCGTATTTGCCAGCAGTATTTGCATCAAATAAATTTATACAAAAATCACGATGATATATAAATGTTCTAATTGTTGGCAATATTTTTGATGCTAATAATTTTTAATATTTCAATATATATATATGACTGTGTGTGTGTGTGTGTGTGTGTGATACATTAATTATACAAGAGAAAAAAAAAAGTACAAACAACAAATATCTATGCAAATTGAATGTTGAAAATAAAAAAAAATTACAATAATAAATATTAGCTTTTTACTCATCATTTTTATTATGATGTTGTGTATAGTGTAAGTTTGTTGTATATGAATAATATGAAGACAAAAAAATTAAATTCCATATACCGGTTTTTAGTTTTCAAATGGGCGACCTTATGAGGTCATAGTTTTCTTGTTGAAAGGTCGTCAAGGACGTTCAAGATAACTCAAATATATTTATATTTTTTTATTTTTTTTTTCAGTAAACATACAAATAAAACCACACGTTAATTATTACGACAGATGGATTTAATAGTATAATATATGAACGTAAATATTAAATAAAATATCTGTGTGGATTCGATTGTATTTTTAAAAAAAACCAATAAAATTTATATGTTATATATATTAATAATGTTATAATGATGATAAAATGGTTAGAAGAAGAATTTTGTTTATTTGTATATTATGTGCTGATACAACAACAAATTATTATTAGGAGTTTATAAAAAAAAAACACAAATAAAAAAAAAAACCAAAAATAAAATATTCTTAAATAAAAATTGCATAAAATGTTAATATTTATTCTAATATAATTTTTAATAATTTATAATACACAGTTTATGTAAAGAAGTGCTATATAATTGTAGTATTTGTTCTTCATAAATTTTATATATTACCAAAAGATTCTATTACATTTACATTTGAAGGGCTATATATATTAATCTTATAAGTTACAATCGAAGGACGATACATAATTTTGTATACATAACATCTTTTTATTTCTTCTACCATATATATTTACGTATAGTCATTGTGAAGGTAAACTCTATAATAAAATTAATTGAATTAATTATGTTCAATGACAACAACAAAATCGTTGTTAGAATATAAAACTAATTAATTTATTAGTTATAGAATATAGAAGTTATCAAAATGTTTTACGTTTTGCCCAACGGTGTCACATATATAATTCTAATATTTATTTAAGTTACATTAAATTCTAAAGTATTTGATTCAGTTATATCATATAAAAAATTGCTGTTTAAAATTTTAATTATTTACATTATCATAAATAATTTTATCATTAAATTCATTATAAATGTCCGTAAAATTTCCGCATTATATGTAGTAATCCGAAGTTTCAATCCGAGGAGATATGTATGGATTTATTACGAATGTCCGCTGAAATTTTATATGATGAGTGCAACTCTGTCCATGGATTTTTATAAAAAATGTTCTCGGATGTTCCATATATTTCCGATGATATTATTCCACAGAATATCCATAGAATTTATATTCAAAATTTTTTGTGAGCAGATCCACGGATTTTGGCAAAAATATCTTTGGATTGTATTACATGTATTTTAGCAAGTATTTTAGCGTGAATTGTCCGTATTAGCAGAATAAATTTTCTTATGACGATGATGGTTTGATTCAGTTTTTTAACGATAGACCAGAAGTTCTATGACTACGGAATAATGAATATGATGAACGATAGCAAAAATTCATCGATTGTGCACTTCTTTTTATAATAAACACGAAAAAAACCGCGGATAAAATCCATGAAAAGTCTTATAAAATTCCTCGGAAATATATTGATTTAAGTTGCTGGTTGTTTTAAATAATTATGAAAATAAATTAAAAAGAGTGAGGATTATATCTAGATTAGCGAAATATACAAAATTTGAACCACTGTCTTGGATAATTTGTGAAATAAATTATATGAATACAATACCGAGCGAATATATGTTGGAAATATTACCCTGACAATCGAAAGATTTCAATTGATCTAAATAAAATACTATTATATTAAGTGGAAAATGTATGGACATTTTTTGGACAAATTCCAATATATCTTTTCCTGGCAAATATATGAATTTTTTCCACGAAAATTTTCCTCATTTTTCAAAATACGGACAAATTGTTACTAGGGTATAATTTATCGAGCAAACCCTGGCAATTAATTTTACCACTTAACAAGTATTTGTTATGAACGATAGTTTTAAGTAATCCCTACCCTGTCCGTAGTTTGTTCGCAAAATATCTGCATTATATGTAGTAGTCTGTAGTTTCAATCCTAGGAAATATCTATGGATTTCTTAAGGATATCCGTTGGAATTTTATATGATCAGTGCAATTCTGTCCATCGATTTTAATAAAAAATGTCCTTGGATTATCGATGATAATTTCTACGGATTCTCCTTAGAATTATTTCTCTTTGCTATTATTCCACACAATATCCATTGAATTTATATTAAAATTTTTTGTGAGCAGATATTTTGAGAAAAATAGGTTATACAACAAGTGCAATCGCATGAACATTTTGTTATAACAGGTTGTAACTATTGTTGAACTAAAATGTAATGTAATAAATACGTAATAAATTAATAAAAAGTATGATATTTATAATTTCTTATGTAAAAAATAATTTACATTGAGTTTCTGGTTGTTTTAAAAGTTATGAAAATAAATTAAAAAGAGTGAGGATTCTAGATCTAGATAAGCGAAATATACGAAATTTGAACCACTGTCTTGGATAATTGATGAAATAAATTATGAATACAATACCGCGAGGATATATGTTAAAAATATTACCTTGACAATCCAAAGATTTCAATTGATCTAAATAAAGTACTATATTATATTAAGTGGAAAATCTATGGACATTCTTTGGACAAATTCCAATTTATCTTTTCCCTGGAAAATATGAATATTTTTTCCACTGGAATTTTTCTCATTTTTCAATGTACGGACAAATTGTTACTAGTCCTACTACAAATTTAATTCTATGAATTGATTCAATTCTTGAAATATGAATATAATAATGTGGTGACCAAACGTGGCATGCATACACGCAGTTATGGTTCTAAAAAGACTAATAAATTATGTTTTCGCGCATTTCTCGATTAATGAAACCCGACACCGAATTGGTCTTATTCAAGAGTAATTTTTTTTATCAAGATATACGCCAAGATCTTTGATTAAAACAAGAGAAAGGTAAATTAATACCACCAAAATGGTACGAAAATTCGAAAATTCCGAGACAAATTCATGACCATACATTTATTAATATTTAGAGATAATCTTTTAGTTTTACACACCAACCATAAAGTGACAATAATAATAATAATAATAATAATAATAATTCTAATCTAATAATAAAACATTAAAATAAATTACGACACCGAAACATAATATATTAGTAAATCTATATAATTTTGAATGGAAAACTAAATTTTATTTTAATAATATTAAATATATCAACGCATTGTAACTAAATTTTTAAAACTTTAACGAAATGTCTATATAGAAATGAAATTTTATTAGTTTTAAATTCTTTCATTATCCCCATAAAAATAAGAAAAAAAAAAAAATCCACACTTTTCACACGCAAGATAAAATTTTTAATATAACAGAAATTTAAAAATTAAATATTTTACCTACTCTCATAAATTACAATGTGTTTAAAAAAAAAATACAATACTGATTATAATTTTATGTGAGTGCTTTTGTGTTATTTTTGTGTTTTGTATTTTTCATTTTTATTCTTCATATGATTTAATTATTTTACTTCCAAAAATTCTATACATAATAATGAGATTTTTAATGTTATATTAATCCGGGTACGGGCGCCAGACAAGGTTTTATATTAATTTAGCATTTGCAAAAATTCTTTATATTATATTGTACTTTATTATAAATATATAAACAAATAAAAATTGTGTCGCAGCAGCTCAACCGATGTATATATAAAAATATTATCAATAAAATGCTAATGTAATAAAAAGAATTAACGCAATTAAAATGTTTTAATATTTTCTAAAATACATTCTTATATTATTTTAACAACAAATTAAGATTTATATTAATTATTTATGTACACACAATGTATATTGATGTAAATAATTAATTATCTGTATTATATTTATATATAATTATTTTGTGAAATAATAAAAATATTTTTGTTTGTTTTTTAAATGTATAAAAATATTCGACATGGTGAAAATAATACATATTATTATTATTTATTTAGTCAATCAATTTAGTGTATTAATTAATTCTCATTTAGGCAAATATATTTTCTTATTTCAAAAAACATATATTTAATGCGTATACAAATTGTACAATTGTTCATTGCTCAGTCGACAAAATGGTGATATTGAACGAAAGGAAGTCTTATAAGTGGAAATAACTTATAGTCATCACGTCATATAGTTGGATATAGTATTCAAATTATACAATTTTATACAATAATATAAATGTACAGGGTGTACACGACCGGTGCGCATTCCTTCAAGGGGGTGATGGCCCAGGACATAATTCTGAGTCGAAATTACTAAATGACACTTTTCGGTGTGGGGCTGTGTTTTCGAGATACGGCCCTAAGAATTATTCTCGGCAGTCCATCATTAAAGTACTAATAACTTCGAAAGTAAGGTAAATACAGAAAATTTATAGTACACCGAATTTGTAAAGAACTAAATTCTGAATTAAAATGTGTTATACATTTTGTTATAACTTGCTTCAGTTACAAGTTAGAGAACAATATAATTGAAAAATAACAATGTTTTCTCAAAAATTTCATACTAAAATGAATTTTTTTAAAAATCTAACTGCGCAACATATTATTTTTATATCAAATAAGTAAAACTAATTTATTTCGCTACAATTTTGAGAGCTAATCTAAACGATAATTTTTGTATAATACTAAGATTGAAGATCTGTTCAAAAAATAATTCAAATAATCATTGTTGTTCTATTTTATTTGCATATTGAAACACTTTTCTTTTAGTATACATTTTGTAATACACACATATGTGTGTTAATATAGCAATACGCTGACGACTGTGCGTATGTTAGTCTACAATATCCAATAGTTTTCAGCGACTTTCTTTTGCTAACAATTATAGTTTAAAATTAATTTTCTTTTATTTTAAAATTTCCGAAGCAACATTGCTGATTTAATTATAAAAGTCATTTATTCATTTATTTATTTATTTATTTATTAGAATCATTAAATTCTAATGTCAAAATTAAATTTAAAAGTCTAATATTTTTACATATTATTATTCAAATCATTATATTTAAATTAATTGTAAAAATGGATTTCAAATTTCTTGAATTGATTCTCAAGCATTTAGCAAAAAAACCAGGTGACTCAATTCCAGCATATTACATATAGGTTCTATAAAAAATAACCTCATGCAGATAATCCCTAAATGTCTCTGATGTGTAGTTATAACCAACAGACGTAGTCATATCCTTATAAGAGACAACCGCGAAGGATTAATCGTCAAGGAAGGCTTCCTAATGCAAATATTACAATTCTTGCAATATGTATACCACACAATGAAGTAACCAAACCTGGCAAGCATATTCCGTTATATTGAATAGATCTAACAAGAAGAATATAAATTTAGAGCATTTCACGAAACATAATGCGAAGTAATGCTATGTTTTCCACAAAATAAAAGTTAGTGTTTTTATCAATACTAAATATGTACTCCATATTATCTCTTATTGGAGCAGGAAGAATTATATCATCAATATAGTACAAATATGCAAATTTCGCATTTATATGGGCTAACTTCCATAACACTTTACATTTGTCAATAATTAACATTAATTTGTTAATCCTGCAATACCATATTTTTTATCGCTTTGTAAATCTCATCATCCACATCCGATTATTTGTTTTTTAAAAAAATCGCATAAAAATAAGCATATTTTATCATTTTTTTTAAAAACATTATTTATATAAAAAATCGACGACAGCAAGTGCCTACACTCCTACCCAATTATTATTATTGCATATATATATTTCTGTTTGACACTTGATCAGACCGATGATAAAACAATTGTTCGTTTATATAATGGAACAACGGATTATTAGATTTTGCTGCGGTTCCAATAAGTCACATATAAACTTAACACACTTTAGGAAACTTAATTTCTTTTATTTAATTTTATTTTATTATATATAATTATATTTTAATTAGATTCTTTTATATTTTAATTCCGTTGTTAACTCTTGTACGCGTTGGTATAAAATTTGTTATAACAAATAGTTAAAAATATATTATAATATCAACTATAATTAAAAATTATTTTTAACAGTATAAAATAACGATTGATGTTATTTTGTACTGCACTTTTTTATAGGTGCTTAACAGATTTAGAGCAAAAAAACAATATACAAATGGTACAAATTAAAATCATGCGTTGAAGGTGCCGCGGTTATTGGAACGGGTGTGATAGTTGATTGATGATGAATGTAAAAATACTCTGGATGAAAAATTGCATCCAGGGTGGAAATGCTACCACGGGCTACAAGACCCGCTATTAAAGACTATTCCTCTAACAGATATTTCGAGCATAAATTTATTCGTAGAAAAATACGAGAACTGGAACAAAGAATTTAATTTAAGAGAACATAATTTTAAAATTGTAAATAATTTCGTATACTTATTGGATCGTTGGTAAATGTGGAAAATGCATGACGCAGAATCATGAACAATTACTTGGGATTCTTGAACGACATATACTTGTGGTATATTTGGTTCCGTCAAAGACCATAATGGTTGAAAACGAATATACAATTTTGAAATAGACAAGTTTTACTGGGAACCAAATATTGTCACAACAATCAAATTCAATATAGATAAAGATGGTTTTGACACGTATTATGCATGAAAGGGGAACGTGTGCCAAAAAAAACTGTTGAATGGTAATCCAGAAGGAAGAAGTAGAGTCGGACAACCTAAGGCTAGATTGCTAAATGCAGTGAACTCTCCAGTTGGAGAAGCGTTTTGGAGAAGTGTAAAACCGTAGCTGGGTTATAATGCCATGCAGTAAGTAATAAATAAGAATTAAACGAATAAATGGCATTTTTTTTTTTTCATATTTATTTTATAAAATTTAATTTCAAAATTTAATAAATATGATTTATTGTAATTCTATTTTATTTATATACATATCAAGAACTCATAAGAAGAACATATAAAATTGAAAAAATAAATTATACTTATTCCAAAAAATTCCCAAAGTTAATTTTACGCCTTTTCAATAATCTTTATATATATATACAGGGTGTCCCAATTATCGACGGCAATACAAAAACACTAGATTCTCTGGGTCATTTTGCGTCGAAAATATCATATAACATTTTGGCCGATTCGACTTCGGTACCAAGTTACACGCAAATAACCAAATTTTCAATCAGACCATGTTTTGCACTCTACTGGGATCAATATCTCAATAACTAATTAACCGATTTTAAATTTTTGATACACTATTAGCATTAGCATACCGAGATCTTTAATTTGACGTTAAGATAAAGCAATTCGGACATGTGGTTATCCAGATACTTACAGAAATGTTGACAGTTAGCTGAACGCCATTTTTCTTTTTGAAAGTTTGTTCAAGCATAAGTCGAAAAATCATAATGAAAAAATTTTTTCGGTATAAGTTTAAAAACTGGCCACATTCATAAGCTTTCGTTTAAGCTATAACATTACGATAGGTCTCAACTGGTTCCAAAGATATACACAAATAACTACAACGATGTAGGCATAAAATTGATTTTCGCTATGGAAAAATTTTATCTTTTTTTTGTTTTTTCCAGAACCAACAATATGGACGTGACAGATAATTGATTCCATACACTCCTATGCATTCACACAAACCTTCACACACACACAAACGATCTCACACACAAAAGCCTACACACATAAACCCACAAAAGCACACGCACTCATATCACCACAGTTTTAAACAAACAAAGCCTAAAGTAATTGCTGAAAATGTGCTCCTTAAGCTCAAATACATAGACAACAATGCTTTTCAATAGACCGAACCAATCTAAGTGTTTGCTGTTGCTTGTGGCGAAGGTCTTGAATACAGTCTTCAATAAGCTGAATTAACTCTTCAAGTGAATTAATCACAGTTGCATAGACTTTTTCTTCAAAGCAACCCCATAAATCGAAATCCAACGGGTTTAAGTCTGGAGAATGTGGCGACCAGCTTATGGGCCCACCTCTGACAATCCATCGTTGAACGAGTGCAGATGTGGTTTCAACATGATGGTGGCCCAGCGCACTATGGAGGGAATGTTAAATGCTGACTGGACGCGATCTTTTATCAAAGATGGATTGGCAGAGGTGGGCCCATAAGATGGTCGCCAAGTTCTCCAGAATTAAATCCATTAGATTTCTATTTATGGAGTTGCCTTAAAGAAAAAGTCTATGCAACTGTGATTAATTCACTTGAAGAGTTAATTCAGCTTATTGAAGACTGTATTCAAGACCTTCGCCACAAGCAACAGCAAACACTTAGATTGGTTCGGTCTATTGAAAAGCATTGTTGTCTATGTATTTGAGCTTAAGGAGCACATTTTCAGCAATTACTTTAGGCTTTGTTTGTTTAAAACTGTGGTGATATGAGTGCGTGTGCTTTTGTGGGTTTATGTGTGTAGGCCTTTGTGTGTGAGATCGTTTGTGTGTGTGTGAAGGTTTGTGTGAATGCATAGGAGTGTATGGAATCAATTATCTGTCACGTCCATATTGTTGGTTCTGGAAAAAACAAAAAAAAGATAAAATTTTTCCATAGCGAAAATCAATTTTATGCCTACATCGTTGTAGTTATTTGTGTATATCTTTGGAACCAGTTGAGACCTATCGTAATGTTATAGCTTAAACGAAAGCTTATGAATGTGGCCAGTTTTTAAACTTATACCGAAAAAATTTTTTCATTATGATTTTTCGACTTATGCTTGAACAAACTTTCAAAAAGAAAAATGGCGTTCAGCTAACTGTCAACATTTCTGTAAGTATCTGGATAACCACATGTCCGAATTGCCTTATCTTAACGTCAAATTAAAGATCTCGGTATGCTAATGCTAATAGTGTATCAAAAATTTAAAATCGGTTAATTAGTTATTGAGATATTGATCCCAGTAGAGTGCAAAACATGGTCTGATTGAAAATTTGGTTATTTGCGTGTAACTTGGTACCGAAGTCGAATCGGCCAAAATGTTATATGATATTTTCGACGCAAAATGACCCAGAGAATCTAGTGTTTTCGTATTGCCTTCGATAATTGGGACACCCTGTATATTTAATTTAATATATATATAAGTATGTAATAAATTATGCCCTTCAAATGGATTATAGGAGATTATTAAAGAAACAAAAAAGACGTTTTAATATGTTGTTGACGGAAATAAAAATACAAAAAAAAAGCATATTATAACAAGATTCTCATTTTTCTTTTCGTTTATTTTTTTTTTTCTATGAAATAAAATGAATAAACAGGAAGATATAGAAATAAATTATCTTGGAAAAAAAAAGAATAAATATATAAATACATGAAATATCATTTCTATAAAATAATATTAATTATATTTACTTACACACATATGTATTACAATAATTGATTATTTATTATTAATAGCAGCGCAACAAACAAATACCAATTTTTTAAAAATTGTTTTTTAAATGAATTCTATGTTTAAAAAAATATACTATATTGACATTTATTTCGTTAGTATTACCAAAATTAAATAGAAAATTATTATAACTATAGCATTTAAAATAATTTTTTTAAAACTATTTACAACCTCTGTCCCATAATAATCGCCGGAATGGATTTAACAAAAAATGCATAAATAAATATTAGATTTTCACAAATACCATTTTATTTATTCAATATTCAAAATAATTGCTATCAACTGAAATCGTATCGATTTGCACGGTGTTAACAAGTGAATCAAATGACTATTTTTATAGGTCTGCGTGATTGGAATGCTGCTGAAAACTGTGATCGTCGCCTTTTGAATGTCTTCAACTGATACAAAACAGTTTTCTTTCATAGCCAAATGAAGTTTAGGCAAAAGAGGAGTTAAATTAAGTGAATATGGTAATTGTTGGAGCAAAAATTTGATTATTAGTTCAATTCGGTGCAATTTTTGATCATCATTTAATCGATGTGGACAAACTGTTATTTCATCTGTCGTATAGACTAGTTAAAATTCAATAAATTATTGTTTTCGGTATTCTATCATTCCATTTCGATGAATCTCGCTGAAGATTTCTTAAAAATTTTCACAACATCACTCACTTTTTCAATGTTTTCTGCAGTAAATTGCTTCAGATGGTCGACCTGGACGTTCATCTTCACTTATAGTTTCTATCGCCCTTCTGTGAATCATTTATATCACTTAGAAACTTGTGTTTTTAACCCACAATTATCATTATATAAGCGCTTTTAAACAAATCATACGTTTGAGTAAAAGTTTTACCAATTTTAAAATAAAATTCAATGTTGATTCGTAACAACTGTAACTTTATGGGTTGTATTTTCGTTTCTACTAAATGTAACGTTATGAAATTTTAACAGTTTGTTGAGGAATGTTCACAGAACATAACCACAAAAAAAGTAAGCGATGGCTGTTCTACAATTTATATAGGCAATCCGGTTTATTATGTGACAGATGGTTTAAAATATGTGTAGATTAAATAATATTATAGAGACGGAACAACATTCTTTCTATGCAAGAATAAATAACAAAAAAATATCATCTTATTTCTATAATAATATACTTTTCTGTATATTATATACTCGTCGTACATCATCATATACATACATTCAATAAATACCAAACATCTATTGTAATAAATTTAAATGATTTACAAAATTTCCCAAAAAAAAAAAGAATATATGTCTTATTTTTTTTTTCTTGATTAATTAAAGATTGTTTAAAAATATTTCAAAATTTTACTACTAATTGGTATTGCTCGTGCACATCATTAAATTGTACCAAAAATAAAAAAAAAAAAATTTGTATCAGAAAATCCTGTTTCTATTATATCATATATCGTTGCTATTATATGATTAGCGTCTACACATATAATATAATATTTTTATTAGCACCACCAAAAAGGTGTTTATAATTAAATTAAATAAATACATAAATATTTGGTATTTTTATATTTTTTTCATATTTACTGTATCGACATTTTATTCAATTTAAAATAATATGATCATTGTTTATAAATAATACTAATTAATTATTTGTGATTTTATTTGTATTTTTTAAATTATTATTATTTTATAGTTGTCAGGAATATATAGGAATACCAAAGTTATATTTGTTTTTTTTTTTTTTTTAATTTAATATTTGGAAAGTACGTGAATTCACAAACGAATCTAAAAAGAATATATACTTACTTACTTACTCCATGGCGTTACAACCCGGGTGCGGTTTTAGCCTTCTCCAACACGCTTTTCCAACCTGACCTATCCGCAGTTAATGTCTTCCAATCCCGAATTTTTAGGATCTTTATATCACAGTTTACTGCAGAATATATACACAATTATAAATATAGGAAATTTCCTATAATTTCATAATTTTTAAATAACAAAATGTTCAAATATCAAATGTTGATGTTATAGATGTTTATATATTAATCATATACATATATATGGCAATTAATAATCTATCTTGAGAATAAATATATATGACTTTTAAAATGTCATCTTATACAAAAAAAAATCCATAAAAATATTCTCAACTTTAATATTTTATTCATTTTATATTTTATATTGTAAACAATTATTGTTAATACTAAATAAAAAGACAAGAAGAAGCCTGCAGCAATCGCAGAATATCTGAATAAATTCTCTATGTTGTACTTATCCACTATTACTTTCCATTTTTTATTACTTTAGAATTATAAAATTTTTACATTAATTAAATTTTTTTTTTCTATGAAATGCCTAAAAATATGGCTCAGCGACGCCATGGTAAAAGCATATGTAATTCAATCCGAAGATTGCGGATTCAATTCCCATACCAAAATATTGACATGAAAATATATTTTAGCATTTGTCAAATACTAAAAATTATTCAACTAAATTATTATCGTTTATGAAATCAAAATTCATATATCTTTGAAAATATACAGTGCTGTTGACTATATGGCTATATTCAGAGATTAAAAACGCCATGGTCGATTTACTAATAAATATAAATGCATTAATAAAGCATCTGTCAAAACATAAATGCAGACCAATTGGCGAATTTTTATATTTACTTACATAAGGAGTAAATTACAAACTTTACCACAAGGTAAGATATAGTTATGCCGTAAAGCTGTACAAGAACTATTATTATGGGGATATGACTTTAGCGTATGTCAGAGTAATCAACTCAGTTATTCCACTACGGTAGATTAAACAATAATGTATAGGTATTTTGTATATACCATAGTATTTCCAAGAAGATTTAATTTCAAAATAGACAAGATGTACGGTGAACTAAATATTGTCAAAACAATCAAAATCAATGGACTATATAAGAAGGATTGGGTACGTATATCACATGTGTGGAAGAGAAATATGTGCCAACAAAATTGTTGAATGATAATCCAGAAGGAAGAAGAAGAGCCGGAAAATCTAGTAGTGAACTTTGATATTAAAATGATCAAAATGTCGAAAGACGTTATCTGCATATAGGTCCTATTGGGGAAGTGTGTTAAAGATGTTTAAAACTGCGCCTTTGTTTTAATGCCATATCTAAAATAAGTAAATATAGTGTTTCCAAGTGACCGCTGCAACACTGACTTTTGACTATATATAAATATTGATAAATTCCGTTTATATTAGTTTTTAACTCATGTCACAAACAGTGGTCTAAATTTACTGTACATTTGTACATTTAACAAATCCACCAATTGATGTATTATACAATCATATTTCCAAGTATGCTTTCATTAATTCAATTACATAACTTTATGGCATTGGCGAAGTGAGAACTAATATGTTTTTTAATTGTAATATCACTATAATTTTCTTGTAGCCGAGTTGAAAGTATAAATTAAATTATGAAAAAATAATGGTTTGTCAATTTATTAAATTTTCCGAAAAATCGATTTTTATGAATATCTTTTTTAATTGCGGACCGTAATTTTAATAAGCAATTTACAATCTTTCATAAAAAAATATTTTTAAAATATCATTTCGCGCATAATAAAGATATATTCGATGTGAGTGGAAATTCAAAAAGTTGTTATACTCTGAATAAAGTGAACACCCATCAAATGGTAAAAAAAATGTATAATTTCATTATTTTATACAAAATTTCACTGTAGCATCAAATAGAAAAACGATTTTGATCGCGCAATGCGATTTTGAAAATCGATTGAAAATTGATTATAATTTACAATTCTGTTTATATACAAAAATGGAAATCCGTTAAAACTATTGCCTGCAATTAAAAAAAAATGATAATTCATAAAAGTCGATTCCCGAGGAAATTTAGTTTGTTGAACATACGTAATTTTTTCATAATTTAGTCTAATTATAAGAAAAATATACTGATTATTGAAAACTGAATATATTCTATATACTATCGATGAACTGAAATCAAAATATATACAATAATTACGTGTATAACAAAAATCAGTAAATGCGATAAAGTGTGTATTTTAAAGATAATCGACATCACATTGAACATTTAAGAATAAATAATAGTTTGACTGTTATTTGATTAGTATGCCGTTTTTGCGATCGTAAATATTAAAAGTGAAAAATATTTTGCTGCGGATGAGAACGTAAATTTCGGCTTCTAAAAATTGATTTAAGTGATCGCAGCGGGCATTAATAAAAATTATAATAATTTTATATGAGTAAGAATACAAAAAAAATTACAAATAAGGATTTATAATTAATTATTATTATTTTTCTATTTTTCAAAAAATTATCGAATTAAAATTCAGGCGCCACATAATCAATAAATTAATTTCTTGACATAATTCATAATGAATTTAATTTTTTTTTTTTGTGTTTATGAGATTTCTGCTTCTTGTACTAAAAATAATATATTTGTATAAATTGAATAAATTTATTCAAAATTAATTTCAGTATTTGGTTATAAATATATTAACAATGTGATATGTATAAAACTATATCTATATGTAATTTCTATATTCTTCTATAGTTTACATTATACTCAATTAATTTTATTATTATTACAGTAAACACTCGCTTTATATATATGTAATAGTAATATAGAGTCAAATGATATATATACAACATTAATACGTCCAATATTAACGTATGGGTCGGAGGCCTGGTGCATGAAACAGAACCATGAATAATTACTTCGGATTTTCGAACGAAAGGTACTCCGTGGCATATATGTTCAATGTGATGTCGTCAAAGAACAGAATGGTTGGAGGCGAAGATACAATTTTGAATTAGACAAGTTGTACGGTCAACCAAATATTGTCAAAACAATCAAAATCAATAGATTGAGATGGCTTGGACACGTAGTACGCATGGAAGAGGAGCGTGTGCCGAAAAAACTGTTAAATAGTAAACCAGAAGGTAGAAGGAGAGCCGGAAGACCTAAGGCGAGATGGCTAGATGCAGTAAACTGTGATATAAAGATCCTAAAAATTCGGGATTGGAAGGCATTAACTGCGGATAGGTCAGGTTGGAAAAGCGTGCTGGAGAAGACTAAAACCGCACCCGGGTTGTAACGCCATGGAGTAAGTAAGTAAATGATCGTAATTATGTGTAAGCTTATATTAAGGTACAAAACGGATAAATTTGTCAGTGGAAAGATGAACACATTAATTGCTATGAAATCGAACAACATAATCATCGACGATGATCAATGAAAACGTTGAAATTATTTTATCTTTTCTGTTGTGACGGTTTGCTAATGTCTGTCCCGTCCATTTTCACTGCATTGTATTTGTTTTGCCTTTGTAAATCTATAAGTTCAATTTTTATTCAGAACAATATGGACAGTTTGAAGAGCTCTTCTCTTTAGGTTTCTTTAAGTTTTAAATATGTGCAAGCATAGTATCCGTTTTAATATATCGATCTATCAAAATCAATTCATTTTCATTTTCCAACATATTTGCCAAAATTGTAAACGCGATACTACAAAATAAAAATAGTAAATAAATTTGAATTTGTAATTTTAATTTGAATAAAAATAAAAATAATTTATTTGGCTTATTGAACTTTCACTTCATCGACAGCAATATGTGTGTTCAACAATATTCAGAAAAGACAATAATATAAAACCGATAATGATCAGCCTCAACAGTCAGTCAGTCAGCTGACGCTGATCAGCATTGGTTTTCCAAAAGTGTTATGTGTTTGCTACTTTAGACACACATATAATTAAAAAAGTTAGATTGTTAAAAGGAAATTAATGCTATGTCCTCACTTGATGAAGTTTATAGTGTATAACATTATTTTATATAATGTTTATTAAGTGAAGACTCATTTTATCTTATAATTGTCAAAATCTTTAATTTTATAGTGTATAATCTTTATTCCTCGGATGGATAAAGTTTACTTACTTTATTGTTTGCTGTACATTTTTTCAAATGAAGACATAGCATAAATATGTGTATTATAAATATAAAAAATGAATTGTTTGTTATAGATATCGAGTTTATAGACTTGCTGTATTTGTGTATAGGTTTAGATTCAGAGCCTTAGAGATTATAAATACAATATTTTTAAAAGATAATAGTTATATAACATAAGTAACAGAGACCTTATTTATTTATTTGATAATTTCTATCATTTTTACTTTATTAATAATATGTTATAAGTGAGAATAAATCAATATACGAGTACAAATTTCATATAATTAAACTTATTATATATAAATTATTTAATATTATTGATCATTTGATGAGCCATACACATATATTTATAGAGATACATTGTTTTTATTTAGTTCATCTCCCTGGCCTTTGACTTTAACTATTGTATCTAAAATGCATATGAAGGCAATCATTTATTATATTTATATTATTATATTATAAATATATAAAATATAATTTTTTTCTACAATTACTATAAGGAAAATATAGAGGTCATTTGCAATTAAGAATAATTTATGTCTATTTATTTATATTCTTTTAATTTATTTATCATATAAGTATTTATTATAGTTTATTATCATTAAATTCTAAACAGTTTTGCTTATATTTTAATATTATGATGGTGGTTTTCATTAATCTATAATCAATAAATTGTTGATTGAAATTTTGAATGGCTTCAACTGATGCGTGTGACGAATTCCTTTAATAGCAAAATGAAGTTTAGATGTAGAACAAACTTTGAATTCAGATTTCTTAGAAATTTTCAAGAAATCACACACTTTTTTAATTTTTTCTTCAGTAAATTTTCTTCATATGATCAACCTGGACCTGGTTCGTCATCACTAATAGCTACTGCCTTCTGTGAATCATTTATGTCACTTAGAAACTTGTGTTTTTAACACACAATTATCACCATATGTGATTTTAAACAAATCATATGTTTGAGTAGCATTTTTACCAATTTTAAAACAAAATTTAATGTTGTTTCTTTATTTTTATTCTCATTTTTCGATCGACGCACAAAAACAGCTGTAACTTTATGTGTTGTATTTTCGTGTCTACTGAATATATAATGTCATGAAATTTGTTGAGGAACGCTCACGGAACATAATCACAAAAAAATTAAGACACAGCGCTACAGGTTCTATGTATGGTTTATTATGGGACAGAGGGTACTTAACACATATTGTGATAATAAAATATTATATTATTTTGAAAGCGGATTTATGCGAGCCAACAGAAATTACAGTTGATTCAACTTTTGGGTTTCTCATAATAAAAAAGAAATAATTTATTAACGAAATAACGTGATGGAAATTTTAACCAAAAAAAAAGACAACCCACGCCCGGGTCCTGTTTGACAATAAAGAACTTATAAAGCTTTACTTGATGAAACCCCAATTCAAACTCAACAAGTACTCGGCAAAAAGTTAAGAATTAAGGACAATGTTTTCCTCATGGGCTAACCGGGGCTTGTTTTAAATTTTTCTTACTCGTCACAAAAAAAAAGTATGCAGTATATGTAGATACCTTTCATGCTTATCAAGCGTGAGGAATACATAGAGTTCAATTCCCGGAATTTGCATGTGAAATGCTTTGATATTTATGTTAATACTGAAATTTACCAATTGGCTTATGATTTAACAAAACGAAGTTATTGATACAAAAGGTAATAAAATCAAGAATGGCTATAACAATGCATAAAACTGATCTGGTCACATCATAATTTACCAATAAATTCACAAACATGATAATATTTTCATTACATAGAGCCAATTATGTAGTTATAGAGACTCTACTCAAAGATCAATAATGTCAACAGCATTCTATTATATATGGGCTAATCGATTATATAAAAATGAAGAGCAATTATAGTGAATTGCATTATATAATTCCACATTTGAAGTACACCGCATGAATTTCGTGCTTATGCCTTTTTGTTTATTTATGTATTGTTAGTTATTTCAAATGTTGTTATAATAATTCAGTTAAATTTTATTTATAGATATATGGACATTTTAAGTTATTTGGCAGATGAAGTCATATTATTGTGTGAAGTATATAATTATTGATTTTCAAAATTAAATGGTTTGTTCAAAAAAAACGTTTATTTAAATAGTACAGTAAAATCATAGTTATATCATTATTTTTTCATTTATACATATTCATTTAAATTTATTCAATTTAATTTGAGCAATTGATATCGTTTCTTGCGCCTCAAAAACCATAGATAGGTTTTAACATAATGCATGCATAAATTTCTTGTTACAACACATTGTTAATTGATTGATTGTGTAAAGCACACAAAATCATTTTATACATTTTTGTTATCGTAATTGTAATCAAACATCCATATTCTATGTCGTAGTATTGTAAAAATTTTCCTACTGTGAAACGTGAAAAATTTGTTTACTGTAAATAATAATATATTTTCCACACAATTTGATCAGCTTATGCAAATATATTATATGGGAGATTCTACTGTACATACATGGAGTTATTTATTTATTTATATATTTATTATCTACAATATTACATTTTTGTAACAAAATTTTAAAAATATTTGATTTTAAACTGAAAACCCAAAAAAATTATATTTGTTTAAGTGATTGTACAAACATTTATGTATTTATATATATTTTTATATCAGAGGCACGAAGAGTGATAATTTTCTTTACGGAAGCACCATATCATGTTTTTAGAAATACATAAAGTGCTTCAACTAATTTACATACCATAATAATGTATATATACTTCTATTAAGGTTAATCGCTTAACTCATTGGAAATCAATACAACAACCTTTGATTTTTATTCTGAGAGTTGTATATTTATTTATATTTCGTTTATAAATTATTATATTTTAATTTATGAGTGGGATTATAACTTATGCTTCCGTATACATCCGTTTTATGAGCCCATTGCAAGCACGTCTTTATGAACGTATCTTTCGAAATCTATATTGAATTATTTGATTCTCATTCGGCATAATAATAAATTTAATAAATATAAAATAAAGAATATGCATGCAGTAATTGCGGTTCGAAAGTGTATTCAATTTATTACTTTCTATCTTTACTGATTAATTTAAAAAAATATGAATAATAATAACAATAATTAATTAAAAATAAAATAGAATCAGCAACACAAACCACTTAAAATATATAGAAGTAACAAAAATTACTTAACCGAACAAAATTTCTGATATGAATATTTATTAATTAAGCTATTAGGAATTAAGCTTTAAAACTCATTCCGTCATGTAACTTTTCAACATATTTTTTGTATTTAATTGTTTTAAACTCCAACTGCAATTTTATTTTTTACACCGTCCAGCCAATACAATGTGTTACAAGTGTAAGTCTGACATTGTTCAGGAAACAGCCGATATAGCAAAATTAACTCAACAGTGACTGAAGTGTTGATACCTCTAGTTCATATTATGATATATATATAATATTCCCATAATATGGATATTTAGGAAGTTCTGCAATTTTAACCAAACCATAAAAGATACCATTGATCAATATAATATAATATTTCTTGTAATTTGATATTTCTTGTATGATGTTAAAGAAATTTTGTGTGTATAGCTAGAAAACGGGATTATATAAGTTCATGAAATTCTTGGATTTGGCCACATTGTTATATTTAATTCCAGGAAGTTCATTTCAGCTTACAGAAACATTCTATATAAGAACATGAACTATATGAATATAAACTCTCATTTCATTAAGATGATTCCCTAGAATGTCAATATGTTTGCCCCGTAAGACCGTTGACAAATTCATTGTTGTGTTAAATTTTAGTGGGAAAAGTTCGTGAAATCATTTTTTCCGATGTAAATTTAACTGTGTGATTGTTAGCTGATGAATTAAATACCACAGTAAAGACAATATTTGGACACAAAATTAAATGAAAAAGGTGGTCAAAGAATTTTTTTGATGAAAAAACGGATCTCTCTCATCAGTCACCTTCGCCGGATTCACCTCATCGTGTGACAATTTTCTGTTCCCATAACTAAAAACTACCTTGAAAGGTGCGTTTTTTAGTCATCCAATCGGTCATGACGCGCAGCTGACGAAGAACATTGCTATGACTGACATAAAAGAATTTATATATATGCATAAATGCATTGGTTGATTGTGTCAAACGCTGTATTAATTCAAATGGAACCTATTTTGAATAAAATGAATGTTGAGTACATTAAAGAAATGAATTTTTTCTTACTGAAGCACTCATTGCGTTCAATATTCGGAAGGATTCGCGTGTGTGTGTGATTATTATATTAATATATAAATATCATGTAAATAACTCCAACAATCGCTATATGTTTCAAGTTTACTTATACACACATGCATAAATTTTGTATAAGTCGAAAAATTAGTTACTTTAGCATCGTATACATTTCATTTGATGTGCAAAAATAACATTTTAAATAACTTTACCATAAAATGTATTCATATAAGATATATTGTACGCATACACTTAATATATAACAGGTAAGAAATTTTAATAAGCAGGATTTCCCCAGAACTACATTTCTTTTTGAATGACGTCAAATTAATTTGAAATCTTCTTTTTTTTTTTTTTTCATGTTGTTTATGTTTTTTAGTTAATTTTTTTTCTCTTTTTATATTATTTTTTATTATTTTTTTGGTTCTTTCATTGTCGATTTTCAACTTTTGATATATAATAAAAAAATTTTTTATGGTGTTTACCGAAATTTTAAAAATGCTGACAATTAATAAAATTGATGTGATATCATTAAAAACGAAAAAAAAAAATTAAATAAATAGTAAACAAATATATTAAAATATGCAAAGCGAACAAATAAATAAATAAATAGTATACAACAGCAAAGCATCACACACAGCACAGCACGACAATGTCACAAGAGAAAACAATAAAAAAAAATCTAATAAAAATTCGCCGAAATATTTGGTGTCTAGTCGGCGCCAAAGAATTTTTATAACAAATCTATATAAGAATTTATCACATTTGCACTTCGCGCATGGAATGTATATATTTTTGGTGTTAATAAAATTTATTATTTTGGATATAGGATCTTTTTTTTTTTTTTCGCATATATTTGAATTTTAATAAATATTTGATTAATATAAATAATATTATAATATAAAAATTTAGAATATATTTATAAACAGAAAAAAAAAATGGTTATTATAATTAAAACGATTTACATTTTTATAAAACACAAAAATATATCTTTCTTCCTACGTAAAATTTTATAAATATTTATAAAGATATGTTTGGCATTATGTAATATATATTTTTTAATTATTTTATATTATTATAATTTACTTTCCGCTGCTGCGATGTTGATAAAACGCGATGATTGTGCATTTTCATTTTTTCATTTTATTTTATTAATTTCCATAGAAATAATTTCTTATTATTTTAATTTTATAATTCTTTCTTATAGACAATAAAATATAAATGGTTGTTGATTGAATTCAATTATTATATATATAAATACAGAATTAATATTATATACTGCTGTATTTATACGAAATTATACAGATACACCAATTGGTACACCCTCTATCCCATAATAATCAGGAATGGATTAGAAAAACACAAAAAATAAATATTACCATTTCACAAAAACTATTTTATTTAATAAAAATAATCTCCATCAACTGAAATACATCGATTTTCATATTCAACAAGTGATTTTTTTATGTCTGTGATCGGATTGCTGTTGCGAGAACGGTAGTCGTCTCGTTTTGATGATGTCTTTAACTAATGCATAACGCCTTCCTTTCATAGCCAAATGAAGGTTTGGGAATAGAAAATAGTCACAACCCTAATAACACTCTCCGTAGTTTTTCCGCATTATATGTTGTAGTCCGTAGTTTCAATTCGAGGAAATATCTATGGATTTCTTACGGATGTCCACTGGAATTTTATATGATGAGTATAACCCTGTTCATGAATTTTTATAAAAAAATGTCGTTGGATTATCCGTATATTTCCGATGACAATTTCTACGGATTTCCACAGAATATAATTTATATTCATATTTTTTGTGAGCAGATACACGGATTTTGACAAAAATACCTTGAACGATCATGTATTTTAGCAAGTAATACCAGGGGATTTTCCGTATTAGCAGAATAAATTTTCTCATGACAATGATGTCAAAATGCGGTATGATTCAGTTTTTTAACGATAGACCAGAAGTTCAATGAGCACGGAATGAAGATGCTGATCGATGGCAAAAAAATTCATCGATTGTGCATTTTTTTTTTGTAATATTAAAAAAGAAGGTAAAAACCACGGATAAAATCCCTGAAAATCCATTACAAAATTCCTCGGAAATATATCGGTTTGAGTTGCTGGTTGTTTTAAAAATTATGAAAATAAATTAAAAAAGTGAGGATTACAGCTAGATAAGCGAAATATACAAAATTTGAACCACTGTCTTGGTTAATTGGTGAAATTAATTAAGAATACAATACCGTGGATATTTGTTGGATATATTACCCTGGATATCCAAAGTCAAAGATTTTAATTGACCTAAATAAAATATACTATTATATTAATTGGAAAATATATGGGCATTCTTCGAACAAATTCCAATATATACTTTCCATGGAAAATATGTGGATTAATTCCACAGAAATTTTCCTTATTTTTCAAAGTACAGACGCATTTTTACTAGGGAAAGAGCTAAATCTAGTGCACAGAAAAAAAACGTATTCGATATCAGTATACAACACAGTTCTGCTGGACGTGTTAGCAAAAGGCTGTTTAAACAGATATTGAACCGAATTAATAAAATTTCTGTTAATTAAGCAGATCAAAATTTTGCTTTCGTGCAGAATATTTACTGATACAGCAAAAAAAGTGTTGCTGCTTACATAACATAATCTGAAGATGCATTATATTAGAAGAACTTCTGTCCATTTGATGTGAAATGAATTGATTGAGTTATCTATATACAATTACGACCATAAATTGTAATAAAAATGGATTCAAGGATGGGAAACGATACAATTTTTACCTTACAAAAATAACTGCTCATAAGTGTGCTACGTTACGAAATGTATCGGATGGAAAATCGACTATACTAGAATAATTCTATTCAAAGAAATATACTTACTTTTATACAATGTATGTTTTTCCCTTTTGTTCACTAAATTTTAGAATCGCTGCAATATATCGAAAATCTTCTGCATTATAAATTAATCATTTCTGCACATTTGTAAAACATCTGCTGTAATCGTAGATTCGTTCTAAGGCACAAACAAATCTCCTACTAGCACAAATATTATTCTGCGTAATAGCAAATTTATCTGCGTTTAGTCGAAGTAAAATTTTCTCATATGGCAGAAATTATATCTTTGCAAGGAGTAAAACTTATGCTAGTATATTTGGCAAATTATATGATCATAATACAGATATTTATTTATTGCACCAGCAGATGCATTTATTGATATATATATGACAGAAATTTCGAAGTTTAGTAAAACTTTTCTACAAGATAGGAATAAACAACATTTACGAAAATATAGCAAATGCGTTTCTGCTTTTACACCAGACTATTTAATCGGAAATATATAGCCACAAGATTTGCTGTTTAAGTTGGTATTGTCGGTTTTTAATGTATAATTTTATTTTCAGTGCGAATACGGTGAATGCCTATTTAAAATAATGAGATTTTTTTAGGTAGTAAACACTTCAATACAACAAGGAAATAATTAGCAGTGGAACCATAGTTGGAAGAAAATCTTTTTGAATAATTCCTTCGGAATTGTAAAAAGAAATCAGTATTGTTTTGATTTTTTACTTCATTAAATGAGATTTTTTTTTGGATTTTCTGGTCGTGTGGTGACCACCATTCATCGGTTGACGTTTAGTTTCTGGCACATATTGAAAGCACCACGTTTTATCGCCAATAACAATAGATTTTAAGAAATATTTAACACTTTTTATTACATGTTTTATCAGCGAGTTCAATGATGTCTTTACTATCAGCTCAATGCGGTGCAATTTTTGATCATTTGTTAATCGATTTGGATCACATTTCAAATCCAGCTTTCGCACTTATACTTACTTAATTACTTTTTCAGTTAAATGAATTAGATGAATTGTTGTTTTAAGTATAACTTGTTCCATTTCCATATGAAAATTTGTTGCAAATTTTTAGGAAATCACATACTTTTTCAATGTTTTGTTCAGGAATCACTTCAGATGGTCATATGTTTTGGATAAACCATTATCATTACAAAAGCACGTTTAAACATTTGAAGCGTTTCTGTATAACTATTTTACCCTTTTTCAAATTTATATAATAATAATAATTTAATATTTAGTCTTTGTTCTTTATACATTATTTGACGGAAGCACAAAAACAGCTGTAACTTACTGAATAGATAGATTGTTGATAAACGTTCACAGAAACTTACTCATCAAAAAAGTAGGCGATGTCTCTACGTGTTCTATGGTTTACATAACCATTCCGGTTTATTATGGGACAGAGGTTGTATAAATATTCATCATACCGCACACGTTACATTTCATATAAAATCAATTAACTGAAACAATTAACCTTCAATATTTGAATACAATATTACAAAACACTATACAGAAACAATATTGATGTTGAATGTATATTAAATAACTATTATAATATATTTATTTTAACATTGTCTATTATCTGCTATTATATAATTATAATATATGAATTATATGTGGTCTCTATATTATAATAACAAAATGTAAATGCTATTTTTATATAATATATATTGAATTCAATATACAATATAAGTCAATAATAAAAAGTTTAAAAATGTATGAATTATTTTAATTAAACACACACATAATAAAACTTAAACAGTATTTAGTTATTTTTTTTTTTATTTTGCATCTTAGAATGTCAGTATTATAAAATGTGTATACAATTGCATTTTTAAGAAATATTTTGTAATATTTATAATGTCTGTAATGTGTGTAACATATCTGTGTAAAATTCAAAGTATTTCATAAATAATAAATAAACGGATTTTTTTTACATACATTTTATTTTAGTATTAATTAATTAATTGAGCGTATAATTCGGAATAAAAAAAAATATTCATATGGTATAAAATTACTTTTAAATCTATTGTAATTATCAACCACCATGAAATTATAAAAAAAATAATATATACTACAATTTATTGTACAGTAAAACGTCTTCATATACCATATACCATATATAGATGACATTTATATAGTCATAATTGCTCCGTAGTAGTGTATTATGATTGTTACTTATATTGTAATCGTAATGTTTCTACATCGATCACAAATATGGTATATAGTCTATATAGCAAATCTTTACTTATTACATTTTGTGTTTAGAACTAAAAGTGTACAGCATGAATTTTTTTATATTGTAATTGTTGAAAATTACGAGTTTTGTGTTAGAAGGAATGTAAATTTTTTTGTTCAGCAGATTGTTTATGTAATATTTTAAGAAAAATTATGATTTTGAAACCCATCGAATACATGTGGAATATTAAGATGCTTTATCAGAATGTGCATATCGCTATCCATATATGTGATTTGGAAATCAATATCTGTTTATTATTTTATGGAATCAACAAAGGAAATGACTTATCATTAAGTTCTGATGAGATTTTATTATTGTACTGAAATCGGCTATGCATCGACAACATACGTATTAAGTGCTGCTTTGAAATAAAACCAGAATATGTGAAAAAAAGAACGCATGAAAAAGTCGCTTTGATTCATATAACAACGTAAAACCACATATGTTGGACAATCACTTAAACAAACATAAGAACAATTAAAGAAAGTGTCACCCATTGGATATCAGCATAATATAACTAAGCAGGCAGAGACAGATAATAAGTGGTATTCTCTATATATGTTAAGTATATTTTGAATTATAGCATTACCTAATCTCAACCCTGGGATTATCATCAAGGATAAATGCTTGATATCTCTGCGGAAATGTTTTATGTATACCATCTATGAAATATGAAGTTTTTGCTGCCCTCTATGTTACTCATAATATTATGAATTGGAAAAACAAGCCTTAGAATATATATTATTGGATGCTACTCAGATTTTAATAATGTCTACACACACACACACTCACACCACAAACACAATATCAAACAATTCACTATTAACACACTAACTATTAATTGAACATTATTATCAAAATCAAGTTAATCCATGGATCATATGTCATCTACTTCCGCAGACACTCATTACAATCAATTGCATATTAGTACACCCATAACTATAAAAACAATGAATTTTATATAGAAGGATATCAGAGGAAATGTTTGTATAACATGATTTTTGCCGTACAACTGTAACCATAATTAATGTGTAAATTTTCCTTAATTCCATTGTAATAAGACCGATAAGAATATCGATTGTAGGACAAGCACAACACATCTATATATATATGCGATAGTAGATTTTTTTTTAATTTATATAGAGCTACACGGTTGAAAATTTTGGACTATTTTTTAAACTATTTTTGGTTACATATTGGTCCACATCGAAATTTGATTAAATAGTAAACCCTAGAAAGTTTTAAAATAATAATTAAACCATTATAGATTAAATTTTAAACCTAAAAAGTTTAAAAATATTGTTGCCGAACCGAAAAGTTCGTTTATTTTAAACTTTGAGGGTTTAAAACACCTAAAATATAAATTCATCACTCCTTAAACAAGTGGTGTGCCGTATTTTATTAATACATAATAACACCACCATTTTGATTTTGAAATACATAACACAAGTTTTATAAATGTAATTTTATAATATTTTCAAATTTCGGTTGTCGAAGGTGTTTTAATCTTCGATGGTTTAAAATACAATCTTAATCCTAAAATAATAATATTATTACTTAAAAATAATACCAATAGTTTACGACATTTTTGTACAAATAAGAATTTGGTTTGAAAATTAATCTCAAAAGTATGTATATACATACAATAATACACAAGTAAATATTTAATTTAATATGTAATATAAATCCGCATATGACATTGATTTGGAACATCAAATATGATAATAACCTTAAAATCATTTGATGAATGAATTTTGAATTGAATATAATTTTGAGATTAAATCCACACTATTTATTTCTTCACAAATTACTAATTACTATATAATTTATAATAATAATATAAATAAATAAATTAATTAATATTGAATTTTGCTGGTTTACAAATAATAACAATATATTAATTTTATATTTCTGAAATAAATTACGTTAATTATTAAACTAGTTTATGCATATACGATATATTTATAGTAAAATTGTTATTCATATGATGTAATAATATACTCGTATAATATGTGATTTATAAAAATCTATAATATATGACCATCAAAATTAAGAAAAAATAATTTGTATATATACGCACGTGTCATATTATATCATAGTTTTTTTTATAATAAAAAGATTCTTTAAAGACACAAATTGTAAACAAAAATTAATCATTCCAGAAAAACAAAATATAATCAAATACTTATCCATTTTAAGTCAGTATTATATACTAATTATATATTTATTTATCTATTATTTAACGATAAATTTATCAAATTCAAAACCGTATTTTTTACAATAAACCTGAAGAATAATTGCGAATATTATATTGTAGAAAGAATTGTTTTTATAATAAAGTGTGGGTAAATTTTGTTAATCAATTATTATTATTATATTGTTAAAAATCCATTTAATTTGTAAAGATCGCAATTATCGATGATACTTTATGTGTGACATAGCATTATTTTAAAATAATATATTAGAAATATATATAATACAAAATTCTAAAGAAATTTCAAAATATAACTTTATAAATTAATAATATATTTATACAACTTATTTTTCTTGAATATACGAGTGTAGGTATTCAAAATATGTCTTGTACGAGATTGGGTGATGGTGTATGCGATATGGTATGTATTAAATAAATATTAATTAAAATAAATGATTTTAAAATATTAAATTTATATTGTTTTTACTAGATACACACGTCTATAATTATTTACCTGTCAATCAATCAATATATTTTTGGTTTGATGAATAATTAATATATAGTTTATTACATGGATACTATATCAAATATATTTTTACATCATAGAATTATGAGCTCCAAATATATGAATATTACCTGTATATACAATAAATGACTCAATATAATAGCTGTCTGTCTGTTGTAATGAAATTTAGAAAAAATTGATTAAATCCAATAAATGTAAACGATTAAAAATTAAAATTATTCTTGTACCGCCCGCCATAATATTTCTAATTATCATATATTTAATTTACATAAAAATGTGTTTATTTACACCAAACAATTATTAATTGTATGCGAAATTTTATTATACTAAAATTAAAATCTAAAACTATATATTATTTATAGTATTTGTATTTGTGATTGTTATTTTGAGTTTTATACTCTTAGAAAATATACGCATTTTAATTTTTTTCTTAGAAATATTCAGATATCTTATTAAAATTCTATACGTTTGTTGATAACACTCGTGCTTCTTTCTATTTACGAGTATATATTTAATTAACACTCAAAATTGATTGTGTATATGTATTATATACGAAAGATGCTAAATATATTCGAATATTAAATATAATGATTATTATCAGTGAGATAACAATAAAGTATCTACAAAGAAAATGTGCACGTTTTTATAATTAAAAAAACTATATAATTTTTTATATGATAATTTTATAATACACCTAGGATCTATTAAAATTTATTATTGTTAATGTTTAGCAGAGCGGTTTGAGAATACTATATTTATATACAATAAAATATATATGCATAAATTATCTGATGATTTGCTATATAGCACCTTGTGTTACATTAATATAATATTGTAAAATTCTTATACGAATATGAACTATAATAATAACTATAATTAATGGATTAACCGATTATGAAACATAACACAAACGTGAACTTCTGTATGATATCATGCATACATCTTGGTTATACCAGCGATATATTCTGTAATGACTATTAAACCTGAAGACATTTACACTTAATATTTCAGTTTTAATACTAAAATATTATTTGTATATTTGTCAGGCATTTCATATATTTTTTTTATAAATCCTTTTCAAACATAGAAAGTATTTGTTACCAAACGTATATAACTGTTTAAATTAAATCTTAAATTATATATTGAAAATGGTGACAAACAACCTCTGTCCCATAATAATCAGGAATGGATAAAAAAAAAACACAAAAATAAATATTAAATTATCACAAAAACCATTTTATTTATTCAAAATAATCTTCATCAACTGAAATCGCATCGATTTGTAAGTTCAATAAGTGTATCAAATGACATTTTTTTAGTCTGTAATTGGAATACTGTTGCGAACGATGGTCGTCGCCTTTTGAATTTCTTCAACTGATGCAAAACGCTTTCCTCTCATATAGCCAAATAAAGTTTTGGGAATTGAAATTAGTGGCAGGGATAAGTTAAATTAATTGAATATGGTGAATGATTAATGTGGAACAAAATTTACCTATCGCAGACCGTAGTTAAAATTCGTAGAATTATTATTTCCGGTATTTTAAAAGATTCATTTAAATGAATCTCGTTGAAGATTTTTTTGAAATTTGTACGCAATCACAAACTTTTTCAATATGTTTTTCAGTAAATTTCTTCAAATGATCGACCTGGTTCATATAGCCTCGCTCTGCCTTCTGTGCGAGTGCCATTTACGTCATTTAAATCTTGTGCTTTTAACACACACAAATATCATTATACACGATTTTAAACAAATCATACGTTTGAGTAGAATTTTTACCAATTTAAAAACAAAATACTCATTTTTCAATCGACGCACAAATAAAGCTGTATAACTTTATGTGTTCTATTTTCGTTTCTACTGAATGTATAATGTAATAAAATTTTAATAGATTGTTGAGGAACGTTCACAGAACATAATCACAAAAAAATTAAACGATGACTCTACGTGTTCTATGGTTTATATAGCCAATCCGGTTTATTGTGGGACAGACGGTGTACATACACGATTCGAAATTAATAAAATTTAACTATTATTTACATATAAAGTGAATATTATAGCATTTAATCCAAACAATATTTTTTATGTGAAAATTTAATACAAATCGTTGCACTATATTTTAGTATTTATTTTCATATATTAATTGAATGTGACGACGTGTTTTTAAATTGGATTGAGTATATTCACCAAAAAATATCGTTATATAGTTTTATGATTAATTGTTTTTAAAATATAATCACATATAAAATTTACACAAAAATTATAAATTATAAATTTCTATTATTTTTATAACGCAATAAAAACAAATACAGAAAAAAAAAATGATGTGCCGAAAAACAAATAACAAAACAAAGTTATTATGTTTTTTTTTTTTCTTCTTCTTCTTCTCAGAATATTTTGGAAAAATACAAAATCAACAAAAATTAATATTTCAGAATATATACGTACGACTCTATACGTACGTCTATACGTATATAATATACTAAATATTGTATAATACCCGGATTATTTACGTATATATTATATTGTATACACACATCACACAACTATACGATGATATAGATTTATTTTTAAAATTTACAAAAACATAAGAATGTGCCATTGCAAAAATATACATATAATAATAGATCCTTGACCAATAAATTATCATCAATATATGTATATTTTATTTATAGTATATATATATACTAAACTATATATACTAATACTAGCGTTGTATAAATATAATCGTGTATATTTGAATAAAATCCTCATCAAAAATAAAACGATATTTATGGCATATTCTTATGACGTAAATAGACTAACTGGCATCAGAAATATATATATTATTGTGTATTTGTAGGTAAAAATGTGTTCTTCCAAGAAGATAAAAAATAATACTTAATCAATTGATTTATATTTATTAAAAACATATAATATACGAAAAATAAATAAGAACTTGTATTTTTTTTGAATAATTTTTGAATATTTTAATTTTAAAATATGTTAATGTAATTGAATCGGGACAAATATAAAATGTATATTTATATATATAATAGTATACAGTATATTCTATACATATTTACGTCATTTATATATGTTATGTATATAGTATAGAGTATATACAATCTCTGTCCCATAATAAACCGGAATGACCATCTGAAACAATTTACTGAAGAAAACATTGAAAAAGTGAGTGATTTCGTGAAAATTTCTAAGAAATCTTCAGAGAGATTCTTGGAAATAGAATTTGGAATAAGGAAAACAATAACTGAACTGGCCTACGATAAGTGTATTCAAAATTTGTTCCACTTCAATTAAAAAATGATCAAAAATTACACCGAATTGAACAAATGATATAATCAAATTTTTTTGCTTAATCACTTAATTTTACTCCCTGCGCCTAATTTCTATTCCTTAAATTACATTTGCCTATATGAAACCGTTTTGCATCAGTTGAAGGCATTCAAAAGGTGACGACCACCGTTCTCCACATCATTCCAATCACGCAGACATAAAAAAGTAATTGATTGTTGAACGTTCTCGATCGATGCGATTTCAGTTGATGGAGATTAATTTGAATAAATAAAATGAATTTTGAGTAAATTTAATATTTATTTTTGTGTTTTTTTTAATCCATTTCGGTTTATTATGGGACAGAGGGTGTATATATAGTACATATTAATACATATTATATCATGAGAGCATATTCTCTATTATATTGACAATTAATATGTTTTTTACTATATAATAAATTTCTAAAATTTGAGAAATACATTTGCTATACTTTGGTTTGTACTTAAAATTTCTTTATTAGTCCATTCGTTGAAATTAATAAATATTGTATTAAAATTAACTTTCATATTTATATACTTATATTAAAGGTTTCAGTACAGTATGCGGCATTATTTAAAGGACGGCTTTCAAAATAAATAAAAACCTAACGTTTGCAAAAGTTAAAAGCTATAAAACTAAATTCTATACACAAAATTGAATTTCGTTAAAATAAATGTTATGTGTTATGTGTACGGGCGAAGCGTGAAAAAATGTTTTCGTATTACAATATCACTATATTTTTATGGCTGCCGAGTTGAAAAAAAACTTACTAAATTTTCCGGAAAATTGACTTGTAAGAATTATAATCTTTTTGAATTACGTGCCATAGTTTTAAAGGATTTTCAGTTTTGTATACATAATTGCAAATTATAATCAATTTCTCATGTTTCATAGAAGTTATTTTTAAAATCGAGATACACGTTCAAAAGATATGATCGATTTTCCATTTAATGACATCAAAATTTTGTATGAAATAATGGTACTGTATAAATTTTTTGTATCATTTGTTCACTTTATACAATACCAAAAATTTCTTTAAATTTTCTCTGCCATCGATGGGAAAATCGATCATATATATCTTAATCTTTTGAATGCGTTTGATTTTAAAAATAACTTCTATGAAATATGGAAAATTGAATATAATTTGAAATTATGTATACAAAAACATTGAAATCCGTTAAAACTATGGCCCGTATAATTAAAATAGATGATAAATCCATAAAACTCGATTTTCCGGACAATTTAATTTCTATGAACACATAATTTCGTCTAATTTCACCCATATTATAAGAAAATTATAGTGGTATTAAAAACTGTACACTATTTCTTTGGTTTCGCCACTGGTTATGTGTGTTATTTATTTATCTATTTATTTTCACAAAAAAAAAAAAACAATTTCAAGAGCTGCTAACGAAAGTGTTGATATATTATTTAATTTTATTGTTTAATTACTATTTACTATTACTATTATACAATTAATAGCACAATCTAATGACAAATAATACTTATTATTATATAATTATATTAAAAAATATAACAAAAATTTGTGTAATGTAATGGTTTTTGGTATATTGGGAAAAATAATATAAATTGTATGATAAAAATAAACTTAACCATTTTTAGTAATTATATCGAATAATAACTATTTTTAGAACATTAATAAATAACTATATTATAAACTTGTATATTCTATAAAAACATTAATAATATACAATGTGTGGCTCGAAAATAACGAGATTGATGCTTCTATATAAAAGAACTAGATGCATGCTAGAATCAAAATAGTCCGACAGACAGTAGCGAAGCGTGAAGCATTTCACTTTCTATTGCCACTCCTTCGTCTCTATTTGGATATATCTATATATGGTACATAAAACATAATATATTAGTCTGACCATATAGTCTTCGTTAGTATAAAACTACGTGTTGTTGTTTTTTGCCACAATAACACTGCGAACGAGCATTTGAATAAAACAAATTCTATTTTCAAGAGTGAGTATCTATCAAATAATTTTTTGTTACTGTATATATAATATACTTCATTCCACAAGACATTGAATTTAAAAATTTGATTAATATCTGTTGAATGATTAATCATTGATTTATACATGGATGATTTTAGCGCCGTTACTAGTGATAACAACTACTTAATTGTTCAACTAATTGAAATTTCATATAAAAGTTGAAAAAATTGCTGCTGAAACTTAACTATTATTAAAAGAAGTAAATACAATATCTGGCAATGAATGTTTATCACGTCTTGATGATTTGAGTAGTTCTAACGTGGATGACTGAAGAAGACGTAAATTAGTTCATTTGGAAAGCCACAATTTCACCGAGTGCTAAAAAAGCTCAATGGAGCAAATCAAAATTCAAAACGATGATGATCTTCTTTTTTTTTCTCAATATTCATGGGATTGTATAGCTTCACTGGGTTCTTGTAATTCAAACAACATTACTACATTGTGGGACTTACTCAACTCCGTGCAAAAATAAGCAAAAAATAATCCAAATTGTGGAAGAATAAGTCATAGATTCTTCTTCATAACAACTAGTTCCCACTGCATAATGTCTGTAAGAATGTTTCTAGTCAAGCATAACATCCCAGTTGTAGATCATCCTCCTTATTCGTCTGACCTGACTCCATGTGACTTTTATCTGTTGTCCAAGATTGAATCTGCATTAAAAGAAACTAGAGAATTCAGATTGTAGAAGCTGTGAAAAAAAAGGTACGCGTCATGAAGGAGCACTCACAGAAGAGCAATGGAAAAGTCGCATGGAACGTGGTAAGGATATAGAAAAGAGGTTTATATATCATGTGTTCCAGTATTATTCTCTCGTTATTTTATGGCCACACTTCGCATATATAGAAATACGTGTTCAATTGAACATACATTAATTATATGGTGTATATATACTACGTTGCATCATCATAAATTATATTCCAAAATAATTGAAATCATTTATACCTGACAAATTTATTGAATGAAGAATATATCATAAAATTCATCTTAAAATTTATATACTGTCAGAGTTATGGCTATATAAAATTCATCACACAAAATGTAACCATAATTATTATTAAAAGATGTGGTACTGGTAGTGTGGGTGTTAGTTACATCTCTTAATAATATTGTACGATCTTATTTAAGTTAAATATATGGGGTACATTAACATAATAAAATTTAATTTTTATATGACCACATAATATAAACAATCACATTATCGGAGAATCTACTGTGTCTGTTGTAGGTAAGATCGAGTATATATATTTATTTATGTCATTTATGCGCACACATACGAACACAACGGACCTCAAATAATGTAAATATAAAATTAAAAATGAAAAGAAAAAACTAATTATTATGAATGATTCATTTTGTGGTATTTCCAAATTAAGTACAATTATATTTATATTATATATGCGAATAACATATAATATTACTTAGGTGTATATAGATAATATTAATAATACTTATTTTTATAATGTTAATTTGATTTTTTAAATTTAAATAAAATGTAATAATATCCCAAAGTTGTTGCATGATGATTATGTATAAATAGAATATAACTTCATCGCTTTATGGCTAATTCTATTCTAAATGAACGTATAAACATACTTATAGCCGGTTAAGTAACGTATATATATATATATCATATGTTTATGTACCATAACACATTATATATTGAAATAAATATATGTACTTACTAAATACTTCCTATATGTAATATAATTGTAACCAAAAATTTATAATTATACATATTATTAAATAAAGTATTTTCAATTGCGGCTCTATTGAAATAATTTGTGAATCTTTTGATATTTTAACAAAAATGATATATTGTTATTGTATAAATTATAAAGATAGGTCGTATGTATAGTAATGTAGGTGTAAACTGTGATGCAACATTTTAAAAATGTATTTCCATATTATTTTATATGTATAACAAAAAAATTACATATATTTATTGCGCGATTAAAAATTATATTAATTAACCCAATGGTAAATGAAAAACGCTGGAAATGTATAGAAACGGGACGATAATTATATTATTTGTATTATTCATATAATAAAAAATATATTTAAAAAGGTAAATCCGATATTAATTTATATGAATTATAAATATATAACTATATATATATAGTATTTGTCATATATATGATCCTCCTACCATATACATTTGATGATATTATCGACAAAGCCAATTGATCGACGGTTTAGTGTTATTATAGCTTATTTTTCATATATACACACGTATATTGATATATATTTTTAAGTTTATACTTATATATGTGATATTCGAGTGGGATTTGAGATGATTGTATATAATTTCAATAACATTGAACTTTAAATATCCAAATAACTCCAACTATGCATATTATACATTTATACAATACACTTATATAAGTATTATATGATTTTGCAAATTTACTCAGCTATACCCAAATATATATTTGTATATTTACAATTTTATGTATACATATATTTTGTTAAGAACTATATGACAATATATACATCCTCTGTCCCATAATAAACCGGATTGGTTATGTAAACCATAGAACATGTATCATCATCTCTTCGTTTTTTTTTTTATGTGATTATTTTCTGTGAACCTACCTCAACAAACTAGCAAAATTTCATTACATTACATTCAGCATATATAGAAACGAAAATACAACATATAAAGTTTTTGTTTTGAAGAATGATAAAACAGCTGTAGAAACTATTCAAATGTTTAAAATCGTTTGTGGTGTGATAATTTTTTGTTCAAAAAAACACAATGTTTTTGTGTGGTTTCGAATATTCAACGATGGTATAGAGAAAATGTTAGAAATTGTAAGAAATCATATTCATATATGGAAATGCACCTAATACAGCAAACTTCTAATGCACACAATTTAATACGAAATTTACAAAACTAACATTTAGATTAAAAATTTGTGCACATCTATTTCTGATTCTTCTTCAACTGTCATGTAGAATGTTGAATATCAACTGCATGATTTTTATTTTATTTACAACCGTTCGAAATAGTGATCTGCGGTACAAAGTCCAAACCATTGGTGTAAATTCTTTAACTAGATTGTTTTCCTTCTGCGCCTGGACCACGTTTTCCATCAATTATTAACTGTAATATAGCTGATATTTATCATTGTACGAATTACGTGAGCAAAATATTGCAATTTAAGTGTTTTTATGGTGTTAAAAATTTCAGTCTGCTTATATTCATTTGATTCAATGCTGGCACATTCTTTTTTGTTTGGCTATCCATGGAATTTTCAGTATTCTACGATAAGTCCACATTTCAAAAGCTTCCACTTTTTTTGCACAAGACTTCAGTTAAATGTTCCATGCCTCTACCATATAAGAGAATACAGCGAATACATAACATCGAAATAAACGCACACGAAGTGAAATGTTCTGGTGCTAATACTTTCTTCATTTTCAAAAAAGCTTACTTTGCCTGTTCAATTCTTCATCTCCCATTCTGTGTGTTATCTCAATTTTATGTCAATCAAAAAACAAGATATTTGTATAATACCTTAAAAATGAGCATTGTTAATATCCTTGCTATTCATTTTGTCTTTTTTACATTCAATTTTAGGCAAAAATCGAAACTTTTTAACTCCATCATATTTAATAACGTTTTCACTTCTACATAGTTATTCACCATAATAAAACTGTGACGTCAGCATATCTTAAATTATTAATTCGAATTCCATTCACGAACGATACATTCCAAATATAAATTGAACAGCAAGGGTTAAAAAGTATTGTCTCACATCTTTCAAAATACGAATTTCTTCAGATATATCATACTTCCAATTCGAACCTAAGCAGTTTAATTCCGCAATACAAATTAACAATTATTCGAATATTTCTGCCATCCATTTTCAAATCGTTGAATATTGTAATTAGCTTGTCATATGGTAGTTCGTAATCAATGGAACTGACATAAACATCAGCATTCTATACATGTCGATAACGCTACACCAAAACAAACATTTATTTGCTTATATAATTAAATTAATTAAATTATTTTGGAAAATAAATTAATTTTCTTTGATTTTTGAATTTTCCGGTATATACAATTACCATATCCATTTATTGGTGGCTATACAACGTCGTCATCTGAATTTATTTAGTCATTGCTATACAACGTTGTACCGGCCAGTTTGTATTTCTTGGCCATGGCAATTGTTGTTAAGTATATTTTCCGATATAAATTATAGAATAGAAGTTCCATATATCGTAATCTGTAATCATTAAGTTACGGTCCACAAAAATGGTAAAAAAAGTTATCGAACAAAATGGACAATGAACACAGAATATTTCGTGCTATAAAAAAATTGCAATTACTTTGTGTTCAAGCCAATATTATATTATTATGTATATATATGCATTTATTCGTGTACATGTTAAAATTTTTGTACGTGCAATACAATACAAAATATACAATAAATATAAAAATAAATAAACAATGCGATAGTTTAAAATGTCAACAAATAAAATAAAAGATACATTATTTTTATATATGATTTTGTTGATAATAATTATTACAGTTACTGTACATACAATAATATATTGTATATCTTTTAAAATGATCAAAATTTGATCGGTGTGTAAGAATTATTATAACACTTATCCACACCACACACATATACGATCGTATGCATATATATGTAAAATGAGTAAAACATTATATGACGCGGATGATAAAAACGATTAAAATTTAATATAAAATATATATATATTATTTTTGATCTTCTTTTTATATAGATTTATTGCATTTGAATGATATTAAAATAAAAAATAAAACTCTTGAATTCCTTTGAAAATATATTTGTATACTATTTTTTGGTATTTATATAAAAATTTTCTTCATATACATATAATAAATAAATAAGTAATCCAGTAAATTCTACTTTGGTTTTTACATTTCAATATATATATATATATATTGATACCATACATAGCTTCATTATTTATTATAATTAATATCGCGTTTCTTATAAGTAGATGTATTTTTTTTATTAAAGAAGATTTGAAAACAACAACAACAACAACAACACAAAAAAAATAAATATATAAATATTGGCGTCAAAAAGTCGATTGTGACGTCATTTACTCTCAACCTTTATATATATACAGTTGAAATCGAATAACATTGAGTCATTATATGTGAAGAAGTCAAAGCGGTATAACGTCCATGTGTATTATCTATTATATATTTAAAAAAAAAACAATATTATAACTAGTTTTCATAAAATAGTTGATTTTTATTATTTTATTTATTTATAAAACAAACAACTCGCATCTCAAACACAAATTTCTATAAAGAGAGTTAAAAAATAATATATATCTACAATATATAAATAAATATTGTGTTATTATAAAATTAATGTGTGTAATAATATATAGTAAAATCATAAGGTAGGAGATAATATAACAATTATAAATAAATATTGGAAGAAAAACATTAATTATTAAAGAAAGTAATATAAAATATATTTTAATTTCTAAAACCCCCCGATAATAATTACAATTGTATATATCGTACCTCGTATATTAAAATCCATACGAGTACAATAATAAGAAAGTGTGTAAATAAATAATTGTAAAAATTTTGATTGAAAGTGTAAATTTTTTTTATATATTTTCTCTAAATAAAAAAATAGTGTATTAACTATAATTTATAAAAAATATATAATCAATTTTATATTGTATATTTATTTTATGATGTGATTTATATATCTATAGACAAATTTATATAAAATCAATGTAATAAGAACAAAGAAATAATATATATATTTAGTTGAACAAGAAAGAAACAATATCTCTATATAACTGCAACTATACACACACACACACGTATAATAAATAAATAAATAAATAAATAAATAAATATAAAATCATAAAAAAAAGCGATCATCAACAGCAAATCAAAAAGAACAAGAAGTAAAAATAAATACAAAAAAAAATGGCTAAATTATTATATTCAACAAGTGCTTTTATTATGATTGTAGCTAGTTTATTCATAACAAAATGTTCCGGTTCGGCTATTCCAATGTGGGAATTTCTAAGCAAAGGTGAAAAGGTGAGAATATATAAATAATAATAATACTAATAATAATAATAATAATTTATTATAATAACATTCTTTTATTTTTTGCTAATTTATTCTTTTCGTGATTAGTCTTCTTTTTATGAAATAACAAAGAAATAATAAATAATGAATGAATAATATTCTATGAAGAGGAAATTAAATAAAATATAAAAACCCATTTTTAATGTAATATTATTGTTTGAAATATACATACGTGCAACCTCTGGTCCCACAATAATGCAGAATAAAAATCCACAAATACAATTTTATTTATTATTCAAAAATAATCTCGCTATATTAACTGAAATCGTATCGATTTGTACACGTTCAAAATATGGGAAACATATTACCATTTTTATGTCTTTGATTGGTTTTTTATTTTTATTGTTGTGATCAACAGCAGTTGAAAACGATGGTCGTAATGTTTTCAACTGATGCAAAACGGTTTCCGTTCATAGCCAAATGAAGTATGGCGAAAAAGAAATTAATCGCTGGGAGTTATGGTGAATGATTAAGCAAACAAATTTGATTATTAATTCAATGCGTTGTAATTTTTGATCATCATTTTTATTGATGTGGAACAAACTTTGAATTTATCTATCCATAGACCAATTAAAATCCGATGAATTATTGTTTTCGGTATTTCAACATTCCATTGTGATGAATCTCGCTAAAGATTTCTTAAAAATCACACACTTTTTCAATGTTTTCTTCCGTAAATTACTTCAGATGGCCAAGCTATGAACGTCATTTCATCATCACTTATAGCCTTTGTGAATCATTTTATCCATTTAAAAACTTGTGCTTATAACACACACAAATATCATTATACGCGATTTAAAACAATATGTTTGAGTAGAATTTTTGTAAATTTTAAAACAAAATTTAATGTTGATTCTTTATTTGTATATTAATACAATTCGACCGATGCACAAAAACAGCTTATGTCTTGCATTTTCGTTTCTACTGTGTATGTAATGTCCTGAAATTTTGGCAGTTCCCTAGTAACACTGTTCGTAGTTTATCCGTAAAATTCCCGCATTATATGTAGTAGTCCGTTGTTTCAATGCGAAGATAATATCTATGGATTTCTTACGGATGTACGCTGAAATTTTATATGATGAGTGCAACCCTTTCCATGAATTTTTATAAAAAATGTCCTTAGATTATCCGTATATTTCCGATGATAATTTATACGGATTCTCCTTAGCAGTATTTCTCGTTGCTATTATTCCACAGAATATTCATAGAATTTATATACAAATTGTTTGTGAGCAGACCCAAAAAAATTTTTGAATTGTGCATGTATTTTAATACATAATACCCGTGAATTGTCAGTATTAGCAGAATAAATCATTTTATGACGATTATGCCAAATCGCGGTTTGATCCAGTTTTTTTACCGATACACCAGAAGTTCTATAAACACGGAATGAATATGCTGCCCGAACGATGGCAATAATTTATCGATTGTGCATTTTTCTTTAGTATTAAACAAGCACAAAAAAACCGCGGATAAAATTCATCTTACAAAATTCCTCGGAAAAATATCGATTTGAGTGTTTGGTTATTTTAAAAATTATGAAAATAAATTAAAATATAGTGAGGATTATATATCTATAGATAAGCGAAATATACAAAATTTGAACAACTGTCTTGAATAATTGGTGAAATAAATTATGAATACAATACCGCGCGGACTTATGTCTTGGACATATTACCCTGACAATCCAAAGATTTCAATTGATCTAAATAAAATACTATATTATATTAAGTGGAAAATCTATGGACATTGTTTGGACAAATTCCGATATATCTTTTCCATGGAAAATATGTGAATTTCTTTCACGGAAATCTTCCTCGTAATTTTCAAAGTACGGACAAATTGTAACTAGGGTTTGTTGAGGAACGTTCACAGAATATTATCACAAAAAAAAAGTAAGCGATGGCTCTACATGTTCTATGGTTTACAATTTTACATAGCCGTTCCGATTTATTATGGGACACAGAATGAATATTAGTTTTATTTTAACTTTACACTAAGGTCGCATCAATAACGAAATATATTTTTAATTAATATAGAATTAAAATATATAGAATTACTTTTTATTAAATTATAATTATTTGGTTCTCAAAAAATAGTCGTTTTTATTATGATTTTTAATTTTATTAGTAGTATTTCTTATATATATCGTGCGCAACAGGCAATTAATTAAGTTCGAAATTTTTATTAATTTATTTAAAAAATCAAATTTAAATATCATAATCTTTGCCGCCGTTATTTATAAAAAATGCCGGTATAATATTAAAATTCTTTTTTTTTCTATACTATTATTTAATATTATAAAAATTTATGTAATTAAATTTTTTTGAAAATATTTACATTTTTAACTCGCATTTTATAATTTATGAATTGTATATTTTATTACGTTATGGTTTTTGTATATTCATATATTTCATAACATACTTCTAACAAATTAAAATTCTTAATATTGCGTCAATAAATTTGTGTGTATGTTACACGGGCTCATGTACATTCTTATTTTATTTTTATGTGTATTTTTTTCGATTCATAAAAATATATATAAAATTGCATCATCATTTATATTTGGATGTTATCGCACACAATAATATGATTATTTTATTTTTATTTTTTCTCTCCTTTAATTTGAATAAATATTTAAAATATAATAATATAATATTAAAACTTACTTATTTGTAGTACAAATATATTTACTAAATTCTACTGTATTCATCTATTTATCATATAATTACTTGCATATAAATTTCGTTTTATTTTTTTGAAATAAGTATATATGCTAAATAATGAACAAAATTAAAATAACATTGTATGTATTTTTAATTAATATTAATTTTATATTATATTATTTTTATGCACATTTTTATATGTATTTTTATAAATAGTAAAATATTTATTTATAAATAACAATTAATGTTAATTTATAATTTATTTATTAATATAAAATTTTATAATTTAACGACAATAACAAAAAGTTATATTGTTTATTGTTTATGTTTGGTTTTTTTATTTTTTATATCTTTCTTTATGATAATAATTTCTATATTACATTTATTTTCATATATATATGAAAAATTAACATACAATTTTAATAAATATGCATCTGTGCATAATTTATTATATTCATACATACATATAATACATAAATTATGTATATACATATTTCTATAAAACACAAAGCTCGTCAAATATTTATGTGTTTACAATAGTTGGTGAACAATTGCTACTTTATATTTTATTATAATATATCTTTGGAATTGATAATTATATATTGGAAGCGTGTCTTATTGGAAAATATAACATTTAGTTTATATAACTATATTTTTGTTATAACCTTAAATTAGAAGAGATTATGAAAATAAAATGTTGTGTACACGGCCATAGTATTAACAGATTTCCAGTTTTGTATATGGAGAATTGTGAATTATAATCAATTTCCAATCATTCATAAAAGAGATTTTTAAAATCGATTTATGCATTCAAAAGCTATGATCGTTTTTCCAATCGGTGGCAGAGACAACCAAATGGTATACATAAAAATTATACGATATCATTATTTAATACAAAATTTCACGGACATAAAAACGGCAAATCGGTAATATATTTTGATTGAGTGAATCGATTTTAAAAATCTTCTCAAGTATCGATTATAATTTCAAATTCAGCATATATAAAAGTGGAAATCCGGTAAAACTATAGCCCGTAATTCCAAAAGATGAAAATTTAGTAATTTTTTCCACCCGAATTTCTCCATATAAAGTATATATTTTGACAATTTTCATTATTTCATCGGCAACATATTCACACTCAGTTCTGCATTGAATGTAGATCAATTTTTGCTATAGATATATATTCGCACTATTTAATATAATGTCACTATATTGCAGCAGAAACTCTGTGTTCAATGTAAAATATGTTGCATACTTAATTTCATAATTACTTACTTATACTTACTTACTCACTTACTTACTTATTTACTTATTTACTTACTACATTCCATTAAAGCTCGCAGGTACGGTTTTAACCGAACATACGTGGTAACGTCTTCCAATCCCGAATGCGCTTACTTTAGAAAAAATTAATTTATACGGTCGTTTTTATAAAACCAAAATGATGACTGCTGTATAGATTAATCAAATATATGGAAAAAATATAATAATAAGTGAAATTTGTAATTGGTAAATTTGAAGTAAATTGGGTTGTGTAATTTTTGCAGAAATTTTTGTCATTACAATAAAATTGCAAAATTGCGAAAAATAATAAAGCCATTATATTTATTTTGAGTTTTTAGTGTAATTTAAATATTTTTAATCTATACAATACGTAATATATAGCTATGCGGTTACTACTACTACTACTACTACTGCAGCTCTAAACGAAATCGTCTTAGAATTGTCTCACAATTATATTATTATTATCACAATTTGTAGATATGTTATGAAGTTAAATAAATAGAAAATTAAAACATTTAAACAATTTGTTGTGTTGGTTGTTTTCACAAAAAAATTTAATTGTCGCATTCTCTTATTGCCTTCATAAAATCTTTTAATATTCGACGTTCTAATTTTAAAATGTTATCAACCCAAAAAAACACTGTATATGTTGCTCTATACTTTTGAATATGTTGTAGTATGAACGCGGCGAGTAAGCATTAAATTTTGATAGATCAACTGTGGAACGATTTAAAAATTAGATAATTTTTATAATTATAAAAACGATATAACTTATTATACACCTATAATTTTGAACATGACTGTCTGCAGGTGAATCTATTCGAAATTCTAATATTTTTTTCCTTTATTTACACATAAATAGATATAAGAGAGAAAAGTCTTCTGTTTTTTATTTTTTTTTCATTTTATTTAATATATTACAATATTTATTGTATACATTTGTATTTAACATTTGGTTTTTCATCATAGTAAAATATGTATGGTATACATTTGTATTCGTTTTATTTAATAAAAAGAAAACAATAATATTTTATAGAGGAGAAAAATAGCAGCATACAGAAATTATAAATTGTATATTTTTAAACAAACAATAGATATAATAAGAAAAAATATTGAATTATTCATTGTGTAGGTTAGTGACTTCTTTTTTCAGTTTTTATTACAATTTTATTACAACATTATATTGTATATATTTGTTTGTACTCTATATGTGTTTATACATAACACACATTGTAATAATATATATATATTTTTCATGTTAAAATTGTAAATAAAAATATAAAAATTGATTTATTATTTATTGTGTACATATACACATTTTGCTTACTATACATGAATTTTTTGGCTTGAATACAAAATTATTATACATTTTATATAAGCGCGAGTACATCATTTATGCAATTATATTAAATTCAAATCACGCACTAAGACATTTCATAAATTTTTATAAAAAAATATTTTAAATATTATTTGATTTTCTTTTTCAAATTTTTACCTACTATATTACAATATTATACAATTGTTTGCCTATAACATGGTGTGCCTGTGTGCTGCGTGTGTGGGTATATAGTACATCATGCGTGAAGATAAAATATTAAAAATTAAAATTCCATATATGTTTTGCGGATTTATTATTATGAATATAAATATATATTGTTAAAAAATAAATAAATATCAGGTATCATGTATATCCAAATCCACATTATATGTATAAAGAGTATTAGGAAAAGTTTGTACACAGACTGATTCATAATTTGAAAATGTTTATAAACTTTTTTAATTTTTTATATGAAGAAACACACAAACAAATTTTATTATTTTATTACAGTTTTTTTATTATATAATATATTTTCAGTAAAACTTTAGTAAAATCCACTCATCTCTTCCATCCTTTTGAAATTTGCATATAATTACTTATTTCTATATACAAATTGGGTAAGAAAAAATATCACCGGATTACGTTTTTTTTTCTCTTCTATCTCTTCCATATCAATCACAAATGCTTCCTTTATATATATATATATCAAAGACATGTCCGTATATAAGTAGAAAACTGATAAATTAAACGATAGCAATGATATTGTTATTTTCCCTTAATTATTATAACAAATGTGATTTATTGTATAAGAAAAAAAAAAGGAAAATGTATTTGTGATTTTAAACGTTAAACTTGTACGTTAAACATTGTTGTACGTGTGCATTAGGAGTATATAACTCGTTATATTTTCTAAAATCTTTAAAATTGGCCATTTGAAAGATGGTAGCTGTAGATTGGTTCGGTTGGAGAAGCGTGTTGGAGTTGTTTAAGTAAGTTTAAGTAGTAACTCACTTATAATTTTAAAATACTATCGTATACACTTGTACAATCAATACATGTGTTAGGTGTATTTTACTCTGTTGACCTGCAACCCCAAGGTATTCAATCAATTGATCAAGCGATAAGGAAACCAGCGGAAATGCGTTAGACGTTAGACATAAAAATCATGTTATGTATTCTACTCTGTTGCTCACACTCTGTTTTATAAGTTTTTAATTTTTTTGCTACACAAACACATTGACTTTACAAAATAAACTGAATGTGATTTTTATATATTTTAATGTTTTATACCTATATATAGATAGAATTGACTTTGATACATTATTATATTTGAAGTTGCCGCATTGGCAAACACATTTCTAATGTAATTTAACAGTTTCCGATACTTATATATACAGCGACAAATGTAAAATACAAAATTGTTGGATTTGTTAATTTCACATAGAATTTCACACACATTATAAATGTAAAATTTCATAACGATTGAAGGTGAGTCGTGGCTGTATTACTGCAGCGATTTACCGCATATTTTCTTGGATCTATATAAATTTATAATTGTATTGCTATATGATTTGATTTCTTTTGCTATATAGCGATTACATAAAGATATAGAAAAAAGTCTATGTGAATTGAGAATTGATAGTGTAACCAAATTGTAATTGTTATTAATTTTAAAAATAACAAATTTTATTATTCCACAATAAATTCCATATTTGATCTTAATATAATTTTTATATAATATAGAATTACTCAATTTGAATATAAAATATATATAAAAGCATATAGTTACCAATAATTTCAATACAAATACATTGTACAATGTCAATATATATATAATATATTGTAGCAATGACCAAATTTCCTATTAATTAATTAATTATATCATTTATAATAAATCACAATATGTTTGTTATATGTTTATATTAGCAGACAATAAGATGTGTTTATTATAATAAAATAATGTATATGTTTATCATTTGTATAGTCTAATTTAATTGTTACAGGAAATTTATTGATATTATGGTAATATATATGCAAATATATCCGTAAAACTTATATAAATAATTCCAAATTCGTATATTGAACTCTCCATTTACAAAATACGAGAAAATATATTTTTATATTTATTATTATTTATTTAACAAATGTCCGATAGAGATAATGTCATACGAATGATATATAGAGGTGCAGTTTCCTTCCTCTATCTATCTATTTTATTATAAATACATATGGAAATTATATAAAAATCTGAAAAATTTCAAATAAATTTTCATAAATTATGCAAAAGATTCTTCTTTCAGAAATTATTCATATTTGCAGTTTTGCTAATAAAATCACTGATTTTGATATTTAAATTTTACTATATATTATTTACGAATAATATTCATCATTATAATATTATCTATGCGTCGTCGGTCGTAACCTTATTAAAACTATTTTCAAAATATATATATATATAATTAACCTTGTGCTCAGGATTAATATAAATTATGTAATATATAATTTATACTAATTATATATGAGAAATATATAATTATAAATGTATGTTAAATATATAAAACAATGAGCAATTTCTGTTCAACTAAAATTATAAAAAATAAAAATTAAATAAATTGTTGAATAATTTAAATAAAATAAAATTAATTATTTACATTAAATTCATATTAGTGCACACAAGTACTAAATATGATGACTACATGATTTTTTATGTGCAAACACACAATAATTATAGTGGTGTGTCGCACATAAACCTATTTGTGTAACTCTATATATATTATATTTAAATTAATATTAAACAATTATAAACAAACCGAGTATAATAAAAGATTTAATAATTAAAATAATTAATTTTTTTTTTTGCAAAATATAAAATGTATGCTGAATTTCGTCCGTTAACCTTAAAAGAAATACAATAATTGTTTTGGTTGCGCGTTGATTTTAATGCGCGCAAATATTATTGTGCAATTTATATACTCTTTATATCGCCCGCTTATAATATTTGTAGAAAAAACAATTTATATGTTGTATTATTTTATTTCATAATTATTTCATATAAATTCTAATATAAAATTTAAAAAAAAAAAATTCCCAAACAAATATATTTTACTGGTTTACACATCTTTTCTGTGTATTGTGTGTACTTTTTTTTCGCATGTTATATTAATTAAAAGAAAAATAGGTTAACCATAATTTATTAACATTTTAAAACAATATTCATATATATATATATATAAGCTTATGTAGCTTAAGTTACATGTAACAATATAACTTACTTTTACATATATTCAATATATTATTCACACACACACACACAACATTATTTTTAATTATTTCTTTTTAATATTTTCTATTCATTTGTTATATTTTCAGATGTCTCATTTGTATACAATGTTTGCAAAACAAGTCAGTACATATTGTAAAACAAATAGTGAAATACCGGTAGCACAGTGTAAAAGAGATTTACTTGTTTATGGTATTGATAAATTGGAAAAAATGTCTGAATCATATTTAGATTCTATGGATCCGTATCAGCGAGGCGCCAATGATATAAGTAAGTATAATAATAAATATTTATTTATATTTATATAAAACCATAAATCGTTTTTCTCGTAATAAAATACAAATATTTTGTACTAAATTTATTATTAAATTATTATTCATTTGAGTTGAATTTTAATGTTAATATAATATTGAATTATAAAATACCATACTCTATCTATATTGTTTATTTTTATAATAATTTTTCGTAAATTAAATTAATAAAATGGCAGTATATATAATATGGATAGTAACTCATCACCTAAATATTTCTCTGGTATGATGATATTTTGTATATTAAAATGACTTGCCTTTTATTTTTTTAATTCAATGAATATATTGTATATTATTGATATTTGAAAAAAATATTAACAATAAATATATTAGTTAGTTATAGTTTTATATGCAAACAATAATAAATTCATTATTGCATATATATTTTAGTTGTGGCGCAGCGGTTCATAAATTCATGTGTAACAATATTGGTATGTCTGAAAATTATATCAATATCCAATATTCTATAGAAGACATTTTCTAAATTTACTTAACGCCTCCGATTCGGTGTATGATAATTTATGTAGCTCAATTTTCTAATCGATATCATTAACCTCTTTTAGTATATTGTCACCCAGTGGAAAATTTTTTTAATCTAATTGTATTATGATGATCGAACGAATCCAATTAATATGTTTGGAAATTTGTCTATATATAACTTTGATAGATTTAATTGAATACCGAAAGGGTTCAAAAATATTCCATGATATAATATAATTAACAATATTGTAATTTCTTCTATAAAGAAAAAGGAATTGATTAAAATATTGTAATTCTATAAAAATTATGTATTTATAGAAAATAATTAAAATAAAATAAATAAAGGGTTGTTCATATGCGAAACCCGGAACGAACGAATTATTTTTTTCAATTAAAAATTCAATAATTGATTGGCATTTTTCGTTCGATTGATGCACTTATGTGTTCTTAATAAGTTTGTGATAATTTAAAATCGAATTTTTGGTTGATCATAAAATAATTACATTAATTATAATTTTCAAAAATCTGGAAAACTTTTCCAAAGAGTCTGCCCGGTTTAATATTATATAAAATTTATTAGTAACGATATTAAAAAAATTTTTCTTCAAAAAAAAACATGATTTGCTAAAATATTTTTTAGAAAGTCAACACCACTACTGCTTCATATCCTTTTTATAGTTACAAATAATACAATATATATATATATGAGTTTTTTTAAAAAATCCACCATAAGCATAAAATATAAAGTAAGATCACATCAATAAATTTAAATTATGTTTTATTATAATTTTAATCGATAGGCGTTATTTAATACTCCATAAATAATCGTGACTTAATTTGACCTCTATTAGAATTTTAATAATATAATTGTATATATATATTTAGTATAGAAAATGTGCATTAATGTTTATTATCTCATCATCATATGTAATGTGTAAATCCAAGTTGAGCTAATATATAGGTGCGTCGCGTATGCACCATATATAACCACATTCATTAAACTCAAGTTGTTCAATTACTTCACATATGGGCTGTAAATTATTGAAATATTTCACAAGTAAATTTCAAAAATTTAATCTAATGTTTCACGAACGCTACCCATTGTACCGCTTATTTTAAATTATTTCTTCTCAACATTTTATCGACGAATTATAAGGTTTTGACTATACACAAAAAATTATATTTATATCCATAATCGAAATTGTGTAAATAATCTCTATATTTATATAAATATAAATATTCAATTATTATAGAGATATATTTAGTATAGAAAAATATGCATTTATGTTAATCATCATCATACCGTATGTAGGTTCAAATTGAGCCTATATATGTGCGTCACGCGTGTACCATATATAACGACATTCATTAAACTCAAGTAGTTAAATTACTCCAATAAAAATTCACCAATTAGTTTACAATTATCAAAATATAAATAGATATTCGTTTCCTATATAATTTCCATTATTTGTGTTCAAATATATTTTTAAAGATATACCACCATGTAAATTTCGGGGAATTGAACCCTATGCCACTTCTTTGAAATTATTTCTTCGCAACATTTTCGCGACGAAATTATAATGTTGTGTCTATATATAAATATAATTTCATATTTATATTCATAATGAAATTATAATAATACTCTTTTTATTTATTATTTTTATATGTTTGTGCATTGATCAAGAAATTCTATTAATAGTTTGTTAATTAAGATTATAATTTATATATGCATAGATATTTATTATATTATTAAATGAATGATATTTATAAATAAATTGAGGAAGGAAATCAGGAAATAACCTCGAAACTTCTTTTTTTTATATGAATATATATATTCATTCAAGATTATGTATTGAAATAAATGTATTGTAATATATAAAATTCATTATTTAAATATTTCCAATTTTTAATTTTATTATTTAATTTTATTGAAAAAGTGAATATCGCCATAGAATAGATTATTGTTTTGATTTTTTTTTTCTCAATGGTATACTATCTGCATTATAAACAAATCTATTTATCTATTCTCTATAAATTATAATATAAAACTATATTGTTATGATGATTGATTTTAACATTGAACTATTGACATTTTTTTTTTTCAATATTTAAAAATTTAATAATAAAATAAAATCTTTCAATTGGTAAATTAATGTACAAAATATAGTAAAGTATTAATTGGTGAATGTAGTTGTAAATAAAAATAATAATAATAAAATATTAACGTAAACATGTATTAATATTTAAATACATATATATAATTGAAAAAAATTCAATTAAATAATTAAATATATTTAATAATATACGCCATATATAATATTAAATATAATTAAATTAATTAATTTCAATATTTTTATTTTAATTATATAGTTTGGGATGCAATGATGGAAGGTCATAAATTAAATCACCATAAAAAAGAAAAGACTACAGTTACTCCAATCCATGAACCAATTGGACAATATCAACGTAATCCAATATTTGATGACAACAACAACAACAACAACAACAATTATAATAATAACCACAATAATAATAATAATAATTATAATAAAAAGCCATCATCATCATCATCACCATCGTATGCAAATGGAATGGATGATTTATATAATTCATATTATAATTATCCAACGGCAATTGAAAATATTTATGAAGATCCATCAAATCATTTACCATCGGCCACAAATGTAGATTATCAATTTGATTATCCATCGGCAATCGGCAGTGGTAATGGCGCAGGTAATACAAATTATTTATCTGGACCGATGATAATTCGTGTACGTCCCGATGGAACACCGGTCGAAGAAGATAAATTGAAACCATTGCCAAAGGATGATGATCGTGAAGCAATGACAATTGGTAAAGAAAAAATTCCAACAATACAACAAATATCCGATACATTTACGGGTCCCTCAAATCAACGTCGTCAATCATATTATTTAAATTACAGAACAATAGATAGACGATTAACAAATTCACATTAATATTATAGAGAGAATATAAACGCAACTATAAAATATTATTTATTTTTATTATTATTATTTTTATTATTTTTATTATTATTATTATTATTATAATAATTTATATAATTATTTTAAGACATAAAATATACAACAAAAATTATCAATATAATTTGCAATCTATAATCATTATCATTTGCGGACATATTATATATATTTTTTAAATTATTTCATATAGATTTTATACATTTATAATAATTTAAAATTTTAAAACTATATAATTATATTTAAGTTATTATTATTATATTTATATTTAATTTATTTATATGTAATGCATATTTAAAGAGTAGTCTATATAACTTTTCTATATATTTTTTATATACTGAAATATAAAAAAATTTTGATTTATATTGATTAATTAATTTATATATAATAATAATAATTAATTAATTGATAGTTAATAATTTATATATTATAAAGATTTTAAAAAGATTTTTAAAAGACTATATAAAACTAAAATTTTACAATTTTGATAACATATATTTTGTTTGGTTATTTTTCATTTAATATTTTTTAAAAAAATATTGAGAAATAAAAATAGAAAACAAACGAAATTTTATAATATAGAAAATTGCTTAGAATGAAATTAATTTTTAAGGAATTTTATACAAATAATAACTTTTTATTTTTTTTTTTTTTCTAAATTATTATTATAAATATTTTTATAATTAATATAATTTAAAATTAACTAAATATTAATATATATATATATATTTTAATAACTACATTATTATTATTATAATATTTTTTGCCAAATTAATCATGCTCATTTTCATTTAAAAATTTTATTTACAAAAATAAACGCACTCCATCATTTCATTCATTCACATTTATTTTTTCAACAATTTTTTAACATACAAAATATATGGAATAATTCCATTGGAATTTATATTAAAAAGGGAAGAGATAAAAAAAAAAAAAAATCAAAGAATTCATCATTAAATATTTATTTTATTTTTTTTTTTATATAAATTTAAAGTGCATTATAATTAATATTAAATCATTAAAAACTATATATACTACTATTTTAGTATATTTACATTAATTTTTAATATTCTCATAATTTTTAAAATTACATATTATTAATATTAATATTATATTTTAATTCATAATTATTTTTTTTTTTATATAAAATAGTGTATGATTAGTAATTTTTTTTTATATAAAATGTGTACGTATCTTTTGTGATTGAAAGGTACTTTAAGGTATTCCATATTATTTGGAGATAAATTATAAACTAAAAAAAAAAAATAATATTAAAAAAATGAAAATTTAATTTTTATTTATTTTTTTTTCAAGTATTACAATATTATTTGTGTTAAATTAAAAAAAAAAATTAAAAAGAAAAATTGTGATTTTAATGAAAAAAAAAAATATTGAATAAATTGAAAATATAAAAATATAGAAAAATTAATAACAATTTCATTTTTATTTTATTATGATTTTGTTTTATTTTAGAATTTTTTAGATACATCGTATTTGTAGAAAACATCCAATTCGGTTGTATAAAAATATTTAGTAATCTTGAATTTACCGTTCAAGCAGGCTTCAAAGGTGTGTCCATCAACAACACTCATCAAACGTTGGTTTTACTGATTTTAAACGTGGTCGTACATAGATACCGATGAGGTTGAATACGTTCTGGACGTCCAAATGGGTCTAATAATATAAATAAATAAACCGATAAGACCATGAAAATCATTATGGGTAATTGCAAAGTGAAGTTACAAGAGATATCCGACACAATGAAATTATCAAAAGGCAGCAGTGTTTTCATTATTATACATAAAAATTATTTTCCAAATGGGTGCCACGCGTTTGCTCATGCATGCCATAGAACAACAAAACAACAACGAATTGATGATTCAGAATTTTGTTTGGGCATCTTTAAGCGGGAAATAAGCCTACATTTTTGCCTCGCTACATAACACAATAGATAAAACATTGATCCAACATTTCACACCAGAATTCAGAATCCAGAATCAACATATACGAAACTGCTTTGAATCCATTTTTCTGAAAATAATAAATAAATTGTTAATTCCCTAGTAACACTATCCGTAGTTTTTCCGTAAAATTTACGCATTATATGTAGTAGTCCGTAGTTTCGATCCGAGGAAATATCTATGGATTTCTTATTGATGTCCGCTGGAATTTTATATGATGAGTGCATTCCAGTCCATGAATTTTTATAAAAAATGTCCTTGGATTATCCGTAAATTTCCGAAGATAATTTCTACGAATTCTTCTTCGCAGTATTTCTCGTTGCTAATATTCCACACAATATCCATTGTATTTATATTCACATTTTTTGTTAGCAGATTCACGGATTTTTACAAAAATATCTTTGGATTGTAAATGTATTTTGGCAAGTAATACCCGTATTAGCAGAATAAAATTTCTTATGACATTGATGCCAAATCTCGCTTTGATTCATTTTTTTACCAATAGACCAGAAGTTCTATGAGCACGGAATGAATGTGCTGCCCGAACGATGTCAACAATTAATCGATTGTGCATTTTATTTGTAATAAACAAGAAACACAAACCGCGGATAAAATCCATGAAAAGTCTTACAAAATTCCAAGGAAATATATAGATTTGAGTTACTGGTTGTTTTAAATAATTATGAAAATAAATTAAAAAGAGTGAAGATTATATCTAGATATATAAGCAAAGTATACAAAATTTGAACCACTGTTTTGGATAATTGGTGAAATAAATTATGAATACAATACAGCGCGTATATATGTTGAACATATTACTCTGACAATCCAAAGATTTCTATTGGCCTAAATAAAATACTATTATATTAAGTGGAAAATCTATCGACATTCTTTGAACAAATTCCAAAAAATTTTTCATAAAAAATATGTGGAAATATTCCTATTTTTTAAAAGTACGGACAAATTGTTAGTAGGGTTAATCCATACACGGGAACTTATAAACACCAAGTTCGGATTGTTATGAAGTTTTGGTATATATATCTTTTGAAGGTTGGAACTATTGTTATAACATACGGATATTTCGCCATCATCTGGTGGTTAGGCCCGAAACTTTTTCATCCATGTGTTCATTACAAAAATTTATTGATGTGTCCTTATATAATTTATGTAGTATACTGAACGACGCGGAACCTAATAATAAATTGATAAACATCAATAAAGTTCATATTGTCATTATTAGATTGCGTATGCAAATTTTATGTATGGTTTTTAACGATTCAAACGATGTTTTAGTTGTGAAAAATGAAGAACGTAGAAGATTCATAAAAACTTTGAAAATACCGAATTGAAAACATTGCTGGATGAATCTAACTAACAACACTCAATAAATATAAATGATGCAGATGCTTTAAATGTTAATTAAGAAACGATATATAGATAATAGTTTTGGGAGAAAAGATCCAAAAGTATTGAATAAAATGAAAATGCTCTGATGCGATGATGATGATCTCAAGCGACATATACATATGAAATATAAACATATAATTAAATTGAATTAAAACCTATATGCAAAAATCAATAATGTTATAATGTGCATTTTACATATAAAGATTCCAAATATTTAATAAAAGGACATTACTTTACTGTGTGTGTGTGTGTGTGCAGATAAAGATTACTCTAAAAAGATTAATATAATAAATATATTATAATTTAGTAAATGTAAATAATCGTTTACTTAAATGTATAGTAAAGGTTTTTTGTTGTATGGTTGTATAAATATAAAAGCTTTTTAATACAACGTGCTTTTATAATATTTTTTATTAAATATATATAATTTAGCATAAGCATAGGTGATTTAATTAGAAATATTAAAATACTATAAAGTATAAGGTGACATTATAGAAATTTATTTTAAAATTAATTATATATATTTGAATATGTGAATATAAATGGAATTTCGTTGGGAATGCATAAATATTGAACGAGAATAGCTCAAAAAATAAACAAAAATTAATTAAATAACTAGTTCTTGAGTAATATTATACATATATTTAATATAGAACTTCATATTAATTTTATTTATTTATTTATCTACCATTTAGCATTTCAATAAACAAATTCGTTATTACATTCATTCAAATGTTTTGGCAATCTATTTGAATTTAGCCCATTCAACTAAGCGCCATTTTTGATTTATCACAGCTGTCGGGTACCATCAGCGAGCAGAAGCATTATCGAGAAGAAAAATAGCATTTACACGATATTCGCTTTGCATTTAATTATCATATTCAAATGAGTCAATTGCTGTTTCATAACATATTCGGCAGTAACTATTCCGCGATATGTTTTAGCACATATACTCATTGGCATCCTTTTAAATTCTGCCAAATACATACAGTTCTTGATGAAGTAGCGATGGCGTTATAAGTTACACATCAGAAAATCAATTTATTACATACCAATTCTTATCCCACGAATGAAGAATAATTTGTAACAAATGAAAATGTTCTGACGAAAAACACAGTCTACTGCAGAAACTAATTTTTAATTTTACCAATACTAATTAATTTTTAAAAATTAAATTAAAGAAAATAAATGTAAGTTTATATATCAACTGTATTTACAACTAATAATTTAAAATAAACGATGATGTATGGAATGAAATATAAAATTTTATCTATTTTTTTAATAGTAATTCTAACATTATAAAAAAAATGTGGGAATTCAACGAACTAAATTTTCTGTAAATTCAAATTTTTCATAGTGAAGATTTTTAAAATCACAATTATTCTCATTTATTCATAGTATTATGCGTAGGCCATAGTTTACCATACCGTTATATGGTGGAGTGTGTTAATTTAACGTATATGAATATATGATGTTATAGTAAAATAGTTCGTTCATTAATGCCTATTGACAAATTGACAAAGAAAAATTATATATTATTTATATTGAATTTTATACTCCAACATAAAAGTATAAAGAACAGAGGCGACAATTCGCTTAAAAACTCAATAAATTTTATATTATGTGTTGTAAAATAAACAATTGTTCAAAAAATTTTAAACCTATATATTATTATTATATGTTTTATTAAAATATATTAATAATATACGACATTTTATTATGTGACATGAAATTCTTTTATTCTATTATTGTATTTATTACATTTCTAAAGATAAATATAAATTTTAATTTTTTACGAGTACATAGTAATATAAAATTACATATTTAATATGAAAATCCATAAAATATGAGTATATTTGTTAAATAATATATGCTTTCTCCACCGAAAGTGATAACAATTTATGTAAAAATAAAAATCATTTTTATGAGATTAAATGATATGATATTATGTAGTTGTACAACGCATACATAAAAAGGAATTTAATGACGTAATTATGTATATAAATAGCGAACATAAATATATTATTTAAGTATCATTTCGCACATAATATATACGATATGCATTTGACAACTTTTATTTTTCTGATATATTGTATATAGTTACTAAATTTATTAAAATATTTTCCTAACACACATTTTATCATTTTAAATAACTATTTTATAAATAATCGATATGTGTTCAAATAATTTCCCATCATGTGTTTTGTAGTTAATTTTTGTGTTATTGCTATTTGATTGTTAAAAAATTTCCTAAAAAATCGTCATTTATAAAGTATAAATCATCTTTTTCAATTACTGGCTATATATAGTTTTTCTATATATAATCAATTATAATCAATTTAAAATGTTCCATAAAAAGAGATTTTAAATTTCCAAATATTTTCACAATTTATAATCTAATTTCACCCAAGTTATAAGAAAAATATTGTGATATTGAAAACTGCGGCTGCTATTTCTCAGCCATTGCCACTGATCCATTTAATAAATGCCTTATGAATTCAGTTAATCAATCACTAGTAAATCAACAAATGTCCATAAAAGTTATGACTTTATAAACATTTTTATAAAAACAATTTAAAAAAATTGTTATATCCTTTAAAATGGACATAGAATCCTTGACTTTTTTTATGTGTATAAGCATATAAATTATATTAAAATTATTCAATATTATATGTTACAATGTGCGGGTATATACAATATAAATTAAATTTAAAACGATAAAGGATTATACTATTTCTAATTATTTAAATTGTAATTTCACATATTTAATATGAAATATTGTTTTGCCTTTTTGGTTTGTAGTTGTTAAACATATATTAAATATAATTATCTAAATGTATGAGTTTATATTTATTTATATGCAGATTTGTTATGTGCCTACGTGTTATACAAGTTAGTTTACTTATACAGCCAAGTCTCGATACAAGCAACTCGAAGGGACCGAAACTGTTGTTTATAGAAAAAATTATAAACCACAATTTTCCGAATTAATTCGATGTTATAATAATAGTTATAATTAAATCATTTCTCGTTAGATTTTAATAAAATTTGGAATATAAATTTAATGTGGAATAATACAATCAATAATTATGAAGTTTCTTAAAATAGCTAACCAGGACAGGAATCCGACACTTTTAATGCTATTTCTCATCCGATTTTGATGAAATTTGGTATGTATTCGTTGAGAATGGGATTATGTATGTATTCAGGAAAATCGATACTTACATCTGTTTAATGTGCCAGATTCTAGAAATTTTTTGGAACTTCGTCGCTATACTAAACTGATTTTGATCAAATTTTGCATGTAGATATATAGTGAGATTAAATATGATTAATTCCTACTGTACTAATACACGGTTAAAAATTTTAGACTAATCCAAAAACCAACATTAGCTTACACGCTTTTTATAAACTAAGTAATATTAATTAAATAAACACAACGAAGTTTACGGCGATTTTTAAACCATTTGAGATTAATGGCCAAATCAAATTCATATTTGTAAAATATTGTAAACTATTTTGGTATTATTTTAACGTAATAATATTATTATTTTAGGATTAAAATTGTATTTTGTAAACCAACGAAGTTTAAAACACCTTCGACAACGGAAAATAGAAAATATAGAAATACGTTTACAAAATTATGTTATGTATTTTGAAAATAAAATGGTGTTATTAGGTATTGATAAAATACTAAATTTTATCAAAATCCGATGAGAAACAGTCAAATTGTACTGCTGTATGGAAGTTATCCAGTAAGCTATTCCTGGCTATAATTTTGAAGAAACTACTCTGTAACAATCCGTATTAATATAATTTAATCATAATCGGATGACAAATTACAAATTATAAGTATTTAATGAAATATTGTTGCCTATATTAAATGTTGTGCACTTATTGGATGTTGCTCTTATATCGAGATGGTGGCTGTATATATACGAATAAATTAAATTTTCACGTATTATATGTTAATTTAAATTTTGAAATTAAGGAAAGTAAACAATTTAAATTAAACGTGTGTATATGTTTACAAAATTATGTACATCAAAATTATTATTCATACACACATACACAGTCATGGTTTGATGATAAATTGAGTTATTTACTAGACTAAACAGCACATATATACATAATATATAACATATATATTTGAATGTATATTTAGCATAATTTATGAAAATATACTAATTTTAATTTGTAAAAACCTCAAAACCTTTTTGTATGTATAAAATTTATTATTACATTAAATAATATCGTCGCATATACAGTGGAATATTGTATACAATATCCATACACGACACAAGCATTCAATCCAATATAATAATCTCGTCACATTCAATTAATATCAAAATAAATGCTACAATTGCAACGTTTCGAGTTACATTTTCATATCAACAATATTGTTCCCTATATTTTGTATTCAAGCGAAATTTGTTCAAAATATTGTATTCAATGGAATATTTTTATCGCCGTCAGTTTCGACTATATATACAATATTCACTGTATTTAAATATATTATGTTAATATATTTCATTCTGATTAGAAATTATATATAAACATTTTCTTTTCATTCCTTTTCCTACAACCACGGTCCCATACTAATCCGGAATGGATTACAAAAAAATACAAAAATAAATATTAAATTTTCACAAAAACCTTGTTATTTATTCAAAATAATTTCCATCAAATGTAGTTTAGTTAAGTTTTCAATGTTTTCTTCAGTAAATTGCTTCAGATGGACGTACATTATCACTACAGTTTCACTCTGTCTTCTGTAAGTATCATTTATGCCATTTAAAAACTTGTACTTTTAACACACAATTATCACCATAAGCGATTTTAAACTAATCATACGTTTGAGTAGCCGTTTTACCAATTTACGAATATACGCATACGAAAACAACTGCAACTTTATTTGGTGTATTTTCGTTTCTATATATTGAATATAATGTTATGAAATGTTAACAGTTTGTTGAGGAACGTTCACAGAACATAATGACAACATTTCGGTTTATTATGGGACAGTGGATGTATATATTATAAAATTATATAAATATATAATGTATAAATTTTGTATCACATATATTATGATTATGTTACTCAACTCTATATATGTCAATCTAATTATTATAATTTTTGTTAGGATGTTGAATATGCTCGGTATTATATAAATCAATTATTTAACTAAAATATAAAATTCATTTAGATTATTTCATAAACATTAACATTAAAAATTGTATCCGAACTAAATGAAAGTATATTCAAAGTTAAAATTAAATAAATCTGAAATGTTTGCTAAAGTATATAATTAATATTAAAATAGTAAATAGTAAATTAGAGATAAATATTTTATTATAATTGTTCCAATTTTTTTTTCCTATTATTTTGCGACTTATTTATGGAAATTATTAAAATATAAAAATTTAGTTTATGTGAATATATAGTAAATTTAAAAACTTAAGCATGAACTTTCCATCGATCATTGCAGGTCATGACTTTTGTTAATTGTGTGTTTAAAAAACTCTGTATATTTTCTATTTATGCGTTTTTGGTTGCGTGAATACATATTTAGCGAATAGTTTTTTTAAAAAATTATTAATCAAAACTTATTTATTATTTTGCGACTTATTTATGGAAATTATTAAAATATAAAAATTTAGTTTATGTGAATATATAGTAAATTTAAAAACTTAAGCATGAACTTTCCATCGATCATTGCAGGTCATGACTTTTGTTAATTGTGTGTTTAAAAAACTCTGTATATTTTCTATTTATGCGTTTTTGGTTGCGTGAATACATATTTAGCGAATAGTTTTTTTAAAAAATTATTAATCAAAACTTATTTAATTTTTATTCTTTTATTTTCTAATATCACATACACATCATACAGAGCTATAAATAAATGATATAAATTTTTTGTGTGTTAAATATGAGAATTAATTTATTTATTGATTATATTTTTTACTACTGTGTCGTTATTATATTAAACAATTCTTTAAATATATGGGGGAGGAGGGGTAGAAGCGTATTAATTAAATAATCTACATGTTAGAGTATATATAATTATAAGATTAAAAAAAATGTGATTATACAATTTTAATTTTATATGGACGATATACACCTACACACGTCTATTATAGTATATATTTATAAGCAAAAAATATAATAATTCAAAATATTTCCATTAAGATTTTATAATATATAATAATAATATAAATTTTTAATTATAATATTTAAGTTTAATTAATTTTATTATTACTATAATAAATATACCATATATTAGTTAATAAAATCAAATTATCAAAAATTAATAATATTCATAAAATTTATATTCAAATTTGTAAAAGTTATTTATAAAATATTAAATAAATTAGAGAAAAATATTAACGAAAAATTCGTTTATTTACTATATAAATATGTAATTTAATAATATGGTCCAATTTATAATTGATATTTATAGTATATATATATATATATATTGTAGTATATAATAAAATAGGTTAGTATTTTTAGCATACGAAAGCTATATATTATATTATTTAAAAAAAAATATTAATTAATTAAAATAATTTTATAAATACAGCAAAAATGTAAATCTCATTAAATATTTTATCATCTGTTATTAATTAAAAATATAAAATTAATTTAATCTACCTATACACATTCAACATTGGTATACATAAAATACATCGAACAATACGAATATTTTGAGATATATTTTTATTGTAATCTGGTCAAAATTTGTCTTATTTTTATATAATAAGAAACTTGTAACTTTTACTTGCTGTTTTACATAACTGCGTATATTATATAACAATTCCGTAATTTATAATAGCTTACAATTATGCCAACCGGAACATATATATATATAGTACGATTAATTGTTATTCTTCATAGAAGCCACCACCATTTATTAAAATATTAAATAATTAAACAAATACTAATATAAAATAATAGTGAATACCATAAAATAGGAGGCGTTGGAACTTTATATTTACAAATAGACCAATGCATATAAAATATATATTTATTTTAATGCCCACTGTAATTATTAAAAAATTATTTTTAAATGTATCAGTTCTACCGTGACGTGGAAATTCAGCTGACATGAATCCCACCATTGGAAATTTGTAGACCCTCGCCAAACTGAAAATGGCCAAAGGACTATAATAATAACAACAACAATGTAACTTTCTATAGCACTGAATTTTTTTCTAACAAATATCGTAACAAAATTTAAAAATTACAAAAAAAATCGTACTGTCGCTCTATTATTTTGGCATATTGTGCATATATTTTGTCAAAAAAAAATTAATATTTACATATTACACGATGTATTCAAATCTCTGCTAAAATGATATAGTTCAATTGGCTACAACAAATAAACTGGTTCAGAAATCAAAACCATATTAAACAAATAGTATTTTACATTTAATTGCTTAAAAATCAATTGTTTACAAATTGTTGGCTGCGTATATTTGTCATTGTTGGTCAAATGCTCTATACACCCATATACAAATACTTATACTAAGGTATATATTGTATATATTGTTTAAGATTTGATTGGAGGACAAATAGTTGTTAGTGTTGTTGTAACATTAATAGGAACATAATTTTTACAATAACCTAAATCAATATTTGATTTACAATCACCATATAAACTGGGTAACAGAAGAGCGGCACCAACAATTGTTACAATTGTTCCGAATACAACTAATCCAACAGCTGGTAATTTTTCTTTACTAAATAATGAATGTGGTTCCATTTGTATATATGCTAGTCCAGGTAATATATACGCTAATGGAATTGCTGCTAATAAACCCTTTATCAATAATATTAAATAATAAGTAAAAAATTTAATCATCGAAAATGAATTTATATATTATTTATTATATGATAATTTTCCGACAAAATAAACCAACATTTAATTCCAATACAGGTCCTAAGCATTCAGTCATCGGTGAAATTATAAAAGCTGTTGATACAATTGCTAATGTAATTATTACAGTTTCTCGATCATATTCGCCATGTTCATGTGTTGGATCTTTTTCTTTATCCAAATCAATTGGATCAATAGATTTAAATCGTTGAATTTGAGTTTTTACTATCTATTTCACATACATAAATATTACACACATATTCAATATTTTTTAATAACATAAGTTATATATATTTTTAGATTAAAAATAAATCATACGCATATATACCTCTCTTGATACAAAACTTTCAATCGGGAATGTTAATAGAATTGATATAGAAAATAAAATTCTAGAAAAATTCATAAGATCATCATCCCAACAATAATTTTCAAGTAAATCACCTGTAAAATATATGAAATTTATTATTCCATAAATAAATCGTTTGCCAACAAAATGTCCTCTTTAATTACATAGAAAACATATTACCTTGTGAAAATGCTCTAAAAGTAGCATATCCAGCAATACCAAATAAAGCGGCTACAATCCAAGCAAAGCCAATTGATATATGTGTTACTTTTTCCCATCTTTCTAATGTCGCATTACGCATTGATTGATACACAAGAAATGTATTATGATGGCACATAAAAGCTATATATAAATAATTAATTAACAACACGTTTCATATGTATTATATTTAATATGTGTTACCAAAAGCCATAATTCCAGTTGCTGGTATTACGTCCACATTTGCAAATCTCCAAGATTCATCCGTATCTTTTCTATAATTAACAACACAAAATCAAAAGAAAAAACACATAACAAATATAAATAATAAAATTATAACTTTACATGTATATTATCTTTTCTTTGTTTAATTATCATTTAAGAGAAGAAATTAATGATATAAATAATGCTATGCTTTTAATTTAATAAAATCATTTCACTTCATAAAACAAAATGTATAATTAAAAGTTTTCAATCAAAAAATTAACTGAAGAATAATAAAGTAAATCATAAAATAACGCACTTATATATTTCATATATAAAATATATTTATTTGTATTGAATAGGTGAGAGAGGCACCAGTCTGTCTCCAGCCCCATCATATAAGATCAAATATCAAAAACATTAGTTTACTAATGTATGTGCTTTTATTGTTCCTTATAATAATAGGGTTGGTGTGCCTCTACCCTACGCTACTTTACGACACAAGCATACCATAAATAAATAAATGTAAATAAATATAGCATATAGCGTATATAAAAGCGTAAAAACGAAAAATGAAACCACAAAAATATTAATATTTTTCATACGTACACAACGTTGTAGTCTCCAGAGATTAGTTTATAAACAACAGCAAATAAAATAAATACAACACAAGCAAGACTTATAAAACTGGCTCTAGCTAAACGTGATACATTTTTGTATAAACAAAGTGGTATGATAATACAAAGGGTGACTGCAAATACAACGCCAAAGCGTACAGTTCCCATTGATGTGTCCCAAGACGGAACAAATCTGATGAGTACCTTAGAAAGTGTATCACCAACAACAACATAATAAGATATCATAGCTGAAAATAAATATAAAAATAATACGCATGTTGATTTATAATTAATTATATTTTAGTAAATTATATGTACATACACCCTCTGTCTCATAATAAACCTCTTAATTTTTTTGTAATTATGTTGTGTGAACCGACCTCAACAAACTTTCTAAATCTCCAGACAGTACGACATTCAGTGGAAACGAAAATCCAACACACAAAGTTACAGCTGTTTTTGTGCTTCGGTCGATGTAAATATAAAATCAAAAATCCAACATGAAAATTTTATTTTAAAATTGGTAAAAATGCTACTCAATACTCAAACGTATAATCATATACGTTTATATATCATCATGTTTAAAATCGCGCCGGGTGATAATTGTGTGTTAAATGCACAAGTTTTTAAATGACATAAATAATTCGCAGAAGGCAGAGTGAGGCTATAAGTGATGATGAATATCAAGGTCAACCATCTGAAGAAAACATTGAAAAAATGCTTGATATTGTGAAAATTACTAAAAAATCTAATTCATCGAATTGTAACTGGTCTACGATACAGGTGAATTCAAAGTTAGTTCCACATCAATTAAATGATGATGAAGAATTACACCGAATTGAATTAATAATCAAATTTTTTTTCTTAATCATTCACCACATGCACTTAATTTAACTCCCGTTGCGATTAATTTCTATTCCCAAAACTTCATTTGGCTATGAAGGGAAACCGTTTTGCATCAGTTGAAGACGTTCAAAAAGCGACGACCACCGTTCGCAACACCATTCCAATCACACAGAGATAAGAAAATAATTTGATTCACTTGTTGAACGTGTGCAAATCGATGCGATTTCAGTTGATGGTGATAATTTTGAATAAATAAAAAGGTTTTTGTGAAAATTTAATATTTATTTTTGTATTTTTTTGTAATCCATTCCGGTTTACTATGGGACAGGGGTTGTATAATATATTATAATATATGAATTGTAAATAATATATATAAGCACACATTTTGTTCGATACATTAATGTTTAATTAAGGTTTATTTATTATCTATTCATCACTTAAAAATTATGTTTTTGTATTTAAATTATATATATATGATAAAGCGCATTTGAGACACTTACTATTAATTTATCAATCAATTTAGACAAAAGACAAGATCAATACAACTTTTTATTGTAATTTAAATAGTATTGTATATTTATTTTTATAAAATCAGTCTGTAAACTAAATAATTAAATTAATTATATCATATCTTTATTCTTTTGAATGCTTGAATCGATTTTAAAAATCTCTTCTATATGAAAGATAGAAAATTGATAATATTTTGCAATTCTTCATATACAAAACTGGAAATCCGTTAAAACTACGGTGCGTAAAGGATGATAATTTTTAAAAATCTATTTTTTCGGAAAATTTAGTAAGTGGGCATTCCAATTGTTTTATCATAAAGCAGTCTACTTTTAACTCGGCTACCAGAAAAATATATAGTGATATTGTAATCTTCTTCACGCTTCGCCACTGGCAATACATATATTTTTAAAGGATCTTGAAACAACCTATCGCAGTTTTAGAATGCGATATTTAGCAGATACGTTTAAAAAAAATTAATTTTTTATTCGAATAAAAATGGAAAATTTTGTATCAGCTAAACGTGATTTGCAGAGATTGTTATTATTGTTTCATTTGTTCTGAAAGTAATCGAATGCATTTCGATACTTATGGTGAACAGGAATTATCTGACAGAAGGTGCAGACAGTAGTTTCAAGGCTACACGCAAGTTGTGGACTGTATATTTCAGTTTTAGGCGGCACCAGGAAGGAGTGGTGTATTATGTTTGTTGAAATCTAACTTTCAATATTGAACTTACTTACTATATCAATAACTAATCAATTTAAAGCGATTATTACAATTAGAAAAATAACCAAAATTTGCCAGTCACGATATAGTGTTACCTCAACCGCTGCGTTTTCACCCGAAATTGCTTCTTTTAAGATTATCATTTGTTTCAGTAGTTACAATCAGTCTTTTCTTTAAAAAGGTTCAGTTATACCGCAAGGATATAAAAAAATGGCTTGGTGAATGGATCACATTCAAAGAACTAATTATTTGTTTTATTTATTAAAAACAAAAATGGTAAAACGATGGAAACTTATTTAAATACCCAATATATAAAGATGTAAAAAATTTATTAGAAAATTCGTCTATGTATGCATCATAACATCAGTTGGCCTTCAAATTTTTAATTTTTGGAAATACCCAGTCGACACAACGCAATCCCATGTACTATATGTGTAATTGGTTACTAGATAGTTAATTCAATACATTTGAAATGGATTAACGTCTATTTTATTTACTAATTTCTGTTTACCAAATAAAGATTACATTATTTCTGGTGTACACAAACGTTTTAAGGGCATATAATGCCTATATATATTTGTACAACATTGAATATAATAATGTATGCATATGTTTACAAATATAACAATGCATGTTATTTATAATATTATATGTGCAAATATGTACATTCCATTCTATATATTTAAGTATTATGCATAGTAGAATGTAGAATTTCAAATATTGGGTCAGAGTACAAGGTTATCCATAAAATTATCTACTTAATACTATGTAAATATACAGCATATAACGAAGTATGGGCATTCTCAAATAGGCAAAAAACATATTCAGATACCCTAGTAACATTTTCCGTAGTTTGTCCTCAAAATTCCCGCATTTTATGTAGTAGTCCGTAGTTTCAATCCGATTAAATATCTATGGATATCTTACGGATGTCCGCTGGAATTTTATATGAGTACAACCCTGTCCATGAATTTTTATAAAAAATGTCCTTTGATTATCTACATATTTCCGAGGATAATTTCTACGGATTCGCCTTAGAATTATTTCTCGTTGTTATTATTCCACAGAATATCCATAGAATTTATATTCATATTTTTTGTGAGCAGATTCACGGATTTTGACAAAATCGAACGATCTTTGGATCGTTCATGTATTTTGGCAAGTAATACCCGTGAATTGTCCATATTAGCAGAATAAATTTTCTTATGACGATGATGCCAAATCTCGGTTTTATTCAGATTTTTACCGAGAGACCAGAAGTTCTATGAGCACGGACTGCAGATGCTAAACAATAAAAAAATTCAAATTCATTTTTCAAAGTACGGACAAATTGTTACTAGGGTATACTGAACTGAACTACTATAGATATGGTACTTATACATATGGAATTGTTAAACTTTATATTTATTTATTTAGAAATTAAATTATTAAAATATATTTTTAATTTAAATATTCTTTTTTGTATCATATTAAAAAAAAAAAGTACAACAACATAATATTTTAATATAAAATTATTTGAGGATTTCGGAACAGTTTCAAATAGCGAAAGTATAAATGTAGAAAATAATTAATAATTAAATTTTAAAATATAACACGCTCGCACTGATTGTGTGGTAAAGGAAATTATTTTTAAAGCCATAATTGTTAATACCTATTTTATTGACACAATTGATATTTATCAATATATAATTATTATTTTTACTTTTTTCTATAGATATAACAGAAGAGTGAGCCATAAGGAAAAAATGTATGAGTAATAATACAATTTTCCCAATTTTTCCCTTTAATCAAATATTAATTTATAAATTATTAACAGAATATATTATTATACATTTCTATTGTATTATAACTTACCTAAAAATGGATACATAAATTGTACTAATGAAAGAAAATAATAACCACATTTTCCATAAGCTGCTTCCATTATACCGGGATAACTAAAACGTCCACACATGTGCCCACATCGTACCTATACATAAGTGAATATTTAATATGTTGAATTAATTAACCCTTTGAATGAAATAATATAAAATTATCACTTCAAGTGGTTCTCTTTTACTTTTGACTGTGTACAGTTTAGGTCTGTTGACAGATACCAGAAGCACATTTATTTAGGATTCTATTAAATAGTAAAACAAATAACGTGCAGAAAAATGGATCCCATAATGGTAACAATTGCACTATAAATCTATACTATAAATCGATAAACATTTTAACTGAGAATGATTTTAAAATTCCATATCTTCTTCTTCTGCTTATAAGATAAGTAATATGATATTTTTCAAAGTAATTCAATATATATTAACGTGTAATAGCAGTTAAGAGAAAAAAAATCTTATTTTAACATAATATAATATTCCTTTGTTTTTATTTATATATTTTATATTTGAGTGTTATTAAGAATATAATCTAGAAGGAAGTACAAGACTCGGAAGATTTATGGCTAGATGGCTAGATTCAGTAGACTGTTCCGATTCTTTAAATTCGGGATTGGAAGACGTTAGCAGCATATATGTTCGGTTGAAGTAAGTTCTTAATGACTGACAAAAGAATTAAAACGCTATATTTTCATTATTTATTTTTTACTCTTTCAGCGTTCAGTATATATTGGAAAGAATGTTTGAGCTCAGGAACATTTTGTATTTATAAACATCAAAATTTAATTGATTGATTGTAAGCAGTATGAAGTGGCAATACTTCGCTTTTGTAGTAGTTGAATCCACCTTTCATATTCAGTATATGACATTCAGTTGAAGTGTAAACAAGTATTTTTTTTAGTTGATTAAAATTGGAAAATTTTGTACCAACAAAACAGCATTTGCGGGAAGTTATGTTAATTAATTTTATTCAGAAGAAAACACCGTGTGGTTCTGCAGCATGTTAATGCTAGACCACACGTTGCAAGATCGGTCAAAGAAACGTTAGCAGCACTTGGCTGGGATGCCCTACCCCACCCGCCATATTCACCAGACATTGCTCCATCAGAATACCATTTGCTCCGGTCGATGCAGTCAGCTCTTTCTGTACAGCGGTTCAATTCATGCGAAGATATGAAAAAATGGCTGAATTCATGGATTGCTTCAAAACCTAAGAAGTTGGGAGGGAATCCATAATAATAATACGATTTATCTCGACTGTAGCTTAAGGGCGGGAGTCGTAGTAAGACGATTTATCTCGACTGTAGCTTAAAGGCGGGAGTCGTATTAGTACGGTTTGCAACGACATTGCGCAATCCATGTGCCACTTTACATTTGTGTTTAATATGTTTTGTGGTTTGAAGCTGTTCGGTTGTTGAAATTCTACTTACAGTAAATTTTGAAATCCTTCAATATGGTTTCATGCAAAAATAAAGATATATATGCAGACGATTTGTCTGACGTTGATTGCGATGAAAGAGAATTAGATATTGATAATAATGATAGTGATAGTTCTATGCCACCTGTGAGAAGGATCCGAGTTTTTTCCACTACCGATTAGCGATGATGAAAGTCAAGTTCTAGGACGAAAAACGAGGCGGGGCGGTTGCCGCGTTAACTAGCATACTTTCGTCAAGATCCCCCACTTTTAATTTGTTATTATAAAATATAAGTGAATATATTATTTGACACAATTATTATTAAACTGAAATTTGTATTCCTTAGTTTTTACCTTATTTCTCCACTTTACAATTTTATAATAATAATATTGTATAATACAAATAAATGCATAATTCGCATTAATTCTTAAAATAATTTTTATTATTTTATTGTACTAGTATTATGATGCTTCTAATTAATATTTATTTATGCTCAAGAACAGTCTCGGTAATCCAAGAAACTAATACAACAGGATTACTTCACATAACATTTAAAATTTATTATTTTGTATAAATATATTTGAGAATGATATGGTTGTTTTTGAATATATACTATATGTGATAATATACAATTTCAGGTCTATCTATACACATCACAAACATATACATATTATAAATATAAAAATGTTAACTTTATTCATATATGGCATTAACAAATACAATGAATTATTAAAATATATATGTATTTTATTTTTTCATCCTTAGCGACAGACTTATAATTGTCAATTGTTAATGCAATTTCGTAAAATTGTATCTATTATACAAACTCATATACTACCATTTTCAAATTTGATGCTGAATTTATTCATAACATTTAAAATACATTATTCTTTATTAAAATGTATGTTGTCTCCTTCGAAATACTGCCCATCAACTGCTATACACCTATGCCAGCGTTTAATCTAGCTCTCGAAACACTTCCGGTACACCCTCTTTGCAATAAATATTATATATGGTATTATTTAAAAATTGACGAGAAACAAAATTTTGATGTAAACAATACGCTGCGTCAAATCAATAACTAACAAGTAATAAAGCCACAAATTGGCGGTAGAAATGCTAACAATGGTTGTGAAAAGAAAAACTAAAGAACAATTTGATATTATCTAAAACGCTTTAAAGATTTAAATGAGAAATCCTGCGTCAAATTTAAACATGGTAGCATATTTGTATAACTAAAGAAAAAGCGCCCACACTTTTACACCATATGCAAGAAATACAATATTGTAGTGAGCTATGGGTACTAATTATATTTAAAAAAATAAATAAATTTCATATTTCATAAATTTAAAAATAAAAATTGACTTACCATTAATATTAATGAATAATCTGTAATGATTGCAACTAATAACAATAGTAATAAACCTAAACCAAATCCGGCTCTATGAAATGCATATGGTATTCCAATGACACCACTTCCAACAATTGAATTAATATAATTAAATGAAGCTTGCGGTAATGAAGATAGACTATCTTGTTTTGTATCATCATCCTATATAAAATTATTGATTTTTCATTTGTAAAAATGAAAATTTAAATTCTTATAATTTTCAATTCAATTTATTTTATTTGAATAAATTTAAATTATATGTAAATAAATATAAATATAAATACATATATTTGGTAGGTATACTTGACATTATTCTAGTATGATTATATATTTGTTATATATTTACATACACACTCTGCCCCATAATATACCGGAATGGTAATGTAAACCATAGACCACGTAGAGTAGAGCCATCGCTTACTTTTGTTTGTCATTATGTTCTGTGAACGTTCCTCAACAAACTATCATAATTGAATGACTTTACACATTCGCAGTAGAAACAAATATGTAACACATAAAGTTACAGCTATTTTTGTAAATCGGTCGAAATGAATGAATATAAAAACAAAGAACCAATATCAAATTTTGTTTTGTAATTGGTAAAAATGCTACTCAAACGTATGATTTGTTTAAAATCGCTTGTGAGGATTATTGTGTGTTAAAAACACAAGTTTTTGAATGATGTGATGATTCACAGAAGGCAGAGTGAGGCTATATAGTGATGATGTCTGTCCATCTGAAGCAATTTACTGAAAAAAAACATGAAAAAAATGCTGGATTTTGTGAAAATTTCTAAGAAATCTTCGTCGAGATTTATCGAAATGGAATGTTGGAATACCGAAAACAATAATTCATCGAATTTTAGCTGCGGTCTACGGTAGGTGAAATCAAAGTTTGAGCTACATCGATTAAATGATGATCAAAAATTGCACCGAATTGTACTAATAATCAAATGTTTTTGGTATATTCACTTAATGTAACTTCCTGCGAATAATTTCTATTCCCTAAACTCGATTTGGGTATGAAAGGAAACAGTGAAAATCGATGCGATTTAAGTTGATAGAGATTATTTTGAATAAATAAAATGGTTTTTGTGAAAATTTAATATTTATTTTTGAATTTTTGTAATCCATTCCGGATTATTATGGGACAGATGTTGTATAAAACAGCGACTAAAAGCAAATAAACTTGAATTTTATGAATATTTGTATTGTAAAATAATTTCGCATATATTTACATCGCTGTTTAAATATATTCCATTTTATAAATGTATATTGTTTATATAAATTGTTGTTAAGATATGGATATGCATGTTAATATAGTATAACATAGATAATTTAATAATGAGGACGTTCGCATATTATGAATTATATTTAATATTTAAAGAATATAGAATTAAATGTTAACCATAAGGTCCATAAGGAATATGTTTGATAACCATATCTTCCAGATGATAGTTTCTATAATCTTGTCAAATTTTGATTAATTATTAATAGCTTTATTATGAAAGAAGTTTGAATTAAAATTGTATGTAGGAACAGATTCTACTATAAATAAGTTAACATTAACATTACATAAAAATATAATTATGAGTATAATTGTTGATAATATAATATTTGCATATTTATTAATTATAAATAGGCGACAAATGGTGCAGGCTCTGTATACATATAGACATATATAATATATTTATAATATAATTAAAAAGGTATATATATTTGTTCTGTATATATATATATATATTGCATTAATAATAAAATTATGTTGTGTTTATCCGACCTATACATACATTTAGTTTTATTTTGATTTTATTAATTCAAAATATAAACAATTTTTTTTCCTGTCACAATGAACATAAATAGGAAAGAGCCTTACACAAATAAAATGTGTTATTCATATTGGTAAGGTAAGGGACACAATCTATAGGTCAGTGGATCATTGAAAATCAATTTTAAATTCAAACTTATCCCGCTGGATTATTTGCCCTTTTATTTGCAGCGATACAGTTAGTGATTGTTCATTTAAATTACCAAAATACTGTCACATTGAAAATTATTAAATTAACCGCATTGTCCAAAGTAAAGGTTTCTTTAACATGGCAGGGGCATAGGATCACTCTACCTTAACGCTTAAAAATTACTAAAATTACATAGAGAATTAATATAGTTTAAGCAGTTTAAGTTTAACTGGCTTGGATTGGGCCTACTACCTTATAGGTATATTGAATATATATTTAGAAGAAGTAAATTTCAAATTCACTATATATCATATCTTCTTCTAAAATAAATATACGTATTTGATATGAATAAATAGAATCCATATCTATTATCATTTTTATATATTAAATTTGCGTACGATCTATATACTTTCGCGCATATTCGAGTTTATGATTTGAAATAATAATAATAATAATTTATGTTATGTATTACACAGACAGGATTCAACTAAATATATATATTGAAACCGTTTACATATATACAAATCATATTTACGTCGAAAATTTAAGTGCTTTTTAGAAGAGCCATATACACCTAATATAAATAAAAATACAAAGCAAGCACCCACACTCATTTTCATAATAATTTTAGAAAATAGGATAACAAAATTACCAGCTTTAATGTGTATAAATTAAAATTGTATATTATATACATTACATATTTTTGTTTTCATTAATTTTGTCATATACAGATTTATATATAATACTTTTGAAAATCTAATACATATATATAAATATATACTTACCATCATCAATGATTTGATATCATCGAAAGCATGCTCTTCAACTGAATCCTCACTTGACTGAAACAAACAATTATATCGTATTAATTATTAATAAAATATTTGAATATATAGACAAGACAGGTATAAAAATTATAAAAATATACAATATATGAATGTAATAATAATAATAATAATTGGATATTAAATTTCAATGTTTAATGTAATTATAAATTTAAATACATATTATATTGATTTTATGTTGTTATCCATTATTCTTTAATTTAACAACGATAATTATCGTACTTATTTAATAATTTTTATATTTTTAGAAATAAATTAGGTCATCATCATTATCGCATCAAGTGATGTTACTCTAGATGTAGTAAATATTTTTCAATCAAATTGGAATATAGGTAAAATTACTCCACATGGTGTAGTACTCATAACAATGTGCAATTATCGAAAGAACGATGTGTTCTTAATTCCATTATTTTTATATTAGTAATTAGACCTGAATGGGGTGTGTAAACATTATTAATTTTTGAATAACTTCCCATGCCATATATTTTCATATATATAGAGAAATTTCAATATTAATTATAAACTAATGGAATGCCCATATTTACTACACACATCAGCATACATATTTATAATACACATGCAACCCCATCAGTTATTTATCTATTCATATCAAATATAATCAAACAATAAAAGTATGTTGCGTGTTTACAAAAAAATGATTTAATGAATATTATTTACAATTAGACACTAATCGAAAATATATTGTTATACAAAACAGTGAATAGAAAACTTAAAGAAATATTTTTAGCAAATTTTATTCTCATCATATTCGTACGAATTTGATTATTTTGTAACAAAATATTTTTTAATCAGTGTCTCTAATTGCAAAAAGAAAATTTTATCTGATCAGTTACTCGTATACGTATACGTTTTAGTATACGTAAAATAGAATATATATATAAAGTATCAAATAATCAAAATAATTATCCGATGTTAAATGCTTATTGAATATTACTTAACCCTAGTAACAATTTGTCTGTACTTTGAAAAATTAGGGAAATTTACGTGGAAAAAATCCACATTTTTTCCATGGAAAAGATATATTGGAATTTGTCCAAAGAATGTCTATATATTTTCCATTTAATATAATAGTATTTTATTTAGGTCAATTGTAACCTTTGAATTGTCAGGGTAACATTCCCAACATATATGCGCACGGTATTGTATTCATAATTTATTTCACCAATTATCCAAGAAAGTGGTTTAAATTTTGTATATTTCGCTAATGTAGATCTAGAATCCTCACTCTTTTTAATTTATTTTCATAATTTTTAAAACAACCAGCAGCTCAAATCGATATATTTCCGAGGAATTTCATAATACTTTTAATGGATTTTATCCGCGGTTTTTGTTTCTTGTTTATGTAAGCGTTTATACTGCCAAATTTCTTCAAAATTATATTATAAATTTATTAATTTAATCTTACAATAAAATTATTTTTTGCATTATACTTTTTATTAATTTTGATACGTATTTATTACATTAAATTTTGTTTCAATAAGTTACAACGTGTTATAATAAAATGTTTGTGCGAGTGACGCATAACGTATTTTTGTCAAAATCCGTGAATCTTCTCACAAAAAATATGAATATATATTCTAAGGATTATCTGTGGAATAATAGCAGCGAGAAATAATTCTAAGGAGAATCCGTAGAAATTATCATCGAAAATATACGGTTTATCCAAGGATAGTTTTAAAAAAATAAAAATCTATGAACATGGTTGCACTGATCACTGTTGAAACTACGGACTACTACATATAATGCGGACATTTTGCGGACAGTGTTACTAGGGAACGTTTTTAATTCTATTCGACTAAGAAATTTAATCCTTTAAGATGTAATAAAAACAAATTAAAAGTATTGCGATAGAGTTCGATTTGGTTCTTAAATTAGAATTGCATTAGATTTAAATGCATTAAGTTTTACATTTTTTGTGCACGATCAAATTTTGAATTCCATCAAGATCATCAGTATTGTAATTAAAAGTAATATGGAATTGTTTATTTTATTAAGAAGGGTAAATCAATAAACAATTCAATATCATCTTCAAACAAATGACATTTTAATTCATTTTGTAAACATTTTGATAAATCATTAATAAACCAACTAACCAATATCGGGACCCTTGATAAACACAACAATTAGTAAATATAAAGGCAGACTTAATATAATTTACATTCATATTAATTACATTATATCCGAGATATATAACATTAAAGTAATTTAACAGCCTCAAGTGAAAAATTGTATTGATTAATTATTATTATAATATACAAAATATTTCGTGGTTAACAGAATCGAAAGATTTTGAAAGATTCCACAGAACAAGTAAGTTATATACATTTTATTATTAATTGAATATAAGAGCAATATATTGCTTGAAAGTATTAATAATGTCGTAAATGTGTGCTGTATTTTAAGCGAAATCCAGAATTTAATTCAAACTACTGATTATACTTTTGAGATATGTGAATATCTGAACTTCTTTTTGTGGTTTTATAATTTTTTCAAATGCCTTAGATAGTGGAGATAGTTAATACATATAGGTCTTAAATCCAATGGTGAACCAATAGTTTTAGTTTTTGGAAAAGGTATAATTCTAAAAACTTTTTACAAAAAGTTGTCAAAGCCATATTAAATGTGAAATGTGTAACATAAAGAAAGAAATAATTCATTGGATACTATTTTCATATTTATATGAAATGAGTGTGCGTAGAGTTCATCTGGTCTCTATGGTTATTCCTTTTTTCTATGATGTGTAACGCTTTACAAGATTATAGAAATAATCAAACGCAACAAAGTAATCCATATAAACATATGAAATTGGAACTTTCTAAAATCAAGAATTGAAATTTAAAATATATTAATATAAATAACCAAATATAATAAATAAATCAAATGTCATTAATTTAATTATATTATTTATATGAAAAAGTTTCCAGCTGATTCTACTTCTCAATATGGATGAAAATTCGAGAAATAATATTTTATCTAAACTTAAAAAAAAATTGTTTATATCCACATGCAACGAAATTTGATCATAAGGTTCATGTATTTATTTTAAGATAACTTACTTATAATAAATATACACATTATTAGATAGCAGGATATAGATATATTCCCTACATATGGTATGTGTGTTTTCAAATAGGTTTATTATAAATTATGTATATACAGCGCAATTTCCAATATCTAATTTTCCATATACTATCCCCAGGCAGCAGGCATACATGTAATAGATGAATATAAACATTGTAAATATATATAATTATATATATATTTATATATACTCGGATAAATAAATAAATATATAACATAGATATTGCCAAAATATGCTGTATCATAATTTAACGACAAAAAAAAAATAATATATTTTCCACATCAAAATCGATTGTGTTTTAGTTTTAAAAAAATGGATAAAGATAATCCATAATATTATGGATAAAATCAACAAAAATCATTATCTTTTTGAATGTATTAGGTTGTCAAATATCTCCCTTCCGCCTTTTTGTCTTTTTAATTTCGCGGCTATGTACAAAGCGCTACAGAGCTCGTATCTGGCAACACTGTACATAATTTGAAAGCTCTTGACATAACAAACAAAACGACGCTATGTATGATTAGTTTGGATATTGCGTTCAACAGTTATAGACGTGTAAACATGGAGTTCACTAACGCCGAAATTCGCGCTATTTTAAAGTTTTCCTTCGTTAAAGGCAAATCCGCTAGAGAAACGTTCCGTGAGATTAATGGTGTTTTGGGGGATGGTACTCTATCACTTCGAACCGCGGAGGAATGGTTTCGACGATTCAGAGCCGGTGAAAACGACACCATGGATAAGCCAGCCGGCGGAAGACCTGTGACGACAAATACCGATCAAATCATGGAATACATCGAGTTAGACCGGCATGTGGCATCTCGTGACATCGCCCAGGAGATGGGAGTTAGTCACCAAACCATTTTAAACCATCTGCAGAAGGCTGGATACAAAAAAAAGTTTGATGTTTGGGTGCCACATGAATTAACAGTGAAAAATCTAATGGACCGAATTTCCATTTGCGAAATGCTGCTGAAACGGAACGAACTCGACCCATTCTTGAAGCGGATGGTGACTGGCGACGAAAAATGGATCACATACGACAATATCAAGCGAAAACGGTCGTGGTCGCAGGCCGGTGAATCGTCCCAAACAGTGGCCAAGCCGGGATTGACGGCCAGGAAGGTTTTGCTGTGTGTTTGGTGGGATTGGAAGGGAATCATCCACTATGAGCTGCTCCCATATGGCCAGACGCTTAATTCTACCATCTACCAGAAGCGTCCAGAATTGGCCAAAAGGAAGGGTGTAGTGTTCCACCAAGACAACGCCAGACCACACACTTCGTTGATGACTCGTCAGAAGCTACGGGAGCTCGGATGGGAGGTTTTATCGCATCCACCATATAGCCCGGACATAGCGCCAAGTGATTACCACCTGTTCCTGTCCATGGCGAACGCCCTTGGTGGTGTAAAGTTGATCTCAAAAGAGGCTTGTGAAAAGTGGCTGTCCGAGTTCTTCGCAAATAAGGAGGGGGGCTTCTACGAGGGAGGTATTATGAAGTTGCAGTCTAGATGGAAACAGATTATCGAACAAAACGGCGCATATTTGAACTAAATCCGATTACTGTAACACTTTTTATAAAGCATTGAATAAAGAGCAAAAAGGCGGAAGGGAGATAGTTGACAACCTTATATGTTTGTACAGTTATAATTTATAGTAGGCCATTATTTATCTATATATTCTTAATATGTTACGAATAAATAAATAAATTATTTATTGGTAAATAATAAAAAAATTGTTGATCTTGAATTTCAAATAAATTTCATAATTATTCATGAACATAAAAAGGAAACAGAGAATTAATGTAAATGTAAAAAACTCTATTATTTCATTTACTAATAAATATATCATCGCCTACGCATTATACTGCATATGTTACTCCGCGAGGGAACGTTGAGCATCGAAGTCTTCACCGCTCCCCACAGTTTACCCTGAGCTTTGATCTCAGCAATTACTGCACAATGTATCCGTTGATCGGCCCACCTTCCTTCTATTCGATACTTCCAATATCCACCATACTCCTCCGATTCATCCAAATGTACACCCTTAGATTTGATACATTAATTTTTTAGTTGCGGTCACCTTTAAATCTCAACATTTTTTTAAATTCTCATTTGAAATCGGTTATGAAGTTTTTGGATTTATTTAAGATTTATTTAACAATCGAAAAGCCTAATTAGGCATACGAGAAAAAACTACGACTCATTTCGATACTGTCCTATATACAAATCATTTATCAATTTTGGCATTATTACTGTATATGCTGATTATACTAATAATAATTAAAATTTAAAAATTATCGACTAATAATTTCACTACTGTTTTTATCAAATTTGGAATAAAAATTTCTAGAACATTAAATTGGTACCGTTTCGTCTAGTGCATTGTCGTTTCCTAAAAAATAGTATTCTATATGATTACAATATCCCAATATATTATGATAAGAGGAGAGTTAGACTTAGATTATGATGGTAAAATATTTGTTGGTCCACCAATTCAGTTACATTTACAATAATTATTTTTTCCAATTATCGGTCATTATTTTTCAATCTTTTTTTAAAACAAAATTATTTTCGAAGCCTTTTTGTTGAAATAAAATTTTGTATAAATTCTTTGTTCACTTTGGAAATTGGAAATTTTTTTGAATTTAGAAAATCTGAATTAATAAATTAATTTTTATTATTTATTATATTTAATTAATTATGACAAAATTCAAATAATTCAAAAATCATAAAATTTGATTGAGTGAAAAAGTTTGTTTTTGGAGAACAACCAAATTGCTTTCAATGACATATAATCATTTATATTATGCCGAACTATGATTTCTATGATATGTCCGCTTAATTTAATGTATTATAGTTAAAATCCCGACAACTACATTGGTGTATTAATATTTTAATTATTTATGATTAAAAGAAAGATCCGTCCGAGCTGCAATCGAGTGTTAAGTAACATCAATTAAGAATAAATTAAAATATAATTAATTCAAATTTAAAAGCAACTCATTTTACATTATAATCTAACGAGAAAAAAAACCAACTACATGAATTATAAATCATAAGCAAAAAGCATCCAAAGGATTGAAAAGGTCATGCAGTTGGTATTACAGCAACTCAAATGAAAGGTTTACAAACAAAACCCAACGAATATTCGTCAAGGCGTATCTGAATAGTTTTTTTTTTCATTCTAGTTGTGTCAGTTAAGTAAAAAAAGTGAACCACACTTGGTCATACACATTTTCCAGGACAGAACTAACATATACAAAAAATAATATCCTAATACAAAATTGGTCAGAAAATTCACGAGGCTTATGAAAAGCATAACTCATTGCAAGATTAACCTTATATCAATATGGATATTTAAAATTTAATTAACGACCATAAAATGTACGATAAACAACCAATTCAAGTGTTGTGTCAATAATATATATATATGCCATCACATATTGATAAGAATAAAACTATAATGTCAAATTTTTATGCGTAAAGTTTATAATTTTACACTTGTTAATATTTAAGAACATCTACCGTTAACACTACCTTGGAATGCAATATGATTTGATTGCAATAATTGTAAATTATTAATAGATTCCACAATTTAAAAAATCTTTAAGTTGTGTGTCACCTTATATATATATTTTTCATTCCGAATAAACAGAAGGCAATTCTTAAAAAAAAAACCTCAAATGACTGTACAGTCTGACGCATAAACGCCCAAATAAATGAAAGAAATTACACAACACTCCTTTTCAAACCGTACACTGTGTACGAATGTTTAGTTTAATATGAGATTCTATTCAAAAAACAATACATTGATGAAAACGTCTTTTTGATCTTTAATATAGTTTTTGAAAAAATTTTCCGTGGCAAAGCGTATATCAAATGCCTTATACTAAAATTCGTAAAAATTAATTCATCCGCATATGTGCTGTGCACAATTGAACTTTTCAAACAATAAGTAAACTTCAAACAAATAAATTAATTGTTGCGGATCTACCGTACGGACAAAACCATATGTTGCTTATTAGGGCATATAACAGACAAGAATTACCATTAATCACTACCACATCCGATCATATAAACACTTTCGAATATCTTTGAGGCAATAATTTTGTTATGTTTGCCTTACCAGTACAATAATAAATAATTTTTCCTTCATAAATTAGGAAAATATTCGCACTGCATAAATATCGCAATTAAAAATTTATTTAATCAGATAAAGTACTGAACATAAATCATAAAATATTTAATTGAATAATTTTTATAATTAGAAATTTAATTGTAAGTAAATTAAAAAAAAAAAAAAGGTTGCTTTAATTATTATAATGAGTAGGTTAATTTGATAAATACATCATTTATCGCTCGCACATAAAAACAAGTGAAAAATGACTATATATGCGAGTGTATATCTACTATCTGTATATGGATAGTATACTGCTTATACTGGAAACAAATCATAAACATATAACTACATATACTAAATTATATGTATGTATGTTCTCTATCCATATTTATGTAAAACTTTGGGTGTGAAACTATTTTATGAAAAATATGCTTAAGAATTTTCATTTATATTTATATCAACTAGTTGTAAAAATTATTGATTTAATTAAAAATGTATATAGTTTAAATATTTTATAATAGAAGAGATTGTATACATTATATCAAAATATATATATATATTTTAAAATACAAAATATATATAAACTATATGTGTATTCAAAATTTTCCATAAACCCAATTAAAATTATGAATATTAAATTAAATTTTAATAAGAATATATAACAAAAAGGTATACTATAATTTACTTATATTTAAAATTATAGTATCGTATACTATCGACATTACCTGTTTTTGAAGAATATAGCTAAATTCTGTTGCCGTATTTTTACGATTATTTTCCATTTCAAAAATATATATATATATACTAATAATAATTATACGAATATTTTATATTTATATATTATAATTACACTTTAAACACTGTTGAAAATCATAAATTATTTTCTTAACAACACCCCACAACAGTCGCCAATTATACAATGCAAACTAATAATTAAACTCTTTATTGAATTTTTTGCACCTAAATAATTGAAAGCATCCGATAGTTTTCAATGACAACACAATACTGCAATTTAGTTGTTAAAAACCATGAACATTTACTATACAATACTATACAATGTACGATATAGATATATCTATTAATATACGAGTCGAGTAAATATATGTCTAAAATATTTGCACACCATGGAAAAAAAGGACAAACAAATGATAACAAGGACCTAAATCAGGAGTAAATAAATATATATATCTATATATGTATGATAAATAAGGAATAGCGCATGTCTATTTTTATACACGAGTATATAATATACATTCGCGTATATAAAAAAATTAAATGATCGATATTTAAAAACACGTGCTTTTGTGCAATTTCTGCACATACATACATTTATATTATTTTTAATTTATACATTTACATTCCATAATTCTTAGAACAAAAAAACGTTGTTAATTATAATTTATAATGTAATATTCAAATAAAATTCATTTCAACACATTTAATGTTAGTTATGAAAATAAAAAAAAAACCCGAACAATGAGATAGCGATAACAACAATTATATGTTAAATGTTTTGTGTAAATTCTATTTTATTTAACAATAGCACGCATGTACATATGTTCGTTCATACGTATCCATCCATCCACATTCTACATGTGCATACATGTACTCAGACTCGTATATATAGTACACAAGGAATAGGCAAATAAATGTACGTTTGTACAAGGATATTTTCTTTATTTGTTTAATTTATTTAAAAACATTAAATACTAATGTACAATTATAATGAAAAAATTAGAGTTTAATTAATTTATTAATTATCATTGGATAAAGTTAGATATAATGTAATATGTGTGTCATAAATTATGAAAAAAATTAAATTTAACCTAGTAACACTATCCGTAGTTTGCCGGCAAAATTTCCGCATTATATGTAGTAGTCCGTAGTTTCAATCCGAAGAAATATCTATGGATTTCTTACGGATGCCCGCTGGAATTGTATATGATGAGTGCAACCCTGTTCATGGATTTTTATATAAAATGTCCTTGGATTATTCGTATATTTCCGATGATAATTTCTACCGATTTTCCTTATAAGTATTTTTCGTTGCTATTATTCCACAGAATATTCATATAATTTATATTCAAATTTTTTGTGAGCTGATCCATAGATTTTGACATAAATATGATCCATGTATTTTGGCAAGTAATATCTGTGAATTGTCCGTATTAACTGAATAAATTTTCTTATGATAATGATGTCAAATTGAGGTTTAATTCAGTTTTTCACAGATAGACCAGAAGTTCTGTGAGCACGGAATGAATATGCTGCTCGAACGATGGTAAACATTTATCGATTGTTCATTTTTTTTAGTAATAAACAAGAAAAAAAACGCGGATAAAATCCATGAAAAGTCTTACAAAATTCCTCGGAAATATATCGATTTGATTTGCCGGTTATTTTAAAAATTATGATAATAAATTAAAAAGAGTGAGGATTATATCTTTAGATAAGTGATACATATACAATACAAAATTTGAACCCACACTGTCTGGGATAATTGCTGAAATAAATTAAAAATACATGTTGGACAAATTACTTTAACAATCCAAAGATTGCAATTGACCTAAATAAAACACTATTATATTAAGTGGAAAATCTATGGACAATTCTTTGGACAAATTCCATAACATATTTTCCATGGAAAATATGTGGGTTTTTTCTACGTAAATTTTCCTCATTTTTCAAAGTATATTTGTCAATAAACATGTTGTTAACAGTACACCATACCTGGAGCGCATTCTGATCTGTATGAAGTAATTCAGTGTCTTTTAATGACTCAACAGATCTGTAAATTTTAACATCAGATTCCGAAACTCTACAAACGATTCTTATAAGTGATTGAATAAAATTTTGTATATTGAACAGAGCAAATAATTTACCAATTTGTTATTTAAAATGTAAGACATGCCATAAAATTTATTATATAGCAGCCAGTTTTTGTTATTTTTATATATAAAATAAATATTTTTTCAATAAGCTTTGTGGACATTTGATTTTAATAAATAAATTAAATAAATAATAGATGTTAATATAATTAAATTCCTTTAATAATTGTTCGGTTAATTTTTTGAAATTATATTATTTAATAGTAAACATTTTTACAAAACTCTTTAATCTGATAAATATCAATGGTATAATTAAATATTAAAAAATATACAATCCCATAACAAATAATGGACAAACAACTGTCCATTAATTTTAATTTCAAATATCTTTTTCTAGCTGCCGGTATAGAATCTAATTTAGATTTTTCAATATATTTTCTTAATCCTAAAACATAATTATAGCTACATTCATCAAAATTAAATTTTCTATTGTCACAGGGAAAATAAATTTTATCTTCATTGGATATTCTAAAAATTGGAATAAAAATTTAATAAAAATAAACATATTTAATTTAATATTTAAAAATTTTTTCACTTACTTTTCATACAATTTATAACAATTGTTTCGATCAAATTTCCATTCATTTTTAACAAAATAACGAATACTACTCCAATAGTATTCTATTTTTCTATAAATTGGAAATAATCTTAAAAAAAATAAAAAATACATATTTAAAAATAATAAATATAAATACAATTAACTATAAATTATTGTATGTTATGCGGCATGAGCACCTTCTTTTATCGTTTGTAATACGTAAATATAGATCGAAACATATTCCCGGCATTACATGATGCCAAAATAAGAACAATAGCCTAACAAAATTACACGGTGCAAAATAACTATAGGGATGTCGTATAGCATTTTCAGTTGGACATACTTCTGCTAGTTTTTCAATTGAATTTACCATGTCTCCTATATAAATAATAATTTATGTTAAAGTAATGTAATTTATAAAGGCAACTATTATTAATCATATGATTTATTATTATATACCCCAAGTTGAATTGGACTGGTTTGAAGTTACATTATAAATTTTAATTAATTTATTACTTTCTCCATTTAATGGTTCTTTTTGAAATAATTTCGATATATTTTTCCTTAATAATTATAAAAAAAAAAAATAATTTTGTTTAAATAATTAATCAGTTCTCTGCAGACAAATATTTAGTAAAAATTTAATATAACCTGTCATTACTCATATCCCAAATTCCCGCTAATGTTGTATTTATAACATAATCAGCACATATAATTTCTGGTTTACCATCTCGTTTAAATGGTAAAACTCTTAATAGTCCCACTCCTATTGCATATAAAAATCCATTTAAACTATATAAATTATTACACCATGCAGGTATTGGATCCTCTACCGTTGAAATTACTATATAATAATAGAGAGATTGTTAAAAAAACAAAATTATGTATTAATAATAAAACATTGTTAGCAGATAAATAATTCCAAATATATGCATACTTATTGATGGTCGAATAACAGCGATTGAGAATTTATGTGAATATTTTATAAACAAATTTTCAGCTAAAGCTTTTGAAAATGTATGTACATTTGGCCATGGTCGTATCATTTTATCACATAATATATTTAAAAGTTTACTATCAGTGTTTCCAAACTGTTCAACACATTTAATCAATAAATCTGGATCCATTGGTGATTTATAAAATTTTTCTTCAACATACATATTTGGACATTGTGAAAAAGCTGTTGAAATATATCCAAATACTTCCAATTTTTTCATTTTATCGGCTAATTTTAATAGATCACGTGTTGCACGTATATTATTTATACACGTATTTTCAATAAGTCTATCAAAACATACATTTGCAGCCGCATGTAATACAATTTCTATGCTATTAATTAATTCTTGTTGATCTGGATCACAAATTCCTAAATCTTTGTCGGCCGAACAATCGCCCTCAATTATTTTAATTCGTTCAACCGATTTTGGATTAGTTTTCAGTAATTTCTTAAATAAATCATCGGAAAAATAATTTTCTATCCTTTCACGGGGTGTTTGTGTATTTTTTCGACGTACCAATATGTACAATGCTTTTACTTCACATCTATATAGTACACATAGATATAGGATTGATCATTATATTTATATTGAAATTATTAGTCTTAGAAAATATTATATATATTATTGAAAAATACTCGTTGTTTACAAACTGGTTGTGCGAGCATATTTTATTTATTTTATAAATTTAATATTATTAAGTTGTTGGTCTCCTGGCTGCGATGCGAATGTGAGAAATAGAACAGTTTGGATGGTTTTGACCATAGTAAATAGTCAATCAGGCAATGTATTTATCTTCTTTTTATATAAGAAAAATTAAGTCTGAGCACATATAATTTCGGTGTATTTAAAGTAAAAAACATAATAAAATTCACTAAACTAGAAGTGGGTGTGTATCTATAACTTTTAAATAACCACATTTATGTTATTTTTTGCAAATGGTTTCACAAAAAATATTTTCTATAATTTATTCATGTTATTTTTTACAAATGGGTTCACCAAAAATACAATTACAAATCACCAAATTTCTTATAAATATTAAATTTTAAATTTTTAAATAGAATTATTAATTTCAGACCTTATTTAATTTAAAATTTTCAAATTAAAATAACTATGTTGTGCGTATAATTGTTTATATATCAACTCCTACCGTATATTATTTGTAACACAATATAATATATATATAAAATTTTCTTTAACCCTTTGCCTGCCGACATAGTAAATTTCCATAAAAATTTTGTTCAAATTATACGTGAACCATTTGTTATGCACAGAGCAATATTTTAACTATTCACTATCCAGACATTCTGTGCATCACAAATGGTTCACATAATTTTTACTCGTTATCAATCAGCATCACATCAAATTGCTATCAATTTATACGTCTGGGCATTATATGTGGTGCATAGGACAGTTAACATTAACTTACCACCAAATTGTTGGATTTATTGTTAAAAATTTTAATTTTAAAAACCTTAATAATTTTTCAGCAAATAAATGTCCTAAAAATCCTGTAAATCCTGTTAGAAATATACTTTTGCCACGATAAAAGTTTCTTATTGGTGTTTGTGTTGATATGCGTTCATCGGTCATACTTTCGGATGTAAAATCCATGGGTGGTGTCAAATGCATTGACATTTTAATAAAGTATATTATAAATTTTTTCCGTCTGTAATTATTATAATAATATATAAATTCCTTCGATATTCACTTCTTCTGTGTGAAAAGTTAAACTAAAACTAAATTTATAATTTATAAATATTATTATTCTTATAAATTTTAATAATTTTATTCATTTTTGAATAGTATATACTATCTATGAATGACAAGATATTATAATTTTAGAGCAGCAGGTCAAAGGGTGACACAAATACCATATTTTAATGCAATTACATTTATAATAATAATTTTATTCAACATTATTTTTATAATATTTAAATTTAAGTTCAAAAGAGTCATTCGCGCAAACATAAAGGAATTATTTCAAAAAACATATAATATATTGTCGTGTCATATAGCTATAATCTAATGTATTTCATACAATTCCTTTTCGCAGTACATATTTGATTTTGGTCACAGTGGCAGCACGCAGATTGTGTCCAACAAAAAGTGAAAAAAAATTGTAAAAATATTTAAAAAATTATATGTATTTTTGCAAATAAATAAATTAAAAAAGTAGTTCTTATAAAAATAAAGTCATAATGAAAATAATAGGCTACTTTTTGTGCATCGATAAATGGTGACATGAAATTTAAAATATTCTCGATAGCAATTATTTAAAACAAGTAGCCCAAGAGCATATGTAAAATAAAATGTGTTAAATTAATTAAATATATACAAAATTAATAAAAAATAGCTTTATTTTCTTCAATTTAAATATTATTTTTATTTTTTTTTTTTGTAAATTCAATGCATTTTCTTCTTAAGCCGCCGCAAATGCATCAATTCTAATTTCATCTAACAATTGAATATTATATAGCCATACATAAACTGTATTAAAATAATATAAATATACAGCTATAGAAACAAAATACAGTTAATTATGTTATTATAGTTAAGCAAAATTACTAAATAATAATAAATTTATATTCTTAATTATTAATTTTTAAGTGAATATTAACATATTATTGCATTTTTGTTACTACACATTTACAACCCATTGACTATATATAAACAACAATTTTAAAAAAATAACTTAAATCACTAATTATATAAAATTTTATTAATATAATGTAATAAAATATATATGTACGCGTTACTACTACTTTTGATATAAATGCCTACATAAATTTCAATTTAAACATATATATTTAATAAATTTTCATAACAAATTAATTCTAACGATATAACTAAAATCTATAGAGAATTCTATAATATATATTTTATATAAAATTATATATATATAATACAGGTACTATAAATAAATCATCGGTTGCAACATTTTAATTCTTTTATAATTTATTCATATTAGTATTTAATTAAAATTGGAATCTAGGATAAATTATTTCGCATAACATAAATGAAATGAAATGTGTACATATTATTTATTATTATTCCTATGTTGTTGTTGTTGTTGTTGTTGTTGTTCTCTATGTTGCTCATTATTATTATTATGTTGATGATGACGATTATTATGATGATGATGATGATGATGATGATGATGATGATGGTTATGACGTCTACCATTACTATTACTAATATTATCATCGGTTATATATTTAAAATTAACATGTTCTGTTTGTTCGGGTTGTGATCTTAATAATCGGAAATTTTCGTTTCGTCTAAAATTATTATTAAAATAATGATTACGATAACGATAATGTTGAGATTTTAAAGAATTATGATTCCAATTTAAATCTAATCTTGGATTCCTAAAAAAAAAAATGTATAAAGTTATATATTAATTTAAATTAACTAAAACTATATAGATATTAATTTAATTATTATTGATGGATTTTGTTATAAGTATAAGCGATAATGAATTCTAGACTATCTTTGTGTATATGATATAGTGATACTCTTATTGTGTGTTACAGATTACTGAAATTCATTCGGATTAACTAAACAAAAATCAAATATTTTAATGCATTATAAGACTCCCAATTGCATATAATTAATCAAAATAAAGTTTTATAGTGTTATTGTAAACACAGAGAATAAATGTAATCTCTTTTGGAACATTAATTATTAACCGCAAAAGAATTACAATTACAATTATAATTTGAGTTAACTTTTCAATAATTTTTTAAATACTATCCTATACATTTTACGACAACTTCAACTATACAGGGTGTCCCAATTATCGACGGCAATACGAAAACACTAGATTCTCTGGGTCATTTTGCGTCGAAAATATCATATAACATTTTGGCCGATTCGACTTCGGTACCAAGTTACACGCAAATAACCAAATTTTCAATCAGACCATGTTTTGCACTCTACTGGGTTCAATATCTCAATAACTAATTAACCGATTTTAAATTTTTGATACACTATTAGCATTAGCATACCGAGATCTTTAATTTGACGTTAAGATAAGGCAATTCGGACATATGGTTATCCAGATACTTACAGGAATGTTGACGATTAGCTGAACGCCATTTTTCTTTTTGAAAGTTTGTTCAAGTATAAGTCGAAAAATCATGATGAAAAAATTTTTTCGGTATAAGTTTAAAAACTTGCCACATTCATAAGCTTTCGTTTAAGCTATAACATTACGATAGGTCTCAACTGGTTCCAAAGATATACACAAATAACTACAACGATGTAGGCATAAAATTGATTTTCGCTATGGAAAAATTTTATCTTTTTTTGGTTTTATCCAGAACCAACAATACGGACGTGACAGATAATTGATTCTATACACTCCTATGCATTCACACAAACCTTAACACACACACAAACGAACTCACACACAAAGGCCCACACACATAAACCCGCAAAAGCACATGCACGCATATCACCACAGTTTTAAACAAACAAAGCTTAAAGTAATTGTTGAAAATGTGTTCCTTCAGCTCGAATACATAGACAACAATGCTTTTCAATAGACCGAACCAATCTAAGTGTTTGCTGTTGCTTGTGGCGAAGGTCTTGAATACAGTCTTCAATAAGCTGAATTTACTCTTCAAGTGAATTAATCACAGTTGCATATACTTTTTCTTTAAAGCAACTCCATAAATAGAAATCCAATGGATTTAAGTCTGAAGAACTTGGCGACCATCTTATGGGCCCACCTCTGTCAATCCATCTTTGAAAAAAGTTTTTACGTCCAGACAGCATCTAACATTCCCTCCATAGTCCGCTGGGCCACCACCATGTTGAAACCACATCTGCACTCGTTCAAAGATGGATTGTCAGAGGTGGGCCCATAAACTGGTCGTCAAGCTCTCCAGACATAAACCCGTCGGATTTCGATTTATGGGGATGCCTTGAAGAAAAAGTCTATGCAACTGTGATTAATTCACGTGAAGAGTTGATTCAACGTACTGAAGACTGTATCCAAGAATTTCGCCACAAGTCACAACAAACACTTAGATTGATTCGGTCTATTGAAAAGCATTGTTGTCTATGTATTCGAGCTGAAGGAGCACATTTTCAACAATTACTTTAGACTTTGTTTGTTTAAAACTGTGGTGATATGCGTGCGTGTGCTTTTGTGGGTGTATGTGTGTGCGCCTTTGTGTGTGAGATCGTTTGTGTGTGTGTGAAGGTTTGTGTGAATGCATAGGAGTGTATGGAATCAATTATCTGTCACGTCCATATTGTTGGTTTTAGAAAAAACCAAAAAAGGATAAAATTTTTCCATAGCGAAAATCAATTTTATGCCTACATCGTTGTAGTTATTTGTGTATATCTTTGGAACCAGTTGAGACCTATCGTAATGTTATAGCTTAAACGAAAGCTTATGAATGTGGCAAGTTTTTAAACTTATACCGAAAAAATTTTTTCATCATGATTTTTCGACTTATACTTGAACAAACTTTCAAAAAGAAAAATGGCGTTCAGCTAATCGTCAACATTCCTGTAAGTATCTGGATAACCATATGTCCGAATTGCCTTATCTTAACGTCAAATTAAAGATCTCGGTATGCTAATGCTAATAGTGTATCAAAAATTTAAAATCGGTTAATTAGTTATTGAGATATTGAACCCAGTAGAGTGCAAAACATGGTCTGATTGAAAATTTGGTTATTTGCGTGTAACTTGGTACCGAAGTCGAATCGGCCAAAATGTTATATGATATTTTCGACGCAAAATGACCCAGAGAATCTAGTGTTTTCGTATTGCCGTCGATAATTGGGACACCCTGTATACAATAATAAAATTTCTGATGATTTCTTGAGAAAATTTAGCTGATTAAATTGTTAAATTTCATATAATTTTTTTGTAATATTCACATATTGTATACATATGTTAAAAACGTACTTGGGCACGGTGCTTGTTCCAGACGAATTCCGTACTTCACTTCCGTAGAATGCCCAGGGGATGGCTGGTGCTATAAATATGTATAATAAAAAATATATTATTATTTTTTAATTATATATTTTACAGAAAAATAATATTTTAATATATACAATGCTAAAAACACGCTCAATGACGACAAAAATATAGCCTTATTAATTTTAAAAATAAAACAATTGTGATTTTAAAAATTGTAAATGATTAAAGGGTTAGACATAAAAAAAAAATAAGCATATTTTAGTACCAATTAAATAATTTAAATAAATTTAAATGAAAAAAAAAATGATATTCTATTTTTGTGAATTTTCTTTCTACAATGTAGAATCTACATATATATAAAATTGTAACTGCGCGACCTCTATATATATAGTCTCAATACCCCAATATAATTATGGGAAAAAAAAATAATAAAATTGAAAAATGTAAATACTTTTACTTTACACATTTCTAATTCAATAAAAAAGCGTCACACATTAGGATTGCGAAGAAAACAATTCACAAATAGTTCAGAGAATACGCAAAAGAATGCTTATTGTTTTATATAGAACGCAACTAATAACGTCAGTAGAATAATTTATGGAAAGTGATTGAAGTTAGTTTTTGGTTGATAATGAGATTAATTTTAGTGTAAATAATCAATAAATGCCATCGAGGCATAATTAAAACAACATATTTTATTGAAGAATTATTATATATAAAAACTATATACCAACGAACAGAAAATGACTTGTGTATACTACAAATCTGTCACAATTCCAGTAAAATGCAGAAGTGCAAAAAATGTATCCAGGAGAATACCAACGTGTTCATTCTCTCTACATCTGATCAAATATTTAGTATACGTATAGTATTGTACAATGTTGATACACAACCAAATGTTTATTGATTTGTAGGCGACATATGCAATAGCGTCAATAGACCAAAATTATGTGGAAAATTATGGAACAATTTGGTATACCAAAAATACTGATAGATTTGATCGCTATATTACGTTGAATTTTATTTTAATGTTAAGTCACATTTGTGAATCGTGGGTTAAATTAAATGATCAGTTTGAACAATTAATAATAGACTATGACAGACGTGACCCTATATCGACACATTAATTTTTATAGGAATACGTCTATATAACGATCTGTTTATTATTTTTATTTAAATTTTGTCATTTTTTTGTCTAATATATTATTTATCTGTGTAATTTTAAGTATAATCAATATTTCTTTTTATTGCAAGAATTATAAATTAAATTATTTAACTTTGGCGATATTATTAACATACGAATATAATTTAATATATAAAAATATATGTGGATTTAAATAAATTAAAAAAAAAATAATATAATAAGGTAATAAATACAGGATTAGGATATTATAATGAAGAAAGAATAGAAGCATAGCTAAAACTTGTGAACTCCAATGAAATGGTAAATATTTTATATGTAATAATGTAAAAGTAATTTAATTTTTTTAAGTAAATCAATCTGTTCTTTTTCTATATTAGATTTTACCACAAAACGTCGAATTTTGTTTGTATAAACAAGAATTTGTAAAGGATAATAATTTTAATCATTTCATATGATAATTTCATGACATCCTGAATCTAGATACAATAAGAATTACACACACACATTGTCTAATTGCGTGGTATTACCCTATAAAAAAAGAAGCACATTTTCAGTCACTGAATCATGATTGGAAAAAATGTGGAAATGACCCTTGAAATCGTTAAGAGTCTCGGCAAGATTTTTAGTACAACTTACTAATATACAATCTCACAAAACAGTGAAATTGTCATGCCATAATTCAGTATGGTTTTCATTACATGATTCACTAATTATTGTCAGCAGCATATTTCAGTACTTATTTCATTACTTTAACTCTCAATTTTTTCATTACTTTAACTCTCAATTTTTTCACTAATTTTTTCGGAATTATTTTCACTACTTTTTCATTACTGTGCATTAAAAGATTTTTCCAAAATATATAATGAGAAAATTTAATAATACATAAATTGGCGAAAAATCTGTATTTTAAAGTTTATAAGTGCTTAAGGAGAAGCCGTAGATATATCTCAATGTCTTATGCATTGCAAACCTATTAGAAAAAACAAGAGAAATTTTGGTAATTATGCTTTGCATTAATTTTTATTTTAAATGTTATTAAATTTTTAATTTCATTTAATTGAATGTTTTTTATTTCAATTTAAAATGTAAAAACAATTTTTAAAAAATAAAATGAAAAGTAATGCAATTCTAGGCTATAGTAAAAATATGAATTTTAATCCGCATGATGAAAAACATACTTATAAAACTAAAGTCAATTATAATACATAAAATTTAACAAATTAACTTATGAAATATGTAACCAAAAATATTATGAAACATTTAAAAAACTGCGGTAGTGAAAAACGTCACCATTCACAACAGAAATATGTAATTTTTTCATTCAAATAAATTTTACAAATACTGGCACCAATTCTTACAGTGGAAAAATAAAAAATATTTTTATTATGTTCGCAAAAAAGGGAAAACTGCTAATCAAATGTATCAGGGAAGTTTATATCTTATACTACAAGCTAAATCCAATTTCCTTTTACTAATTTCTTGTATTATACCATTTCAATGGAGTTATCAAGTCTCAAAAAATATCAACATTTGCGAGCTACTGATTGTTACAATTTATATAGAAAAATTAAATAGCATTACATAATATAGGAATTAAATTAGGCAAAGCAAAATAATAAACAATTAAGTTTTCAAAATTCATGCAATATATTATAGAAGAAAATTGTTTTATTTAAAATTTAAATTCGTGTTCTTTTTCCGTTTTATATCAGTTTATAATAGAATAGAAATATATATTTGTTTGTATCGGCTTTTATATTTGTTGTAATTAAGCTATATTCATACTATCTAAAATTGGTTGACGTATATAAATTCAATTTATCACAATATGTTCATTAAAATTCATTAGTAAATGAATTCTATATAATTTACTTACTTAAGCAATAATAATACACACACATATACGATATGTGATACAGTGAAAAGAAAGATTTTAGTATATAATATAAAATAGATATATGGTTTTTTAATTAATAACTAAAAATAAAGAATTTATAATAATTTTTCTGTAAATATTATAAAATATGATGTCTAAAATTATAAAATAGATAGATAGAGGTAGATATTATATAAAAGTGCATATTTTTGTAAAAACATTAAAAAGCGGCAAACAACACACTTACATGCCTGACAATTTGTTGGCTCAAAAAATGTTCCAGCTTTTAATGGTTGACGATCTTGATTTTCAACATCAATGGCAAGCATTGGATCCGGAATCGATCCTTTATTACTATACGATTGATAATCTTTTTGCCATAATTTTATAACTTGTTTTACATTAATACTAATCCATTCGTCTCCATAACGTGGCATTGTAAAACTATTACAGACACGTTTCTGAAGATCTAATATTACATTATACATTACAATGTTAAATTAAAATATTGTAATATAAAATTGTAATAATAATTTTATATCATAAAACATTTACCTCCATTAGTTTTTCGAATAAAAACAGATACTGTTACACGTATTAATTCTTCTGGTTCAGAGCATTCCGATGTTATTTCAGTCGAATGATCGACATTTACTTGGCGTAATCTATTTATACAAACAAATAATTATATTATAATTAAACTAGAACAGTATATATTGCGATATTATTATAGTACAATACCTTAATTCAGCTCGATTTATATAACTATTCGGCGTCAATTTATCAAATATATTTGACGAAAAATATAGTTTAGCTGTATTTTCTTCCATCCATGATGTTATATTATTTTTACTACCTATACACACAAAGGTATTGATAAATAAATTAAATAAATACATTTTTTAGCATTTAATGTATCCAAAATATATAAAGAAAAATTTAATTACACCCACGCCTTGATAAGAGCAACATTCAATATGAACCAACATCTAATATAGGCAACAAAATATAAGCAACAATATACAAATGGTAAGCAATAGTTTTATGAAAATGATATATGTATTGGTTTAAAATGATATTATATGAACATGTTTCTAATGAAGTTCTGGAAAATCTTGGACAATTTTATGGACAGATTCTATAGATATATTGAAACTTTTTCAATACTTATCTAATTTTCTTCAAATTTTGCATGCGTATTGATGCGCACAATGAGGAATTATATATGAGTAGTTTTAACAGAATTTCTATGAAATCGATACTCTGGAATTTGATCCATAAAACTTCACTGAGTACCGATTTCATAGATGTGGTATTATTATTCTCATTATATATATACATACAAAATTTGATCAAAATTAGATTAGAATCGACGAGGCTCTAAAATTTCTAAATTTAATCTGATCCATAAAATTGAACTGAGTATCGATTTTTCAGAACCTCTTTTGTAACCGGTCATGTAATACAATTTTAAACATATACATATTAAATTTGATCAAAATCGTATGAGAAATAGCCAAATTGGTTTTTGGAGAATGTCCCATAGAATACTGTCCTGAGTATCGTTTTTCCAGAATTTCTTTATAATCCAATTTTTCACGCGTACATACCAAATCATCTTCAAAATCAGATGAGAAAAGTGTTCGGGTTCCTGAATTTCGTTCTTGGATGTAAGAAACTTAAAAAAAAATTGATTGTATGTATTACTCCACACTCACCTTATATTGCAAATTTTTCAAAATTGTACAAAATAAGACTAATTATACCTATTTGCGGTTAAACATTATAGTCGGTAAACTTTAATGCTTATATAATTTTTGCTAAAACCAATAGTTTCGATTCCTTATTCAAGTTACTATTATCGAGGTTTGCCTATCCTATAAATTCATTTCCATTTTACTTACATACTGCATATAAAGCCATTTCATGTATTACTGTATCTGTATGATCTTGTTTACTACCATTTCTCCCAACTGATTCTTCAATTCTTCGTTTAAAAAATTGGGTAAACATCCTATAATGAAAAAATATATTTATTTGTAAATTTTGTAATATGTATGAGCGTATGTATGAATTAATATGATATTATATATTATATAAGCAAATCAACAACAGCCATTAGTGGTGTTATTTGTAAAATTTATATTATTATGCAGTTTTATATTAAATATTTATATCGAAACGACAAACTCGGAGTAGAACATTTATATATAGGATTAAAAACATATGCAAATATTATATCAGTTCATTTTCTAATTACCATATGCAAATGTTCGTAATAATTATAAATGTTGTATAAAATAGAGAAGGCAAAAAATATACGATTGCACGCGCGTACCAGTGCTCAAAGTATACGTACTCGTAATATATACAAATAATTTTAAAAAGAACAATAAGAAATAAAATATTTATATTATTTTAAGTGATAAAAATCTTCGTAAAATAGTATGTATAGTGCAATATCTTATAAATATTATATTCTTTTGGTTACAGGGTACAATGTATTTTACAAACGTGTGTATATATATTCAATTATTAATATTATTATACTTTTGCATATAACGATATATATTATATATAACTCTGTTATGATAACATAAAATTAATCAAATATTCAATATATTATAAACCTTTTGCTATACAATTTAAAAAATGATTATTTGTTTATATTTGGCCCTTTATATAAATACTGCATACAATATGCGATATGTCCCTCCATGTGTTAAAGAACGATTGATTCAATCAGAGCAGACAACGGCGCCTGTGATATAAAAGTATCGGTCATTGGCCATAAGTACAGTAAAAATATATTATTAAAATTAAAGTCATATTTATACAATAATAAGCAAAAATGAAGAAAATCATAATGAAAAGAATTGTTCTATAAAGACATAAGTTCCATTATTTATATGTCTGCAAAATTTCCTTTCTTATATGCGCTCGTACATATAGAGGAGTTATTTTTATACGCACGACATATGTACTTATATTTAAGTACGAATAATAAATACAATGTAGGTATATATTATAAATATGATATTTTATTTTATTGTAAAAGGTCATAGGACTTAATATATATATATATGAATATATGAGTTAAAAACCGATTATATTTATAGTTTCATTAAATCAGTTTTTGAAAATTATTATTATCATTTAAGTAGACAAAATCATGAATTCATCAAACATATAATAGAAAAATATTGTGCATAAAAATTATTGATTGAAAAATGTATATTCTATTCATTACACATTTGAATACACAACATATGGATGTGATAAAATAAAAACTTAGCAAATAATAAAATAAAATGTCTATGGGACACAATATATATTTTTAAGTAATAAACTGGAGTCACAACATTAATTAAATAATTATTATTTAAAATTATATCGTATTCAGTAATTGGAAATGTGTATCTTTAATTGTGTTACATACGGTTTTAATTCAATATATAGCAAATATGCTATTTATATGTTTCGGATACACTTAAGTATCGATGATGGTCTAACATTCTGTTATTCTTATTTTGTATATATACACCAACAAGCGTTGTTTGAAAATTTAGCTATAATTATCAGTCTCATTTTAAAAAAGCCCCATATTCGTTATATATGGAGTTTAAATCTGAGGATTGAAATTCACATCTTCGAATTTTCTTATCGGTGTGTTTTAGTTATTGTTAAATTCTTTCTCTAAGATGCAAACATGATAGATCTACCAAAAATTTCTACATACAAATAAAGTTCCTGTGTGGGATTGATTTTCATAACGATTCTGCAACTGAAATGCTTTCTAAATGCGATCAAACATAATTTTTTTTAAGTTATACTTGAAATCGAATATTCAATTATAAATTCATTATTTCAAGATATTAAAGCTAATTTATATTAAGCAGTTATTGGGGTATCTTATTAAAATTTAAATTTCTTTCAATAAACACCCAGTAAATTAATTAATACAACCTCTGTTCCATAACAATCCAGTACGGATTAAAGAATGGACAAAAATAAATATTAAATTTTCACAAAAACCATTTTATTTATTCAAAATAATCTCCATCAAGTGAAATATGTCGATTTGTACGTTCAACAAGTGAATCAAGATTTATGTGCCTGATTAGAATACTGTTGAGAACGGTGGTCGACGCATAGAAATTAGTCACATGAAGTTAAATTAATTGAATATTGTGAATGATTAAGCAAAAACAGTATGTTTATTATAGTTCAATTCGTTGCAATGATCATCATTTAATTTATGTGGAACAAACTCTGAATTCACCTATCGTAAACCAAATTTTTTCAGTTAATATTTGGTGAATTAATGTTTTCGGTATTCCAACAATACATTTCGATAAATCTCGTTGAAGATTTCTTAGAAATTTTCAAGAAATCACGCACTTTTTCAATGTTTTGTTCAGTAAATTATTTCAAATTGCCGATCTGGAAGTTCATCATCAGTAATAGCCACGCTTTGCCTTCTGTGCATCATTTATGCCATTAAAAAACTCTTCTACTGAATGTAATGTCATAAAATTTTGATAATTTGTTGAGGAACACATTCACAGATCATATTCACAAAAAAACTAAAACGTGGTGCTACATGTTCTATGGTTCACATAGCCATTCCAGTGTATATATAATATTAACGATGATAATTTTCAATGTATATGAAGCAACAACATGAAATTTCTATATGAATAGAATATTCATATTCGAATGTTTATATATATATATATATATATATATAAATATATATTTGCTGGTATCCAACCATTTAATTCCAGTTTCTAGCCGTGGTAATACAATAACAATAAAAATAGTGAAAACCAAAAAGTGAATCCAATAAATTGTTTTATTCATAAAACAACACACACGCGCGCAAACACAAAGGTAAACTATACCATATTTACGAATAAAAATTATTGAAACAAATCATAAATTAATTTATTTTGTTCGCAAAACTATATAATATAATATTATAAATGTAAATTTAAATTTCTTTAAAGTAGCCAGTTTGTCTGGCAGTTAAATATTATATATACACTTAAATACAATGTGCAAGTTGACTGCACATGCTTCAAATATACCATATATATATACGTTTCTTTTATTTATATGGCATTACTTATATTATATAGATTTTATAAAATTAATATATATAATATGCAATATGTTATTATTATTAAATCACGAGACAGATCCTAAAGTGACGTAACTAATAGAGTCCTCAAGTCGCGTTCTAATAAAAAGATTTATGTATTAAATTGTATATTGTAATTGTTGTGTTATTTTTATATTCATTTTCATTTGGTTGGGCACATAAACTAATACTTGATGCAATCTTTTTGTTGATTTTTATTTTATTTCATATTTTGTTTTAAAACAATACAATTGAGGTACGTAAATATGTTTTTATAAAATATATGCATTTGTGCATTTGTGTGTAGTAGTTCGCATGCAAATTTATATAAATATAGTGGCATTATAAATATAAATAACGCGAATGAAAAAATGTTTTGGATATATGTACATTTAGTTATTGTGAAACGACAAAAAAAGAACAAATCCAATAATTATTTATTCATTGCCAAGGTTATATTTGCTTACATTGTGCAGACAAACACACACACGCAGTCACATGTGAGCTCCAGTTGCTCTTATGATTTTTTTTTATTATTTTAGTGGTATAGTAAATTTAATGATAATAAATATAAGATTATTACTAGTAAATCCATACTAATAATAATATTAAATTTGATTATATGTAAATTGAGAAGTTGTAATATGGTACTGTAATAAAATTGTGTAAATATTACACAGTGCTATAATACATAGTTGCAATTAATTATATATGAATAGGGTTAAAAAAAATAAAATAACATTTTGTCCTTATAGAAATTTTGCAAAATAAGTTGCAAAACTAAATAAATGAATTGTATCTATTAACAAATTAATAAATTAATAATATATGACTAGGAAAAACTGAATAATGAAAACATAAATATTAAATTAAAAATTGAAAAATTTACAACTTAAAAATGCATTTCGTACATTATAATAATAAAATTAATATTTTATCATTTAAAAATATCTTTATTTTGTATACGCGCAGAATACACACACGCACAAGTGCATCATAATACATTATTTGTGCAATTCATTTTATTATTAAAATGCATAACATAACAGAACAGTATTATATGCATTTATATGTGCATATACTCATAATATTCATAAAACGCATATTTATATATACATTTGTCTACACTGCAATTCAATATATTAAGTTAAAAACATATCATTCTTTTAAATATGCAAAAAAAAAATAAATAAATAAATGCATATTATGTTATTTCGTCTGACAAATGTCTAGAAAATATATAATGCATATTTATAGTTATATTTTATATTAAAATGAACTCTTTGTAGGTCGAACTAGAAAAAGTGTAAATTTATTTATTTCTATAAATTTTTACTATATTATTTTTATTATTATTACAGTATAATGCTCTCTGTGTATTTCTAAATACTAAAATTTCATTTTACTTGAATAAATAAAAACAACATACACATATGTATAAATTGTATATCAGTGGCGGTGGGTGCTTACATATCGGTCGATAGGACAACGAGATCATATGCTAAAAGAATTTATAAATGCGGTGTTAAGATACTATATACAGTTTGAGAGAAATTCGCGCCGTTGTTTATCCAAAATGCACCACTACACGGAGGCGATCTTCATCACATATCCCCTTCTATCATTTTATATTTATTAATTTAAATGCACTGTGAAAAAATGACGCACCACATGTCGGTGATCTTCATCACATATCCGTCTCCATCAGTGTATATTCATTTAATAAAATGTTCTGTGAAAAACTTCATTCCAAGACGAATTTCGTGAAGTTCCTAAAAAAATTGTGAATTAATAATTTAAGATCATCATGTGACAAACAGTAAAATTGAGATATCTTTGGGCATTAGTATGACAAGAATCAATAACATATTGTATAATGGTCGTAAAAAAAATGTGTTGGAGGTTCAAGGAAATGTTACGAAAATACGATCACGCGGTGCATCAAATGGTGGGTATAAAATCTGCACAGGCGACGAATCATGGATCTATATATATATATTATATATATATATATGAGCCCCCAAAAAAACCCCGAAATCGACCGTATGAGGCTATTGATGCGTTTAAACTCTATATTGTGTAAAGATCAGATTTTGACTTATCCTTTACAATCGCCTCGTCTATAATTGTATAGTAACAATTTGAAATCAATTGAAGGAAAATTTTGCTTGAATTCATTGAATTTACGCCATTCAAATATTAATATATGAATAAATTTAAATGAGTAGATTCAGCAAATCTTCAAATTAAATTTAGCTTGAAATTATATCACAAACTTTAAATATACAATTTTAATTTTATCATAAAGCATTAAAAGTAAAAATAATGTCATAATTTACATTATATTAGCGCCACATGTAGAATCCCTACTGTTGTATATACATATGTTATATATCACCATTACTGGTGTGGCTTTACAAAATCATCTAAATATATTTAATATTTTCAAAATGTATAATAATAAATAAATTGAAAATTGCTGTAATATGATCAATATATTAAAGTTTATGCGTTGCATTATGTTTTAACAACATTGTGAATTAACTATAAAGATATTCCAAAACGAAACATATACGAAACATTAAATATTAATTATTAAATTTTTAAAAGATTAAAAAGATCTGTAATCAGAAATGTTGTACCACAATGTGTATATCAAAATTCCTACCGCATATAATAAAATATATATTAATATGCGTATAATAATAAAGTGATATGCGTTTAATAAAAATTTATACTTATGTAGCAAAATTTTGTACAATTACAATTAATGATGTCATAGTGAAATATGAAACCCATTTATAAAATATACATATATAAAAAGTGAAATGTATATAATTTGATATGATACAATATAAATAATATAGATATTAGACAATAAGACGACCTTTTTTTTAAATGTTATATGTGCAAACAGTGATATGTTTACAATGTAATATAAAATAGCCTATATATGATGTGGCTGTGTATATACAACAATGTCGTATAACTAACATTAGTTATTGCTCTATCTATACATTGACAAAGATATTTTGTTGTGTCTGGCTGGAGTAAAAATTATCTTTCCTATATGTGTACGCGTATATATCATAAACCGGAGTATATTGTATGTTTTTGAAAGACATATTTAATTTGTCATATTTGTTTATTTTGGTTTTTCCAAAATTATTGTAACTGGTGTAACACTGACACTGTCACAATACATTATTATATATGGTTTTTCAAAATATGTATATATATGGAGTAAACGAACACACACTAATAATTGATCATGTTAAGCTAAAAATAAGTTTACACCAGAATGAATTTTAAATTGGAAAATCACCGTTTTATAATTAATATTTTTATATTTATATTATTTTATCGTAAAACAATATTTTGTTAACACATTTAAACACATAATTAAAATAATTAAATTGAAACTAATCAACATTTGAATAATGATGGGATCCAGAAAATTTAGTGCGATGTGTTACAAACCGGTTCAATAATGGACACGGATTAAAAATAATACATTTTCAATATTTTCCCTCTAAATTATATAGTCAATAGTACATAGGTCGTCAGGTCATCAGACCGATCAATTGGATAAAGAAATATATATTTATACATGTACTTTTATCGAGTACCATCTTTTATATTTTATTGGTTACAGTTTAATCAAATTTATTTAAATAGCACCGATTAAAATGTATAGAAATGTAAAATAAATTAATTGGATAAAACAATTATTCAGAAAAACATAAATTTTTTTACAATTAATTATGATTATTAATATTATAAGGATGGATACGACATTATTATAATACTATATAACATTGACCAATAATATACTAGCTATAGCTGGTAACACTATGGTTTTTACACTTATATATGTGATCTGTCTACTATTTAATTATTTTTCTGCATATGAATTGCAGTTATTTTCGAATAAATTCAATGCATTTTGGTAAGATGTTAAAAAATCTGCTTATAATATATACTAAAAATGCTCAAGTTTTACATATTCATTCAAAAAATACGATGAAATTAATCGATTGAGATTTTATTAATATGCTCTGTGTGATACTATTATCATATATACTATGTATTATTTGCAGGATCAGAGACTAACATCGCATCAATCAGATATATGCTATGCAAACATAGGAAATATTTATATGTTAAATGTATTATTTACCATTTAATAATTTTATAATCTCTCATCTATTAATCTGTTAGTATTAATACTAATAAATATTGTAAAACGAAAATTTAAAACATTATAGATAAATTAAACACATAAAAACACTTAAAATTAATATTTATGTAATTGCGTTATATGAAAAAGCTCTCTCGAACACACACACACACACACACACACTTTGGTGAAAAAAAAGATAATATTTAAAAATATAGATAAAGATAAAAATAAAATAATTGAATATACGTTAAAAAAAAAGTACTTACAAACCTCTCGTACTTTAATAAAAACTTAATTATAATTTAATACATATATTAAACTATATATAAAGTATATAATATATACTATATTTTTGTGTATTATAAAGATATAGTAAAGAAGTTTATACATAGATACTATTTATTTATATATTTAGATAAAATTAAAAACTTACTCTTTTGTGGTATTATGATTTATTGGCACTCGACTATCGTTAAAATCAAATTCATTTGCATCTTGTGATGACTGATCATTATTATTATTATTATTATTATTAGCCGCTATATTATTTGTCGGATCAGTTGCAGCTGCAATTCTTCTTAATATTTCATCTTTACTGATGTTAAATTTTTTTAAAATTGAATGTGGATTATCCAAATCAACAACATGACTTAAAACTTCATCGTCTGGTGTATATGGTGATGGTGGTGGTGGAACTAAAAAATCTACATCTGAATTATTGCCATTGATAATAGAAGATCGTACAAGATCTTCATCATCATAATTATTATATGTTTCATCAATATTAATACCTGCTGGCGCACCAAATACAATATTTATTAAAAATGATAATAACACCAAAATAGATAATAATCTATTAAAATAAAATTGTTGACACTTCATAACGTTATTTATTTATTTATTTATTTATTTATATAAATTTTTGATTAATTTAATACTTTTTATAAATTTTATTTTTAAATTACGTTAATTTTTTTTTTGTTATATTTATATAATTTTGAATTAACTTAAATTGAGATTATTTTTCACATAGATTTTTATAAAATTTATTTATAATTTTAAAATGTTTTTTTACTATTTTTATTTATTTATTTATTTATTTATTTATTTATTTGATTTATAACATAAATAAATAATATTTCTTTTTATCAATATAATAATTTTGATAAATTGTATGAAAATTGTACAGAGGATATTCGCCCAATACCAAAAATGTTGCGTGCTTATTGGTAGCAAGCAAAAAATAAAATGATTTGCGCCAAGTGTTTTTAAGACTTAAATATCACTTTAGTTTTCATTGTAGAGTAGAATATTTATATTGTATATATATACAACTAATATTTCTATATTATTATATACTCATATTTATATACATATATTTTTATTTATATACATAAAAATTGTACATAAAGTAAATAAAATAATAATAGTACATAATATGATATTTTTGTATATAAGTTGATGTAATGTAATTTATGAAAAAGAAGAAAAAATCATATGTACTCTCTTATGTAGTTATATTGTGTATGTATATATATTTATTAAGGTGTACTTTTTTATTTTTTTGTACGTGCCTGCATGTGTGTGTGTGTGTGTGTAATATGTTTATATAATGTATGCATATTATACATAACATATTTATAATAATAATAATAATAATAATAATTCCTACTCTCATATATATCGCATGGATTAAGTATATAATAGCTATTTATATGTACATGCGATATGTATCATAAAATATGTAAATATATAAATGTGTACACGAATCTTATAATAGTACAATATATACTCGTATTAAAAATCTAGTATAAATCTAGTATATCTGTTATATATATATATATGCGTCTATCTATAATGTATATAAGTAATAATATTGGTTATAATAATTTTATCTTAAATTTATTCTTACTAATATACTAATATTAATATTCTCTATTTTGCAATGTTTGAACTGAATAATTTTTGCTATTATTATATAATAATATTTTTGCACAATAGAAATATATAGTTTTTGTTATTTCTGAAACATTGTTTTATATTGTCATTTAAGCATATATGCGTATACATTTGTGTACATATTATCATATCATATAGTAAGTTAATCTCTGTCTGTATATACGTAACCCAAGTATAAACATATAAAAAGAAGAATTCTTAGAAAAATAGTTGATTATGATGTGCACATAAATATTACACGATATTCAAATACATATTTACAATATATTTGAAAAAAAAAAAATATATGAAAAATTTTATTCCGGTTGCTATAAATATAAAATAAAATATGTTTATATTAATTCAGGAACATGATTAAATGATTAAAGATAAATTTTATAGGCTTTCATGTAATTATAATAATTGTAATAAAAACTTACCAAATTAAAATCATTATTTTGGTCGTATTTAATTTAATGAATAAATAAGTTAAAAATCTAAAGTATCAAAACTGTACTAAAATGCATATGCCAGATACAAATGCATAAATGAAACTATACAATTTGTGCGCATAGATGCCTGAATATTTGTAAATTTATTGTGCATCAGTCATACTCATATGAATTGACATTATATACCAACAATAATTAGTATAACATATTTTAAATTTTATACAAAACATATAGTTTTTTTATTTTATCAAAAATAGGAAGTTTTGAACTTGAAAATAGTTATTTAAGAATTTCGTTACATTTTTATTTCACTGTAAAGAAAAATGCATCTGAAGCTCTAATCAAAAAAGTTTGCGGTTAACATGTTCTATCTCAAAGACAATGCTATGATAGGGTTGTTTCAACGATTCAAAAACCATTATTTTTATGAGAAAAATAAAGCACGTCGAATAAGTTTGAAAACACCGAATTGCAAGCATAACTGGATAAAGCGGATATAGTCACAAACTCAAATTAAAATAGACTAAGCTTTAAATGTTGATCAAGCAACGATTTCTATAGATGTTTAAAACTTATAGCTAAGTTTCCAAAAGTGTGAAAAATCGGTGTCACGCACATGAAATGAATAACTGGCAAATAGAAAATCGAATAAGTACCACGAAAATGTTTCTTCAAAGCCAAATTCGAATTGTGATTATATGCCCTAGTAACAATTTGTCCGTATACTTTGAAAAATGAGGAAAATTTCCGTGGAAAAAATCCACATATTTTCCATGGAAAAGATATATTGGAATTTGTTCAAAGCATGTCCATAGATTTTCAACTTAATATAATGGTATTTTATTTAGGTCAATTGAAATCTTTGGATTGTCAGTTCACCAATTATCCAAGACAGTGGTTCAAATTTTGTATATTTAGCTTATATACCTAGATATAATCTTCATTTTTTTTTAATTTATTGTCATAATTTTGAGAACAACCAGCAACTCCAACCGATATATTTCCGAGGAATTTTGTAAGACTTTTCATGGATTTTATCCGCGGTTTTTTTTTTCTTGTTTATTACAAAAGAAAAAATTCACAATCGATGAATTTTAGCCATCGTTCAGTATCTACTTTCGGTAAAAAATGTAATCAAACCAAGATTTGACATCGGAATACGGATAATTCACGGGTATTACTTGCCAAAATACATGGACTATCCAAAAATATTTTTATCGAAATCCGTGGATCTGCTCACAATAAATGTGAATAAAAATTCTATGGATATTCTATGGAATAATAGCAACGAGAAATACTTCTAATAAGAATCCGTAGAAATTATCATCGGAAGTATATGGAAAATCCAAGGACATTGTTTGTAGAAATCCATAGACTGGTTTGCACTCATCATATAAAATTCCAGCGGACATCCGTAAGAAATCCATAGATATATCCTCGGATTGAAACTACTGACTACTACATATAATGTGGAAATATTGCGGACAAACTACGGACATTGTTTATAGGGTGTGATGTGATGAAAAGCGAATTATTTATATTTAGAGAATTCTCAACGCAAAAAATCATGGATTACAACAAGTCAACCAGCAACATGGGCTGCAAAACCAAATTGATTTGAAAAAGAAAAAAGAGAATATGTTCTGTATTTCGAGAGACCAGAAAGGTGTATCACATATTATCAACTATTAAAATCTGGTGGCGCTGCTAATATATTGATCGCTACCGATATCAAATAATAGACCAGAATGGTTCACAAGACACGCTACGGTAATTTTGCTTCATGACAACGTTACACAAAGCAAAACCTGGCCAGATTTTATTCCCTCCGCACTTAAAGAGCAGCACTTCAAAACATCTGATGAACTGGTGAATTGGCTCTCTGAATGATTTTGATCAAAAGAGGAATAGTTTTTTTGGTATGGCATCCAAAAAATTGCAAGTAATATTTCCAAAATGTTGCATATTTATTTTGAATCATTCTTTTTAAATAGACGTTTTATTTTTATTTTAAAACATGCATTTTCATATGAATACACCTGGTATACATCTACAATACATGTTATGTGATGAGTTAAAGGTGTTAGAGATACCAATATTTTCACTCTGTTACCGGTTGCTCCATTATGTGATTAGTGTGGACTATATATATATATGTTTTAAGTGGTATCTATATAACTATCAGCATAACAACAACGTAGTAAAGTTAGGCAAATTATTTCGAATATTCATGCAATTTTGTTTCTATCGATATTTTTGTTAATTCTATTTTATGAAGACTGAATTATTGTGTGTTAACATGTGTTGCGTTGTGTTATTCAGCAATATTCGTATTACGATGCATCTTAAACGAACAAATGGTAAATCATTCATAATTCTTATGGTATTGATTAACATTTGCTTTCTAGAGGTATCCACTAATATATACTCGCGTAGTATTAGTAAAAAAATAAATATAAAAACAAATTAAATTTTGTAATTGATCACTTGTAATTTTGCTAGAGGAAAATGTATATTAAATTATAAATTTGATGACAACATTTTTCATGTTGCAAAATTGGATCATTCACCTCAATAAAAAAATATACATCATATGCAAATAGATAAAATATAATAATATATATATTCGCATATTTATATTCTATAATCTAAGAAAATTATTTAAAAAATTTAAAAGATAATATATTTTTCTTGTTTCATCGCATATTTTCAAAAAAAAAAAAAAATTATATGCATATTGCAAAAAATAAATTAATATGTTTTTAGTGTATGTATACGTCGAGTATATTATATATTTATATTTTTATATAACTTTTCAATCAACATCAAGAAAAAACGCAACAATTAAAATTCATGAGCCAAAAAATTTTTAATAAAATGTTGACTTTTTTCTATACCATCATCAGCCATCCCACTCATTATATTTATTATATCAAAATTATGACAAGACATATAGATATTTTACTGTTCACATTGCCTATATAGATAATATATATACAATTCTATTACAATATTTATTTCTGCGGAAAATATATAAATTGCGAAAAAATTATTAAAAATGCAAAAATCTCGAGTTTTACACATGCGTTTTATTATACAGAGTTATTATTGTATATGTATAGAATATCTGCGCAGCACATATGATGATTATGATGATGATTTAATATAGGGGAAATACATTCCGGAACTTAGACCAAGGAAGGTCCATTGTGCTTTTGCGGGTGAGTTAATCCTCAAAACGTCTGGTTTCCGAAATGAAACAAGAGCTGTTTCTTACAAATGATATACGTATGTTTTATTGACTTAACCTAAACTACTATAGCCCTAGAACTAAATTGAGTTAAGTAAAGTAGCATTTATGTTTTTATCTACATAGATGCATGATCTATTTACCCATAATAACAGATTCTCTGTTTTTGCTTATATACCTGTAACCCTATACACTTGAAGTAATAAAGTTACCGTATAAGTACTACTTAATTCAGCAGACGAACTTTTACCATATGTTGCAAATTTATTTAAGTTAATTTAATGTACTATGAGTTAGCCATTTATAAGCATGCATGCCCCACTACTACTACATTTGAATGATAATAACGATTTCAAATGATATCTTAAATCCTATTTTTGTTTTTCTCTTACAACCAATTTGATGCAGTTCAGTGAAACGGCTGTCACCAAGAGTTCTTCGATTTGTGACGTTTTTTGTAACAATTCCAATGGAATCGTTACTACTTTCCACCTTTCCTTTGTGAGACACTCATTACTAATTATCAATTATATAATATGGGAAATTATTGTTTATAGTATATGATATTACTGCATACACAGATTTTGGTATAAATTTATATAATAGGAGAGGATGGTTAACTGAATGTGAAATCTTACTCTTGCCAATACCATAATTTGAAGTGAAGTTATTATAATTAAAAAAAAATTCATCAAATCAAGAACGGTGAATGGGTTTTAATGAGATGTGATTACTTAAAAAAATTCACCCATCATTATATGGTTTGCAGTTACCGAAAGATAGCGATGCTTATTTAACTCCCTAATAACAATTTGTCTGTACTTTGAAAAATGAGAAAAATTTTCGTGGAAAAAATCCACACATTTTCCATGGAAAAGCTATTTTGAAACTTCTCCAAAGAATTTCCATAGATTTTCCACTTAATATAAATAATAGTATTTTATTTAGATCAATTGAAATCTTTGGATTGTCAGGGTAATATGTTCATATATTGTATATTTCGCTTATCTAGATATCATATAATCCTCACACTTTTTAATTTATTTCATATTAATTTTTTAAATCAACCAGCAACTCAAATCTATATATTTCCGAGGAATTTTGTAAGACTTTTCATAGGCGATTTTTGCCATCGTTCAGCATCTTCATTCAGTGCTCATAGAACTTCTGATCTATCGGTAAAAAACTAAATCAAACCGAAATTTGGCATCATCGTCATAAGTAAATTTATTCTGCTAATACGGACAATTCACGGGTATTGCTTGCCAAAATACATGCACGATCCAAAGATATTTTTATCAAAATCCGTGGATCTGTTCACAAAAAATATGAATATAAATTCTATGGATATTCTGTGGAATAATAGTAACGAGAAATACTTCTGAGGAGAATCCATAGAAATTATCATCGGAAATATCCAAGGACATTTTTTATGAAAATCCATGGACAGGGTTGCACTCATCATATAAAATTCCAGCGGACATCGGTAAGAAATCCATAGATATTTCCTCCGATTGAAACTACTGATTACTACATATAATGTGGAAATTTTGCGTACAAACTACGGACAGTGTTACTAGGGATTATATAGTTATCTCATAATATATATAGATAGCCCATATATGATATATAATTGTATTTGTATATTAGCATAGAGTGTATCCAAATCATTTAATTTATATAAATAATATAACTTATTGAAATTTTTTTAAATGAAATACTTAATTTTGTGTTCATGTACTCGAATCTAATATGACATTTAATTTGTTTAATATATATGTTTAGATTCATTGCTCTGTTAATACATATATTAATGTATATGTATAAATATAAATATAGTATTTCTAAGCGCATATAAATTGATAAAGTCATTGGCCTCATATTTATTTCTATTCAGAAAACATCGCATCATACAAAAAAGAAACAAATTTTTATTTATTCTATAATTTAATTCTAATTTTTTATTTAACTATTTTGTTATGTATTAATTTATTAGGAAATTTTTGAATATATACGAAAAAAAAAAATGTTGTAATTTAAAAAATTGACATTGACATTAAACTTTATTATGTGCATATGTGTGTATGTGTGTATGTACAAAAAATGTTAAAATTTTATAATATATAAGACTTCAAATATAATTTATCACATCAAAATCAATCAAATATAATAAAAAAAACTTTAGTTAATTTATTGTTTAGTAAATATTATTTTCATAGAGCTGCTCTCTGTGTGTATGTGTCTAGGATATTTAATATATCTCATAAATAAAAATACATTATATAATATATATTTCATTATTGTACATATTACTGATATTACTTAATATAATAATAAATAATTTACTATATTACTATAAATATACGTTGATTGACTTTTCCTTTAATATTTTATAAATAAGTAAATATTTATGTGCTAGTGAAGTTATTTTAACTTCTTCTTGCATGAACCAAATTCCTTTTATATGATGTGATATAAGAGATTTTAAATTTTGTGCATAATATATAATACACACACACATCAGGACACTTGTAAATTTTATAAGTTTAAAAGGATTATGATTACATTCTGTCTTCTGCTGATATGCTTATTTTGATGGTTAAAATGTATATTTGTAATTCTACTTTGAAACTTTAATTTTCATTATACCAATATAATATTTACTGAATTCCAGAACAAAGTGTTGTTTTTTTAATTAAAACAAAACTGCAGAAGTGTCATTATAAAATATATTTACCATAAAGAATATTGCGTTGACAACTATATAATTGAATGAGTTTCTCAAGCTGTGACGAAGGCTGGCTGAGAAGTAGCATTCAGTATTCAATTATTATTAGAATTAAATTTACCGGAAAATCAACTTTTATGTATTATCATCTTTTTTAATTACGGGCCATAGTTTTAACGGATTTTCATTTACAGTTTACAGCATTGCAAATTATAATTAATTTCCAATATTTCATAAAAGAGATTTTTAAAATCGATTCACGAGTTCAAAAAATATGATCAATTTTCCGGGTGCACCTCGCGCACACGAAAAATCATACACCAGATTTTGCACAAACAAGTCTTTCATATGAAATTTATGAAAGTGGACATTCGATTCTTTTTTCCTAATGTAGTCTACATTCAAAATTGAAAAAAGTCTCTCACAACAAGTAATCTGATGTGTTTGGTGACAATGATTTATAAAAAAACGGAAAAAATGTCGCATAATTATACCAATAGAAGAGCTGTTGTTGCTGTTTACCTGGAGTTTCACATGAATAAATCAAGATTTGTTGTCGGAGTACTTACGGTGCACTTCACGATTAACGATTAACGATCACCTTCATAAAATGCATTTGGTCAGAAATTCGCTTCCTTGCCGGAAGAATCGGCATTACTAATATGTAAATATTCGGCATATGCTAAATGATTGTACAGGGTATTTGGAAAACACACTATGAAATTCTCCATAATACGAAAGGATTAATTATTACAAACATTTCTAATTTCATTTATGATACCAAACGCTGCGAGAATTATTTGACAATTTGCGATAAAAAATTGGTTGTTTACAATAATCGCATCAATCAATAAAACATATCAAAACCTGATATTTATCAGAAGAAGATTATTTTATCAGTTTCGTGGCATTACAAATGAATTGCCGATATTTTGAACTTTTAATTTAATGCGTGCACATTTACAAACTATCGAAATTGAACAATATTTAAAATTTAATATTAAAATTTGCAAGAGGCTACAATACACATATCTTTGGTTGCTCGTTAACATTAACACATTTCGTTCATTGCAAAACTTCTTAAATTTTAAGACTATCAATAATATTGTAATGATAACAAATTGCACTTGGTTCATTTTTTTTCTGATAAGTACCATATTTTCTATAAAATCAAGAAGTTGTCAAAAACAAGCGATAAAATAAGGTCATCAAACAAAATGGACAATAAATACCCAATCTCTTATAGTTGTAAACCCAATATAATGAGTAATTTATATCCATTATTACCGTCAACCCAATGCAGGAAAATACGATTTGATTAAATCATCTCACATGTTATATGATGAGGCGACATGCACAAGCATAGGTTAAGTAAACATATAAAACATGAGCATAATAATATTACATAAATGATAAAATAAAATATTAACTTGCTCTATATTATAAATAAAACAAAAAACAAATATATAGTAATATTTATATGAATTATTTCAATTAAATTTAATTTCAAATGCAGAACTAGGACAAAATAATGTAAAATTATTTGTAAGATGTAATTATATTTTATTATTATATACGCATTGGGTTGTATTATATAATATATAAAAATATTATTTATATTAGGTGTACTGTTGTGCTGATCGATTAGTTCTCGACGCAATGACTCAATGTTAGAAAAAAAATCTATTTCAAAAATTTTGCGGCGAAATTTGACGAAATTGAACCCAATCATACATTGCTACATTTTGGTATTTATTTCGATCGATGGAAAACTTATGAAGAAATATAAAAAAGTAAAAAATATAAACCTTTCTTTATCATAGGATTAATTTATTGTATATATATATATATATATGTTAACCTAATGCTATATAGAGGTATATAGATACCCAATGTCACAGCATCATATTCTAAATCGAGTATGTTTACTTGAATTCATATACCGACAATGTGTTAATAATTAATTTAAAAGAAATTTACGGTTTTCACATAATACACAAATACATTAATAACAGTTTGGTTCTAAACAGAATCACGTCCTTTCTGGATAACAATAACATGTACAGATACTTTCCTCCACATAAATATCTATGTATTCCAGTAAAATCACTGAACCTAACATGTGGTTATGTGATATTGTGTATTGAGTTTTTATATATATATATATATTGCATGGGGGTTAACAGGTGGTTTCCATCTGTATGACGGATTCCTAGATTATTATATAATAAATGTAAATGCAAATATTAAATATCATATATTATAATATTATAATTGAGTTGAGAATTTAAATATGTTCCGTCAGGTGTTCGCCCTCATTTGATAGTTGATACTTCAATTATGTCAATCTGTAAAAAAAATTTGTATCGATCGGTTGTGTAGCGTTTGTTGAAAAATGGAAAATCAAAATGCGTATTTTGGTAATATTTTGCTTTTTTGATTCCACAAAGCAAACAACGAATCGCAAGCCCACAAAAATGTATGTGCTGTGTATGGTGTCGGTATCGAAATTGGTTTACTAAATTCAGTTCTGTAGATTTCTCAGCCAAAAATGTTACCCGTACAGGTCGTCGAGGTGAGGTACGATTGCAGAAAAGTTAGATGTATCACAAACATGCATTGAAAATCGTTTAAAAAAACTCAATATATGGATTCCTCATCAACTTAAAGAAATTAAGTTAAAATAACGCATAGGCATCATCGATTTGCGATTTATGTAACGCTACGAAAATGATTCATTTTTTAAACGATTGATAACTGACGATGAAAAATGTATTGTTTACAACAATGTAAATAGAAAAAGATGCTAGAGTAAGAAAGATAAACCAGCATAAACAACATCTAAAGCAGATATTCATCATAAGAAGATTATATGTTATCAATTTGGTTGCATTACAAAGTCATTGTCTATTTTGAATTTTACACACACAACCAAACGATCAATTGCGATTTGTAAACATATAACAACTAACCAAATTATGAACAAAATGCAATTCAAAGAAAATTAGCAAATAGAAAAGGCGTTGTGTTCCACCATTCGACAACGCAAGGACACATACATAAGGATAAGAACCAGAAGTTATATATGATCACGAAATTATGAATGATTAACAAAAAATATGGCAAAGGGTCATCGAACAAAATGAACAGTACATTCTTGAATAAAGTTATTTTATTCTTTGTTGGCAACCCATTTATTTTAACACTACCAATATGTATTACACAACACCCATATACATATATTTATAATATCCATCGTAATTGTATCCTTCATTTAAAATGCGAAAATCAAAATAAGATTTTGTATCATAATACCATATAAATTGATAAGACAATTTCAAAAAAATCTTTGAATTTTTCAATGCGGTTATATGAATATTGAATATGTGTACATATAAATATAAATATATGAAGTGTAAATTATTTACGATTGTTTATGTCTGCTGCTGCCGTTCTCGCGTTGTGATGCGATGTTCATGTTTTTCAGACAGACAAAAATTTAAATGTTGTTTAAAATTGTTAGGTTGTGTTTTTTTTTTTTCTTTATTATTATTATAATTTTTGTTACATCTTGTCGCATGATGGAAAATTTTGGGGACAGACAGAATAATTGCTCGACAATGATATATTCATTGTTGTATATAATAAATAAACAAACAAAATAAATATATAATAAATAAACAGGAATACAAATAAAAATAAAAAGGAAAACGTGTACAAAATTATACGCTTAAATTATTTACAATATATATTATAATAAATGTTTGTTCATACCATGTAATACATATAAGTTATGTATTTAAAATGTATTATATAAATATATAATTAATATATAAAATATTCATATATATGGCATGCATAATTGCATATATGTGTGCACATGTACACAAGTATCTTAAACTTAAAATACACGTAGCCAACTAAATATATTGGTATGTGCAAAACATTCAGTTATCATATAAATAATTGCTATAATGTGATATAATTTCTGATGGACTAATATGTATACTCATACTCATAACAAATTAAAATGGTTACATTAGCATTCGTTGGATTGGACTGTCTAATTTTTTCCAATATACAGTTCAGGTGTAATATTTATGTGCTGCATATGTGGCTTATGTACATATCAATATCACTTATCTATATATATTCTATTGTATATACGCATCATTCAGTAGATCAGTGGTATAGCGCTCATATTTATTAACAATCAACTGTAAATTAATATTGAATAAAGTAGAAAAATTGAACCATTTGTATGTCAATTTTTGACGGAAAATTAATCATAAAATATAGCCGGTTCAATTTCCGTACAATTGGTGAATTGTTATATATTGTACTTCCATGCGGAGAGTAATTTACCAACTTGGCCGTAATGAATGTTTAGTAGATGCCATAAGCTCCACTTGGAGTAATATGAATTGCTATTGTGTATGCAGATAATATACATATATATAAATGGTCCATATTGTAGATTGTATAAATGTATATATACACCCTCTGTGCCATTATAAACCGGAATGGCTATGTAATATTGTAAACCATAGAACAATTAGAGTTATCGTTTACTTTTTTTGTTATTATTGTATGTTCCGTGAACGTTCCTCAACAAACTGCCAAAATTTCATTACATTCGCAGTAGAAACGAAAATACAACACACAAAGTTACACCTGTTTTTGTATGTATGCCGAAAAATGAATATAAAAATAAAGAATCTACATTCAATTTTGTGTTAAAATTTGTAAAAGTGCTACTGATTTGTTTTAAATCGCGTCGGATGATAATTGTGTGTTAAAAGCACAAATGGCATAAAGGATTCACAGAAGATTGAGACAAGCATAATTGATGGTGAAAGTCCAGGTCGGCCATCTGAAGCAATATACTGTAGAAAACATTGAAAAAGTACGTGCTTTAATGAACATTGCTAAGAAATCTTCAGAAAGATTCATCGAAATGGAATGTTGGAATACCGAAAACAATAACTCATCGAATTTTAACTGGTCTACGATATATGAATTCAAAGTTTGTTCCACATCAATTAAATGATGATCAAAAATTGCAACAAATTGAACTATAATAATCAAATTTTTTTGCTCAATCATTCATCATATTCATTTAATTTAACTTTCTGCGACTAATTTCTATTTCCTACACTTCATTTGGCTATGAAAAGAAACCGTTTTGCACAAGTTGAAGGCAATCAATGGGCGGCTACCACCGTTTTCAACAGCATTTCAATCACAAACACAAAAGAGTCATTTAATTAATTTGTTAAACATGCAAATCGATACGATTTCAGTTGATGGAGATTATTTTGAATAAATAAAATGGTTTTTATATTTATTTTTGTGTTTTTTTAATCCATTCTGGTTTATTGTGGGACAGAAGGTGTACTATTTATATAAAATATTTTTTATTTTTATTATTAAAATATATACGCGGATTATGAACTCGCTAATGTTTATAACCAGTGCTGTGTTGTGTTGCATTTACGAGTCTATATATATATATAAACATATTAATAAAACAATATGTCTATGAATGCAACATTTATTCTATGATTATGTTGTTATGACAGACACACTCTATATATATGGTATATATGTGTATATTTAATAATTTATACAAATTATGTCCTATCGTCTGAACAAATTTTTTTTTTGTCTGCACTTTTTGCTTTTAAATCTTATTTATTCGCAGTATTTAAATAAAAATATGGAATATTTATATGTGGCTGGATGGATGTGTGTATTATATGAAATGAGTATATTTTAAATAGGCATATGGTATAAGTATTATATTGGAACTATTAAAATATTGAATTAATTTATATGGTGGTGGTATATGTGATATAGTATAATTTCTCTTTATAGCATGTATTACACATCATTAGAATGTATAAGAAGCAATAACATATAGAACTCACATTGTAAGATGATGGATTGTATATAGTATAGACGGCGAGACTTGCGGGTTTATCGCGATACACGCACATATAGACAAAAATAGCTATATATATATAATATATTTGGTATACGCAAAATATCAGTGGGATGTGTGTATCAGATATTTCGTAAAGTCATTATTTATAATGGTATAATGATACATTTTTTATAAAATATATAACTATATCGTAGCTCTAGTTAGTACCCGCATAGAATTTCAACTATAATACAGAAAAAAGCGCTACATGTTTGATTCTTTTTGCATTTTTGGTATATCATAAAATTGGACCGAGATGGTTAGCCTGTGACACGTCTGAATTAGTTTCAAATTCAAACCACAAAAAGTCATTAAATACTAGTTCATATGAATACAACGACAGATAATATCGAATTCAAGATTTGGATTAAAACCGCATAATTTTACAGTTTAAACAAAAGCAAATCATGTGATTATTTATTGAATTTCTTGATAAACTCAACCATATCAATATAAAAATTAATTTCAAGAAAATAATTGAACGAGAGAATATGGTGTCAAAACTTACAGCGACTCCATCAGCAAACCCAATATCAACATCGAAAGCAAACAAATAAAAATAAGAGCAACATTAACACATAATTTGAACGCATAATTTATATTATAGGTCGACAAATTTTGATGCGTTAATTTCATAACAATTGTGCCATACAACAATCCATAATATGAGAAACAAAAATAAAATCAAATAAACGTGATTGTTATGATTTTCAATATATCGTTGATCAATTGCATTCCAAATGACGAAACACCATATCCAGCAACAAGGATTCAAATTCATTAATAACATGTAATGGAATCATATATATTCATCATCATATTCTATCCATTTAATATGACAAAATTTAAAATATATTTCTATCAGCCAATTTAACACACCTACAAATATTTTCCAACTTATTATAGATGATGTTAACATAAAATTACACGATGACATAAAAATAAAAAGATGTAATTGAGGTGAGAGCAGGTCCACCTGCATATCAATTAATTAGAATCTAATATATTATTTTATTATAATTAATATATAATTAATATATAATCTGGAAAACAAATTATTTAACAGGTGGAAAGAACCACCTGAATTTTATACTGGTTAGCACAATTTTACACGAAAAATTGGAAATGAAAAATGATAAATCCAAATAAATTGATCTGATTTTTATGATTTTAATATAGATTTATACGAGTATTTAAATTCTATATATGAATAACTTATAATATAAACCATCATAGCACTAAATTTATAAATATCAATATTTTAATACTAATAAGGAAGCCAAAAAATTAATTCAATAATATCAGAAATCAAGAATCAAAATAAATAATTCGTACTACATATAATATATACTTGAACATTAGAGAAATAAATCAAATACACATATATTATATGTAACATATAACATATAAAAGTATATTACAAATTTAAAATGAAATGTATCATCAACATATTATTTCATTAAAAATACATTTCAATTATAAAGTAATTGAAACCAACTTTCCAAACTTATACTTAATATTTACGCAAATATATTTGTGTGCGGATAGAACTATATACTCGTATTATATCGAACAATATTATAATATAGAGGATATGCAATATCGGCATATTTTTTAATATAATTTAATATTCATATAATATGTGTAATTAATCATTTTAATTCTATACATGTTAATTGTATTTTGTTGTTATTGTACTAAAACAATATATATATTGTGTGGCAAAACTAATGAACTTTGTAAAAATGTCCAACAGATATATATTATTTCAGGTTTTCTTTCAGTCTAGTAAAATGTTCATTCATTCATTAATAAATTATTACAAATTATCACCCTCTGTCCCATATAAACCGCAATGGCTATGTAAACCATAGAGAACGTAAAGTCATCGCTTCCTTCCTTTATGAAATGGAGCTTGGAATACCGAAAACAATATTTCATCGGATTTTATCTTGTGTGCGATAGGTGAATTTCCACATCAATTAAATGATGATCAAAAATTACACCGAATTGAAGTAATAATCAAATTTTTTTTTCTTAATCATTAACCATATTCACTTAATTTAACTTCCGCTGCTCTACAAATTTCTATTCTCTATACACGGTTGAAAATTTCGGACTATTTTTTAAACTATTTTTGGTTACATATCAGTTTGATTAAAAAGTGAAGCGTGGAAAGTTTTAAAATAATAATCAAACCATTATAGATTAAATTTTAAACCTATTTTAAAGTTCGAGGTTTTAAAATACCGAAAATGTAAGCTCAAGTTGGACATATAGAAGTGGTGTGCTGTATTTTATCAATACATAATAACACCACCATTTTGATTTTGAAATATTGTACATAACACAATTTTGTAAACTTAATTTTATAATTTTTTCTGTTTTCGGTTGTCGAAGGAGTTTTAATCTTCGATAGTTTAAAATATAATTTGAATCCAGTAATAATAATATTATTACTTAAAAATTATACCAATACTTTACAATATTGTACAAATATGAATTTTGCTTTGAAAATTAATCTCAAATGGTTTAAAAATCGACGTAAATTTCGTTGTGTTTATTATTTAATATTTCTTAGTTTATAAAAAGCGTGTAAACTAGTTTTGCATCAGTTAATGGCATTCAACAGTCCATGATCACCGTTCTCAATAGCATTCCAATCACGTAGACATGTAAAAAAAAGCCATTTGACTCACTTGTTGAACGTGCAAAGCGCTCATAAAATGGTTTTTATGAAAATTTAATATTTTTTATTGTGTTTTTTATTATCCATTCCGGATTATTATGGGACAGACAGAGATTGTATGTGTATACTCGTCTACTAAAATATATAAATTATATGGTTTGTATATAAAAATGTGGATATAAAGATATTGTTACAAATTAAATGAAATAATAGTACATATTTTTAGAATGGATTATATAATATATTTATATTTCCGTTTATAAATAAATTAAGTAATATTATTTCTTTAAATAGCTTAAACATTTACAAAAAAAACAGTAATAATATACTTTAATGTAATATTTTTTAATTATATGATTATGCGATACTTTTAGAGTGAACATAAATTGACACAAATTTATTTAATCTGATGCGTATACATCCTCGAAATATTCATTAAATTAATTTATTATAACTTGCCTATAAAATGTATATACAGTGTTCGGATTAGATAAAGCATTCTGAACAACTATTGATAAGATAAAGTTATATTTATATATAAGATAAATCTAAAAGATAAGATAAAAATAAGTATATATTTTTTTTTTAAATTTCATCTTAGATAAAGATAACCTTCAAATTATCTAAATAAAATTAAAGATAACTATATAACTTTTTTCTGTTTTATAATTGAAAATTTTTCCAAAGAAAACATTACGAGAAAATACCATAAGATAATAAAATTAAAAGATGGCTGATAGATGAACAAATAATATAATATTCAAATTCAAATTTATATATATTAACTTAAATTATAATTATTAGTTAATGTAATATGTTAACTATGACCAACAATGGTATTGCGAATGTAACTATATAATACGAGATCTTTTCCTTTGTCGTATATTGAATGAACATTTGTTTGTTTTTAATATTTCAAATAGAAACTATAAGGATTAAAATTAATGAAACACCATTAGATAACAATCAGCCTAACTAATGTAGGTCATTCATTTACCTTTTAATAATTTATTTTAATAAATAGTCCGTTCGGTACAACGTCACTATAACTACTGACTCTATAACATAAACTATATCTTATTATAAATTATATAAATTAAAAGCAACAGCAAGACTGGTAATACAAAATAAAATTTACACTATACATATTATTTTAAAATATAAAATTACACTTTACAATTTATTAATATTTTTACTTATAAAATTAATACACAATTTCATATCCTACACTAACGTTTTATTAACGATCATTTTTGCCAAAAGTTTCAAAATATCAATATACACATAAATTCTATATGAAACATTTATAATTGAATTCTCTTAATTTGGCGTTTGATTTAAAGGATTTTTTTTATCATTAAAGGTTGTTAAAGATTTTCTTGACTTATTATCTCAAATATGCTATACTTCAATAATTGGTTTATGTTGGATTTGACATTATTTATTATATTAACACAGTCGTGCTTCCATAATTCTACTCAATTACAATTCTCTCATCATTACTATTATTACTATCACATATATTTTTCCTTCTTAACGACATACATTCTTCATACAAAAACCAATTTTTAACTACTATATCCTACAGCGTTCCCTATATTTATTGTTTAAATTTTTGGTTGAGAAACAAATTAAATATGTGAACGAATTGTTTTTCTAGGCTAATTAAAATTCCATGTTTTATGTATTTAAAGTTTGATATAAATGTGTAACATTTTCCATTTTATGCATTTTTAATGATATTATTGTTGATAAAATGTATTAAGCATTGAGTGCGCTGTATAATCAAGAAATTAATAATCAAGTAAACGTTATAATAACGAAAATTATTTTATTTAACAACGAAGTTGATAGGCAAGAATGTTATTAATACAGAAGGCTATAATCAAGAATGGCTATAACAACGAAAACGGTTACACTTGAATTTAGTAAATACTCAAACATAAAATAATTTATTACGCTACAGGTCCACAATATAACACCAACATAGAAAATTATATGATATTAATTAATGCAGAAGGCTATACTTAAGAATGGCTATAACAACGAAAACTGATTCTAGCATGTCTTATTGTATAGCAAATACATGAACATTATATCTTGTTGGTTATTAGTCCACAACTCGATAAATATAAAGAATATAATATTTGGCTAATTTAAGGCATACTTGCATAATTCATTTTTCGTTGTCATAGCCATTCTTGATTATAGTCTTCTGCATTAATTAATATCATATAATTTTTTAGGTGCCACGTTGTGAACCTAGAGCAAAAATATATTCATGTTAGTGTAGTTGCTAGGTTCAGGTGTGCCCGAATCAGTTTTCGTTGTTATAGCCATTCTTGATTATTGCCTTTCTGTATTAATAACATTCTTGTTTATCAACTTCGTTGTTAAATGTAATAATTTTGGGATTATCGTCTTCTTGATTATTAAATTCTTGACTATTCAGCGTACTCTTAAGCATTTATTATCTTGTTCCATTGTTGGATATCCAATATTTGCTCTACCGGTTTCTTCTGCATATAAATCCATATTCAAACAGTTTTAATTTTCTAATTGCTAGTGTGTTTCGCTATATCACATAATATGGTTTAACCAAAAAAAACTATTGTTTATTAAATAAATAACATTTCTGTGAATCACATAATGACAAAAGGCTATGTAAAATATATATGGTAATTAAAAACTCACAATTTATACCACAACGACATATACATTTAATGATGATTTTATTTATTAACAATATAACAATATTCCAAAATGCATTTTTGCCATGAGCATATAAATAGTTGTTTACATTTTGAATTCCTATGTCTGCAATGTAATAATATTATAAAATATATATGCAAAATATTCTGTCTTGCAATAGCATAGCTGTGTAAAGACAACGCAAAATAATATTAATATGCAAATGTCATATTCAATTGCCTAAAATCATATATAATATTTAACTAACATAATAAGAAATAAGAAAATAAAAAACGATTATAAATATGTTGCCAATGGACTCTTAATGTGACATTTTTTTGTTTTATAATAATTAAATTTGGTTTGTATTTTTGTATACTCTATCTACCACAGGAATGTGGATGAGTGTAAAGGTTATAACAATATATAATATATAATGTTGTCAAAGGAAACCTCTCATATAGCCATACATTTTCTAAAATTGTGTCAATCAATGAACAACATAATAAAAGTTAACCTATGGTCATATATTATGATCTACCAGATCAAGTCCTAAAATTCCACAGTATACCATTGCATTATTTGTATATAGCAGTGAAATAACATACACGTGAATAATATTAAATTCATACATACAAATCATTAATGCATTAAGTTTTTAAGTCAGTCAAAACACAATATGAAAATATTGTGAATTTTGTTTATAAAAGTGAATTTCAAGTAATGGGACAGTTTATAAAAATTTATTCTTATCACTTGCACAAGTCATTTTAAAAAAATAAAACAATTTCAATTTCTTGTTCCTTTTTTTTTTAAACTCATACGCAATACTATATTTTGGTATTCAAAATAAAATACTACATCGTTTTATTGTAGGTATAGTGTGGATACATTTTTGTTTTTATTATTATCATATTTTTTTATTTTGTTTATACAAATTAATATATGTTTTTAAAGATTAGTACATATATAGTAGTATATAACATATATATGCACATTCATCTCACGTTATATATGCGTATTTATTATCTGCTAAAGCATATGAACATATATATGTAAATATACATGTAATATGCTTTGAGTCTGTTATATTATTTACGTAAAATGCAATGAATAATTCCGAATCATGAATTATCATACAACTCTGAAGGTCACACAATTAAATAATTTAATTTTGGATAAGCTGTTGTTTATATTTGGATAGTTCGCCAGGAAGTTATTATTGACATTAAATTAAAACTGCTGCAGCCAGACTATATAAGGTCATATATATTAGTGAGTTATGCAATTGTTTTGATATATATCGCCGCGTCTATATTTAATAATATATATGTGAACTTACATATGAAATACGCAAATAGTATATTGTGAAAAACAATAGATGGTAAATAACTTCAATGAAATCAAAATGTATAATTATAACATAATATTCAAGTTAATTCAGCATTAATTTAATTAAAATAAAATATTTTTTTCGAACTTCTTTGATTTATAGATGTTTGGTATTTATTATTCAATTGATGTATCACACAATCCCTTGAGAGAATTTTTTTTATCATTTCATGTCAACGTATATAGGACAACATTGTTTGCAAACTGTAACTAAGCAGTGTCACATTATTTCACCAAATATTATTAGAATAATTGCTTCTTTGCTATAGATGTAATTAAAGACAGGGGATATAATATAAAATATGAAAACAATTCATATTATAATATTTTAAGTATAACATAGTTTTGCAAACCTTTATGAAATTGTACAATTTTTTAATTGATCAATTTCTAATAAGACTGAAGAAGAATTTAATAAAAATTTCTGCAAGCTTTTTTGTAATATAGACGATTTTCCAATTCATCCTTAAATTTTAAATGAAATGATGATGAAAATTGTTCATTTTGCATACTTCGCACATACAAAACTTCAGTATAACATCGAAAGGAAAATGATTAAAATTTCTTCTATATATTGGAAAAATTGGAAAAAAATTGTAATTAAAGGAAAAAATTTATTTATTAATTAAAAAAGCTAATTTTCAGCAGAAATTTTCACAACGATTTACTAATTGTTTTACACATGCCTATAAAATCATCGTTAAAAAAGCTGGATTTTCAAATCATATGTTTTATAACAAATAATTATTCCTATTTGAATTTATTATATTTTTATTGATCAATAATGATCAGTAAAATTTAATAATAGTGTAGATTTAAATAGTTTCTATACTGAACAGTTTAACTTTTCCTTCAATTTTATTTATTACTCGTCAATTTTTATTACATAATATTTTCTATTACTTTTTTAATATGTATAAATAAATATACGACTAACAATAAATAAATTATTTAGTCAAAATATGTAATAATTTATTAATAAGTAATAAAATGTATATATAACCGCAGACTGCCATTTATGCAGACACAACGCATATGGAATAAATAAATAAATACAAATACCTTTCATTGACTATTTCTTATCTCTTTAACTTATAAGGAAGAGGGCCCAATCCATGCCATATTACGAAAAGTTTCATTTTGGACAGCGTGACAACAAATGATCCCGAATTTAATTATATGTTATTACTTTAATATGATATTATTTTCATATTTTATTTTAATTTCAGTGAACTATAAAAAAATGTTAATCTTAAATCGTTATAAATTCAGAAAAATAACTGATAAATACAATTTACCAAATGTGCCAATATCAGTCAGACAAAAAGTTGTATGCACACATGTCTGTCATTTCATGTAAAATTATTCTCTAAGTAATTTTAGTAATTTCTAAACATTGATGAACGAAATAATTGGTTATTTAAACAATGAAAACAGTAATTAACATTTATTGTTTTATATAAATTTGGAAAATTCTACTACGGTTAATAATAATAATATTATAACAATTAAGGAATGGACGCAATCTCTGACATGTTAAGGACACTTTTACTTTGGACAATGGTGGTATTAATTTAATAATTTTCAATGTGACAATATTTTGGTAAATTTAAATAAACAACCGCAGATTGTATAGCTGCAAATAAACGACCCAATTCATTCATAATAATCCAACGGGATAATTTTAAATCCAAAAACGACTGTCAATGGGACACTGACAGAGATTGGGTCCACTACCTTATATCATATAAAATGAAAAAAGGTAAAGAAGATATAGAACATAACAAAATGATTCATATAAGTTGAAATTTTTGTACATATTTTTAGTAGACAGTTTAGTTATAAAATAATTATGTGCTAAAATTGAGAATATACAATTAAATATTAATGAATTATAATGTCGTGTGCAACTATACTTCAAATTAAAGCCTGTAAAATTTAAATACTTATATAACACATTAATTAAATAAATAATGTATAATTTGGTAAGAAACACGATGTGTTATAAAATAAAAGTGCAACTGAAAAAGATTATAAAAAATATATTTTACGCTGCTGTTAATTGGGAAATAAATTTGTTTGGAGATAATAAATATAGTATTGTTGTTATAAAAGGATAAAATGTGGCAAAAGTTTGATGAAAAAAAGTAAATTTTTAAAACAAATTCAGAAAATCGTCGTTATGATATATGATATGATATATGACATCGCTTCTAATATAATATGGTAGTTTAAAGAAAGTTTTGGTAAATTAGTAAATATAATAAAATGATATAATATAATAAAATAATATCGATGTTAAATAATTAATTCATATAGTGGTGCAATATTATTGTTTATGTGGAGGTTGCGAATTCGATTTCCCTTGATATAAGAAAAAATTTCGATATTTTCATACTGAAAGTTACTCAACTTTAATTTACTATTATTGTTCTTTGTTGTAATCAAAAAAGCGACGATCTTTCAGTTGTAGTATGCAGATCACATACGGGTCCATTTTTTTGTTGCTGAAATATTTGTTATAGATAAACTCACCTTAACAACAATTGGTATACAGTATATTGGAGAAATGTCATAGGCAGCTTTTGCAGTTACCAGTTGAATTCAATCGGGAATTGAATAAAAATTTAAAATGTAACGATAACATTGAAATAAAAATAGAAATCTTTCAATCAAAATAGATTGATAATAAAAATAAAATGAATTAAATTTCCGTTATCGAAAAATTAAAAGTCTAAACACTGCTTTAGATTATGTTTAGAGTATGCCTTGACAATGAATTTAAATAGTCCCTAACTAACAGTTAATCTACAATCTACAGGCGATGCAAATACCAAAAAAGCAATTTATAATCTTGGTCAAGAATAAAATAAATAATTAAATTTATTTTTATTATTTTATTAAATTACACTATAGTTATATTTCAGTTCAGTTAACATTTTATGTATATTATACTCGTATATATTATAATGTCTATACTACTACCATATGTGCAAATAACGCATACACAATATTATTAAAAATGGAATTATTAATAAAGGATTTAACATAATATTTGTACCATATGTGTCCGCGTGTTTAACATAATATAAAAATAAAAAATATATTAATATAGTCGATCGAAAGAATGTTTGTGCATATATGGAAAGAACAATAAAAAAACAGCTTTTTTGATATGTTATTTAATTTATCTTGGCTATTGCATTTTGTATTCAAATAATGAATAAACATATTTTTATATATATACAGATTCATCCGACAACTTCCACCTTTTATTTTCAATTATTTTTAACATATATATGGTAAGTGTTTAATAATAAAAGACATAATTTATTAATTATTACATATACACGCTACACGTATATATATAAATATATGCATTCATTTCAAAAAGACGAATATGGCACTATTACCAAATATATGCATGCAATTTGATGTATGGATGGATTTATTATTTTTCTTTCATTTTTCTTTCTGTTTTTTGTTATGCCTGTGGCACGAGGCTCAATAAGTTTGCTCAATTGGAATTGTAATAAATGATGGTGTACTAAAGTTTAAATATTCTGACAAACATTCTTAAATTTACGTGTACATGGAGCAATATAATTGAATAAAATTACCTCATAGTGTAGCCACAAATACCAGTAATTATATTTATTCTTATATTTATATCTCTTTATTACTGTGACCTGTACGATGGTTTTTTGTTTATTGATATTGTTATTTATGATTTTTGGTGATATTTTATTATTCGAGGGGGAATTATCTTTTGCATTTTTTTTTTAGTATATTATATTGTAGTGTTTAGTGTCTCATTCCATTTCAAAGGAATATTCGTTAATACTGTATTTATACTATTTTCAACGATCTTAGAAATGCAGACATTTTATAAAAATGATTTAATTTAAATGTTGAATTATTCACATTTAAAATAAATTAATAGTGCGTCGCGTAGTATACTTGTGTACAAGCGATATATATATATATTTCACATCAGCGATGGTTGAAGCCTTAATGTTTCCATATGTTCGATCAATGTATAGCAAATAAAACATTGCATATACATAAGAAGAATTTGCAATCATCACTCTAACTCTATATTGTTAATTCTTTAATATATACACAATTACTTTTCATAGCACGTTTATAATATAATATACCTATAAATTTTATGTTTATTATACAATATATAACAGTTCATTCACTCCTAATAATTTTTTATACATATACAATTTATAATATATATATAGTTTTAAAATATTAGAATACATTTTTATATTACTTATTCTTATTTATTTTTAAAAAAAAATTATCTGTGTACGCACATATGAATAAATTTAAATATTATTTCTTACATTTAGTTTTTTTTTATAGCATTCTAATCGGCGTTTAAAATTATAACACAATTTTAATCAAATTGCACAGAAAGTATATTAAAATATTTCAAACAAATTGAAAATAGGTTGGTATATGTTAAATTAATAATTCATAAAAATAATCACATAATATTTCTGTTTGCGATTTTTTTATTTAAAAAATACGTAAATTGTTCATATAATACGAATCGTACGGTGTCTAAATTTTCGACTCTAAAATTCACCATATGCAAAAGCTCCATCCTAAAATATTAGTAAATTAAGTGCGTTTTTATATCAGACAAATTAATAAATTCGTGAGTGTGTAATATTTTTGTTCGAAATGATAAAAAAAAATCTCATCATATTTAATTTTTTTCATCAGAGTTAACATATATTTTGTTTAAATGATAAATGAAAAAATACCTAAAGTAAAATTCAATCGGATTTCACATTTACGTAAAAGAACAAATAGAAGCAAATGTAAAAATGTTATTAATAAAGAAATATTGTTGGCATATTCTACAAATTTATTTTATTGCACCAAATTCTTTTGTGATCGTTTCATTGTACAATCACTACAACCCATTTGAAAAATAAAAACCTTTAAAATCAAACATTTAAATACAAATTTTTAGTATAAAGTTTATTGTAATATTGAGTAGGTTAAATTTGTTTATTCATTTAAAAGTTGTACTGTCTTAAAAAAATGGTAAAAATGCTAAAAATGCAGCACAGACTCATGAAAAAATTTGTGCAGTTCACGGTGAAAGAACTTTATAAAAAGCAATAGTCAGCAATTAACAAGATTGAAGTAAGAGATTCAAAAATTGCGTCCAGAATTAATCAACCAAAAGGATATTGGACAATAAAATACAATACAATATAGCTAAAAACCACTTGTTGATTAATCTTTATAATTTGTTAAAAAGTAAGTAAGTATTTTTATTATAATTTAAATTTAAACTAAAAATATATGATCACTACAAAGTTCCACGATACTCTATGTATTACGTGTGAATCGGCATTACGTGCATATTTAAAATGTCACTTATAACATTCAAAAGGTATTATTATGACATTTGGTTAAATTATAAATAACTTCGTTTTTTATTCGCAGGAATATTGGAAAGCGTTGTATCAAATTAAGGGCATTTGTGGAAAACATTATTATTTTGTTTTCATTTAAAAAAATCAGCTGCTGAAAGTCATAGAATGCCACAGGAAGTATAGGTGATAATACATGCAAAAAATTGTTTAGACAATTCAAAGAAGATATTTTTGATATTGTAGGCGCACAACGCCCAGGCGATTAAAATAAATTCAATGGTGTAGAATTACAACAATTACTGAACGTAATATAAGCTGCGGAAATGGTTCAAAACCTTGCAAAATGGGCCCCACATGAATTGATAGAAAAACGCAAAAAAATCGAAAAATCACATATGAATGGCTGCTCCGAAAGACAACAAAGCAATGGTTAAAAAATGCATTTATTATGAGAATCTTAAGCTTAGAAAATCATGGGTACGGTCTGGTGAAGCGATTCCATCAAAGTCAAAGCTAAACTGTCATGCTGATAAGGTTATGTTATATATATATCAAAATAGAAGCACTGATGGAAAGACGACCAGAATGGTAGAAAAGACACAACAAATTAATTTGTCAACATGACAATGTCAAACCTCATACGGCAAATGTCCTTCAAACTTCACTTCTTATGAAAACATCAGGCATTGACTCGATGAAAGGAACATCACAAAACACGAGGAATTCTTCAGACAAATTATCCAACAATTACCTAAACGATGGGCGAAGGCGGTAGCTTTCAATGGATCATATACTTTGATTGAAATATAAATATTGAATACGTGCCATTTTGTATAAAAACAGGTATTCCCAATTTCTACACTTATATGTCATCTTACATTATTATTGCGATCATTGTTTCATAGATTTCATAGATGATGAAACAACAAATTATTGAATTTTTTTTTTTCAAATTACATTATTTACAACAAATTATTGAATTTCTTATTTTTTTTTCAAATTACATTATTTACCATCCAAATTTTTAATACACAATATTTTTAATATATATTATAAAAACGCAAATTAAAAATATCATATAATTATGTATTTGATGACTATTCTTTTCCTTATAATGTTTATATCCAAAATATCATTAATCTTATCGTTATAAGTATACTCTTATACACATGTATGTAGTAAATATATTCAAAATTCATATAATATAAGTATTTGTATATTGTCTAATACGAATATACACAAATTTATATTATACTTATAATAATTATTACGTATATACCATAAATAATATACCAATATAATCGTCAAAGTATATATATCTCTCATTCATTTCATATATAATTTGGTAACTTATAGTAATAAGATAAGGTGTATTGTGTAGAAATTGTTATTTATCTCAAAATATAAACTTATATAAATATGTATGGAGAGTGATACAATAATATAAAATAGAATTTGATTGAACGCAAACATTCAATATACGCAAATAATGGGATTATTTAATTCCTTCCACACCTAGCGATTAGCCCACATATATAATGGGTGTTTGCAGATATTTGTTAATCTTTGAATAGCATCAAATATATTTGTTTTTTGATTTCAATTCTGTTAGTTCAAATGAAAATAATATCGAACTGAATAATTTATCACACGTAAATTTTGGGAATTGAACCTTGGTGTATTTCGATTTGCAACAACATGAACTCTACACGCATCGCCATCAAATAATAATTAATTCTCATAATTGGTATAATTTGGAAAACAAATTGATTGCACTAAAAAGTATAGTATCTGTCATTGAATGGGCAAACAAAAGCAAATTATTTTGAAAGACGAAAGTAAATAAATATTTAATGGTTCCGCCGAAATAATTGATTTTATTATACTGATTAATTTGTCAAATATTTATCTTGAATTATAACAAAATATCCACATATATAATATATATTTGAACCGAAAGTCCTTTAGAGAATATATATAAAAAAAAAAAAACATTGGAGTATTAAAATAATCATAATATACGATTGGACAAAATTCTACCAACTTACGACAACATAATGCCAAATCCTTTACTGTTCAATGGGTGAAGATTTGTATGGTGCATAAAAACGGTTATAAAAATCAAACAATTTAATTACTTTGTTTTATTGCATTTTATCATATATAAATTTACAAATAAAAGTAAATTGTTAATACAAAACTAAACTAACTAACAAAATTTAGATTCACCCTATATAATTAATAAGTCACAAAAAATTGGTTTGCCTAAAGCTCAATAAAATACATAGCCAAAACTTTTGTTTTTTTTTATTAACTACCTGTTATTCAAAAATAAAAACACGAATTTATTCGGCATAATATAAAAAAAAAATTGATGTCTATATCTATCATTCTTCAGTTGATTACAAGTGATGGTAATGAAAGCATATTATAAATTTAAAAAATAAATAATTTATATTTTGGAATAGATATAAATAATACTTGTTTTAAATATTTTAATGTTTATTAATTTTAAAATTTTAGTGTAGTAATATTTTATTGTTATATTTTCTCAAATATACATGTACTTAAATTTTAAGTTTATAAGCATATTATTATAGTTATATACGTGTCAAACCAACGCGTATTTGTTGGTTTTAACGCGATCGTATTAATTTTATAAGGTAATATCAAGTAATATTTATTGTATTTTATTGTTTTGTTAAATATGTTAATATTTTGCTAATTAATTCTTAAATACTATATATTTTTGACTATACACTATTTAATATATAGTATGATGTTATTCATCATAATAAATATTAGTTCAATATATATATTACAATATAAATGTATTTTATAAATGCGAATTATAAATTTAATTTCTCGTCCTAACAAACCGATTTTATAGTACATAATAATAATAAAAATAAAACAAAAACTTAATTGTTACAACAATCTCACTTTCAGTCGTATATTATACTAATTATACTCGATACTACCCGACCAAGATTTTGGAAAGTTACCTATAAATTTATTCGTATTGATCTACATTTTAAGTGTTTTATTATTCAAATTACGAGCTGCAATATTGTAATAATAAAATAAACTGAAGAATATGACCTACAAGATATCAATATTTGTGCGGAATATCGTAACAAGTACTTATTGTAATATATTTTTTGTTATTATCATCATTTTTAATACACGTGTAAAACTTAATAATTGTTTGATATTTAATCTAAGAATAAAAATATTTTTGCTCTTCATTTAATATTTGATAACAAATAATATAATTACAGAGTATAATTTTATCAAATTACTACATAATTTTATATGAAAATTTTAAAGGTATTTCTCATATAGGGTGAAATAGGATGCTATATGACACCCATACATGCGATATATATGTCAATTTCTGATCAAAATTTATTGAGATTGTAAATCATTTAAAGTCTCAATATTTTTTTGAATTCAAAAATCAATAATCATTAATCAACATATCGTGTATAAAAATCGAGAGCTAAATGAATAGAAATAAAAGTGTGTATATTAAACTATTGTATAGTTGGATATTTCTTCCTTCCTCGAGATAACTGTCAAGGATGTTTTCGCACCGTTACAAAAGGAGGCAGCGGGTCTGGGTCTCAAAATGAATGCAGACAAAACAAAATATTTGGTGGCAACGAATACATCAGGAATTCGAGATCAAATTGTTATACATTGGAGAATACAATTTTGAAATAGTCAATAGTTTTGTATACTTAGGATCGTTGATAAATGTAGACAATGATATTGAAGAGGAAATTCGCCGCAGGGTAGCAACTGGAAACAGATGTTATTACGGGTTAAAAAAACAATTCCGATCTAAAACATTATAACGAGATCTTAAGTGTAAGCTATATACAACATTAATACGTCCAATATTAACGTATGGGTCGGAGGCTTGGTGCATGACACAAAACCAGGAGGAATTATTTCGGATTTTCGAACGATAGGTACTCCATGGCATATTTGGTCCCGTCAAAATACAAAATGGTTGGAGGCGAAGATGGAATTTTGAATTAAACAAGTTGTACCGTCAATCAAATATTGTCAAAACAATTAAAATTAATAGTTTGAGATGGCTTGGACAAGTAGTACGCATTGAGGAGGAGCGTGTACCGAAAAAACTGTTGAATGGTAAACCTGAAGGTAAAAGGAGAGCCGGGATATTTAAGGCGAGATGGTTAGATGCAGTAAACTGTGATATAAAGATTCTTAAAATTCGGGATTGTAAGATATTGACTGCGGATAGGTCAGGTTGGAGAAGTGTGTTGGAGAAGGCTAAAAAGGCTTTTAGTCGCTATATAGTGGGGTTATTTTTAAATTTTTACGTGAGCTATATGTTTTCACTTATAATATACAATTTTGAATGACAGTGTGTAGAGTTAAAGTGATATACAATGAACGTTGAGTCAATTCTTTATAAATAAAAACATAATAAAATTTTAATCAATATCAAATTTTAAATTGTTCTTTTTTGTTGTTATTGTCTTTTCAGAAATTACAAAAAAAAATAAGATAATTGTTATTTTATCAATATACGTCCAAGTACTCTTGTAAATATTGATTTAATTTAATTATAATAATATTCCATGAACAATAATACAGGCAATGTAAATCCATCATATGAAAAAGATGTAAGTATCTAATATATTTTTTTATTATTTATAGAATATTTTGCTTTGCCTAAGTATAAGGTTGTCAAATATCTCCCTTCCGCCTTTTTGTCTTTTTAATTTCGCGGCTATGTACAAAGCGCTACAGAGCTCGTATCTGGCAACACTGTACATAATTTGAAAGCTCTTGACATAACAAACAAAACGACGCTATGTATGATTAGTTTGGATATTGCGTTCAACAGTTATAGACGTGTAAACATGGAGTTCACTAACGCCGAAATTCGCGCTATTTTAAAGTTTTCCTTCGTTAAAGGCAAATCCGCTAGAGAAACGTTCCGTGAGATTAATGGTGTTTTGGGGGATGGTACTCTATCACTTCGAACCGCGGAGGAATGGTTTCGACGATTCAGAGCCGGTGAAAACGACACCATGGATAAGCCAGCCGGCGGAAGACCTGTGACGACAAATACCGATCAAATCATGGAATACATCGAGTTAGACCGGCATGTGGCATCTCGTGACATCGCCCAGGAGATGGGAGTTAGTCACCAAACCATTTTAAACCATCTGCAGAAGGCTGGATACAAAAAAAAGCTTGATGTTTGGGTGCCACATGAATTAACAGTGAAAAATCTAATGGACCGAATTTCCATTTGCGAAATGCTGCTGAAACGGAACGAACTCGACCCATTCTTGAAGCGGATGGTGACTGGCGACGAAAAGTGGATCACATACGACAATATCAAGCGAAAACGGTCGTGGTCGCAGGCCGGTGAATCGTCCCAAACAGTGGCCAAGCCGGGATTGACGGCCAGGAAGGTTTTGCTGTGTGTTTGGTGGGATTGGAAGGGAATCATCCACTATGAGCTGCTCCCATATGGCCAGACGCTTAATTCTACCATCTACTGCGAACAACTGGACCGCTTGAAGCAGGCGATCGACCAGAAGCGTCCAGAATTGGCTAAAAGGAAGGGTGTAGTGTTCCACCAGGACAACGCCAGACCACACACTTCGTTGATGACTCGTCAGAAGCTACGGGAGCTCGGATGGGAGGTTTTATCGCATCCACCATATAGCCCGGACATAGCGCCAAGTGATTACCACCTGTTCCTGTCCATGGCGAACGCCCTTGGTGGTGTAAAGTTGATCTCAAAAGAGGCTTGTGAAAAGTGGCTGTCTGAGTTCTTCGCAAATAAGGAGGGGGGCTTCTACGAGGGAGGTATTATGAAGTTGCAGTCTAGATGGAAACAGATTATCGAACAAAACGGCGCATATTTGAACTAAATCCGATTACTGTAACACTTTTTATAAAGCATTGAATAAAGAGCAAAAAGGCGGAAGGGAGATAGTTGACAACCTAATATTTTGTCTTCATATAAATGTACACGTTCGACCCAAAATCTGGAAAGTTTCGATCACTTTAGCTTCAGTCTACATCTGGAGCTTTATTATACATCTTAAAATTTTATAGCATGTTATTTAATATAAACTTAATACACTTCATCAAACGAATTTTGAGTTTTTTGTTTCCATTGGCGAAATTTGATTTTTCAAGACCTTATGCTGCAGTTTCAGCAATAATCCCATCATTTGACGAACAATTTTTTCGAATCGGACAAAAGAAATAGTCATTGAGAGCTAAATCTGGACTGTATGGTGGATGTCGAACAATTTCGAATCGTAATGCTTCCACTTTTCGTTCGATTAAAACTAAAGTGTGCAAGTACTCTTTTTCTTGCTAAATGTGTACGTTTTTTGTTGACTTCATCAATCAATCAATTCAGTAATGCACAATAATATTTACTATTGATTGTTGTTCCTTTTTGAATATAATCATATATGTATATAATAGAGTCTGCTCTGATGGTGCATTATCATCATGAATAGTATCCAATTCCTCTTTGATTAATTTGTGTGTATAAACTTTCATATGGAAGTGTTTAATATCACTGCATAGGAAAAGTGTAACGTCATTTGGAAATCCGTATGTTAGTGAAATTGCTGTGCTTTTGTTCTATATAATCAAATTATTGTTATAAAAAAACATATTAAATTTGAATGTTATTATAGAAAAATTGTACAACTGCACCAAATAGCAATTTTAGTACAACTGTATTCCATCCGTTCACAAAATACAGAAAAAAATATTTTTAACGTTTAAAATTATGGTTGTAATAAAATACATATAAATTGCACATATTATATGTACCAAAACTGCCAACATAATTACATTTAATCGTCTGTGTGTGAATGATCTATAATTTGGTTCACATGAGAAGAAATTTACTTATTTTAAATGTCAAGTGTGAACCGATACTGATATAGGCGATTTTACATTAATTCTATTATATCGTCTATACAATACACCTCCATAATATGTGTTTTATTAATAATTTTGATAACATGGCTAAAATATATATATTTATTTGTTGAATCTTAAAATACGAAACGAACTTTGTACGATATTGTGTCATAAAAACACCTAATCTTAATTGTCTCATTTCATAGATGTATAGGATAAAAAAATACACAATATCGATCATATAATAATTGTTTCATAATACGACGTATGAACATACTATTTATGATTGTACATGTACACAGGACAGGCGTCGGACAATCGTTGTGCAAATCGTAGCAAAGTACAATAACAAGTTTGAGGAAATTAATAAATAAAATTGAATTTTACCATAACTTATTTTGGATTAATAAATTGTTCATCTAAAAGAAACAAAAATGCAGAATGTTTAATTCAATCAGGATTCCAAAATGTGGGACGTCGGCCCTGTGTATATACACTGTATTTTATTATTATTATTATTTATTTTATATATATTAAATATATTTATATATGTTACCAATAAAACAATGAATGAAAAGATATGGAATATAATAATAAAGTAATGAATGCAAAGATATGGAATATAAAATATAATTAGGAGAATTTGGGTATAGGTATAGTGGTGGCACTAAAATATTATGTTTTTACTTGGTTAAGCGATAACATCGATTTGTTAATTAATTAATATAATGCAATGTGGACCATAAGAAATTGTGTTGCATTTACAGATGTGTCAAGACTATATTTATTTATTTTTCAATTATATTGTTCAATAACTCGAAACTGAACCAAGTTATAAAAAAATTTATAACACAATTTAATTCTCTACAAATTCGGTCTACTATAAATTTTCTGTATTTGCTTTACTTTCGATGTTATTGGTTCATTAATGATGAGACTACCGAGTAAAATTCTTAGAGCCGTATCTCGAAAACACAGCGCCAAATCGAAAAATGTCATTTAGTAATTTCGACTTAGCATTATGTCCCCCATCACCCCCTTGAAGGAATGCGCACCGCTCGTGGACGCACCCTGTATACTGCAGTTTAGTCATCTCTTATCAGTACGTAGAATACGTAATAATTTGATAACACAATTTTACCTCTCGTTTGAATGTATTGTTCATATTATTTAAATAATATTTTAACACAATTAATTTATATAAACTGGTATTATGCAGTACCTCTTCTTCACCTATAAACTCTATAATATTATAAAAATGTAATATTTATTTATTTGCCAATATAAATTACATTATCTTTTCATAAATTTTCTGTAAAATAATAAAACAAATCGGTATACGGTTTTACAACAATAAAATAATTTATTATTTATTTATAAGTATAAGTACACGACGGAATAAAATTAATTTGTGTTGCTAAAGTAAAAACTAAAAATCACAATAAATATATGGCATTACTATCACAGGCATATAGCTGTGGAATTAAACCTAGTACTTCATGATCGATTTGCATGAAAGCTACCCGCCTGTACTAAGCTATCGAGTGTTGCAGTCGGTATATATACATTTATTATCAATTTTTAATATTATATAAATAGATCGAATTAAAAAAACTTAAGTATATTTCATACACATACGAAAAGAAAAATTAGTAATGTTACGAAGATTTATCACACTTTAACAAATTTTTAATACTAAAGTCATGTTACTTTATTTAGTGGACCTTTCTCATAGCATCTACCAAACATTCATTACAGTCAATACTCAAATTAGTAAATCTAAATTACTCCGCATGGCAGCATATAACAATTCACCTATTAGTTTACACAATTATCGAAAGGTATATAGATCAATACATTTTAAATACATACACATACAAATACCATACATCAATGAGTTGTTGCACCATATAATTTTTTCAACGGAAATATCAAATTAATATTTTATAAGGCGCATATTTACCCACTTATCTTATCGTTGTTAATTGAAATAAATTAAAATTATCAATTAAATTTAAATATCAAATATTTATTATAATTAAGATATAGCTATTTTAGATTAGACATTACACTATAGCCGCAATATATAAATTACACAATTAACTATTGTCAAAGATACTATATACTTTGGCTTTCAATGGTAACATATAAGATTATATACCTGTAATAATAATAATAATAATAAATAAATAATATCAATACCATGTATTTAATCCAGCCAAAAATTATCTTTTTATGATATTATGATAATAGAGTATTAACTGGTATTATACATATTATAATGTAAATAATATACACATAAACACATATACTATGTTATATTATATATAAAGTTTTAATGTACCCATAAATAAATTTTGATTGTGTGTAACAAAGTTTGTATTACAACTGATACAGTGGCACTTTTTGTATGTAGTTCCAATTTCTTCATTGAATGCATACCATACATAAATTGTAAGTACTTGCAATTTCATAAATGAATTCACCAGCGAATTTGTTGAATTTGCTCTGTACGCATAAAAAACCCATCCATTCCGAATCCATGAACAACTCAGCTAGCGCTAAGTAAGAATTTGTCCGTACTTTGAAAAATAAGGAAAATTTCCATGGAGAAAACCCACATATTTTCCATGGAAATGATATATTGGAATTTGTCCAAGGAATGTTCATAGATTTTCCACTTAATATAATAGTATTTTATTTAGGTCAATTGAAACCTTTGGATTGTCATGTCCAATATATATCCGCGGTATTATATACATAATTTAATTCACCAATTATCCAAGACAGTGGTTCAATTTTTTAATATTTCGCTAATCTAGATATAGTGCTCACTCTTTTTAATTTATTTTTATTACAAATCTATATATTTCCAAAGAAATTTGTAAGAGTTTTTTTATCCTCCACTGAATCAAACCGCGGTTTGGCATCATCGTCATAAGAAAATTTATTATGCTAATACGGATAATTCATGGGTATTACTTGCCAAAATAGATGGACGATCCAAAGATATTTTTGTCAAAATCCGTGGATCTGCTCACAAAAACTATGAATATAAATTCTATGGATATTCTGTGGAATTAATAGCAACGAGAAATATTTCTAAGGAGAATCCGTAGAAATTATCATCGGAAATAGACGGATAATCCAAGGACATTTTTTTATAAAAATCCATGAACAGATATTTCCTCGGATTGAAACTACGGACTACTTCATACAATATAATGCGGAAATTGTGAGGATAAACTATGGACAGTGTTACTAGGGCAATGACATCTCTGTACAAAGTAATCTAGAAAGTGTTTCAAGATTGGAATAGTGCAGGCAAAAAGTAAGTAGACAATCATCGATGTTATTATATTGTACACTAGGTCCCACTAGGAATATCATATATTTTATTTGTATACATTACAATTCTTTATTAATACTTTTGTTGTGTTTGTCACAACTTCTTTTATCATATATTATCTTATTATGGATTTATCCGTAATTCGATGTTTTTAAATCTTAATTTTTGATGTTTGAAACAATTTCTCTTCAATGACTAAGTTTATATACTGCATTTAACATTAACTAATTAAGAAGGTGCATACGTATAAAGAAGACGTATTCATTTGCTGTGCTTTCAGGCGTTACCATATGATCATATTATATAAAACGTTCATGTATGACATTATAAAAACGATCTGCACGCAGACATGGTAAATTTATGCAATATTCTGGCTATGTAGAAATTCTACGATAATGTTAATCGTTGTAGGCTAATGAATTAATACGCATAATTAGACTATTTATACTGTTTTAGCTCCACACTCCATCAGCGAATGTAGGGCAAATGTAGAAATCTTAAAAGTTTTGTCTGCGTATTGTATGAAAAGTCTTTTAATTGACAATGAGTTACCGCATTTATTCGTTTATTTGGAATATGCGGAGTTTAAAAATTAAAAATATTTTAAAAAGAACGTTTCAACAACTTCAATGTACTGTGTGTGTACACTGCAATAACGCATCAATGCAATAACAGAAACAATTTGCAAAGTACAAATGGGAACAGTTGGAACAGACTTGTGTTGTGGCACTATTCGTAGTACATTTTCTATACCCCATCTTTTAATTTTAAATTGTACACGCTATAATTATATATAATTAAATTTTATTTTAATTATTATAATAAATTTATATATATATAACATTTGTTAAAAACAGGATGATCAGAATAATACAACAACCGATGCATCAACAACTTTTGAACTAAATGAAGTAATTGTTAACAAATATGCTTTTCTATGTTTAATATAACATATTATATTAATTCGTTCATTAACTGAGATATTAGAATTAATTATTTATTTATAGATAGAAAATGAAGATAATCCATATAATTCTGAAAAAAATTCAAATAAATCATATTTAAATAGATTTTTTGATGAAAATAAATCGGCCGTAAAAGCAACTTGGGTTACTATATTAAACATTCTAGTGGGCGGATATTTTGCATGGAGTACTTACCATTATATAGACTTAAGTATAAAACACATAATATAATCGAATATATTTTATATTTTATAGAATTACACAATATAACTTCACCACGTAAATAACATATTTTATATTATAAATTAATATTCAGAAAATAGAGCAGGCGATAGATATGAACCGCAAACACCGGTACAAGAAACTAATTCAACAGATCAATTAAATGGAAGATGTTACGGTTATTGCGGAATCCAATGGTGTGATGGTTATGGAATGTTAATTTTATTATTATTTTTTATTTATCTTGGCCTATTTTATTTTCAAGTGGTGAAACCCCGCTGGGGAAAACGTATTTATAAAGGTGCATTAAAACCTATAAGCACAAAAATTTATAATATTTTCCAAATTCGGTAATGTAAAAGCATATGGGGTAAAATGAATTTGAAAAAAAAAATCTACTTTTATTATATATGCTTACAATTAAGCTTATTACACGTATATAGTCAAACATTTTCTTCAAATCGATGATCTACATATTTGAAGTTAACTGCATATAGGGAATAGTTGCACCAATACTCAAGCCGTAACAATAGTCTCTAGTTCCTTATAAGATAAATACCACACTTACGGTAGTACACTAATGTTTGTAATATTGTTTTTTATATGCTGGAGACAGGTTAGGGCTTGAGTACTGGTGCCCACTGTTCTATTTAAAAAATACATCTTTGTCTTTTTAACGCAGTATTCATTAAAAGTCTCTCAGCTATATTATGACTGAACAGTAGAAAGTATGATCTAATACAACAGAATATTCTGCAAAAATGCATAAATTCTTTATGGTTCATTCGAAAAGGAATCTATACACACACGAAATGAATTACTGCGATGACCCTTGTTTTGCTATACATAATTAAATATACAATAATAAATTTATTTTTGCTGTCATATTAGAAAAATTCTGAGTGAAAAGTTTATGCAAACACTCATCACAATCCGCAATTCAACTGTACTTTTTTTCCCGATGGAATTAACTTTATTCGCACGAAATAATACTATACAAATAATAGAGAAATATTAAATTATAGTTTCAAATATGATTAAAAGGAAGAAGAAAATATTTTACTATTTTTAAACATATAAAAAAGGAACTTATTTTTTTTAAATTCACATACCCCACATGCAAACTATAGGTGTATATTCAATTTATTATACTTTACCTACATTTTTCACTTTATATATAATTATTGATATTTAGATTTACAAAATTTGGTTTGGTTTTGGTTATATTTGCTATTTTTATAGCATATATAATATACGATACAGCCAGTAACAGAGACAGGTTACGTTCTCTTACCGGTATTTTTGGTCTCTTGCTAATCGGATACATTTTTTCGAAGCATCGTACAAAGGTTAGAATATTTATTAATTTCTCAATATTTCTCGCTATAGGTAATACGGTATATAGTTAAAAAATAATGACTGCATTTTTATTATTATATATACAAATATATATAGATAAATTGGCGTCCAGTAATTTGTGGGCTTATATTCCAATTTTTATTAGGTGTATTTTGTATTCGTTGGGTGGTCGGACGTAATATATTTGAATGTTTTGGTAGTAAAGTTGCTACTTTTTTAGGATATGCAACTGAAGGAAGTAAATTTGTTTATGGTAATTTTCTTGTACAGGAAATAGGAGTATTTGCATTTTCAGTAATTATATAATAATAAAAATAATATAGTAACATAATTTACAAAATTTACATTATATACTTTTGAAATATTATAATGTTTGTACATTGCATATAAATTTCTATTTTATCATATTATATAGGTTCTACCGGTAATATTCTTTTTTAGTTTTATGATTGCAATGTTATATTACATCGGTGCTATGCAATGGTTTATTAAAAAATTAGGATGGATTTTACAAGCAATTATTGGTACAACTGTTTGTGAAAGTTTAATATGTGCAGCAAATATATTTTTAGGAATGTCTGAATCACCGCTTTTAATTAGACCATATATTAAAGTATTGTAACCATTATTTAAAAAATTATATATTTTATATATGAAAACTACTATACTTACGCTTGAATGCATGTGTCATAAAATTTTGTTTTATATAGTATTTAACACAATCCGAATTACATGTAATTGTTACGTCTGGATTTGCAACGGTATCTGGTACAGTATTAGCTGCTTACATATCTTTTGGTGCTGACCCATCACATTTGATTACATCCAGTGTTATGGCCGCTCCAGCTGCATTATGTTATTCAAAACTGTTTTACCCGGAAACGGAAAAAAGTTTAACTACTTCCGATAACATAGTTATGGAGAAATCGTTAGTTTATTATTTTTATAACCCATATGTAGTATGTAGGTTACAAAATATATAGATATATTAATATATTTAATTATTTTTATTTATTATTTCCTCAATACAGAAAAGATTCATCGATTCTTGATGCGGCAGCAAATGGGGCTATGGTAGCAATATCATTAGTTTTTGGTATTATTGCAAATCTTGTAGCATTTGTGTCATTTATTGCATTTGCAAATGGCATCGTAAATTGGTTAGGTTATTTAGTTGGATTAGATTATTTGACATTTGAATGGATTTTCAGTAAACTGTTCATCCCATTAGCTTGGGCCTTAGGTGTTCAATGGGATGATTGTGAAAATGTAGGAATTGTAATAGCAACAAAAACTATTATAAATGAATTTGTAGCATATCAAAGATTAGGACAAATGAAGATTAATGGAGACATTTCGGTATGTACAAAATAATTATATTCTAACAAAATATACTATAATTTAATATAAGGTTGTCAAATATCTCCCTTCCGCCTTTTTGTCTTTTTAATTTCGCGGCTATGTACAAAGCGCTACAGAGCTCGTATCTGGCAACACTGTACATAATTTGAAAGCTCTTGACATAACAAACAAAACGACGCTATGTATGATTAGTTTGGATATTGCGTTCAACAGTTATAGACGTGTAAACATGGAGTTCACTAACGCCGAAATTCGCGCTATTTTAAAGTTTTCCTTCGTTAAAGGCAAATCCGCTAGAGAAACGTTCCGTGAGATTAATGGTGTTTTGGGGGATGGTACTCTATCACTTCGAACCGCGGAGGAATGGTTTCGACGATTCAGAGCCGGTGAAAACGACACCATGGATAAGCCAGCCGGCGGAAGACCTGTGACGACAAATACCGATCAAATCATGGAATACATCGAGTTAGACCGGCATGTGGCATCTCGTGACATCGCCCAGGAGATGGGAGTTAGTCACCAAACCATTTTAAACCATCTGCAGAAGGCTGGATACAAAAAAAAGCTTGATGTTTGGGTGCCACATGAATTAACAGTGAAAAATCTAATGGACCGAATTTCCATTTGCGAAATGCTGCTGAAACGGAACGAACTCGACCCATTCTTGAAGCGGATGGTGACTGGCGACGAAAAATGGATCACATACGACAATATCAAGCGAAAACGGTCGTGGTCGCAGGCCGGTGAATCGTCCCAAACAGTGGCCAAGCCGGGATTGACGGCCAGGAAGGTTTTGCTGTGTGTTTGGTGGGATTGGAAGGGAATCATCCACTATGAGCTGCTCCCATATGGCCAGACGCTTAATTCTACCATCTACTGCGAACAACTGGACCGCTTGAAGCAGGCGATCGACCAGAAGCGTCCAGAATTGGCCAAAAGGAAGGGTGTAGTGTTCCACCAGGACAACGCCAGACCACACACTTCGTTGATGACTCGTCAGAAGCTACGGGAGCTCGGATGGGAGGTTTTATCGCATCCACCATATAGCCCGGACATAGCGCCAAGTGATTACCACCTGTTCCTGTCCATGGCGAACGCCCTTGGTGGTGTAAAGTTGATCTCAAAAGAGGCTTGTGAAAAGTGGCTGTCCGAGTTCTTCGCAAATAAGGAGGGGGGCTTCTACGAGGGAGGTATTATGAAGTTGCAGTCTAGATGGAAACAGATTATCGAACAAAACGGCGCATATTTGAACTAAATCCGATTACTGTAACACTTTTTATAAAGCATTGAATAAAGAGCAAAAAGGCGGAAGGGAGATAGTTGACAACCTAATATAATATAGGTGTGTGCACATGAAATGTTGATTGCATTAACAGATTTCACCGATATGGCACGTGCCACTCATAATAAATATGTCGTTTTATAGATTTAACAAATGTTATCATTCAGTGTTTCAATATACGTGAAAGTGTATAGATTTCATTGCTTCGAAAATGTCCATGGAAAGAAGACTTTACTGTGGAATTGATAGGATTAGAAGAGAGCTGTATATGTATTATGAACTAGATAATGTGAATCGGTTACTGGTGTTTGTGAATCAACAATTGATAAAATTTATCCGATTATTGAAAGAAACACGACAGAAATGGATTCGCAAACACGGAAAAGTGATATTGACTAAGTTCGATCACATGTTTCAAAATCAGTTCAAAAACATATTTGGCCGGGTTGTCCTATCCTAGTCCGCGTATTCACCAGACCTGATTCCTTCTAACCCCCACTTATTTCGATCGACGCAGCACGATCTTTCCAAACAACATATCAATTCCTTCAAAGAAACCAAAAATTCTTCAAAAGACAAAACAATCTATCGACGTGAAATTAATCATTTGTAAAAAGACGTGAACAAGTCATAGCTAACGATGGCCAGTACTTTTATCATTTTATTATTCAACGAAATAACCTTTTCAGACGAAAATTTTACAATTCATATGCACACACTTATTATTCTAAAATATATAATTATGCCTTCAAAATGAAAAGAAAATCAATCAATTTCAAATGCAAATTCAAATTCAACTTTTGTCAGAATGAAAACATTTTAAATAGTTGATGCACGATTTCACGTATGTTAAATCGTGCTTTTCATTCGTTCGTCAATAGATAGTAGAATATATTAAGTAGAAACAACTTGCAAATTTTGCACAATAAAAATTCAGAAGACTTGATTTTTGATAACATTTTCTTCCATCTTTTTTTAATTAAGTTATCTCATATAGTAATTAATAAAACAGTCACATCACTGCAGATGCAGCATATATTTAAGAATAAAGGTTTCATAGTTTTCATTTATTACAATATTACAAAATAAATAAATTTTAAATGTAATTCGATTAGCTTAGAAGTTCTGCAATAGCAACATATGCAATATGCGGTTTTGCTAATCCAAGTTCATTAGGTATTATGATTGGTGCGTTAAGTGCCTTGTGTCCGGAAAAACGAGGCGCAATAGCATCAGTAGCATTCAGAGGATTTATTGCTGGCAGTTTTGTTTGTTTTATAACAGCAAGTATAGCAGGTATATATTTAATTTTTGATTTCTTTACATATATAACACATGAATTTTAGTATTATAATATTATAATGATATTTTTTTTTTTTTTTATTATTATAGGCTTATTGATGCCAGACGACATATTTTAATCGTATTGGAAAATGATTAGAGACAATAAAATGTATAATATTTATATTAAAATGTTTTTTAAAAATAGTTTGACTTTTAATTTTTACTTATATTCAATAATTGTATTTTTATATATATATTAATACATATAGAAGTTATAGCAGTGCCAATCCGAAAGGTTAACAAAAATTTTGAACATTGAGATTGATGTCAGCCGTATTTTCTTATATGGTTTATTCGTATGTATAACAACAAATTGCAATATTATGAAATCGCATATATTGTTAAGGACTTAAATAATAAATACAACTTCTGAAAATGAATAATTAATTGTATCTTAACCATATATAAGTAGTAATTACTATTATTACATATAAATACGTGCGGCCGACTTAATACATTGAGCAATATATAAATTAAATGTGTATATAACCAAATACATATAACTAACATATTATAAGTTTTACAAATAAGAAATTTCATAAATTTTATTTATCTATCTACTAAATAATGCACACATTATTTAATAATTGCATTTCAATAGTTAAAATTTACAAATTAATAAAATGTATATATTATAATTAACAAAAACATAAACAAAAAAACCCTTCTTTCTACTTAAATTACTTAAAATAAATAAATAAATAATTTCATATTCAGAAACTATAAAGTAATAATAGATCATATTTTAATTTCTGTTAGGAACAATAAAAAATACATTATTTGAATTAACTATTCGGTGATGTTTTTTTTTTCAATACGCACAAAATCAAATTAGTAGATATCGATTTGATTTGTTTATTTTAGTATAATTTAAGAAAAAGAAAAACCAATAATAATATTAACTACAAGAAATACTTATTAAGATTGAATAATCGCAAAATTTTTCAATATTTATTGTAATTTCAAAGTAAAAAAATTTTTTTAAGCTCAAATTAGACAAACCTTGTATAAAAATAACCAAATAATAAATATAAATGATCGTATATAAATACCATAAATACCAGTGGAAAGTCTTGTTGTTGTGCATAGATTACGTAAGCCAGTGACTGGTGCATATAAGCATAGATATAATTATATTTGCAAAATAACATCGCCTTATTTTATAAACATTTACTTTAAATAAACAAATTGTATTATCGACTTAATATTGAATAATAGTTCGAGTTTGGTTTTTTTTATATACAAAATAATTATTACCAATATAACAAAGTAATTCCAGTATTTCTAATTATCGATAGCTATGTACTTCGATGTAAAAGCTACCTACTTGTAGATACGAACAGAAATATAAACATGTATTTCTTGCAATACTTTGAAATACTTGAAATTTTATAAAAAATAAACAGTTATTTTTATAGGGTAAATTTAAAAATATATATCTTAACATTGATTAAAGAAAACAAAATATTAATTTAAATTTTGGAATTCGTGTCTGATGATGTCTTGCGAATAATAATAGTATTCTAAGATTAAAACCGAATTATTAAAATTAAATGAAGTTGTTAAATACAAAATAATTATTTGAATAGAAAAAAAGCATTTATCTTTAGTTTGATGACAATTTGAAAGCCACATTTTCTATTAAAATACATATATAGAATGAATATTAAATATACTGAAAATCGTGCAACGCGTATAATGCCAAATTTACTCTATTAATTATAATGTTAAATTGATAATATTTTCGCTAAATATATAACATAAAGAATATAGTGATAAAAAACGGAAGCAGGAATGTATAATTACAAATCCGTATATAGTATAAAATAAATCAATTTTACAATATTAATTTATATAATCTATGGTAAATTGTGTAAATCAAAATCCGAAAATAATTTTTGTGTTCTATCGTAAACGTTTTTTGTTACAGCCAACATATCAGGTAATATAAGTATAGCTTTATCAACATCCAAACATACTTTCTTTAATAGTTGTTCTCTTGTAGGTAATGCATACATAGCCACCACAGCACCTTTTCGCACAATCCATGGATGAAATTGAGCAAGTGTTTCATTATATGCTAATTGGCAAACACTATGTGTTTTATCGGTCGGTTGTAATTCACCCAATTTAAAGAGGAATTCTCTAATAAAATCTACGAATAAGATAACAATAGTTATTAATAATATTATAGCTATTATAAACGTTAATAAAGATATCTCACGTAAAACAATAGTAAATAAAAGATATTACAAATGAAACGACAAGTGTTTAAAATACACAATAATTATATACAAAACTTGTTTTTACAATTTAAAAACTATTGTAGTATTAATTTAATTTATATATTGGACGTAAGACTAGTCGACGTCATATGCACCCGAAATCGACTAGCCACACGTATATTAGAAGTTTCCATCTAAAATATATATTTTTAGCCAATCATAAGCCTATAAATGTGCTTGTCATACCCAGCAGAAACATAGTCTTATTTACTTTATTTTTACTGAATTTTATGAATTCAAATATAATATTATAATATATTTACGTAAATCTTTCATTTGATGAAAATATTATAAATTAATTATATTAAAATTTGGAAAATTTTAGCTTCTTGTTCTAAACCTGTATATATTTTATATGGCTTTATTTTATGTTAAATGTTGGACACTGCATTTTATGATTCTGTTCAGATTACAAGTAGTGAGAAAAATTATTTAATTACATTAAGCGTATTTAACTGGGTAAGGCATTATACGTATTATATGTATATTCGAATTTGTTACATAATTATAAATATTAAAATAAAACCGGTAAAAGAGGAACAAATTTTCAGATAATGTTATGCCAGCGCAGCTTATATATAATTGATAATATTTAGTGAAAATATTATATGTATATATTATTGGCTATTATTGTTATTTATAATTATATGAGAACATGAGATGTACATGTATGTACTATGCATATATGATAAACTTGATAAGATAATAAATATAATTTTTCAAACGAATATATATCATTTCAAAATGATTGAAAATAATCATGAGATAAAATGTGAAGATAAATAATAAAATAACATGAAAAGAAATGAAAAAAAAAAATTATTTAATTATAATTACCAAGTCCTCTATGCAAACGTAATAATGTTCTACTTCCTGAAACATAATCAGATTTATTGAGCAATTCTGATGTTTTTTCATAATTAAGCATTGATTGAAATGTTTCAAATTTATCATTATTTTCTTTCTTACGTAGTTCATCTAAAATTTCTATTTTTGATTTTACATCACTACTTACAAAACCAAAAACGGTACCCATCAGTTGAAAAAATCTTAAAAGAAAATATGCATTTGAAAAAATAAAAATAAGTATATGTAAATTTAAAGTAAATATAAATGATTTTAAATAACTGATAATCATTGGTACATACTTGTTTAGTTCCCTAAATCCATCCAGATAAAAATCGGTTAAAACATCATCGGGATCCTTTAAACATTTTTCAAAATTATTTAAAACTATTTGTAAATCAAAACGTTCTTGAGCCATTATTTATCTTGTATTAGAAATATTAATAATAGAAAATATAAATATACTAAAACCACTTGTATAATATAATATTTGAACTAGCTAATTATATCTACAATAAACTACTATTACAAAGATTCAAATAGATTAAATTTAACATAATAAATTAATACAGTATGGTTTTACTATTTTTTATTTATTTTTACAATTTTTTACAATCATTTATTTATGTTATGATTTGATGCACAGATACAGATTACAGATTGATGACACGTACTAAAAAAAAGAGTTAAATTCCTTTTAGTTCTTTCGTTTGCGGGCTTAGTTATTTAAATGTAATGTCAATGTTCGTCGACTTTGCCGAAAAGTTGAATTTAAATTCTGCTCTATCCTCTTCACACAGCATTCCCAATAAACTATTTCAGCTTTACTTTGCAACTTGGATAAAGAGTTAAATACATCTAATTTCTTTGAAGCATACACAATAAAAAAATGTTCTCTTTGTATACAACATAAAATTAGTTGCAAATTTAAAGTTAGTATCAAAAACTTTAATTGTTAAAACAACATGAATCAAAATAAACATTAACTAAAATACAATAGCATAAAATCTGTTGTGAATTCCACAAAAGAATACCTGTGAAATAGTAAAATGCAAAATCGAAAAAATGATTGTGTATGCTTTGCATAATATATATTAAGTTTAAATAATATTTTTCCTAATGGGACGTATTTACCAACTAATATGTCAAAATAAAATCCATGGTTACTTTTTTCGATTTTTTTTTATTATTTTTCTTTTTTTATCATTTTTTTTTTCTTTCAGCCAGCGCCAGAGCCAACAGAAGCAAGGAAGGACAAGTAGTTAAAATTGAAAATATGGCCGCATCGAAGAATTTATTTGGTGTTTTAGGTGTAAATAATTTAAAATTAATCAGCCACAGAACACATCAATTAAGTTCTAATCGTTGTTTAAGTGTTTGTATACATTGTATAAATAGAAGCAGATCAATTTTAGGAAATTGTATTGTAGGGCATACCAATAAAGAGTGTAAGAATCTTCCAATAATCAAATCTTCCTTTACTTGCACCAAAAATATTTCATTTCATTACATCATTTCACTAATTTTAATTTTTTATTAAATATAAGTGTATGATTTTCTTGTTACAGCATCATATTTAATCATTTAGAATTTTTTTTTTTTCGATATTTCATAAATTATTTCATTTATTTAATATTCGATTAATTAATAAAAACAACGTTATCAAAAATTAAACATAACCTATTCAAAACATTTTGTTAAAAAAAAAATACATACTCGTAAATATTTTAAATACAATTTTATTTTATTGCCAGTTTTTCAGATTAATAATATAAATAATTATCGTGTAATACATACATCTTCAAAGTTATTCCAAAAGGATTATTATAAAATTTTAGGAGTTTCTAAAAATAGTGCATCCAAAGATATAAAAAAGGCTTATTATGAATTAGCTAAAAAATATCATCCAGATACCAATAAAGATGATCCAAATGCTGGTAAAAAATTTCAAGAAGTTTCTGAGGCTTATGAAATTTTAAGTGATGATACAAAACGACGAGAATATGATGTGTATGGTCAAACATCTGAACAAATGGGTAGAGCTGGTACAGGCGCACAACATGGACCTCAAGGATTTTCACAAAATTGGCAATTTCGTTCAACTATTGATCCAGAAGAATTATTTAGAAAAATTTTTGGTGATTCTAATTTTAGAAGCCAAAATATGGATGATTTTGCTGAATCACAATATGGCTTTGGTGCTGCTCAAGAAGTATAAATTATTAATAATTTCCTTTGTTCAGTAAATAAAATGTATTTCCATATGTAGGTCATTATGAATATAACATTTTCACAAGCTGCTAGGGGTGTAAATAAAGAAATTAATTTAAATGTGGTTGATACATGTCCAACATGTTCTGGGTCCAAATGTCAGCCTGGTACTAAACCTGGACGTTGTCAATATTGTAATGGTACTGGAATGGAAACTATATCAACTGGACCATTTGTAATGCGATCAACATGTAGATATTGTCAGGGTACCAGACAATATATAAAATTTCCTTGTGCAGAATGTGAAGGAAAAGGACAAATGGTGAATATTTGTCATATATTTATTTTAGTTTAAAAATCAATTGTTTTTCTTTCAGGTTCAAAGAAAAAAAGTTACAGTTCCTGTACCAGCTGGCATTGAGGATGGTCAAACAGTAAGAATGTCTGTTGGACGCAAAGAAGTTTTCATTACATTTAGGTAGTATTTATTATATTTTGCATTTTTAAAAAATTCATAAAATAACTAATTAACTTTTAGAGTTGAAAAAAGTAATTATTTTCGACGTGATGGAGCTGATGTGCATACGAATGCTGAAATTTCTGTATCACAAGCAATTTTAGGTGGAACAATTAGAATACAAGGCGTATATGAAGATCAAATAATTCAAATAATGCCAGGCACGTCGTCACATACAGTAATTTCATTAAATGGTAAAGGTCTCAAGCGCGTTAACACGCATGGTCATGGTACACATTATGTTAATTTAAAAATAGAAATACCCAAAACATTATCAGAAAATCAAAAGGGATTAATACAAGTATGTACATTATTTGTTTTATGTCTGCGTCATAAATGTTATTAAAGTATTTACTCTATTAAAGGCATATGCTGAATTAGAAGAAAATACCCCCGGTCAAATTTTGGGTGTAACCTTTAAAACGGATGGTAAGTCTGAATCATTTTCGACTACAAATGAAAATATATCTGAAAAATTTAGACAGGGTTCAAAAGAATCTGATAATTATGAAGAAACAGATAAAATTAATAGACAAGAAAAAAGTTCTAGTTTATATTATGCATTAGGATTTATTATTTTTGTTGCATTTGTTTATTCGGCGTTTTACAACCAGAATAAACATTTTGAACAACAAAAAGAATTGGCTTTACAACGACAAAAGCTAGAAAGCGATCGTTTGCGTAATGGTCCTTTCAGTGATGCATAAATTAATTAACATGCTATAAAGTTTATCTTTGTTCGACCTGTTTTTTTTTATTTTTGTTAGTTAAATTTCTCTATTTTAAATAAAATATTAAAAACATGAAGGTTTTGATTTTTTTTTTTCTAACTTAGGCTCTACACTTCTTGTGAAATATTCAAATTATAATGAACTGAGTGTAGTGTAGTGCCTTTGTTATAAAAAAAATCAATAATAAAAAATTATACTTAATGGTATATTGCACTCAGTTCTTTAGTTTATAATCAAATTGAATTTGAATATTTAATCGATAATTGAATTTTTTCAAATTTTCAGGTAGTAAAGAATGTATTAGTGAACCAAAAGATGTAACAAATGTTGTTCGGGAAGCATTAAAAAAAGCTAAAAACGCAATTATAAAAACAATTGATAGTAAATGTACGAAAGATGATGATTTAAAAAAGCGTGATAAACTTTAATGTCATTTTTATTTATTTTTAATAAATCTTAGTTCAAGAAAATAATTAAATGACATGCTATTATCTGAAAATAAATGAGAATTTTTTTTTAATTACTGATTCCAGGTGAACATAAAGAAGTTAATGTTTGGTATTGAAATTTATCAAATAAATGGTATTGTAAAAATAAGCGAAATTAATTATTATCTAAACTATTTTAATTAAAAAAAAACTTTAATTAATGCCATGAGCTTTTCGCAAACCATGATATAATTGTTTTTTCTCATTATTAAATTCTTTATAACTTTGTAATGCTAATTCCAATTGAACCTTTTTAACTGCATTTGATTTGATATAATTTTCAATAAATTCTATACATAAATCATCCGATTGAAATTCACTATTTGATTTTCCAATAGTACTAACAATTTCAGTTTTGCGTAACGTTTCTTCTATATGTTTTTCATATGAATCTTTTACTTCGCATAATCGATTAAGTTCATTTAAAATTTTATCATCATATTGTACAGAATTTAAATTATACATTAGACATATTATTTCAACACAATTTTTTAAGTAATCACGTTTGATCATATCCAATACTAAATCATCGATAATTTTATGCCAAGCATAAAAAAATGCTAATGGACCAAAATGTCTAGTTGATCTTAAATCATTAAATTTTTTTGACTCATTTAAGTGCAAGTACACTTGTGATGAAATTAAATGATAGTCTTTTTCATATGGTTCATATTGAATGCATAAACGATCTAATATAAATTCGTATTTGAATTCATCCAAACAATTTTTTAAATATTCTGGTTCAAAGACTTTGGGAGTTCGAATTGTACGACCATATTTTGGAAAATATAATTGTATCATTCTTTTCCGGACATCTTGAAATGCATTTTCTAAAGTTCCGTCCTTTTGGCGAATTACAATTGTACGTTCAGTATCTTTAATACCATGTGTTATATCAGTAAAAACAAATTTCGAACGCGAAAAATTCTTGATTCCAGGATCTTTAGATAATATAATATGTTCATCAAATTGCATCTACAGAGAAAGGGTTTTAATTTTGAAATATGTGACTAATAATTAAATGTGTATTTGTATTATAGGAAAATTACCTTTGTTATGGGCGGCATTTGTAAGAATTTTTTTGCTGTTCCTGCAGCTATCTTAATTTCCTTTTGAATTTCTTCAGTTGTCATAAATTTATAAGTCACGGTATTTTTTGGTACTGTTCTTTTTCTAAATATTCGCTCTAAGTCTATTCTTGTTATTGATTTTAGTAGCTTTTGTGTTTCTGGTTTTATAAATTCTACACCGGGATCTTTCTCTATACCTAAACACAAGAATTTTATGTTATAAAATGTTTTAACAAAACCTGTAATAAATAATTACCGTATTGTAAAAACTCATTATTATTATTAACTATTGACGAAGTACTACATTTTATTGTTGAATTTATTACATAATTTATAGTTTTAATATTTGCGATCTTTTTATTAGTGATAATAAAAAATAAAGACATATTTTTATTTTTACAAAAAATAATAAATAACCATGCAACTTTACCAAGAAGAAACCAACCAAGACCAACTTTACCTAATTTGTGGAAAGTGGAATTAAGTAGAATTAGATTGGAAAGGTTCACCTCTACTGAACTACACCACACAGCACGAGAAAGAGTAAAAAAAAACTGTCATTATTCCAGATGTCAATAGTGTCCTATAGAAATTCGAAATACATTTGTGGATTGTGAATATTATATTTATATGGTTTTATCCAGTTTATTACATTGACATTTTTGATAGTTCTTCGATATATTAGTTAATTTTCAGGTTTTTGTAATATTATAGTTATTTCTATTACTATATTTCTAAAACTATGTTATTAAAATTTTGTTTTATTATTATTCTTGACTTTTTATACATTTTTAAACTGAAATTACTTTATCTGTATGGTCTGTGTAATGAAGAAAATGTAGCCTGAATAAAAATGGTCTGCGTATAAACACGACTAATATGGATCGGATAGCAAATGAACTGTCATCAAATTCATCAATCGAATTTAACAGTCAACAAATAACAACATAAATTCACGAATATTTTTGTCATTAACATTATTGTTGTCAATTTAATTTTTAAGTTTTTGATACTTTTTATTTTAATTTAATAGAATACATAAATATTATATAAATATAGATGTGCAAAACGAGATATTAACAATTAGCTGATCCTGACAATAATTAAATATAAGAAAATGGCTGGGATTCATCGAGAAGCTATACAAAAACAAATACATCAAGATTGGGCTAATCGTGAATATATAGAAGTAATTACAGCTAGTATAAAAAGAATTACAGATTTCTTGAATTCATTTGGTAATAATTTAATTATGTATTACTCATAACAAGACAAAGTTTTGATAATACATATTTACTAATTTGGATTAACATAATGATTAATGAAATAATTAAAATTAATTATATAGATATGTCTTGTCGTTCTCGTCTTGCTGTTTTAAACGAAAAATTGACTACATTAGAAAGAAGAATCGAATATTTAGAAGCGTGTGTGACTAAAGGTGAAACATTAACATAATATTAAATCATAGGATTCATATTTAATTTTATTATATTTAAGTTGAAAAATACATAAACTTTAAACCAAACAGTTTGCAATTATGTTCAAAAATAATGTATTATTAAATAAAATAATTAAAATTTATACATCCATATATATTTATTCTTAAGATTTACTGTTTGTGTTTATATTTGAATTGGTGGTACCATTAGTTTCGCTAATTTCTAATTGTTTTAAAAGTCTATAAAGACCAACTGCTTCTCTAATACGGCTAAATTCCACACAAAATGCTTCAACTTCTAAAAATAATTCCCTTACATTGATTATTTTATTTCGAATTAAACTTTGCAAGAATACACAAAGTAATCTAACCAAACGTGTTTGTACATATTTATCTTTAATTGTTTCACATGTTGATATACAATTGCTAATATATAAATAAACAAATTCCGTTGGAAGATCTACGGATGTTGTAAGCCTACAAGAATGTTTAAATATAACTAATATAATTTTATTTATATGTAATTAAAATTACCGATTAACCACTTCCATTGAATATAGAGACATTTCCATGTTTACTAAAACATTAAAATAATCAGTAATTTGTGGTGAATGCATTAATTTTAACAATATTTCAATCGCAACCAATGGATTATTTTCGACTAAATCCGGTAGCTAAAAGGCACGATATTTATATATACAATAAAAAATACAAAAAAAAAAACAAAATAGGAGCGCATACACACTTTTCTTGGTGTTAATCCAATATTATAAACCATATCTGGATCTTTTTCCAGTTCATTAATTAATGTCTTGCGGTCTTGTATATTCAATGCTTCAGTAAACGCTTGTTCAATTAAACGAATTGCTTCAAGACTTACATTATTTTCTGGTGGCATATATGTATGATCATACATTGGTTTATGCCAACCCGGATTTGTAAAATCAAACCAGATTAATTCATCATCAACAGGAAGTAATGGCGGTGCAATGGTCATTAATTGCGGTGTAAATGAATTTTTTAATGGTGTATAATCTTTTGTCATACCTTCCATTAAATCCTTGATTGCCGTTTCAGTTGATGTTACGTTCCCACCAGGAATAATATTCATTAAACCAGTACGAACAACTGTTGGTAACTCATTTTGACGTTCTTTACATAATGTTCGGTACGTAGACAAATCAATTTGTAATGGTATAAAATCTTGTTGTAATACATGAGCTGGTGTTTGTTTGGCTAACTATCGAAAAAATAATATTATATATAAATCGAATTTTCATTACTTTTTATTTGTACTTCTTTTGTTCCCGTTGACAATAGCTGACCCAAAAAATTCTTTTCAATAATGCACACTTTAGAAGCTATGTCCTTAGTATCATATGCATTTAATAAATACGATGCAAATGGTGTTTCATTTTGTCCGTCGCATCTAAATAGATCATAAAGAATATAGTATGCACAAATTTTTTGTATTATACCAGGAAAATCACCACTGCGTACTAGAATTGTTAAAAGCGTGCCGACTGTATGAAAAAAAAATATAATTAAGATATATGTATGTAATTACTATATGTGATATATATATATATATTAATAACATATAAAAATGTATACGAAATATTATTTACTACTTAAATGATCAGTTTTTGCCAATTTTTTTTGTATTGTATTAGATACGCTCTCAAATGTATGATGTTCCACTGCTTTATCCATTAAAAACCTAAACAAATCAATAATTGTAAATTGACGTACAAAATATAATAAGTTCTATATTTATTAATTACTCATATAAAAATGTATAATCCGCAGTTGCTTTAGTCATATTAGTTTTTATTTTATTATTTTATTTTAAGTAAAATAAAACAGCGAACAATCTTTTATATTATTTATAAAATTAAATTTAATTAATAAATATAGTAAAATAAAATACACTAAAAACTAAAAAATAACAACTAAACTATATTGTTACAATCTGACGTTTACGTGCATTGGTGTAGTAAATCTAGGGGTAAATTTTAGGTTAATGTAACACAAAATAATTCTGTCACAGCAAAACGTTGGGATAAAATGGTCTGTTTAAAATTTAAATATATGTACTTAAATTTTATTTGAATAAATTTTAAACATTTTATAATTTCGAATGTTTTGCCAAAAAAATAATTAAATAAATAAATATATTAAATTAGTTATTTATAATAATCTTTATTTATAAACGAAATTTTAAATTATATTATAAAGAAATTGAATAAAAAAAAAATTCTGTTTAAATAAATCAACATTTGTCTTTTTATTTATTATACCTTGAAGAAAATGTACTTTCTCTGATTTTAAAAAATAGTGGGTTATAACTTTGGTCCGAAAAAATTTTGTTGCCCCTAGGACATTTATATTTTCAGAGATTGTCGAGCTCGAAAAAACACTCGCTGTCGTCCACTTTTTCCGATTTCCCTCGGGGAGCGGAGCTATGGAGCTTCAAAAGTAAAAAAATGATTACATTTGAACAACTATAACTCCGGGAAAACTCAATATTTTCCCATGAGCTTCCGATAGTTAATCTTCAAATTATATTATGAGGGCTTCTTTCTATGTATAACAGTTTTCCGGCTAAAAGTAGGAAAATCGTTTGTAGACCAATCTTTAGGTGACTGGAAAATTGGGAAAAATTAAATTTTCCTAAAATTTAATGATGCAGAAATATAATGGAAAGTTAAATCTTTATTCTAAGATTTATTTGGAATTTTCTAAAGTAAAATATGGATTTTCCAAGAACAACGAATAACATCAATTTTTGCATGTTTTCAAATGGGAAATTTCCGACTTTCCCAGTGGAATTTTCCAATGTCCTATTTACACGTATAGTAGACTATGTGTCACGTTTTTTAAGTCCCACCACAACTTCTTAAGACAGAAAATATGGTTTTAATTTAGTTTTAATATAAATCATGTATATGAACCTATATGAACCGATATGAACAAAAAGTAATAAAAGCATTCATACGACTACAGTACCCAGTAATTCCAGTTATACAGTACAGCTACACATTTACATTTCACAGATTAAAGACTATCTATATAAGATATAAGATAGATAAGATCGCTTGAGCCCGTTTAACCACATTTACTCAATAAACCAAATCATCATCCTCCATATGCATACATACGCAACATCGATATCGACTATTTACTTTACAGTATACACCGGTCACACGGTGCTTCATTTGAAGGCATTAATAAATTTCATTTGTATCTTTACATCAGCACAAAAAATCATTTTCACACAACAAACTTTTAATAAATAAAATAAATAATAATTTTAATATGTCAATAATTATACATATACCAAACCGATAGACATTTAGATATCAATTCCACCCCCCGAATTCCCGTAATTTACAAGACATTTTTTGATATCTGTTTACCATTTACCAACATTTATTGATTAAAATAACGAATATATTTAAAAATATTATGTTGGACACTATTTATCAAAGATTAATATCTACTCACTCACCATTATAATATATATTTGAAGTTAGGCTTATCGCGAATATAAAAATAATGTTATTTAATGTAATAAATGTTTTGACTGATGCTAATGCCATTTGCACTTGGAGTAAAATTTGATGAAGATAATCTGATAAAATCTGAGAAGATAATAATAGAAAATATGATAACTGTCAATAATTGTTGATGATGAAATGAATTCATTTATCTAAATTTGAACGGTAAATGATTGTTCTATTCTATACTATAAACTTCCTATATTATTTCTATTCAAAATATCAAACATTTAGTTTTTCGACACATATTAATAAATAAATAATAAACAAAAATTTATATAAAAAATTTCTATTTCAAATTTTTTTCAAGAAAAAAATAAATATAATAATAATAAAAAAAACAAATATCTTATATTTAATATTTTATAAAAAAAAAATCACGTCAAAACATTTTCTTTTTCAAATAACGGGATAAAGCATGGTTGGTAATAAAAAAAAAATTTAATTCGCTGACACTTCTCTTTGAGATGATATAGAATTGGTCAATTCACCAGGTTCTGTACATTTCCAAAGTCCATAAGTTTTTCCAACAGTTGTTTGCCAAAGTCTTAATGTACCATCTTCGGAACCACTTGCATATAATTCGCCGTCAGGACTAAAACTAACGGCATGCACTGGTCCAAAATGTCCCTTAAATGATTCTAAAAATGTATCAAAAAAATAAATAAGATATCGATTTAATATCGAGTTATATTAGAAAACAACTTTTTCTTTATATAAAATATATATGTTACCTATTTCATTCCCAGTTATATAATCGTATTTGTACATTTTAAAATCTTCACCCCCACATACAAAAATATGTTTATCTGGATGTAAACTAGCTGTAGCAACTGCAGTTGGTACAGTGATTTCCTTCAATTTTTTCAATGTTTCTATTTCCCAGAAACTAATACTATTGCCATGTGTAACTGTTAATAACTGTTCATCGCTTGATAATTCTAAACTATTTGGATTACATGCAAAGTCGACACATTGAATTTCTAGACCAGATGTACGATCCCATAGCCTCATTGTTTTATCTTCAGCAATACTAATCAAAAACTTATCATTACGACAAAATAATGCCCGCTTAATCACTCCATTATGACCGGCGTATATTTCAGGATCTGATGAAAATAAAATAAATCACAAGAATTAATGAATATTATGTGTCAAAGGTATGTTAATAAAAGTTAAAAGAAAATTTTGTAAACATTAATTTTACCAGAGTTAGGTTGATTTAAATTAAATACTCTTATTAATTTTTCATTGTTACCAGTAACCAAATGTTCACTATTTTCATCAAATGAAACCGATTTAACAATATGTTGGTGTTGAAAACTATGCATTTCTTCACCCGTTACTGCATTCCAAACTTTACCTACAAATTGATTAACGCTAATTAATTGGCAAACAACAAAAAAAATGCGTATACATATAACTAAAATTTAAATTACTTGAAAAATCAGCAGCAGCTGTAGCCGCTAAATTAGCCTTTTTATTAAGTGCAACACCCCAAACAGCGCCTTTATGTCCTTCAAACGTTCCGACCCAATCTCCAGTATCACCTTGGCGCAACATGGGATTTCCATCTTAAATATTACAAATAAATTATTATTCATTAAATTTTATACAGTTTTTCTCTGATTCTTTTTCATCTAGATCAGACAAGATAATGTTCCACAATTTGGCAAACATATACTATACGGACAGAAAAAAGTTCAGAAATTTATCGGAAACTACGAAACACCAACCGAATTATAATTAAAGTTTATATACACAATATACTTTTCGGCATGAGAACATTTTAACATCAAAGTAGTTTATTCTTTCGAAAAAACGAGAATATCAAAATTGTTAATTATAATATTTCCATTCTTTTTGGCATTGAATGAATACATTATTTGTTCTGTAATTGTTTTTATGAACATATTTGTGAAAAATATGTACTATAAAAATAGATAGTAAATAAATTTTAAATTATAATTTATAATAAATGGGTAGATATAAATTACTAAATTTACATTTAATGAAACGACAGACAGATAACATTATGATAACTAATATAATATATTATAAAATATCGAATATAATAATATTTATATATTTTTAATTGAAGTGAAAATAGTTTATCGTGGATTAATTCAAGGATTCATGTACATTAGTTACATGAACAAATTTAAATTATGCATAAGGTCTACACAGCATAACAAAGAAGTTAAAATTGATCGAATTGTTCCGTTTTTGTTAAAAAAAAAAACAAAGTAACAATAGTCACAGCAATGATATGAAAAGAATTATACATTTATACATACTAGTAGCATTTTAGTATAATAATTTGAAACATATATATAATTAATAATATCTAGGCCTAAACGTATTTACATATAAATATTTAAAATATAATTAATATAAATTAAATATAGGTAAACTAATTATTTTCTGAAGGAATAGCTATTGTAGAGACAATAAAAATAATTCTAAAATAATTAAATGTAATGTAACAATATATAAATATTAAAACAAACAAATTATATAAATTTATGTGCGTGCAATACAAAAGACGATTTCCTTGACAAAGAGAAAGAACAAACAGAAATTTTGTAATGTTAATAATTCTCTCTCTTGTCTGTGTTACATAGTAACACATTTTCCTGACCATGAATTATTAAATCATCAAGGTTTCTTCCGACTTATGATTGTTATATATGATACACTTTGTTTATTATTTATTCTGTAATTTATTTGTAAATTATTTTTATTATTGTTATATTGTTGTTAATATTTCGTTTTTATTTCTTTATTATACAGTATAGAGGAATAATCAAATTGTACATACAACATTTTACATGTTATAACTTATTTGTTATTTGTCAACATTAATTCACTTTATATATTCCACTTTTATTTTTTCCAAAGAAATTCTATACGACATAGAATTTATCAATTTCAGCAAATATTTTCCGGAAATTTCTATACAAAATTTACACATTTCAACAACATCGACGACTCATTCGTAGATTTTAAGGAAGACTACTTCTTGTGAACAGATCTAATACTGGTATATTTTTGGAATAAAACCAACATTTAGATGCATGATATAGACTGAATAATCATAAAATGTTCGGATATATTATAAAATTCATTTTCGTCACTATTTTTTTAAGATCTCATGACTTGAAATAAAATAACTTCTGTATATAGTATGTAGTTTGAGTTATTTTTTTAAACGGATTCAAATTTTTAAGATTAGTAAGGTTTAATCGTTTCACAGTCAGTATTGTGTCTTCCTCATTAATTGAAAATCTTATTCAGATGTATATTTTTGATCAATACTGTGTTGAAACATCTATAGCACTATATATATTGAAAAAACAATGTTACTGTTTCTAAAATGTATCTCATATCCTACTTAAAGCGATACATTATAATTATTATTGGTTATATTTCATAAACCAGATCCTTTTCCAGTACAAAATTATTTTGTCAATATCTTACAACCTCCTTGTTTTGTCATGGTCAACGGCTATTAATTGATGTACTTCAACTAATTATGCCATTTATAAAAACTTGTTACAGTAAGTATATTAAAATGAATTTTATAGTCAGGAGCACTTTTGAAATCAATAATTGGAACAATTTTAATTCATTTTTCTATTAAAATAATAACCTTTTGTCTCTACTGTATATACAATAAATATATACTAATATTAAGAGATGATGTGAATAATGCAATAATTTTTCAGTAAACATCAAACTCGTAAACGATACAATTTGTTGAAAATGTGATATTGGATGCTATTCCACACAGTCTGTAAAAACACAAATTTGGGTTAATAAATCACATTCAAATTAATCCACATTATGCCAAGAATATTTATTTTTAGAGTATTCAAATAATATTTAGAAGTCATACTGTTAGTTTTACAAAAATAATATTGAACTAGTTTAAGTATAAATTAAATGTTATTTGGTAAACATTTGGTTTTGCTTTTTTTTTTTCAAATTATTCGGTACAAAAGTCGTTCATTTTATATTATAATTAGAATTCAATATGAGTAGATTAAAATTGCTGTTTTGTATAGTAGTATTTGTACATAAAAATAATGAAGTGTGTAGATTCAATTTCTCTTTTAATCCAAATAGCATAACGGTTTATTCTGGAGTTATTCCTAATCAAGATCACAAAATAAATGGTATAATTTGTGATCCTTGTAAAATTCGAAAAAAGTTTTCGATTTGTGTTATTATTTAATAAGATATATCCAAATATTTATTAACAAAAGAAATTCATAGAATGAATGGAGGTTATTAACGTTTAATATACGATATAACCAGTTATGCAGAAATAAAAAAAAAACAACAATGAATTAACAATTATGATATTGAAGTTTATACAATTTATCTTAAATATCTTACAAAAACTAAAATGTAAACAAGTAACTTTTAATGGTTATAACAATTTTATTAGAATACAAAATTGAACAGAAAAGAACATTTAACGTTTCACACATCAAATATAAAATGGAATATTATAAATTCATATTATGTTCATATGAATCATTTGTTGCCATTATTATTACTTTTTTTATTATTATTATTTAAAATAAAATATTCTTGACTTCTTGTCCATGAAAATATATATATATAGTTTAATAGGTATATGTGGTTATATATAACATATAGATAATTATTTTACGATGATCAATTGTAAATTATTTTATTACAAAATAAAATATATGATTTTATGTAAATATGAAAGTTATAATAAGCAACAACACATAGAAAAAAAATATTATAATATTGTCTTGAGTTTGGGAAAAGAAATAACGCTGTAGAAAAAATATATAAGTAGATTTTTAAATAAATCTAATGCTAACTGGGGCGTAAAATTATTTCCATTTTTTTTTTAAATTCCAAATATTGTCAGCAAAAGAAATTTAACTCAATCCAATCAATATAATATATTTAATTGTAGAATATTTTCATGTATTGATATGATACGTTTAATTTAAAAAAAATTTATTTAGGTCAAGGCAATTTCTTGCCGACAACATTACTTTAGTGTATATTATATTTTTTATTTATTTCCAAAAGTGGTCTTACCTTTGCATGCCGATATCAAAAAATATCCACATTCAGTTACATCACTGAAATCCAAATGTACGACAGGACGTGTATGTCCACTACAAGTTAACGGAATTTGTCGTAAATTGGACATAATCACCTTAAAATTATATATATATAATTAAATTAATAGAATTAAAAAAAAAGTTACAATTTATTTTTAAATTTTAACCAACGCAACGAAATAAACAAGTCGAAATCTAAATCTAAACTACTTTACTAATTAATTACTGCTTTAACTTTTTTGCTTACGATATATTTTAATTTTTGACTGATCATCATATTTATCAATATTATTGACAATACAATGCAATATAAAATAATAATAACCAATAATAACGAAAAAATAATGGGGATGGGAGTTGGAGAATATGGATGGAGTCGCGTCTCAGCAATTTTATGCCAGAACCACAATGTCGTTGTTTTCACTGCACTCAGCTTGCTGGTGACGCAGATCTGTGACAGTAACGCTGTTACATAATCTCTGACAATCACATCAATTATTAATTTTTTAATCCAGTTTATATAATTATAATAATTTTAAATTAGTATATTCAATTGATTAGCATATGTTTTTTCAGTAGAATTTTGATAGTAATGGAAACTTTGTAAGTTTTTTTTTAAGTGCTGCTATTTTTTTAACTGAACGTATTTTAAAGCTTCAAATTATAGCTTGTCCCTTTTTTTGGCTCATTTCGTATTTCTTTAATAAAAAAAAACTTCGTTGCACTGGTGGAGGTTGTATTAAAAATGTTAAGAGAGAATAATTTTTATTAGTTAGTTTTCGTATGAAACTACAAATTAATTCTGTAGCATCGAAACAGATCGAGACGGGGTATTATATTTGTTTTAATTATTGCTGTAGCCGGCTCAGCTGATTGAAGGAAAATGTCGAACCGATCACTAGTTGACATAACAAAATTGTACCACACGACATTACCTTCACGATCCGAAACACTGAGTCCCACACCCATATCTATTTACTAATTTAATAAATTACTCATTTACAACATCGCCAAACCAACTCAACACCGACGTTAGGATAAATTTTAATAATTAATCAATCGTTATCCAAATTTAGGAAGATTAATCCTATAATAGGTATGTGCTTGCTTATAAATACATTTTTTGTAGTATTAATATTCATGGTTGTTTTTATAAACAATAATATTCCCAATCACACGAATGCCACATGTCGATTTTCGACTACACTACACGACACTGCAAATTCCGTGTTTATCTCGCTTTTCAAAGTCAAAATAAAATATCCATTGTTTGTTCATGTATTCTTTTAAATATTTTAGATTTAGATAAATTCTAATATAAACAAATTAATTATAGTTTTTTTGAAAATGCCTGCAATTGAAGAAATTAAAAGTTCGTGGGCTGATGAAGTTGAATTAGATTCAGGTGGTCTACCGCCACCAACAGAAATTCATGATAATGATTTAAAAATTGTGACTGAATATAAAATTAACAATGATGAAAAAAAAGTAAAAATTCAGAGAACCTATAAAATCAGTAAACAAATTGTACCAAAGACTGTTGCAAAACGGAAGATATGGGCAAAATTTGGTGATTCTATTGATGATAAACCTGGCCCAAGTCCACAAACAACAATGGTTTCAGAAGATATTTATATGCAATTTGTTACAAATAAAGAGGAAGAAAAAGCAACTGATAGTTTATTGGATCCATTAAAAAATATTGCTAAATGCCGTATTTGCAATGGTGAACATTGGTCTGTAAATTGTCCATTTAAGGGGACATCAATGGAAACAAATAAATTGATGGAAACAAAACCAGCTGCACCAGTCGTTCCTGAAGTAAGTGGGTCAAAATCTGGCAAATATGTACCGCCATTTATGAAAGAAAATGCTAAAGGAGGTATGTCTGGCATGCGTGGACGTGATGATACAACTGCTATACGTATTTCAAACCTTTCCGAATCTATGGTGGAAGCTGATTTAGAAGAACTTGTTAAAAAAATTGGTCCACATAGTAAAATGTATTTGGCACGTGATAAGGTAAAATATACTTACAATTATTAAATCAAGATAATATTTTAAAATGTTCTATTTTATACACAGAACACTGGATTATGTAAAGGCTTTGCTTATGTTCATTTTAAAACACGCAAAGATGCTGCAACTGCAATAGAATTATTGAATGGCCATGGTTACGATCACTTAATTTTAAATGTAGAATGGTCAAAACCACAAACCCAAAATTAATCGTATCTATACAATTAACCGTAATTTGATTGTTCAACACTAAAAAATATTGTAAGTGTCAATAAAACTAATTTATTTGTTAATTAAATATTTATACCAGATGATAAATAAAACATCAATTTGTCACATTTACTTTGTTACTTTACTTAACAATAATACAATATCAATTAGAATAAAAGATTAATTATGTGTTTTATTAATATTAACGATTGGTGAAGTAATCTAAAGAAGATCATATAAGAAATTAATTTATTGAAGATTCCTTCATATTGTTTAATGTGGTTTGCTATTAAAGCATATATATTTTATAATTTTTAACTAATTAAATTTTATTAAAAGCGGCAACATCAACACTCTGAACATAGTCTTCGTTTCCTTCAATTGTTTCCGTTAATTCATCAATGGAGACCTTTTCATCTTCAACCACACAAGATATTTGCAATTTATGTATACCATAGGCTAATGGCACTAATTTTGCTGCACCCCAAAGTAATCCATCCATTACGATTGCACGAACTTTAGTTTCCATGACTTTCATATCTGTTTCATCATCCCATGGTTTTATATCCAAAATGACATTTGATTTAGCTATCAATGCTGGCTCTATAATAGAATATAAGTAAATTTAGATTTTTATTAATAATTAATAAATTTAGAATTGAAATTTTATTAGCTGCCACGTATTTTAACATTACATATTGGCGAAATAAGCATTAAACTGTAGCACAATCAGTACGTGCTAATGAAACTGTTAATATTGCTAATGACAATATTATCATTTAAAATTATTTTTCCAAGGTTACTTATAGCTTGTTTTATGGATATAATTTATTTTATTATTATTTTTAATATTATTTATTTGTATCACTAATTTTAAATTGATCAGTTAAAGTCAAATAAAATTTACGAAATTTAAAAAAATAGAAGCGAAAATAAGTGAATAAAAGTCGCTTCATTAGCTGTTAATGAAATTTCAATTTTGAAGTCGCTATAAGTCAATTAGAGAAACAAGCACTTTTTTTTATTTTCTCTTACTATTGTAAAATAATATATATTCAATATTTAAAAAATAATGTAATTTACTCGTACTGATTTTAGTTGAAATATGGCAGAAATTTTATTTGTGTTTTATAGAAAAAAATAATGTTGGGTAAAGAGTGACTTTAATTTTAAAAAACTTATATTTACTTTTAGATTTCTTTGCAGCATATTCTGCCAAACGTTTTTCACGAAGTTCTTTTGCTCCTGCATCTTCTGCCTCGTCTTCATCTGAATCAAACAGATCCACATCATTTTCGCAATTATCTTGTTTGTCAGAAACTTTCACTGTTGCTACATTGTTAAACAATTTTTCTAAACCAATTTCCAATTGTTTAATTTTACATTCTGATTCAGAAATTTGTTTTTTCATGCATTCAACCACTATTTATAATAAATTCAATAAGTATCAGTTATCGATTAGAAAAGGATTAAAATATTAATTATTTACCTTCGCGCAAGGAATGATTATCACTTTCTAAAGTAGAAATTCTCTCAAGAAAATCTTTTCCAGGTGTTGACACAAATGCAGCAATTCCATCCATCTAAAAAATTAAGTGATTTCGAGATATGATATAAACTATTAATTTAAACTATATTCATTGAACAATAAAAATTCTAACATAAATATTCAAGAGTTTAGTTTTTGTTAGACAAATACTTACACGTTCAAGTGAATTTTTAATATGCTGACGAGCTTTTGCAATTTCTGATGCAAGTGTACAATCCGCTCCTCCACCAGCACCATTCTATGTATAAGTTAGTTTTGTTAATACATTTCAAATAAAAAAAAAACTACTAAAAGGATAACAATAGGATTTATAAATTTTCGCCAAAATAAAAAATAAAAAACGATAAATAAAAAAATTAACTTTATAAATGTTGTATATAAAATATAGGTCAGTATTATGATATTATCTAAGGTCAGTATAGTATTAATAATTTTTTTACAGTGTGGATAGAATTGTATAAAAACAGATAAATATATTTTAAATTGTAATATACACAACAGTATTCAAATCCATTACCACTTTCATAATAATCTATAGAGGTAAAGAGATATCCAGAATACATATGAGTTCGATTATTTTAGAATGCCTTTTTTAATGTATGAAAATTGATTTCTTTCAAAAGTATGATGTTTTCATATGATACTTATAGTATTTTTTTTTTTCAAATTTTGACCAGAAAGATACATAAGACGTTGATACTAAAAACATTTTTAAAATAATAATAAATTTTTGATCTTATTAAAAACATAAAAAAACAAAAACAAAATAATGTAAAAATGCTAGGTAGAAAACTATGAAAAATTACTAAACTAACAAAAGAATAATACACCTTATTTGCATTTCCATTATCTTCAACATTTTCATCGTTAACTGAATTAATATTGAAATTTTCTCTATCAATTCTGTTCATTTTTTCTTTAGCTTCTTTTAATCCTTTAGCAAATTTTTCCACCACTATTTCAGCGGTGGGTAATGTCGATCTCAAAACAGTTGGGCTTAATGTACTTTCAACATTAGCAATTATATTTGATGAAACACTTTCGATTGAAACTTTGTTATCCCGTTTCTTTTTCTTCTTTTTAACATCGGATTTTTCGATATTTTCACATTGCTGCTTACTCATTATTTCTTTAAATGCACAACCTTCACTTAATATTTCTGGATCTTTAATTGCTTCCAGTTCAGTATTATTAAATTGTTTTATTTTATTTGTGCTGTCCGTGTCATTTTTTATTTTGGCATTCATTTTAGTGCTTTTTATAACTGAAAGTTCTTTACTTTCTTCAGACATTACAACGTTCTTTTTGTTCTTGGATTTTTTATTTATTTTCACAACTGTTAATTTTTTATCATGAATATTATTAACGGGATTCATTGACTGAGAATTCAAACAATTTGGAGATCCACTTAGCGGCTTGTAATTTTTAATATACACAAATTATTAATATCAATTTTTTATTAGACGATGACAGACCAGCATATTTTATTTTATTTTTAATAATAATAATAAATTTTAAAATATGTCTACGTTCGCACAAATTAATTTTCCCATTCGATTTACTGGCATCTAGAAATATAATTTCTTCACATATTTATAATTACCAGTGAATTGAATTCATTTTAATAATGTGCAAAAAATAGTATCTGTCAATCGTTTAATAAATGTTTTCAACAAGAACAAATAAAAATAAAAAACTATATAAAATACATATCAATATTAAATGTAATTATTTAATTGTTATGTATTGATAATTGAAATATTCATGGTAATTACAGGAAAATGTTATGTTAAAAGCACATATATACACGTGCATAATACAGGAAGAAAGAAAAAATAATTTATACTAAAATGTATTCTACATGAATTGAAATTAGTTTTTAGCTTCACCTTCACCTTATTTTAAAGCGCTCTTAAAATAAAGCATTTTCCTTTAATCACCGAGATTATCAGATAGATGCAAAAACCCTATTAAAATTTACCTTAGAAATATGTTCATAATATTTTCTTTCAGCGTCTTTAAATTGAAATTGATCTGGTCTTTCGTTACCTAATCCCAACATCTTAAGTAATTAATATCTGGAAAATAGTTTAATTTTTATTTTTAATAAAATCTAAACTAATATTTCTTTTTTTAATTTATATTGACTGAGTTTTTTTATCGCCAGTTGCCACGCGTGTGCAATAATGTCATATAATGGTTGAACTTGCAGTCTTGCAGAATGCAAAATATATAGGTACTTACATTAGGAAAAACCAAATTGGCTTACATTTAAGTTTGTAAAATACTTACATAGTTACAATATCCTAAAAATTTGATTACAATAATTAAGAAAATTACACACACAATATTTTAGATTTTTAAATAACTATATAATTTTAAATTTATAAATGTTTATCTTTATTTAATTAAATATAACACGTTTCTTTCTGCTTCACGTCACGTTCACGTTCACACGTTGTATGTGTGCATTGTATAATAGTATTGCTATTGAACATTGAATTTGTATAGTCCCACCAAACATTTGGACGAAAAATCATCGTGAGAAATTTGCACGAATTTGTATCACTTGTGAGTTTGAACTCGCACAAAAAGAATCGACGAAAGCCGTCTGTGCATATTTTAATATAAATTGGTTTTCGTATTCACCAGAATTTCATGTGGAATGACTATTACGGTTTCGTTGTAGAATGGTTATAAAACAAAACTAACTCCCAAAACCAATGCACAGGCCAACAGAACGTACACTATGAATATATATGTACATCGTATCGTCCATGTACCTTTACCACATATACCTTTACGAACTCTATGGACCTACTGACAGCTGATGAACCAATAGTGTCAACTAAATTGATGTTTCGTTTATCGCAAATTGACGTCGGCCACTGAATCTGCTTTTTGAATTGACTTTTATTTTGTGTTCGATTTTTATTATTATTTTTTTTTTTATTTATAAACTAATAAAATTTATAAAATAATATAGAAAAGTGTTAATTATTTAGTTTTATAATAAATTGATAAAATTTATATTATTGATATATCGCTGAAGAGCGTTTTGTTAAGTACTTTACTATTACATTACATTTAGAAAATATTTTTTATACCATTAAAAATGACTCGTAAGTAGATAAATTTGTTTTTTATTTTATTTTCGTCATCTTAATCGTAATATTCATTTGTATCGATAATCATAATTAATATGAATCAAATTTAAAATTTTAATTTTTTTAATTAATGTAGGCGGAAATCAACGAGATTTAGCTCGTGCCAAACATCAGAAAAAAATCTTGGAACAAAAGAAAGGTGTTCGAAATGATAATTTAACTGTAGAACAGCGTAAAGCAAGGTACACATTTTATTTTAAATTAGTTTAATTAAAAATTTATATTATCTATAAATATTGAGAATATTTTATAGGTGTAAGTAAATGATTTTTGACATGAATTTCTCCGATTTAAATAAAAATTTGTATGTATAAATATATGAGTTATCATTGAGTTATAATTTTCAAAACACTAAGCTCAAAACACTATCGCGCAATAAATAACAAGTTTTTATTTTTATTTCATCCGCTATAATTTATACCATAATATTTTTATCAATACATTTTAACTTTTCCTTTCTTTAATCTAGAGATGCCGAACTAATGAGAGAGAAGCAAAAGAAGAAGGAAGACCCTAAACCAGAAAAAAGTTGAAATATATGACTAAATGAAGACAAAACAAAAAAATTAAATTAAAAAATTATGATTTTTATTCCCCCAAATTTACAATTGCAATAACTTATAATAAAATATAATATAGTAATAATAACAAATATCATTTTTATTTTTAAACTTACGATAATATATAATAGTAATAATTTTTTCCATATAAAGGGTTTAGATAATTCGTGCATTTGACCAATATTGACTGTAAATATATTGATACGGACTAGAATGTAAAAAATTGTGTCTTTATTATGTTTACATTGATTGCAGGCAAAATGCAAAAACTTTCATTTAAACGTGATGCCAGGTCAGTAGAAACAGAAACAGCATTTCCTTAATAGATATGTTCACGAGTTATATTTAGAATTATTACTTGTATGTTTTTTGTATAAATTTATGTAATTATTCTAGAGACCACCTAACCATTAATTTAATCGGCCTGCCTTCTTGATGGTGGATTTGAATATTTGTAATTTGTTTGTGGCGAACAATATTTGATAAATTTAGTCAGGATTGTAACAATTATATACAATGTTTTTATAATTGTAATTATGGATTATTAATTAATTTAAAATTAATAGATTATTGAAATTATAATAAATTATAAATCTATAGACGTTCATTCGTTAAACCCTTAAGTTAGTAAATAATAAGGCTTTAAAAAGTGACATTTTTATAAAAATAATTTTTATGTGTAACCAATCAATCCACATATATTATTGTGATTATTTATGTATTATATTTAATTCTTTAAATTTTAAAATAATTGTATGGGAAGTTTCATAGAAAATATTTAGTGTTGGAGCATTTATATTAAAGTGACACCGGACTGCGTACGTTTGGCAATACAAGTCGAAGTTGTTGAGGTGTTATTGGTGAATCATTTAGTATGTCTCAGGAATATTTGATCTTCTTCAGTTACCAACAGATCATTAGCGACACTCAATAGTGCGAACAGGTTCGACTACATACATACGCATATGTTTATATAAAGCAATCATTTGATTAGATGCAGCAGCTGTATTTGTATCAACCGCAATTCCCTCTATCCAATAAATTCGATAGACCGCACACACAACACTTCGATGCGGCTACCACATTCATGATCGGCAGTTTTTGCAGGATATTACCATTAACCAATTTGTATTAACTTAATTTTATATGTAATATGTAAATATGAAATACTTTAGAATTATGAATGAAATTCTAATGATACGCTATATCTATACAAGTGTACTTTTATTTCAAGATACGCGACATTTAGATAATTAGTTAGTTAGCTGTTCAAGTAAAGAGTTTAAGACTATTATTGAAAACAATTGATGTATTACCTCAGAGTGCCAAAATTCACATAAGTTTTCATTTAACATGGATGGGTATGTTTCGTTCTTGAAATTACTATTATTATATTGTGAAAAATTTAGATTTTTATTAAAGTAATTAGTACCCAATTTCTTGTGTTTTAATTAATGAAAATTATTTTTTGTAAGATCATAATTAGTTTCAAACCGACATAGGATGGTTAATTTTTGATCTATTAACCAACATCTCAATATCATATTCTAAGTGAAATTGCTGGACGGATATACATAAAGAGATGTGCGATTGTGGGAAGCTATTGTATCCATGTATGACGAATGGATGTGATACATTATTATAATAGAATCTAAACAATTCACTTTAATTTCAGTTAACCGAACTGAAGCAAAGAGCATTAATAAAATAGTGACATCTTATTTTATGTTAAGCGAAAATATTCATTTCGAAACGCTGCAATTAACCTCTTGATCCTTGTTATGTCCACTACACGTTTCCTGATTGTGTACCCTATCCATCCGTATTTTCTTCGTTTGATTTGGTTATTTATTAAAGAATAATCAGAGCGGACTGCAGGTTCGACAACTTACCCTTAGGTTTATATAAAGCAATCATTTGAACAGTTTCTGCATCAGCCACAATCGCTTTTATCCAATTTCGATAGTCGCAGCACATACACTCAGTGAAATCTTACTGTGTCCTGATCCAAAATGCCGTAGTTGCTAGCATTTGTGATAATTGCATCGAAGCATATACGTTTGTGTATTATATTTTTTTTATTATTTTATATTATTCAAGTGGTTTAAAACTATTCTCGCATTACCAATTCTTCGAAAGCATTTATTTACAATTATTTATTTGGTAATTGGACAACCTTACTTACTACACGGCATTAAAACCAAGGTGTGGTTTTAGCCTTCTTCAACACGCTTCTCCCACATCACCATCAACATCAATGTCTTGCAATCCTGAATTTACAGAATCTTCATATCACAGTTCACTGCATTGTCCTTTTTGCGTTGCTTGTCTCGTTGTAGTTTATGGTGTCCGATCCGTACAATAGAAGTTGGCAGGTAACCATACGTTCAACCTACATAATTATTCTGTAAATTAATAGGGCATTTATAGGTGTCTACCTCACCTCTTCCGAAAGCAGTTGTAATGGCGCCGCTGATTCGCCGTTTCTGTGTAATCACTTAATCATTAAGTAACTTTTAATATTTAATCGGAAACTGCTATCACAATTCACACAGGACCCCATAGTAATTCTGATACATAATTGTCTGCGTCTATTTATTTATTATTCGTAGCTAACCTATCATAGGCTGTTCCACTATCCTCAACCTGTGGATGCGTTTGATCGCAACTGGCTTTCCAACATACCATCCGAATTTGACGACCACTATGTATATATTCTATTTATTGATGGTATATCTCATTTCACACCATTATCCATTATTGTCTTATCATATCTACCGCGTATGTAGCCTGGAATTCATTAACTACAGTATATTACTGACATATTTTTATTTTAGATTTCAATTGAATGAAAATATTTAATCACAAATTAGAATGAATAGTAATATTATAAGTATAATTTTTCTATGTAAGACGTTATAGATATTTTGCAGAAATACTTGCTCAATGTAAATAATATAATGCAAATGTGTGTATTGTGTATAAATTGTATATGTATGATGTAAATAAGAAAAAACAAACGATCACAAACGATGATCATAGAAATTCAGTGATGTGATGTGATGGATGTAGTGTACATGAGCTGAGTAAGTAATATATATATATATAGGTAGAGAATATAGTAGAATTGCAAATATACTTGTCTGTCGGTCATCGGTCGCAAAGAAGCAGAACGAGAAATATAAAGCAGTTTTATTTTAAATGTTGCCAAGTAAAGACGTTGTGTTTTAGTTGATTGGGTGTTATATAAAAAACAAATATCCATATATAAAACGTAAATTATATGGTGTGATGTGGTGATTTGCATATTACAGTATAGTATATAATTATTTAGTGAAAAACAGTGAGTGTTCTATAGAAAATTGTTAAATGTTACGCATCAATTTAATTTAATATCAAATATAATAGAGACGTGCGATTCATTCACATTTAATCGTAGTGTATATTGAAAGGATAATATATATTTATATAGTAATAAATAAGGTATAATATTATATATAAAATTTAATGAGTTAAGCTAAAAAAAATATACATAATTTAATATTTTTTCTTATAATATGCATTACACATAAGTTTAATATAAATTTTTTATTGTTGTATGTATACGTTTCTTGTTATAAAAAAATTAAGTATATATAAATGTTTTTAAGAAATGTATATATTAGTAATATATATATTAAAAGTTTTGCATTTGTGTGCTAATTGTAGTGGCTAAATATTTTTCAATTATTCATTTTATATATGTTTTGTTTATATTGTTTATACGGCGATATATGTATTACGGACGGATGGATATGACGTAATCTGATATAATGTGGTTTTTAATTTAATTCAAATTTGTTATATTAATATAATATCTATCTATATAATATATATATATATTGTTATGTATTTAAATTATATATTATGATTAAATATTATTAATCTTACTAACTATACAAGTATTTATACTTATAAAATTTGATACTCTGAGAAATCTTTCTATTTCAATAATTGTTTATAATTTTAATAATGAGAAACCTTTCGTTGTTTGTTTGGTGTTTTTTTTCTATTATGAGTGTGTAATATTATATTTATATTTTATTTAAAACCTTTTTTTATTGCCTTTAATTAATTAAAATATCCAGAATTAGTAGAAAACCTTTTCTTATTATTAAATAAAAATTGCCAACCGTATAACAACAGGAGGAGGTAGGGGCTTATGGGTACCGTAATATCCTAGTTTTATACAATTTGTTAAAACAAAACATTGTACAGTTAAAAATTTTATTTTGCTTTCTCCTTAGTAACAATTTGTCCGTACTTTGAAAAATGAAGAAAATTTCCGTGAAAAAATCCACATATTTTCGTAGAAAAGATATATTGGAATTTATCCAAAGAATTCCCATTGATTTTCCACTTAATATAATAGTATTTTATTTAGATCAATTGAAATCTTTGGATTGTCAGGGTGATATATGTCTAACATGTATCCGCGGTTCTATTCATCATAATTTAATTTCACCAATAATCCAAAACGCAGTGGTACAAATTTTGTATATTCCTCTTGTCTAGATATAATCCTCACTATTTTTAATTTATTTGCATAATTTTTAAAACAACCAGAAACTCAAATCTATATATTTCCTTGGAATTTTGTAAGACTTTTCATGGATTTTATCTGCGGTTTTTTGTTCTTGTTTATTACAAAACAAAATGCACAATCGATGAAAAAGATATTTTTGTTAAAATCCGTGGATCTGCTCACAAAAAAAATTATATTCTGTGGAATAATAGCAACGAGAAATATTTCTAAGTAGAATCCGTAGAAATTATCATCGGAAATATACGGATAATCCAAGGACATTTTTTATAAAAATCCATTGACAGGGTTGCATTCATCAAATAAAATTCCAGCGGACATCCGTAAGAAATCCATAGATATTTCCTCGGATTGAACATAAAACGCGGACATTTTGCGGACAAACTATGGACAGTGTTGCTAGGGCTTAAGCTTTAGTTTTTTAGAATTCATAATTCGTATGGTTAACGAACATAAACAATTATTGCAAAATGCATAAAAATAAAAACAGAAAATATTACTCATTCACATATTCATAGAATTTACAAGGAAATAAGCTTAAAAACTGTCTATCTAATCAACTTTAAACACTGAAATAAAAATGGAAAAGTTAAACCGCATGCAATTCAATGGAAACGTTCACATTGGTTTAATTAAAAATAAAATTATAAACATTTTCCGCATCAGACACTATTTACATAAAAAAGGAACAAGAATGTCTCCACACAGAAGCACACAGAGTCTGGAGAGACTTAACGGTTTATATATCGTTTATGGATGTTTACCGCACGTACGTACATATACCACAGGTTAAGCAGATAATTGACGAATTTTCCAAAAAATCTCGTCTATTATTTAATAAAATAATAGAAATAAAATGCAAAAAATTTAGACAACAACACAAACAAATTTAAATTGAATACACAAAAACAATGAAATATACTCCCAAGGTCGTGTTAAAAAAAAGGATTCATTGAAAAAACGTTATTTTATTTTGTTATAGAACAATAATATATTTTCAGTTAAATAAAATAAATTGCGTTAATCATTTTTATTTTATTTAAAATATTATTTTAATTACATATATTGAATAATCGCCTGATTAATCTTTATTTAAATAATTCTATTTGATACGCGTAGATATATATGATCGACATGATCGTATACAAAAATAAAATGATTATATATAATCGTGTTTATAAAATATAATTGACCTATATATATTTAGTAAATCCATTGAATGAATGAATTTTGTATGTAATAATACATAACATATATGTAATATTTTATATTCTAGTTAATTAATTATATATGACGAAATAATATATGTATAGTAAAATTTTAAATGCAAAACATAATATTTACAAAAATGTATATAATAGTATTTTATATTAGTATTTTCGTAGTATATATACATTTTATTGCGTTTTCAATAAATAAAATATATATAATTATAGTACATACAGTTTCTTTAAGTATATAATAAATATTTCAAAAAACCTAAGCGTAAGCAGATTTTTACATTTTTTACATTGCGTTTATGTTCATAAAAAAACTATGTAGGAAAATTATAATTTGTAAATTGTTAATGTAATGAAATGCGATCCACTAGCGATCGACGTGTATATCGTCAAGGAAGTGATGGCTGAAATTCTAAATTGAAATTACTAAATCACGTTTTTTTTGCATTTATATAGTTCACTGTTTTCGAGATAAGACCTTATAAAAAGATAAGATAATTACAAAAAATGTGTGTTCTAAACGACTTTATAGAGAATTACATTACACTTGAAAAATAAAATTTTTTTTATTCAAAAATTTCTTATACTAAAATGAATTTTATTTGGTCAAATAATTAAAACTAATATTTTTCGCTACAATTATAATATGTAAAATGTTTCATTCATTAAATATTCGTAAGATTATATCAGAGATAAAATGTGTTTTTAAATTTGGTGTGAAATAAATAAATGTTTATGATTGTTTTTAAATTTAAATATTTGCTAAAAATACTTCTTTATGCGTTTTCTATATTCATTTCTTTGCAACAAAATGTTTTTAATTATAGTGTCTATTTGCAAAAAGTAAATTTATTTCTCATCGGTTACTATAGCACGTTTTTTTTTTCTAATGAGGCACATATGGTTTATAACTTTATGAAACGTTATTGTTCGTTATATTGTTTACAATTAATAATATTGTTAAAAAAAATATAATGTATGCAATTGAAATATAAATATGCCGGTATTACGTATTATTTCATAATATTCATACCCATATAAGTTACTAATATATTTAATGTTAGTGTATTTCACACCTAACCTTTATAAAGGACTATATAATGTTTTCTGTATGCGTAACAGTTTTATTCATAATTTTTTGAGTAAATTAAAATTTTTATGTTTAAAAATAATTAAATTATTTGTCAATAATACCTTATAGAATAGTAACGATTTTTATTCAGATGTATAATCTTACTTTTAATTATATTTATAAAATCATAGACTTCCTACAAAATATTCGAATCATTAGATGGTTAATATACTATTTTTACTATATCTATATATATAGTAAGCCATATTACATCAAGTGGAGGTTATGGCATCTACTAAACGTTCATTACTGCAAAGTTGGTAAATTACTCCGCATGGAAGCATATAACAATTCACCAATTGTACTGCAATTAACGCAATATATGATGTTACCATAAATCTATTATTTTTATACGATTGATTAGTCCATTTAGTGATGTGTGTGTGTGTGTGTGCAGATATTGTTAATCTTTGAGTAGTGTCCAACACCATATTTTTAAAAATATAGTTTTTTTTTATTCCATAAACGAACAAATGATCACCCAGTTTCAAAAATTTCATTATTATAATACCGAAAAATTTCCCATGTAAATTGCTGGAATTGAACGCGAAATTTTACGATTAATTTATTAACATTAACGCTATAGTACTGCGCTACTGAGTGATTATATCTATATACCTAAGGTAGTGCGTATTAAGAAAACTTTCAATTTGGAAAATGATAATAATGATCCCGAACGAGATAATTGGTTATTTAAACAACAAAAAGCAACCGTAATACAACATTTTATTATTTTAAATTATGAAAATACTATGTACTTTAATAATAAATAATATAATACTGATTTGGTGATTCCTAATCCCTGCCATGTTAAGCGAATCTTTCACTTTGGACAATGATATTGAATTTATTAATTTTCAATGTGACAGTATTTTGGTAATTTAAATGAACAACCTCAGATTGTATCGCTGCAAATAAAAGAGCAAATTCAATCATAATAATCCAGCGCGATAAGTTTACTGACAGAAATTGGGTGCACTATTTTAAACATAATTCGTTTATATTAATTCGTACACTTAATACATATGATTAGATAAACAAAAGTACCTATACTTGAAATTTATAAAATGATAAAATTGGTTTCTGTCATAACTTATACACGTCCTCATTGTGGGTTCTATAGGTAAAGCAAAGAACAGATAAAATTTATCCATAACGAAAATCTATTTTGTGCCTACATTGTTGTAGTTATTTGTGAATATCTGTGGAACCAGTTGAGATCCATCGTAATGTTATAGCTTAATTGAAAGCTTATGAATGTGAAAAGTTTTTAAACTTATACCGAAAACACTTTATCATCATGATTTCTTGACTTATACTCTAACAAACTTTCAAAAAGAAAAATGGCGTTAAAGTATTTGTCAACATTACTGTATCTGTATATGGATAATAACATGTCCGAATTGCCTTATCTTAACGTAAAATTAAAGATCTCAGTATGCTAATGCTAATAGTGTATCAAAAATTTAGCATCGGTTAATTAGTTATTGAGATATTGATCCCAGTAGAGTGCAAAACATGGTCTGATTGAAAATTTGGTTATTTGCGTGTAACTTCGTACCGAAGTCGAATCGGCCAAAATGTTACATAATATTTTCGACGCAAAATGATCCAGAGAACCTAATGTTTTCGTATTGCAGTCGAAATTTGGGACACCCTGTGTATCATCTACCAATTTTCAAGTAAACACGTTCAAGACCATCAACTAAATCGCGAGGTTTAAATCATGATGGTGGTACAATATATTGTATATATATATATCCTGACATTTATAAAGACAACATTGAATGACATTTATAATTTATAGTTACAAAAAATTATTGTATAAGTTGAGGGATTATTACTTTAAAAACATTTGATTTGTTTATTTTGAAAAGAGAATAATAGTAATTTTCAAATTTACCTACAAAATAAGTGATTTTTAAATGAATAATTTTACCTATTTTTAACTCATTTATGGGATAAATAAATCGAATGAAAGTTAGAAGGATCCATTAAATAGCGATCATATTTATAAAATGATTTTTGGTTATTCTTATAAAAAAAATAAAGGATATCTTCGTCGAACACTTTTTGCATGAATAATATAAATAAATAAATATATGTGATGAATTAATTATATTATAATTTTTAAAATTTCCATACTTTTATTAATTTTATATTTTATTATTGCAAATGTAAAATATAAAAATAAACAAATATATATTTTTAATTTTTATTAAATATATAATAATAAGGTCATTTAATTTTGCGATATATTGGCTGTTTTTTTTTAAAAATAAATCCACTCTCAACACATATACATTTACAAACAAACATATAAGCGATTACATATAGAATTTTAATAATTAATTATGTATTTATAAATTATTGTTATTATTAAAATCATTATCTGCAGACATTTTATTAAAAATAAAAAATATTATGACCTATTGCTCAAAACAGAAAATTGATTAAAAAATTTAAATTATTATAAATATTGTATTTATTTATTATCTAAATTACTTTTACAAAAAAATACTTTATAAAATATATAGTATTTAAAATTAAGAATAGCGTTAAAATAAAAATTCTTTACTAATTATATATATATAAAATGTATAGTTAATTATACGTGTACGAGCTCCTATACATATATTCAAATAACATTAAATGATGGTTAACTATTTATAAATATTATATTAGTTGTTTTATTTATGCGTGTGTGTTCATCAAACTATTTTAATGTCTTAACAACAACAATGCCGTGTGTAATGCTATATTTATCCACACATTTATTATCAATAAATTATTGATTTTCAAGAAAATATTTGTTGGAAGAAAATAATCATTTTATATCAAATAAGTTACAAATTATAATAAAGAAATCGAAACATATAATTTATTATTTATTATCAAAATATATATATAGTTTTCTTATATAGTTTAGTATTACGTTTGTGTTATGTGTATATATATGTAATCTTAATCAATTAATCTATATACATATAATATACCTATAGTATTTGCATTACCATATATATATATATACTATAATAAATAGTAGGCAGTATATGTATACTAAATATATATAAATATACACCTACTCATATTTTAATTAAATATATATTTAATAATAAATATAACGTTTCTACTTTTATTGAACTATATATATTTTTTTTATAATAAACATAATTATAACTATTCTATTATTTGGGTGTTATTACAACGGTTTACGCAAATTTTAAGTTTTTGAATTCATTTTTATAACATTTATACGTCACACTATATATGTACTAATTATTGTGGTAATTGTAAATGACACTATACATTTTCTAAAAGTAAACAATAAATATACATAATTATTAGGTTTTTCTTATACAGCTGAAAATTTAAGAGTTTTTTGTTATACGGAAAAGAATATATATTAACTTAATATGAAATGAATTTTCACTACAATAGAGAATTGGTTCGTCTATACACAAAAACTCACGCTAACTAATTAACTTCTAATGAAGTTAGACAAGTTTCTACATATAAATGGGATTCGTTGGATCCTAATATGACAAAGATTATAATACAAATTTTCCACTCAGTTGGTACAATCTTACAAAAAACTATACAGCAACAACTTTTCTTCCAATGAATATTTGTGAAGTGTGAAGAAGTTTAAAAAATTCATTAATGTTTGATTAGAAAATAGTTTTTAGCATTTGAAACAACGAGTTTAATGAAAAGTATATGATCGTGAAATATAGTAATATAGTAATTGATTAATATATATAAGTGCTATATTATTGTATGAGTCAACTTCTACTGGACATATATACTTATATCATATATATATACTTATAATTGGCTATTTAACAATAAATTTGCGAAATATGTTCTTGAGAACATGACATTTTTCATGCCATTTCTTGGTTCAAAGTATAATAGAATATATTTAAAAATATAGTGCTGGAAGTTGAACTCAACTGGAAGTTTGAATAACTCAAAGATTATTTATTACTTATTTACTTACTTACTTACTTACTTACTTACTTACTTACTTACTTACTTACTTACTTACTTACTTACTTACTTACTTACTTACTTACTTACTTACTTACTTACTTACTTACTTACTTACTTACTTATTTTCTTACACACTGCATGGCAATAAAATTAAAACCCATGAATAGTGCACGGTTGAAAATTTTGAACTAAAAACTACTTCTTACGTTTAAAATTGAATCTATAATAGTTTGATTATTAATTAAAACTTTCTATGGTTTACCTTTTAATCAAATTTCGGTGTGTAACCTAAAATAGTTTAAAAAAATAGTAATAACATTTTCAACCGTTTACGGTTTTAGTCTTTTCCAACTGGACACATCTGTAGCTAACGTCTTTCCAATCCCGAGTCCTAAGCATCCTAATATCACAGTTTTAACAATTAGATCTTCCACCCCCTTTTTCCCTTTTGCATTACCATTCAACCGTTTTTTTTGGCACACACCATCATTATTCATTATTCAATTGTTCCCAGTACACTGTGCATTCGATCCATACACTAATATTTGACGCGTGTACTAATGTTTTATACAGCTTGCACTTTAGATCTAGTTGTAAGTTTTTGATGGGGATTGTTTTTTTTATCCCGTAGCAATATTTCTGTTTCCAATTGCTATCCTACACCGTATTTCCTCTTCAATATCATTTCGAAACTATACGAAACTATTAACAATTTTAAAATAATCTGCATACACCATTACAATATATCACTCACACATAAAAATAATATGTAGACCAATTGGTGGATTGTTATATTATATTCCGATATGGGAAACAATTTAACTTAACTTGATTATATAATGATTAGATTCTTATATTACTACTACTTACTAATTACTTGTATATAGGTAGTGATAAAAAATATATAAAATAAAGGATATGATACTCTTCATGATTATGTAATATAAAACACTGTATCTTCGCTCCATATATAGCTTTAATAGTGTTCAATATGACCTGAGAAAATGATTAACAATAAATAATAATGAACGTAAACAAATTGCATGAAATAAATTTTGATAATAAAACCAAGTCCTATTATTTCCAATTGCGTATGGTATAATAACTTGTGTTGTGCCTATAAAATTAATATACTCGCGTACATAAAATTACTATACAAAAAATCCACACTAAAATTTATTACATAATAATTATATAACAAACAATTTATAGACGAACAGACTAAAGACGAGATATAATATTTGTGTTACATATAAAATATACAAACATTTATACTTATTTATATAAATATTAAATATAAGTAAGTTTGTTCTGAAAGACATTGACCATCAAAAAAATTTCAAAGGTAAATAGAATAATTACATATTCCACCTCTCTTTATATATTATAACATACCATATAATATAAGAAAAATGTGTCGATAAATTATATTATTATATATACACCGTCTGTCCCATGATAAACCGGAATGGATTAAATTTTCACAAAACCCATTTTATATTCATTATTCAAAATAATTTCCATCAACTCAAATTGTATCGATTTGTACGTTCAACAAGTGAATCAAATGGCTTTTTTATTGGAATACAATAAGAATAGGGATCGTCGCCTTTTGAATGTAGTCAACTGATGCATTTCATAGCCAAATGAAGTTTAGAGAATAGAAATTAGTCGAAGGAAGTTAAATTCAGTGAATATGGTTAAGCAAAAAAATTTGATTATTTGTTCAATCCTGTATTCAATCCTGTCATTTAATTACAAACTTTTGAATTCACTTATCGTAAAAACCAGTTAAAATTCAATGAATTAATGTATTCGGTATTACAAGCTCCATTTGGATGAATATCGCTTAAGATTTCTTAGTAATTTACACCAAATCACTCACTTTTTAATGTTTTCTTCAATAAATTGCTTCAGATGGTCGACCTGGACGTTCATCATAACTTATATAGCTACTCTGCCTCTTCTGTAAATAATTTTATGCCATTTAAAAACTTGTGCTTTTAACATACAATTATCGCCATATGCACTTTTAAACAAATCATACGTTTGAGTATAATTTTTACCAATTTGAAATTAAAAAATTTAATGTTGGCTCTTTATTTTTATATTCAAGTATTTTCGTTTCTCCTGAATGCAGTGCCATGAAAAATTTTTCAATATCACTATATTTTTCTGGTAGACGAGTTGACAGTAGACTATATTATGCAAAAAAAATTTTTTTTAATTTTCCGCAAAATCTACTTCTAAGAATTACCATCTCTTTGTATTACGGGTCATAATTTTAATGGATTTCCGGATTTTGTATACAGAATTGCAAATTATAATCAATTTCCAATCTTTCATAGAAGAGATTTTTAAAATTGATTCACTGCATCAAAAGCTATGACCGATTTTCCATTCGATGTCATTGAAATTTTGTATGAATTAATGGAACCGTATAAATTTTTTATACCATTTGGGTGTTCACTTTATACAGTACCACAAATTTCTTGAAATTTTCTCTGTCATCGTTTGGAAAATTGATCAAATTTTTTGAACGCGTGAATGGATTTTAAAAATCTCTGCTTATGCAATATTGGAAATTGATTATAATTTGCAATGATGTAAGCATAAATGGCAATCCGTTAAAACTATGGCCCGTAATTCAAAATGGTGATATTCATATTAGTCGATTTTACCGGAAAATTTAATTTTCGGTGAACACCCACATTTTTTTTCATAATTTAGTAAAATTTCACCCAGATTATAAGAAAAATATAGCGATATTGAAAACTGATTGCTACTTCTCAGCCTTCGTCTCTGGTTTACATATAGCCATTCTGGTTTATTATGGGACACAAGGCGTATTTAATATTTACACTACATCGTATATACATATATTATTGGTGTGTTTTGTGTATACTATAGCTGTGTGTACACAAAACATCTAAAATTTGACCCACATGCAACTTGTTAAATAATACGTTTGCATGCATATATGAACATTTTGTTTCTAAATGCATCTATAATAATTTCGATAACATTGTTTGTGGGAAATCTTTTAGAAAAAAAAAAAGATCACTTACAATTAGTTGTTAGTTACTTTTGTATAATATAATACATATACGATTTTTTTTGAAAATATTACAACAACTTCTTAAACATATTTATATTAAAATTGTGTTATTGAAGTGGGACGACCGACGGTTATATACGATTCTGTGTTTATATACTTATTTATACATTATATACTAATAATAATATTAATTTATAAATGAAATACGCGACATATTGTATTATAAATATATAAGAAAAAATATATACACAAATAAATTCGTACACAAATAATTTATATTAAATTGTATTCAAGTTCAAATAATTTAATATATATATAAATATATTTATTTATATACACCTTCTGTATACAATATGTATCAATACATTTAAATTTACATATACAAGTACATCATATAATTGTAAATAATAATAAATAAATGTGTATGGAATATATGAATAATTAATAAGAATATGAGATGATATTCATACAATTGATATAAACTACACAATATAATTAATGTATATATAAATATGGAATAGGCTATATACTTTATATGGAGAACATTTCAGCACACGAGGTTAACAAGCACAAAGAAATATATATATGATGTAGTCAGTCAGTCGATCGCGGTACGTCATACGTTGATTTTTCACAGAAACTTAAAAAATAATAAAGTTATATATTTTTCTTTCAAATTCTTATGACTCTCGTATATACAAGTTTAATTTTTTATTACATCATTTCCATGCCAATTTTTTTTTTCTGTTTTCAAATATCTGAGGATTAACTCACGTACACAAATACATAAGGAAAATATTTTAAAATTTAAATCAACATCTTAATCATCTCATATAGAAAAATATGCGTGTGTATTTTATTTTTGAAATATATATATATAAAAAACAAAGAAGAAAATATTATTAGTTACTCTGCACAAGAAAGGATTTATTGATTTTTAAAACAAATGAATATATGTTTCCATACAATTTTATCTATCTTCATTTGTTTTTAAGGATAGTTTACAATATTTAATATTTTTTTTTACTTTACATCCGGCTATCATTTTATTTGAATATATTTATAATATCCATAAAACAAACTAAAATAGCATATGTAAAACATATTTTAACAATACTTTAATTTTTACATTAAATAATATTTAATTATTGTAGGTGTAAAAGTTGAAAATAACTATATACACTATATTAATATTTCTATTGAAATAGGGATTGTTGCCCCAATGGTAGAGCGGTTGCTGCATTGCTAAGGTTACCCAGAAACAAATTAAGATTGATTATTGGGTTGCTTAAGGGACACTGCACGCTAAACTTTTAATTCTCCCCCAAATTAATAATATCATCATGATCCAATGAAAGCTACTATCTTTGCCCATATTTCAGGTAATTGTTAGATTCTTTGTTTAAAGAATTCCTCCTCTTTTGTTTCACAATTTAATTTAATTTCACCCTGGTTATAAGAAAAATATAGTGATATTTAAAACTGAAGTCTATTTCTGTGGCTATGCCACTGCCAAGTTATTACACCGCATGGGAGTATATAAGAATTCTCCAATTGTACTGCAATTAATGAAAGATCAAATTTCTGATGCTTTCATATAAAGTGAATCGTATGTGTTGAAGTGCATTCATCTCTAGTCACAAAATTATAATGCTCCCGCAAACAATTTCCATATTTTCTTGCGAATAAAACACAATGTTATTTATTATATTTTAATTTATATTTTTTTGACAAATACGTTTAGAATGTTATAAGAAAAATTTTGAAATCGGGATATTATTTATTAGAAATAAAATGAAAATAAAATTCAATTTTCATATATAGAAAAACTGAAAAATACGTTTTCAAAGAGAAGAATTCTATTTTTCCATTAAAGATTGGGAAAATTTGAATAAATCACATCGTAAACAAATAAACGCTCTACTAAACTTAAATAAACACCAAGGCTTCCCTCTTTACTTCACTAATTTATATTTGTATAGTTAATGAATAATAATAAATAAGTCTATTAAATAAAATCACAAGTAAACGCGTAAAAGTTTTCAAAAACAATATATATTTTGCGATGCAAAAATGTTATTAGAATTTATTTGTATACGATAACGATATCATATAATCATTTTTACACCACATTACTAGATGATCGTAGTTACAGAGTGACGATCAAAATAATATTAAGTGCGTTGAAAAATGAGTTTTATTATTTATTAAACTAACATTAACTTATAATTTAGCTTATAATGCATCTAAAAAACATTCATTACAGCTAATCAAATTAGTAACTTACTTCGGTTATAGGAGTACGTAAATAATTCATTTTAATAATTGATCTGCAATTATCGAAAGGTAGCTGTCTTTTTAATTCCATTATTTTTATATGCAAGTGATTAGCTCATAATTATTCAGACACAATAATATGACATATGAAAAATTGATTTTTATATAATTACAAAATACTTTTGTTACAAAATTTAATGTAATTAAATTAAAATAATTAACATATTCAGTTCAGCGATCTATTGCTGGGTACCATATATTTGGTACGATAATTATTTATTTACAAAAATGCAAATTCAAATGCAAATTTTTCACAATAAATTCATTATAAACGTCAGTCTATGCAAATTTAAAAAATCTACTCTGATCATTACTGCATTTCTTGCAATATTTATATAAATACAGTAGCATATAATGCTCAATCAAAATCTGGCATGCATATATTCAGTTACATATATCTAATAACAAAAGACTATATATTAGTAATATACCAAATAATGTTTAGCACAATAATACGGATCGATGTCAAACATCTCATCATGCTTAATGAATCTCAACATATACACGCATTTGCCCAATTCGTCACAAAATCAATATGAATAGAAAAATTAAATAAGTTTTATCTATAAATATACTTCTTTAATCAAATACGAATATGGAAAATTTATTTATACTTTCAAAATGATACGAATCGCATAATCTATTGATTTTGCAACATCATATACAGCATTTAGATTGTAATTCAAACCAATCGTAGTCATACTATTAATTGATTGGAATAAATTTACAGACAGTAAATAGTGTTTTATATTAGGTAAATTGGTAATAAATAAAATAAATAACATAGAGGTCGTCTACAAAAGATTACTACCTGGTGGAGGCTATCTTAAAATTGTCCGATATCGTATTTTTTGACGATTTCGTACATTTGGTATCATGAAAATTCGCTTTCGTTAGAATATCGAAATATCCACCGTATCAGGAAAATATATGCTGTTGTTTATATACGATATAGCGAACAGTCCGACAACTATCTATATGTCGAATAGGTACCGGATCAAATGAAATTATTCTATTTATTTGTGGTGTTGCTATATTTCTTTATAAAATTATAATACATAAATGACATTGGAAACATTGGAATTTATATGGGAAGATAAATATCGAAAATTTCTATGATGCATAATTTCCGGACGAGACGTATTTGATTTTATACGATATCGGAAAATTTCATGATAGTCCACCAGAATTTTCTTATAGCATATTTTTTAAAAAATTAATTATAATAAAATAGCGAAATTATACTTAAAACAACAATTTAATATAAAATATAAATACTATTTCAAAATTTATCCTTAAAAAATTAATTTTTTTAAAACACTGTTGCTTCTATATGTATATAATTGTGTCATTCATACAAAACACTATTGGGAATTCAATATAGACATAAAATGCTAATGATTCAATGATAAAAACTACTATTAAATAATTTCATAATAAAAATAATAATGCCATTAATACATAATGTGTAAAATTAGTGTGATTTTAATGTGAAACTAATATATAATAAAAGACTTTTCCAGACGTAAAAGGACACAATAATTATATATGTAGCGATGATAAATATATTATAAATTCTATTCTTAAAATAAGGTATTGTACATGTATACATACATATAAAAGTGCGGTTCAGTGGTGCAGTGGTTAAACATCAAATCATTCAATCCGGAGGTTTTATGAGTTCAATTGACTTTAGAAGTGTTTCTTATTAATCAACCCGTATATACCCTAGTAACACTGTCCGTAGTTTGTCCGCAAAATATCCGCATTATATGTAGTAGTCCGTAGTTTCAATCCGAGAAAATATCTATGGATTTCTTACGGATGTCCGCTGGAATTTTATATGATGAGTGCAACCCTGTCCATGGAGTTTTATAAAAAATGTCCTTGGATAATCCGTATATTTCCGATGATAATTTCCACGGATTCTCCTTAGAAGTATTTCTCGTTGCTATTATTCCACAGAATATCCATAGAATTTATATTCATATTTTTTGTGAGCAGATCCACATATCGTTGGATCGCCCTTGTATTTTGGCAAGTAATACCCTTGACTTGGCCATATTAGCATAATAAATTTTCTTATGATGATGATGCCAATTCGCTGTTTGATTCAGTTTTTTACCGAACGACCAGTAATTCTATGAACACGGAATTAAGATGCTGAACGATGGCAAAAATTCATCCATTGATTTGTTTGTAATAAATAAATATAGATTTGAGTTGCTCAAAGTACGGACAAATTGTTACTAGGGTAGTTAGCTCGACAAAAGGGATCCGAATAGTGGTCTGATTTAATATCTATTGAAATTTTTTAAAAAGATTTTTATTAATAAGATCGATTTTCATTTATTATTATAAAATTTCTGGGAAAATCTATAAAATTATACATAAATACTACTATAATTACGAGGTGCACAACATCTATGCGGAATTGGAAATTTCTCTAAATTTTTGAAAAACGTTTATATAATATAAGAAGATTTATATAATAAAAAAAATACGCAAAATATTATTACATTTATTCTTGAATTGTAAAGGAAATATATTTTCATTAGCTACCACTGAAAAATCGATTGGCACATATTATTATAATAATTGTTATAGATATTTATACGCAAAACATATGATATAATGCGTGAAAATTTGTATCTGTGTGTGTGTGTGTGTATAGTAATTTACGCACGCAGTGTGTTATATGTGTGTCAACAAGAAATTGTGATCAATATCATATAATGCATATAAAATGTACTTGAACTAGATTAATATTTACATATAGTTTGTAAAATTTTATAAACGAAAAACATATGAAAACATCGAAAATAAAGACCGCTAAAATACATACTACATTTATAAATGTTACCTATTATATTATTATATGTTTATGTTGTATTGTATTATATCTATATATAATAATTGTAATATTTCAAACATATATTATTATAGCCGTGTAGCTTAAAATAACCTATCACAATTTTATATCTTTTTTGCAAACCAAAACATTATTATACACAATTTTATTCTATTTTTATATTCTTCACTGAGCCATGTGGTGTTATGAAAAACGAAAATAACCCTATAGTGAAAATCATCTATAACGACACACAACACAATATATATATGTGTATACAGTGAATAATATATTTATAGTCCAAATTTACAAAGAGTTACAAAAATACTCCATTAAATACTAATATTTTGAACAAATTTGCTTGATTACAATATTTCCAACAATATTTAACTCAAAATGAAGTATTTATTTTCATATTAATTGAATGTGACATTGATTCTATTGGGTTGAATGCAATATATTCGCTTATATTCGCGTATCACTTGTATACGATATTCACTGTAGGTAGTAAATATATACCTATTATACAATATTGTCTCTCTATATATAACATATTATTTGAACATTAGCATATTATAAATTGTATATTATTACATATGCACGCAGACACGCACATTCATATTTATAAATTTGTTTTTCCGTTTTATTTGAAATTAAAAAAAAATAAATGAAGAAAAATCTGAATTTTATATTTATATAAAATCATATAAATTTATTAAAATATATATAATATATTAATTATAATTTATTGCGGATAACAGAGTGTACAAATACATAAAGAGGAAATATGAATTAAGAATTTTAAGAAAATTGTATGTGAATATATGTTAAAATGTTAAATGTGTTTTATTGTAAACAAAGGGTGTTTAAACGAATAACGAATATCGATAGCACATTTTTTAATTATATAAAAATTGCATAACATATTGATTTTAAACAATTTTCTATATACGCTGCTGTATACACACACACCCGTCAGCAGTTAAGAGTGGCGAAGTGTGAACAAATGTTTTCAGATATCACTATATTTTTCTGGTAGCCGAGTTGAAAGTAGACTACATTATGAAAAAAAAAAAAAATTGCAAGGTCCACTTACTTAATTCCCCGGAAAATCAACTTTTATGAATTATAATCTTTTTGAATTATATAAACACACTTTTCAGCTGGGTGGCCATTTGTTCGTTTATAAAATAAAAAAAAACTAATATCTTTGAAAATATGGTGACGGACGCCACTATAATTAACAATGTCTGCCCACTATATGGGCTGATCATCCACATATAAAAATATTATAGAATTATGAAGTTATATATCTTTCGTTAATTGCAGTACAATTGGTAAATTGTTATAACATGCGGCTGAGTAATTTAAAAACTTGGCTGTAATAAATGCGTTTTAGTAGATGCCATATGCTCCACTTGGAGTAATATGACTTGCTAATCTTTTTGAATTACTATGGACCATAGTTATAACGGATTTTCAATTTATGTATACAGAATTAAAAATTTTAATCAATTTTCGCAATCTTTCATAGAAGGTGTTTTAAAAATCGATGAACACGTTCAAAAGCTATAGCAGATCAATTTGCCGTTTGGTGTCCGTGAAATTATTATTTATTAAATATTGTTACTGTACAAATTGTTTGACTGTCATTTGGTTGTCAACTTTATACAGTATCAAAAATTTCTTTAAATTTTCACTGCCATCGATTGGAAAATCGGTCATAACTTTTGAACCGCTTGAATCGATTTTAATAATGTTTTCTATGAAAGATTGGTTTATTCATTATAATTTGCATTTCTGTATGAACAAAAATGGAAATCCGTTAAAAATATGGCCAGTAATTGAAATAGATGTCAATTCGTAAATATCTTTTTTCCGGAAAATTTGGTTTGGTGAACACTTAACTTTTTTTCATAATTTAGTCTAAATTCACCCAGGCTATAAGAAAATATTTTTCTGATATTTAAAACTGAATGTTCTTTGCAGCTTCGCCACTGCGTTGGTTTCTGATTATTTATTATTTTAAAATATAAATTTATTCATTTGAAGCTGAAGTCAGTTAGACTATTTATGAACCATATAAACTATATTTGTCTATGCGCCAACCGCATACATACGCTTTTAAATTATAATTTGTAAACAATCCGATCTTATATATTGTATATAGGCACAATAAATCAAGGGAATTTTTATTAATATCCAATTGTATGCGATATGGAAGATTGTGCTTAATACTATATATATACATAAAGATATATATAGTATAAAGATACCAGTTTTTATTTCTAGTCAAATGCATATATATAATCGTTCCACCGATGGTCACACCTCGGCACTACTTCATAATATTATACCGCTTGTGTTAATGTATGGCGAGTTAGTCTGCAATTATATTTTAATAGATAGATGTTTTCGTTAATTCAATTATACGGCCATATAATGTTGTATGTGCGCGGTAAAAGATCATTGGATGTACGGTTTAATCTCCACAATAGCTCGATCTTCCTTAATACTGATGAATAATATAATATATAGGCTTCGTTTGTTAAATATACTTGTTTATTGGATAGCATAAAGAATAGAATAGACACTGGTTTGCTTGCAACATCACATATATTTGAGACATATATATAATTCAAAAAATTTACCAGCTATGGAATTTCTTTTCATAAATTTATTAATAAATTCAATTATTAATTATTGTCGTTTTACACTACTAAATTCTATATTATGTTAATTATATTTACAATGAATTCAGTGACAACATTATTTTCGATTTTGTATAAGAAATTATAAATAAATAAATAAATAAATAAATAAATACTGACAATTTTTCGCATTTCAACAATCCGGCAATCAAACTCACAATCTGCGGCTTAACTAATACGATTATATAGGTATATTATATATTGGGTGTACAAGTTGAAACTCGGCTTTTTTTTGCTCAAATTCAATTTTATTGAACCGATACTTGTTACAAAATTATTTTTCGAAATATTCCCCATTACTATATTTATGGTCATTTGCCATTTATCGGGTAGATGATGAATGCCGTCACGATAGAAATTTACTGGCATCGAAGTAAAATAACCATCGATCCAATTTCGCACATCTTCAAATTTAGCGAACTGCTGGTACTAGAAAGTATGATGACATCGATCTGCGAATAAGTGGTTATCAGAAGGAACTATAAGCCTGGAGAATATGTAGCATGTGGGATAACTTCGCAGCCAAAGGCGAAGATAGTTTCCTGATTAGGTTTTGCTGTATACAGACAAGCGTTGTCATGTAACAATATCAATTTTTCAACTTCCTTGGCCCGTAACTGGTCTTTGTACCTTCAGAGCATCACTTTGTGGATCAGTTAGATATATATATATATTTAAATTAAACTATTTTCCTTCCAGTATATATTATAATTATTATTTTTTATTATTTTAAATTATAATTTATTAATTTATTATTATTATAATTTGATCCGATTGGTCCTGGTAACATCATCTGTAACAGTTTGAGCAGGTTCTAGAGGCTCATAGTAAATGCATCCCATTTCAATCCCACCTTGTGTTAAAGTGTGTTTTAACTTCAGAGCTGAGTTTCAACTTGTACACCTATTATATTATATTATCGGTATCGCAATAATCACAATCGTATAATACTATATTATATTTCCGTGGGCAACTCCAACGCAATTTTGTAGATTGTTTATTTAGTAAATTGTAGCTGTATTTGTATACATAATGGTACGGCAACGGGTATAATTTCATTACAGTCATCATATAAGGTATATAATATAATCTACTTACCATATTATAATAAGCTTAATGTATATTTACGTGATCAGCAAGAAAGATATATAGAATTTTTCCGTAAGTTACTCTTAAGTCTACTACTTAAGACTCACAAAATACAATATATGTTATAGTAAGTTTTAAAATATTTTCGAATCTAATTACAATATAGTTAAAAGATAAAATTGAGGATACTAGTTCGTCCACGCCAAATTATAATTAATAAAATATCTTTAACAAAAAAATTGTTGTTTTCTAAATAAATAAAATTACAAAATTATACTAAAAAATATTACTATACAGAATTTTGATCAATGGTATAACCGCAGAATAATCAATCGAGCACGTATCTATAAATAATATCAAAACATATATGAAAATTTAAATAATACAATGAAATAATTATTTTCTCGTTAAACAAGTACCTATACTAATAATAACTACTAATAAATTCTACACATATCGTTTTATTTTTTTATTTTTTTTTTTCATGAGTAACTAACTAACTATAAGGCATTTATTTATTTTATTAACATATTTATAAATAGATAATAAAAATAAGAAAAAAAAATCATATGTTTAAGAATTAGATCGCCGCACAAATATTATAATCATAATAATAATAATAATAATAATAAAAAAATACAGTTTTAATGAATGTTTTTTAATATGTGCAACATCGAAATGGAATGTTGTAAGAAATGAAATTAATATACATATTATAATAAAATGTATAAATTTAAAACACCAACACCGAATTTTTGTGTTTTATTTTTTTAAACCAAAACGTTTAAGATATTATATGCTAAATTTTTTAAATAAATTAGAAAATAACAAATGTGTCAATTCCGATATTAAGAAGAAAAAAAAAACACAAAAAACTAACATATGTTGATATAATAAATTAAAGAAAATATCTTTTATTTTTGATGTTCTTTTAAACTATTTGTATTCTATAATAATATATATAACTCATATAGTAAATAAGGTAGTGGACCTAATCTCTGTCATTGTCCCATTGACAGTAATTTTTGAATTTAAACTTATCCCGATGGATTATTATGAATAAATTTGCTCTTTTATTTGCAGCGATACAATCTGCGGTTGTTCATTTGAATTACCAAAATACTGTCACATTCAAAATTAATAAATTAATATCATTGTCCAATGTGAAAGATTCCTTAACATTAATAATTTAAGATTACAATTTTATTTATAGTTCACTGAAATGAAAATAAAATATAATAATAATACAATAACATTAAAAAGTAATACACATAATTAAATCCGGTATCATTATTATCATTGTCCAAAGTGAAAGTTTTCTTAATGTGGCAGGGATTTGGTCCACTACCTTATAACTATAATATAAGTTTTAATTTTTACTAATAGAAAATAGACAATACCAAAAAAAATAATAGACACATTTACTGTAAATGCAAACGTATTCAAGAAATTTCCACACATATATTATTGACAAAATAATATTCATTAAAATATTACAAAATTATCACAAAAGTATTGAATTTCTTTTATAAATTAGAAAGCAATATAGAACCGCAGGCCGTCGAAAAATGTATATTTTTAGTATTTGTAATCGACAAAACAATTAAAATGGTTAAAAATGAAATTTGTAAATTCTTCGAGGATTGTAAATTTGTAAATATACCATCACCATATATTTAAATCAATTCTCGCTATTTACATCGGAAATTTTTCGGTATTTTAATACTGACATTCTTTCAGCTGCGGATGATCGTTTTATGCTCTTGCAGCCAAAGTAAGAAAATCATAATTTTTTTAACGAAATCATCTACGGGGTGATGAAACTCATTTTGAAATTGGTGGATAAATGTAAACAAACAAAATTGTCGTATGGTGCACGATATCGAACGATTATTAAAAACTTTTTATTTGGGATGAATTGAAGCATATTAATGTTGAGGATGTCAACATGGACGGTGCAATATGGCATATATAGCAAAGGAAACAATCGATTTCTTGTACCATAAATTTGTATAATCAAATAATTTCTCGAAGATAAAGATGATATGTGGCCATCACGATCGTGTGATCTAATACCATTAATACTATATTTCTTAAGGAATCTTTTAAAGAACAAAATTTAAACCTCATTTAACATCTAAAAGAAAATATTATTGATCAAATCAAATCATTAAAAATGAACAATTATTTGAACACGTGAAGGAAAATTTTCCTAAAAGATTGAAAGAGATTATTTCGAATACATTATGTGACTTATTTTTAAAATTTAAAAAGTTAACCCCAATTTTAAACACCTCTTATATTATTCAGTGGAGTGGCGTGACAAAATATTTTCAAATTACAATATATCACAATTTTTTTCTGGTAGCCAACGAGTTGTTATATACTTTATACAAAAAAAAAACTTTCACCGAAATATATTTTCCGGAAAATCGACTTTTATCATCTTTTTTTTAATTACGACGGTCCAGATTTCAATATCTGTATATACAGAATTGAAAATTATATAATCAATTGACAATCTTTCTTGAAAGAGATTTTTAAAATCACTTGTCGTGTTCAAAAATGATAATAAATTTTCCGTTTGATGATAGTGAAATTTTGTATAAAATAATAATAATGTCGCTGTATTTGTACCATTTTATGCGTTCGTTTTATACAGAATCACAAATTTCATTGAATTTTCACAGACTATGATATTAGAAAATTTGAACTAGTGAATCGATTTAACCATAAATATGACTTTCATGAAAGATTGGCAGCAAGATGATTAGTCAATTTTTATCCAGATGATAAGAAAAATGTAGTGATATATTGAAAACTGAATGCTAATTCTCAATAGCCATCACTGAATTATTATTATTATTATTATTATGCATTAATTATAAAATATATGTATGAAAATATTTCATTCGCACACATTCAATTATACACAATATTTTTCTTCTCATTAATTTTATCAACGTATTTCGGATTTCCGAAAAAAAAAATTTTTTAGAGTTCTCTGATTATTTTTACTGTAAAAATATAGTGTTACTTTTATTGATAATTATAAAAATGTCGCTTTATTCTTTTGTGTACACAACAAAACAATATACTAATTAGTATAATATCCATTTATACAACTTTGAAACTAAATACTCTATATAACTTTTTTAATTTCATTTATATTAGAATAAAATGAAGTGTAATAATATAAATATTGTATATATACTCGTGCAGCAAAGTGAATTGTATTAAATTAATATGATAACAATTAATGGGTATATATAAAACTATAAGTGCATTTAAAGAAAGTATTTTTATTGTTTATATGCCTGTGCCTTTTTCATTATAATATATTTACTTAATATTTTATGATATTACATTGTATATAATATTTAAACAGAGAATACTGTCGCGCCATAAGATATAATAAGTAGGTATTTTATATACAAATATTTTAGATTAAAATTAAATGTATATGAAACATTAATAGTTTAATAATATTATTATTTTTATTTATATAATCAGAATAGAATTTTGAGAATATAAACGAATAGATTTTATATAATGTATAACAACAAATTTGTAATGTATATATATATATATTCTCGTTTCAAATATACACTTAATTAATTCTGTTAAACTATATATTGAATAATATCATCATAACACTATAACATTTTGCGTTATATTACATACTTCTTTGATTGATGACCATCTGTGTTTATCTATCATTAACCATATCTTGATCAACATAATATGCGGATAGAGATTAATCTATTAACTATTAAATTAAAAAAATATTGAAAAATTACACAGTAGACAAAATGTATACAATTAATTACCAATATTTATATAGAATATTGTTTTAATTGTTTAAATAATTTATTGTTAATGTACACGCTACGCTGTATGTAACTTTACAACAATTTTATCTTGTAATTATAATGTATACATTTATAAATGTAAATTGTTAAACCTAGCTTTTGTGTAAGTGTAATACAGAATGAATTCAATATTTTTTACTATGTAATAAATAACATATATTTAATAGTCAATAGTTCGTGTGTAAATATATGAAATAATCATATAATATGGTGTAATATTACACACGATTTGTTTAAATGATGCTTTAGACAGCCAACATATTATTATCAATCGGATGTTTCACCATAATCAGAAATAAAATTGAATATGAAAATTAAAATGCATAAAAAAATTATTTCCTTAATTATAATTTCGCATTATAATAACACACTACATTAAGTTAAATAAATAATATGATTTAGGCGAAGTTCAATTATAGAGGAATATTTTCTGTAAAAACAATACATTAATATAATTAAACAACTTGTTAACAATTTCTATAGATATTGATAATAATTAGAAAATATATATTAAATTTAATCTTATTTTTCCATAAATCTTGCTATAGATTAGTATATAAATTTTTATGTTAATAAACTGCCTTCACTGAAAATATTAATCTATCATCCGTAATGTAAACAATATGTAAAATATATCTATATATAAAATAATAGTAGTAAAAATGCAAAAAAATTAATTAATATAATATTATTATTAAAAAATAATAACTATTTGTTTCTTTATATTTTACAGATTTATAAAATACCTGTATAATGGCTGAACCGTTATTAATTTCATGCTGTCGATGTCAAACATTAAAAACCGGTTCTATAATATGTGGAATATTGGGAATTTTATTGGCTATAATATCATTAATTTTGTTATTTGTAATACGAGTTGAATTCAAAACAATTGTTATAGATACATTACCATCATATGTTGTTAAAATTATACTAGCAATTAATTTATGTATGACAATTTTAATATCAATTTTGTTAATTATTGGCACTATAAAGGTAAATGTATATAATAATTATATGATTTTTCTTATAAATCTTTCTGTTGTGTTATTATTAAAAAAAAATAATGTCCGCCCCAGAATTTATAATAAAATACTATACCATCCGATAAAATATATAGAAAGATACGTAAGACAGATGCTGGTTACATGACAAGACGTTCATTTATATATACTATATATTTTATTAATTTTAATATAATTCTACATTTATATTCAGAGAAATCATTTTATGATGCTACCTTGGGTTGTGCTAGGAATTGTATTAGCAGTTGGTTTATTAATATCAGTAATTTGGACAGCTGCTGTATTTTTCATTGATGGATATTTATTAGCCGGTGCGTTATGGATTATTTTAGGATTTATAGCAGTTGGTAAGTTTATAAAATATATAATTATATTGTTATAAGTTTAAATTTTATATCGACCGTGTGGAGTGGAGATTTTAAGTTTTAAATTGATAAATTAGTTATCGGTCCTTTATAATGGAAAATATTCAATTTATGCTACATTGATAATTATATTATGTGATGTTTGAATGTTTATATTATACTTTTAATAATTATTTGTATATTACATTTTTAGTGGTCTACACTTACATGTGGATGGTCGTCTATAGTCAATTTATTATATTATATAATGAAAGTCAACGTGGACGCTATAATAAACAACCGTATAGACGATAAAAAATAATAATTTTTAATATTATTTAATTAAAATCTCTTTGTTTTTTATTAAGTAAGGATTTTTTTTTTCGTTAAACATTTTTTTTTCTTTTTTTTTTTTTTATTAATATTGTTACTAAATGCTAAAACAATCTTATTGAAAAAATAATGTACCAATAAACGAAGAAAAGCTACTCTCTAATTTTTATATAATATTGTTGCCATATATAATTTTTTTGTAAAATATTTATTATATTTTTTTTAACAAAATATTTATTTTAAGTATAAAAAATAATAATAATAAAAAAAAAAAAATAATTAATTCATTGTAAATATTTTGTTTTAATGTAATATAATTGTTATGAATATGACTGAAGCAAATTATTTATATTTATACAATATAAGATATTATTGAAAAGGAAAGATGTTCAACCGTAAACTAAAATAAATATTACTTTTGTAAACCATTGGAATTATATTAAAATACAATTTTAACCAATATTTAAGTTATGTGTTATGGCAATTGCTTTGGTTAATATTTATAATAATAATTTCGCAATTATTATTTAATGTATTATTTATATGGGTAATATGTTTTCACAAATATTATGTTGGACGATATTCGAAGATTATGTCTACACACAACGCTTTGACCATTCATCTATTTAAGAATAATTGAATAATAAATGAAGGATGCAACTATAAAATATAATTTCAGATCGATTTGCGAAGTGTTAAATATCCACTTACGGAACGATTTACCACCAAGTTGAATCATTAATTTAATAATAAAGGATACATTAAAACGTTTAAATACTCACATACGGAACAATTAACCACCAACTTGAATTTTGTGTTTGATTTCATATAATTATAAGGTGGATAGATGTCAGTAATAGCAATGCATTAGCACATGAGAATTTACCATTCAAATAAAATCTAGCCGGAATATAATATATTGAATGAATGTCGATACTAATAAGCTAATAATAAATAAAATAATAATTATTTGATTTTATTGAAAATTAATTTTATTAATTAGTTTCATTAGAAAAAATAATCAATAAATTAGCAATATCATGACCTAATTAACAATAAATAAATAATAATGAAATAAAAAAAATTATTAAAATTCATTTCTAACATATTGTGGTTTCAGTTCTTCAATCCTATTGATAAAATCAGTTTTTTCTAGGCAACCTTCACAATTTTCATCCCAATCATTTAAAATTTTTTTTAAATCACGCACTTTTAATTTTTTTAAATCAACTGTATTGAGATCAATTTGTTTCTCTACAAATTTAGATAAAAATATAATAAATTATTTTCTTTGTAAGTATTTCTTGAAGATAGAAAAATAAACAACTTTACTTACCAAATCGAAGATCACATATTTGTGAATCTCTTTTTTTTAATTTGTCACAAATTTTATCAGCTGGCATTGACCAACTTAAAGGTTTTGATAATTCATTTAAAATACCAGTGGCTGAATCTTCTACGCCACCGAGATAATAACACTATAAGTTTATATAAAATGATGTAATTAGAATACTTGTTACAATTAAACTATAATTAATACACAATTATTTATATTTTTTAAATTCACTGTAATTTCGTTATTATAATATATATATTAACAAACTAATCATTTTGGCACCTCAGCACCACTCATATTATATTCAGAATTTTCTTAGTATTTTTAGCTGCCAAACCGAAATATTTAAAAATTGTAAAGAATCTTAAGTCTGGTCATATGGTGGGAATATATATAAATTTAATATGTTTTTATTTTACAATTTTCTCTCGAATTTAGTTAATTTATTCGATTAGATAAAATGACACGAGGACAAAAATTTGTTATTAAATTAACCAGAAAAAAAAATTCGACAAATGAATAATTAACATCTATGCTAAGCGTTTTCATTACTTACGTATCGTATAATGTATGAGATACGATACAAAATGAGTATGAAAAAAAATGACATTATAATTGGCACTAACAAATAAAAAATACTCCATTACTTTATAAAACGCACACGCCGCGACATAATGGATGAACTTGAAAAAATAAGCTATACAAACCCGAACGTTTGGTAAGCATTAGTTTTGTTGTTTGTTCTATTATATATATTATTTAAATTGTATTCATTAGGGCAATTTTGGCAATACCGACCGTAACTAATTTCTTAAAAGCTAATTAGGTTAGGATAGCAACAGCAATGCCAAATTAATTAATTTTTCAGAATAAATATTACAACGGTACATTCATTTAATACACATTTACCATAATTGGAGTTGCAACAATATATTTAAAGATTCCACTTACAAATCTATGTTCCTTATTCTTAGCTGTCTTACAATATTCCCGGAATTTATCTTCTATTAAACGTGGATCTTTCTTTGTTGTATCATCTAATGATTCCGCAAATTTTCTTACAGTCTTAATGCAAACTAAAAATAAATTTGTGAAATTTAGTAGCTAAAAATATATTAATTTTTACATGTTCTAAAAATTATATTAATTACCTTCACAATCTTCTTCTTTTAAAGCAGTACATTTACTAATTATAGATATAGATATTAATAAAATACAAAGAATATATTGTCTCATTTTATATGTTGTATTTTCCTAGAAATAAATAAAATTTATATACACGTACGCCTAGTAAAATTTTTAGGTTATAATATAACTGATAATCGTGAATTTCTTGCAGTAATAATTAGAAAAAACAGATAATTTAATATACGTACTTTAATAATTATGAACTAAATTTTATTAATTTAATAAAATTAATTAAATCTTTTTTGGTTGTTAACAAAATACTATAATACTATATAATAATAATTTCTAGAACTCTTTTTAACAAAATAACACATAGCAATACCAGTATGCAGGCAAAAACAGAATAAATAAATAGAAATAAAAATTGAAATTGAAGCAAAACTTGTCGATTTTTGATTGGCTGTAGTGGCCATTATTTTTCCGGCATCTCGACGACCATGTGTTTTTTTGTCATAGATATGATCGTATATATTTAGAGTGGATAGCAACTACCCTATTACGGTCGTATTACCCAAGATGATAAATGTAAACTTTTTGACAGTTAACTCGATGAATTTTCGTACCATTTAATTTTAGCATATTTAAAAGAAGTAGCTGGTATTAATAGTAACTACAAATTGCTAAGATCAAATTTGCTTTATTTTGTTTATATGATGATATGAAAATGTAATTTTAAGTAATTAAAAAAAACAAAATATTTGAAATTTCAAATTAAAGTTTTTTTAAGTAGTTTTTCAACGAAATCTCGAAATGAGGTTCAATCTAATTTTTTGATAGAATATACTGTATTTAAATCCCAAAATTAAACTATATGATTAATTAGAAGCTAAGTTTTTGAGAAAAAATAGAGGCTAATGTGGAGTGATCAATAAAGTCGAAGCATAAAGCTTAGTTTATTACATTTGACATATGTCAAATAATTGTAATTGTGTTAATGCTTTACGAAATATAAAAGAAATTAGCTCAAACGGCGCAGAAGTATTGCGTCAAAATCTTTTTTTAATCATTGTTGAACCTATATAAAACCCATAATTGACCTTTGTCAAAAAATGACAATTATGTCAAATAAATATAACCTGGGGTACCGCTAGTACGTTGATTCACGGTATTTTTTTTTTTTTTAATAAAATTTAGTAAAATTTATAAAATTAAAAAAAAGTGCAGTCTCTCGGCTCTGTTGAAAAAGTGACCGCATTTTAAGAAAATTGTTTAATATTTAATAATAAAATTAATAAATACTGTATTTTGTGTTTTGTATTTTTTGAACAAACGTACAGATGGGAAACGTGCTAGCTACATCGAAACCTATAACAGCTTCGGGTCCTGGAACACCATCATCAACTCCGACAGGATTACCAGAATTGTCTAAAGATATTCCACAACCAAAAACTTCAATTGAAGATTTAAAAAAAAATTATACAAATGAAGAACGAGGGAATCCTGGATATATGGAAGAACTACACAAAAAATGCAAAGGTGATTAAAAAAATTTCATGTTTCTAACCTCACATTTTTATTGTTTAAAAATGTTGATAAATTAATATTTATCAATATTTATAAAAAAAAAAATAAATGTTTTAGATGTCATGCCCACAAATTTTGAAGGAGCCAAATTGATGATTCAAAAAGGTCTGAGTAATCATTTCCAAGTATCACATACCATTAATTTGTGTACAGCTACTCCTAGTGGGTATCGATTTGGTGCTACATATGTTGGAACAAAACAATTATCCGCAACTGAAGCATTTCCCGTGTTATTAGGAGACATTGATCCAGCTGGAAATTTAAATGCAAATATAGTGCACCAATTTACAGATAATATTCGATGTAAATTTGCATCACAGGTAAACCAGTAATTAATTTTTTTATAACATCAACTCGTATAAAGTTATGTAGTAAAACTATTAACTCTATATTTTTATTTTAATAATACACACATATTTCCAGTATGATAAAATTGTAAATTTTAAGTTTACATAATTTTATGAATATGTGAATTGCATTTTATATTTTTTGAATATGTTATCTTATCATTTTATCAGAAATCATTATTAGATAAAAATATTTTGGTGCGTTAAATTTAAATTTTAGCTACAAAATGGACAGGTATCGGCAGCCCAATTAACTACAGATTACAAAGGATCTGATTATACAGCTTCATTGACTGTAGGCAATCCAAATATAATAGCTAATTCCGGTGTGTTTGTTGCACATTATTTGCAATCAATTACAAAAAATTTGGCTTTAGGTGGAGAATTAGCATATCAATATGGTCAAGCAGTACCTGGTGGTGAAATTGCAGTTATGTCAGCGGCTGCAAGGTAATCTGTAATTTATCGAATAGATAGTAAATATATTGGTATGATAATTTTATTATAATTTAAGGTATGTAAATGGTTTAGCTACGTGGTCCGGTACGATAGGTGTAGCTGGTTTACATGTTTGTTATTATCGAAGGGCTAGTGAACAATTACAAATAGGTGTTGAAGTTGAGACAAATTTTAGAGTGCAAGAAGCTGTTGGCACAATTGGTTACCAAATTGATTTACCAAAAGCTGACATTTTATTTAGAGGTATGCTTGATACAAATTGGAATGTTGGTGCTATACTTGAAAAAAAATTACAACCTTTGCCATTTACATTTGCAATAAGTGGATTGCTAAACCATTCAAAAAATCAATTTAAATTAGGTGTTGGAATGATCATTGGTTAAATTAATTTTTACATATAAAAAAATAAATATACATAGAAGTTAATTTGATTTTAAATAACATATAGAAAAGCGACGCTAAATAAATATATATAAAATTTGTATTGTTACAGTGAAGTTGAAGATAAAGTAATTGATTAATAATGATATGTATAATTATAAAAAAGACTAGCATTTATTAGTTTATTTGTTAAAAATCAATGACTTTAGATTTGTTTATTATAAAAGGTTTTTTTTTCATTTTTTTTTTTATTTTTGCTAAAATTTTCATTGATAAGTTTCGCTATCACATGTATTGATGTAAAATTTGCAACCAATTGTAAAAACTAATTAAACATAAAAGAATAGTCTGTATTTCATTTTAACTAGAATACAAAATAATAAATTGGTATTTTTTTCTACTGAATTAATAATTGTACATGACAATTCTAAATTGAATGATTGTTTATACGCTAATAAAGTAACACCACAAAATATTCTGCAAAATTTTTGAATTAGATTACTTTAATGGCATATCATATTATCATGATTTATTTCGTTAGAAATGTTTTTTGAATTGCAATCTTGTTTTAATATTTTGTATACAATTGTTTTTTTTTTATATTAATTAAGAATTTACGAGTGAACATTTATTTCATTTTGGTATAGACCAGCGATGCTCAGGCTAAAAAAAAAAAGTTTAGTGAGACATACGGTTTTTTAGCATAGTGTTTGTGTATGCTCAGAGAAATATTAAAATTGAATTTTTTACATTAATAATTTATTATTATTTTTAATTTTTTTTCGGATGAAAAATATTTTGTGTCCGCGCGAATCAATAGTTAATTTCAAATTATTTAAGATATTTTTTTTTAATTAATTGTTTAACGTTATATTTTATTTCTTTGTTTTGAATTTATTACGCTTTGGGCAAATAAATAATGGAAGCCAAAAGATGTTTAGTAGGCAAACTTTTCAATAATTATAATAATACTAATAATATTGATAATAATAACAATGCAAAAATAATATTAATAATAAACACATTGAAGACGATTGACGTGAATTCACGTATTTCTATATATGTTTTTCATCACATATCGTCTTCAATGTGCTAATAACAGACATGGGGTGCTATTTGCGGAACATGCGCTTTTGAATTGATATTTCAAAATAACAACATCAATCTGTTCTGTAATATTGAAAATATTTGGCTATTGTTATATTAATGGTTTTATAACCAAAAGTTGAAATTTGAAAAATTAACTTTTTTAAAAATCCGACAAACGCTAAATGATCACTATCACTAACGACTATATGCACTTTTGCAAATTGATTTTTAAAAACCATAAATTTTTCACAATATATTAATTTTTTTTACACAATGCATTAGCGAATTATAAAATGGATTAATTAAATAGCTAAAATATTTCTCGGATTCATAACAAATATTTTTTTTTTGTTCATGCTGTAGGTTGAGTTTTTTACTACACCATTGTTCTTTTCAACACATTCTATAACAGTGTAACAATGGTGTAAGTGTTTTTTAGAATTGATACAAAGTAGATGCAACGATATGTTGCATCATAATAAATGCTGGTGGCATTACTTTTATTTCGTATTTTGTGGTTAGCATATATAATTTATTTTACATTACTCTATGGTTGTTGGTTTGGAAAATGGTGTAGATTTGTCGAATAAAAATCATAGCATAAGTGTATATGTGACTTGCAGGCACATATGGAAACAGCGAGTTAGTTTTTAGTGTCAAAGTTTATTTTATCGTGGATTGGTCGTGACTTTCGTGAATCATCAAAAAAATGAATAATGATAACTGGCTGAAATTGTCAAAATAATTTTGTTGCGCGACAAATTTATGTAAAATAAAATTCTAAAAAATACAGAAGATAATTATTTTAATGTAAATGTAATATATATTGTAATATGTAAGAAATTCTAGTAAATATTTGTTTCTTTATAAAATAAAAATGAAATATATGTGATCTTGTAAAAAAAATAGATATATATTAGTCATTTATTAAATTAATATTTAATGTGGTAGAAAAGAGTGATACAAAAATATATATAATAAGTTTTGTTATAATAGAATTTTTTGTGTTTTATAATTGCAGCAATATTAAATTATTAAATTGGATATGTAAGTTTATTTTATTTATATATATATATATTTTATAGTTTTCATTACACACTAGCTAGAATTTATGATTGCTGTATTAAAAATAAAATCTATTTTTATAAAAAAGAAAAAAAAAAAGGGCGTCTAGATTTAGAATTCTTATAATTTTTTTAAATTAATAGTTTGAAACGATGAATGTAACAAGGGCAAAGCACTTATATATATATATTTCTTTTTTAATACTCAAAACTAAATTTATCACAAAACAATAAAAAAAAAAAGAAAGAAAAAAGTGATATTGTTATTATTACATATTTATTGATATTTATTTATCACATATTTATTTATTTTATAAATTATCCATAATATAAATAATTATAATCTGATTGAATAAATAAAAACTTTGTGTCATAATAACATTTTATTATTTATTTCATAAATTTTTATAATATAATAAATCTTATTTGCAATTTGCACACATTTATATGCGACAATAAATTTGCGGTCAGTGTTAGTTTTACAGAGGGTTGTTTTAGTTCGCCTCACCCATTTTTATTATTAATGTATAGTTTTTTTGTTGTTTTTTTCAGTATATTTTAATTTAATGGTTACAAATTATTAACTTAATTAATATATGTTAAAATGCTCATTTTATTGTTTATTTTGTGTTGATTGTTTAAACAACATCTAATCTGTAATCTGCTGAAATCAAACAGACGAGCAACACAACAATGCAATTGCTTATAAATTATATTAATATAAATGTATTATAAATTTTAATTAATATTTGCAGTATTTTTTTTTTTCTCATTAATTTTGCATCTAATATTATATTTTTGTCACAAAATATTTACCGAATACACAAACAAACAAAATTTTCACTAATTCAACAAATTAATTTCTTTATCGCATAATGAGTCATATTTTATAATTTCATATTTTTAATCATTAATATTATTTATTATTATTATTATTATTAGTCATTAAATGTGTTCTTACATATATGTATAAATAAGCATACACACAATTAGGTTTTATGGGGAATTAAAGGAATATGAATAATACACAAAAATAAAAGACCTATTCCAAACAAACGACATAAAAAAAAGTGTTTATAAAAAAATTAATTAACTTATTAGAAGTCAATACAAATAATTCAAAGCTCAAATATTTTTTTTAAATCTTATGTAAATGTGTTTGATATATTAGTTATCTAATATATATTACTTTCTTGATAACATAAAACTTGACACTTTGAAAACGGAGAAAATTGAAAAATATTTTAAGTAATATGACTTTTATATAATTGATTGTAAATTAAATTAAAAAATATATTAATAATTTTTGTTGAATTAGCTACGATTGAATGTATGTATTTTGTTAATAATATATAAATTAATATATTATCAGTTTGTTATTGATACATATTGAAATAATAAGTATACTTTTCTATATTCATTGTGCCCACAGATTATCCAATTTTGATAAATTGTTTCCATATAGAAAAATGACAAAATTGTTTATATTTATGTTTAACACATTGACCGCCTTGTCAGTCACCTGACACTGAGTACCTACTTTAAATATAATTTAAAAACAAAGAATTTTTTTTTTACATTTTATGAAAAAACTTGTTGGCGGAGAATGTGTTAAGTAAGTTAAGTTACTGCAAATGAAGGAACTTGACTACGGTCAATTTGGTAAATAAAAAGTGTATAACAGTTCCACCAATTCCATTATTTTTATATGAATAATTAGCAGTCCAAAATGGTGTGTGTAGACCTATTGTTAATCTTTGTGTATTGTCCAATATCATATCTTCAAAGATATATATATATATATATATATAATATTACATAAAAGAACATCTGCGACACAAAGTACTATTTGTATACTTACTTAATTATTCCATGGCATTAAAACACAGTTGCTGTTTTAGCCTTCTCCAACACACTTCTCCAAACTGATCTATCTGCAGCTAACGTATTCCAATCCCGAATTTTAAGGATCTAAATATCACAAAATCGTTGCCCTTTTTTCATTGGTTGAGTCGTTCCCGTCCGAGTCCGATTGTACAGTTTATAACTGGTTGTTTTTCCAAAGTTGGTAGTTAGTCAACTTAATCGTTCTGTAAATTCCAAGGGCATTTACAGGGTATACTTCACCTCTTCCAAAAGCAGTTATAATAGCGCTACTGACTCGTCGTTACTATCTAATCACTTAATCATTAACTAAGTTAACTAATCAGATGCATCTTTCACAATGTATCCCATAGTAATTCTAATGCACAGCTGCCAGATTGTTCGCGGCTAATTATTTATTATTCTTAGCTAACCCATTACAGGCTCCACTATCCGCAACATGTGGGCGTGTTTGGTCGCAACTAGCTTTGCAAGTATGTTATATAACCAACATACCATCCGAATGTGCTATTTATATATAGTTTTTAATTAACAATTGTTTAATTATTAGAAAATAAATAGTATTGTAGAAAAATGTTCTATAAAATGTACATTTTTTAGGTGGAATAAATAAACACAGTAGATTATTGTAGTAGTAGTAGTTAAGACAAATTTGTTCAATTTTGTGTAACCGGAACGCAGAATTTAAGAACAGCATGGTATCTGTTGTATACAGCCTATGAAATGAGTAATAATTTTTATAATAATAATAATACAACGAATAATATAATAATAACACAATAAAACAATAATAAATTGTAATTTTTTACAAATCTTTATCGAAATATTTATTGAAAATATTTGTGTAATATTATTATAATTATAATTATATGGTACATAGTACATTTCCGTTTATTATAAATTCAAGAACCAACTTTATGTAATCAAATGTAATCTTTGACTCTTTGAAATATAATTAATATGTTATCATTTTGTTAGAGATTAAAGTATGTACTCGTTTATATTTTTAAAATTATAATTAATATATTTGTAATTCATATTTAGGTTTTACATTCTGTCTTTTTATCTATTTACAATATATGTTATACATATTTTTATTAAGAAATGACATAGTTATAAAATAATACTCCATCCTGATACCAGATAAAAATAACAACAAAAAAAAACCTAGTCTTTGTTGTTGTGCATTGATTTTTATTTATTCTGTGTAATATATGTGTATATATGTAAAATAAAATTTATTTAGATAATGTTTAGTTTATTATAATTGAAAGAAAAACATAAAATAAATAAAATATTATGAATAACTAAGTGATATTTAATCAAAACTATTTATCAATAAATATTTAATATTTTTTAAATTTATATAATAACAGCTATCAAGATTATAAAAGCATAGATTGGAATAACTTCTATAAATAACCCAAAAAATAAAGACTATTATACATTATGCAACAGCCTCGTACTAATCATAATTATTTACAATCAAATATAGTTATCTATTTAGCTTGTAATGTTAAATATGTATATGTGGTATATTTCACATAACATTATAACAACATATCATATATTTGTGGTAATAATGATAAATTTTATCTATTCAAACAATATAAAACTATATTTATTTATTTTTTTCGTGAGAATATTAAAATAATGCTAAACATTGTTTATTGTTTATAATTTGTTTTGCATCCACTGATCCACACCGAGTATATTATATTATTATAAACAAAATAAATGAACAGAAATAATTTTCTAATAGCAATATTCTTACAAAGATAAATAATATTAAATATAATTCCATCATAGGGCTTTCACGCAATGTATTAAGAATTTATGCAGACATTTTTTGTTAATCATATTTAGTGCTCAAAGTACTACAAACTTATAGCATCATCCAAAAATTTATTACACTCAAGTTGGTAAAATGTGAGTTTGTAACAATTCACAAATTGGTCTGCAATAATGGAAATGTATATACATGTGTTTCCTTAATTCTATTATTAGAACATAATTGTTAATGTTTTTGAGTAGCATCCAATACTATATTTTCAAATCAGTTATTTTATTCCATAAACGAATAAATGGTAACGCAGCAGCAAAAATGTTAGTATTAAAATAATAACCGATAAATTTTACATGTAAATTTAACAATTAATTACTGTACCACTGAATGTTTTGCCGTTTGTATAGGGTTTTATTATTTATGAAATATACGTGATATTTTATTATTGGTCGGCAATTATGTTTTACAATTTAAATTACATATATATTTGCTTTAACATTTCGTTTATGATATTATTTTATTTGTTTTAATGCATTATTCTATTGTATTTTTAGTTAATTCATTCTCAACAGAAGTGAAACATTAATCGTCGCGTAGAGGTAGAAGAATAAACTATCATTTCCACATTATTCAATTATTCGTTGGCGTAACCGTTAACATATACTTTGGAATTCATGTATAAATGTTAGAAATGAAGGAAATAAAAAAACGATGATATGAGCTTATCTTAAGTTTTGTGAAAATATATATTTCGCTTTTTTATCGTAGCAGGCTATTTAATTAAGATTTTGCTTTATGTATGTAGTAACTATATGGAATGGACTAATCACCCATATAAAAATAATAGAATATATCTTTCGTTAATTGCAGTACAATTGGTAAATTATTATATACTCCCATGCAGATTAATTTACCAACTTGGTGTATTAGATGCCATAAGCTTCATTTGGAGTAATATATGAATTAAAAATGTACCAATAATAAGTACAAAGTAGATCAATCATATTAAATTTTATCACTTTTCATTTTCCACATATTTATAAGAATTCAATTATTCTTACTTAATAATAAATAGACATTGTCATGTGATGATTACGGTTGGATGGTATTATACCTATGATTGTGTTCTTTTTTTTATTTTATAAATGTTTACGTTTCATTCAATCGATTATTGTGATACATAATGTAAGTTTTGAAGGCTTTATTGTCTTGTGAGCATCATTCTATTAATATACATTTTGATTACATGTGATAAAAGCGTAAACACATCACACATGAAAATTTTCCTAAAAATAATAATTGAAAATGTCTAATTTAATTCCTAAAAAATCGAATTTGCTGGAAGTTTTACTGCAATATTTTTAATTGCAAAGAAAAATGTCATGAAACGGCAAATTTGCTTATAAATAATTATATTTCCCAGAATGATGGGCAAATAATGTGTCAAACGATGACCAAAGTTATTATTTTATTTTTCTAAACATAAAAATGTCTATATTATTTTTTATTTCAAAAATGTATACCCATTTTACAGATATTTATGGCTTTAGAATTAACAGTTGTTATTATTATCACCTGCAATCAAGATTATTGGTCGTAATATATATGTAGATATTGCCTAATAACACACCATCGTTTACACATTTATGTTTTATCCACATTTTAATGTGAGATGTGAACCGTAAATTTATATTGGATTTACACAGAGTAAAATAAAACATAATAATATTTTAAAAATTACATACAACAGACATTTAATTTATGTTTTGTAGTTTGTGTAAGTAATAATAATTATTTTGATTAAATCAGTTTAATCATAAATATTCATAACTATATTTTATCTTATCGCATACTATAATGGATTGATTTTTTTGGTTTTTCCATATACAACACCACATTAAAAGGCAAATAGTTTCATTCTTTTAATATTTCATATTGGTCTTCTGTTTGAACATAAAATTTTTATATTATTACTTTATAGAATAATTTCATTAACAGTTTTAAACAAAAAGTCTGTATATCTGTGTCGTATAATAATTATATAATTTACTGGACATTGTGATTTTAGTTTATGATACATAAAATTTCAGAAAATATAATATATAAAATATAGTTTACGTCAATTCTAAAGAAAAAAATTATGTTTTATAATTTTGTTTATTAAAAAAAAAAAAACATAAACATTAAACATAAACATAATTCTATGTGCGTAAACATTTACTTGTTATGCATTTTATATATTGTATAATGTATCACAGAACATTTAAGAGAACCTAATCGTTGCAGATTAAATTTAAAAGATTGCTTTGCTATTATAACTACGTAACTAACTTAAACGTAAACTTAAACAAATTCGGTTCAATAACAAGCTCCACATTACTGAAATTCAGTTTACCTAAACACCAATTACATCAGTTTTTTTCGAGTAATCTGTATTACCAATGAAGTCACAATCAGGTGAATCACTCACCTTTATGTGGATACTACGTTGTTCCTTAAAAATTAGTACATTATATAGAAATTAATATAAGTCACAATTTTACAGGAATATATATATTTTTTCTAAATTTATGAAAACGAATATTATTTATATAATTAGCAAAATCATGACGATTAGTAAAATTATTAAAAAAATATTTTATCTTTATGCACCCACATTTTAAACATTTTAAATCTATATGATATTATAATTATATCATATCATCATATTTTACCGGAAAATTATAATTACACGTTTTTGTAATACCTTTGTGTGTGTGTGTTTACTTGTATTTGTAATATGTATATTATTATGACATGAAAGTGTTTAAAATATTGAAAAATTATAATTGCAAATTTTCAATGATTTACTTTGTTTGTATATTAAAAAAAAATAAAAATATTGTTTATTTTATAGTAAATTTAGTTATATCTACAATAATAATAAATATACTCACATAATTATGTGCATTATAAGTTGGTATTATAACTATATCTATATACAATATATCGCTGTTATAATTATATATTGTAAATATGTATACAACAAGATTAAATAAACAATAAAAAATATAATATTATAGGATGGTAAACTTTTAGTCATAATATACGTAGCTTAACACTTCTGTAAATACAAGTTTTACACTTCATCGCAGTCAATACCACACACATATATGGAATTTTTCATTACATTATCTCTGAAAAACCAGACAACAATATAAAGAAATATAGTACCTGAAACGTTAAAATCCTCAGTAGTTTATATTCTGATATAAGGATATTTCTATACAATATTTTTTAAGTTCTGCGATTTTAAGCAATCAATGTACCATATATTGTTTTACAATCTATTTATTGTATAATTGAAAAGTATACTAATGAAACAATATTGCAACTGGAAAATGGGTATATATAAATAGTTCTCCATATGAAATTTTAAGATTTAACCACACACACACACACACACGCACACAATACAGTTTCCCCATTCGGATTCTGAAAAACTTATAATTCGGCAGAACAAAATGGTATATATTGGTTACTTAAAATTTTAGAAATTCCAAAATCTCGATATAATATAGTAACATTCTATATCAGAATATGAACTAGAGAGGGTCCAACCTTTCCGATTTTATCTCGTCCGGTTCCTGCGGTAATGTATGAAACCGTTCATGTATAGTATTGACTGGAGGGTGTAAAAAATAACATTAAAGTTTGGGTTAAAAAAAATTTAAATGATATTATTTATGAGAAATTCCATTAAACATTATTGGATGTTAAATCTGAACGTATGTATGCTCGAATTATTAGTTGATATAATAATTATTAATTCCAATAACATACAATCGACCAATATAAATAGTAGAAAGTGAATTTTCTCATCCCTGTCAATGCTTATATGTATTATATTTGATGAAAATCAATATCTTTATATTGAATTATTTACATGTTACTACATATTATACTAAAAAAAATATTAAAATTTTGTTGATTTCAAAGAGTTTATATGTTGAATATATTATATATGGCCACTATCTTAATCTACTATAATTTTATAATGGGAAATTATAAGAGAAAATACAATATAGATGGAAACAAACAATTCAAGAATTTATATAAATTATATATTAGTAGATAATTGAATGGGTTTTTGCCGTTTCCGTATAATAAGTACAGTATACATACATGTTATTTAATATTGCCAACACAAGTATATGTGCAAAAACAATAACAATTGGAAATGCTGAAATTTCTACACATCACACAAAACATGCATTGCACTGAAAGCTTTACTTTATTACTTAATTTAAAGTAAACAAATTAAATCATAGTTTATTGTGTTTGTATTTATTTGTTTTTGATGTCAATAATATATATGACAAAGAACATGACAAAACCACTACAACAAATTTGAAAATGAAAGATTACCAGCTTAATTGGAAGAATATCGTTTTCAAATATTTACATAAATTATTAGAAACATTAATTTCCTGTTTATTTTCAACAGCCTGTCGAATTAATGGAAATGATTAAAATCGGGGGTGGCTCGTGAACATAAATTGAGGTTATCGTGTAAAAATATATTTCTCCTAAATTCACTACTAATTTAAATACATTTAAATTGTAAAATATTTGCTCCAATTTTTATTACATAATTGCAAAATTTAATAAATTTTCAGTCTTTCATAGAAGAAATTATTGTCGAATTTTCCAATCGATGTCATTATGAAATTTTATATAAAATAAAGATACACTGACTAGATTTTTCATATACCATTTTTTATATTTGGAATACAGTACCATTATTTTTGTTTTAATTTCACTTACATCGGATGGAAAATCGAGTATATTATCTAAACACTTCAAGCAATTTCTTCTAATATGAAAGAATGGAAATTGATTACATTTTATAATTGTCTTTAAAAAAAATTGAAAATCCGTTAAAACTAGTAATTAGAAAATTTGATAATTCATAAAAAGCGATTTTCCAGAAAATTATTCATTGGCCTCCGGCTTAATATTTTGCACTTTATTAAGTTAGTGACTTTAAGTAAAAAATATTTAGCGTATTCAATTATTTCTCAGGCGACACGCCACTGATTTAAATGACTTAAAATTGACTAAATATATTCTATGTGTATAAATTGAAAGAGGCAATTTTGTATCAGATTACTTGTATTGATTATAAGAAATACTGATTCTGTTCGATAATTTCAAACGCTTAAAAGGAAATATTAAATAGAAACATTCGTTTTGAAGTAACATTATGTAGAAAATTTGTTGGGATTAAAAATTTGGCTATAACAATTATTTCAACTTGAATCGAACATTGATGGAAAAACGTCCAGAGAATATGTCAATAATTAATTTCTTAAAACATTTCATGTATACTTACTTACTTACTTACTTCATGGCAATATAACCCAGGTGCGATGTTAGCTTTCTCCAATACACTTCTCCAATCTGACCTATCCGCATTCAATGTCTTCCAATCCCAAATTGTAAGGATCTTTATATCACAGTTTACTGCATCAAGCCATTTTGCCTTAGGTCTGCCGGCTGTCCTTCTACATTCTGGATTTCCATTCAACGGTTTTTTCGGCACATGCTCCTCCTCCATGCGTAATACTTGTGTCTAAGCCATCTTAATCTATTGATTTTGATTGTTTTGACAATATTTGGTTGACCGTATAACTAGTCTAATTCAAAATTATATCTTCAGCTTCAACCATTCTGTTTCTGTTTGACGGGACCAAATATGCCACGGAGTAGCTTTGGTTCAAAAATCCAAAGTAATTGTTTCTGGTTCTGTCTCATGCACCAAGCCTCCGACATACTAATGTTGTATATAGCCTTGTACTTAAGATCTTGTTGTAATGATTTCGATTGGAATTGTTTTTCCGTTCATGTATTTATATATGGTATATTATAAAAACCGTAGACAAGGAATTGTTTGGAATTTGGTTGGCTATATTTTATTTTACCATACACAATACATACAAAGATCTTTTATTTAACAAAAAAAAAGCCGGCAGATATTGTAGTTATTCAAGAACTCAATAATATTTGTATATAAATAAAAAGCTAAACTATATTACACAAACAACATCGTGATGGATAAATTGTGTATATTAATTTATGTGCTATATAGCCAATATACTGTTGTATAAAACATATGAATACAATGAAATATGAATGACTCATTTTACATAATCATTAATTAAATTAAATATGATAAAAATTCTATTATACTAAAACATGTTATATTTTCTTTATCCCATGTCTATAGTAATATTTTTTATTTTTTTATTAGTGTTTGGTTTATGTTTAATTTGAAAAAAAAAAAAAAATAATAAGACACACACACACACACACAATAGAATTATAAATATGCTGAATGTAAAACATTGCAACTATATAATATTGATTTCCGCATATATCATATATTATATATAAGTGCTACTACTGTATCTATCTGTACCTATATATATTTATGGTAAAATTTGATTATGCTATTAAACACATATTATAATGGGCTAATCACTCATACAAAAATAATTTGAATAAATGAAACGTGTTTATCTTTTGATAACTTTTAAATAACTAATCGGTGAATTAATATATACTACCGCATAAGGAATAGGGAGTAATTTTCCAACACAATTGTAGTGTTTTATGTCTGTATGGTAGATGATAGATACCATATATGTTTCACTTTGAGTAAAATGCCTTAATGATTATAATAATAATTTAATTTTAGTGATTTAATAGGCAACAAATTGGACTTTTAATTCATATATTAAAATTTAATTTTAAATATTAAGTAAGCAACACCATACAATTTGTGTACACAATTGAGAAATGTGCATTATACAAATAATGTAGAAATAAAATACAGTAGAATTCGAAAAATTATACGGGTAAAAATTCATTCAGTTGTCATTACAATTAAATTTAATTTGATTATAAAGTTTGATTACTTATACATTTATTACCAATAATTTTTTAAGTATATAAGTATTTTGTTTATGAAACTAAATTAACATTATATAATCTTGAACTTAAGCAAATGGTACGGAATGAATGCGTATATTATATTTATTATGAGTGTTATATGATGTTTTATACGTATAATCTTATCGTATATATACGTGTAAATGTATAGATATATATATATATCGATATCGATATATATGTTTACTATTGGATTGCAAATTAATATTTATGTGTATATGTCAATTCATGGTGATAACACAAGAAAGTTTGATATTTTTGTTAAACGTAATTATTATTATTATCACAAGATTAATAAATATTACATTACTTTATTTGGAAATAAAAAGTATTGTATTTTATCGCGACGACGACCAATTGTAATTTACGCAACCAATTTCACTGTGGAGAGTGTTGAGTAAGTTGAGCCATATTCTTCACAAAGAAATGATTTTTTTTTTCAAAAATTTAAATGTTGAAAAATAATTTCGGAAATTTCATTAAAACTGAATTTGTTCCATTTAAATTATATACATGTTTTGCTAAAAAAAACTATATTCTATGTTTAAAATTCTTTTGTATCATTACAAACAATAGAAAATTGAAAAAAAATATTAATGTTTCTACATATAGCCTTTCTATATAAATATAGGCTATACACTTATATACTCTATATATCAGCCTCTGTCCCATAATAAACGGGAATGGATTAAAAACAAACAAAAATAAATGCTAAATTTTGCACAAAAATCATTTAATTTATTCAAAATAATCTCCATCAACCGAAATCGCATCGATCGAGCACGTTCATCAAGTGAATCAAATGACTTTTTTCTGTCTGTGATTGGATTGGCTACGTTGAGTGAACGCTGGTCGTCGCCTTTTAAATGTTTTCAACTGATGATCCAAACTGTTTCTTTCATAGCCAAATGATGTTTTGGGAATATAAAATAGTGACAAGGAATTAAATTAAGTACCGTATTCACAATGTTGAAGCAAAAAAATCGGATTTTTAGTTAAAAAATCAGTGATTGTTGTTGAACGATGTGCTGCGGTGCATTATCGTGCAGTAACCTTCAACGGGTCTGGTGCATGATATTCAGGACGAATACGACTTAGTAAACACTTCAATACACCAAGGTAATACTTGGCATATTAAGCGTTGAACCGGTTGCAAGGAAACTCTTTACGAATAATTCTTTTGGAATCGTAAAAAGAAATCAACATTGTTTTAATTTTTGACTTAATTAAACGAAATTTTTTTTTTAAATTACTTCGTCTGGTGACCCTCCATCAGTATTTTGACGTTTGATTTCAGCCTCATATTGAAAGCACCATGTCTCATCACCAGTCACGATCGATTTCAAGAAGTTTTTATCGAGCGATTTCAATATGATGTCTTTGCAATACTCAATTCGATGCAATTTTTGATCATCTGTTAATCGATGCGGAACAAATCAATTTTTTCAGTTAAAATGCGATGAATTGTTGTTTTAGGTACACCTAACATATAGTTCCATTTCCATGAATCAGATTGAAGATATCTAACAAAATTTTATGAAATCCCGTAATTTTTCGATGTTTTTTCCAGTAATCACTTGACAAGGTCAACCTAAATGTTCATCATCGCATTAACATCATCTCTGTGCCATCTTTGAATATTCGTAATCACTCAAAAACTTGTGTTTTGGATTAACAATATATACCATAAGCGATTTTAAGTATTTGAAGCATTGCTTTAGTTGTTTCACCATTGTTCAAAACAAAATTTAATGTTTAATCTTTGTTCTTTATATATTTTTCGACCATCGCACAACAACACCTGTAATTTTATGTATTGTATTTTCACTACTACTGAATGTAATGTCATGAAATTTTAACAGTATGTTGAGGTACATTCACAGAACATAATCACCAAAAAACTATTCCAATTTATTATGGAATACAGGGTATTTACACACACAAAATAATTAATTTTTACAATCAAAATAAATACTCGTAGCTCTCACTAAACTTGTGTCACGTTGTGTTTTTCATTATTTAAAATCAAACAAAAACATTGAAATAAAACTATTTTTATAATAAAATTAAAAATTTGTATAAACAATTTTTAACAAACATTGGTTTTTTGTTTTTTTTTTCATTTAATGCCTATAATTTTCAAATCAAAGAGATCCGATCGACTTAATAAAATATATGACATATATGCGATGCGAATTACGCGTAAAATGTAATGTATTAGCTTTTTTCCGAATATTTTTTAACTATATATTTACGCGCACATAATATACTGCTGTGTGTGAGATGATAATCTTTCAATATAGGTATGTAGATAGTGTTATTGTTTTAGCATTCACGCGATTAAAAAAATTGAAATTTATAATTTTGTTTTTTTTATAAAGAATTCAATAAAATTAATTGAATTGCAATGAGAGATATAAATATAACATAAAAAGTACAATATTGTGCACTGTGGTGCACTGTTTGGAATAATTGCGCAATAACAAGGAAATAATAATGTATACATTTTTGCTATTAATATTATTTCGAAAAGTTGCGACGTATAAAAATATATATAAAAGGTAGTGGATCCAATCTCTGTGCCGCATTGTCCCATCATTGACAGTCATTTTTAAATTTAAACCCGCTGATTTATTATGATTAAATTTGCTCTTTTATTTGCAGTCATACAATCTGTGAATGGTCATTTTTATTACCAAAATACTGTCACATTGAATATTATTATAGATTAATACCATTGTCCAAAGTAAAAGTTTTATACTTATAACATGGCAGCGATTTGGGTTCATTCCCTTAATTATTATAATATTATTATTAACATTAATAGAATTTTCCTAATTTTGTACGAAAACAATAAACGATTACTTTTTTCATTGTTTAAATAACCAATTATCTCGTTCATCATTGTTCAGAAATTATATGCAATTACAGGTAGAACAGTTTTACATAGCATATGACGGACATGTTTTGTGCATACAACTTTTTTTGTCTGACCGACAAATTGGTATATTATATATAAGATTCCTTAACATGGCAACGATTGGGTCCACTTACCTTGCATTATATTAATTGAAAATTCTGTTGTATATTTACATATGTATAGAAATAGTTGAAACGATTGATTAAATAAAACACATTTAGCATTTTATAATAAAATATTTATATTTTTATAAATATACCTACCATAACTATACCCCCATATGGAATAGTTATAAAATATACGCATAAGTTACCATTTTAATGTAATGCTATTTATTGTAATAAATATTTTTGTAATCATTTATTGAATATTTTATGTGTACCTAGACCTACCTATTACCTTACCTACTCTATGTATATGTTATGTCCCATATATATATGATTTCTTGACATTCTCTATTTTATATTGTAAAATTGTTTTGTATTTGTATATTGGAAAAAATAAAAAATTTAATTTCGAATGGTGTTATTGTAGAATCAATAAATAGTAGCGCATATATATTTTGTATTTGTAATTTTTATAAAGAAAAACAGGAAAGTATTTTTTTGTTGTTGTTGTATGTGTGTAAGATTAAGATTATATATATTGTATTTTAAATATTAAATAAAAAAACATTCACTTTCGTCGTTCATATACCAGGTGTGCCGGTGTCAAGTGAGCGTCAAGATACAAATGTCTCGATAGGGAACATTTGTAGTGAATGAGCCTTATTTTTTTTTGTTTGGTTGCTATGACATCTGTCTAACATATTTAGTATACGCATCAAGTCATTGTACAAACAACATCATATTTTTTCATCGTGTTAAAAAAGTCCAATTGTGTGTAAAAATGTACCAGAAAATGATGATTTATGGAAAGCATTAAATTTGTGTTTTCATTTGAAGAAAAGTGCTGCAGAGTCGCATCGAATGCTTGTAGAAGCATATGGTGATCATGCTCTATCAGAAGCAACACGCAAAAGATAGTTTCAACGGTTCAGAGATAATGATTTTGATGTGAGAAATGAAGAACGTGGCAGAACACCAAAAAAAGTTTGAAGACACCGAATTACAAGCAATATTGGATGAAGATGACACTTTGAATCAAAAGTAAATGGCAGAAATGTTAAATGCTTCACAACAAACAATTTCTGACCGTTTAAAAGCTACGGGAAAGACCCAGAAGTGGGGAAAATGGGTGCCACATGAATTGAATGAAAGACAGATGGTAAACCGAAAAAACACTTGTAAAATTTTGCTTGCCAGACACGAAAGAAAATCAGTTTTGCATCGAATTGTTACTGGCGATGAAAAATTGATTTATTTTAAGAATCCTAAACGGAAAAAATCATTCATCACAACCATCAACATCGACTGCAATCCTTTCGGCAAGAAGACAATGCTGTGTGTCTGGTGAGACCATATAGGTGTAGTGTACCACAAGCTCTTAAATCCTGGTGAAACTCAATCCTGGTTAAGCTATCGACAACAAATTATCAATTTGAACCGTGCATTGATCGAAAAACGACCAGAATGGGCCAGAAGACACAGCACGGTAATTTTGCTCCATGACAATGCAACTGCACACAAAGTGAAACCGGTTCAGGATACAATCAAAGCACTTGGCTGGGAGCTGCTACCCCACCCGCCGTATTCACCAGACTTGACTCCTTCCGATTACCATTTGTTTTCATCGATGAGACACACATTGACTGAGCAGCACTTCGATTCCGATTCGAAGAAGTCGAAAATTGAGTGTCTGATTGGTTTGGTTTAAAAACTCGAACAATTCTATTGGCGTGATATCCACAAATTGCCAGAAAGGTGGTCAAAATGGGTAGAAAGCAATGGCCAATATTTTGAATAAAATGTTTTTTACTTTCCTATTTAAAATTAGTGTTTTATTTTCACAAAAAAACGCTCATTTGATACCGGCACACCTGACGTATATGCGGTATATTTTTAAACAACAACAACAAAAATTAAATAAATTATGTTAAAATAAATATATATAATTCAAATTATTAATTTAATTCAAATTATATCATATACGTATTTTTATTTTTAAAATAAATAAGAAAATATAAATATATATCATCATCATATGTGTATAATATGATGAATTTAATATATGTATAAATAATAAATGTAATATGGTCAGATATACAATATTTAACCTTATAAATTAGTTTAGTTATTATTTTATTGAAAAATTGTTTTAAATTTCCGGGATTACCTCTTTAAAATTAAACACACATGTATATGTATAGCATAGTAATACGCACATAATACACGTAGATATAAGTTAAGTACTACCATATATATAATATAATATATCACATCGTACTCGCATAATAATAAATTATTCGTTTATGATATTCTAAAAATATATTTTAATATGAATAATATTTTATATACATTGTACCATTGTACAATAAATTAAAATTTGAATTTAATAATTTATATATTGGATGGTTTCGAAAAAACAAAACAAGTGTAACAAAAATGTTAAAATATATACTCGTCATAAATACGAGTATATGAACTTTACTATTGTTTGTTATTTGTTGTACAATAAGTATATAACACTCAAACATATGTACATTAGGTGTACAAGTTGAAACTCGGCTCTGAAGTTAAAACATACTTAAGCGCACCCCAATTCACTTTAAACGCACCCGCAATTTGTATATATGTAACTTAATCATTCATTGACATTTGACATAAGTTTCAGTCGTTTTCAATGCAAGTTGTCGTTCGTTCAGGTTGTATCAAAATTATAAGAGATGGATTACGATAAGCAATATTTACGCCGCCCATTGCTTTTTATTCTGTTTTGAAATGAAAAAATATGCTGTTCAAGCTGTGGCATTGATTAATTCTACTTTCGGTCAATATTCTGTAAGTCTTTTAACAGTAAAAAAGTGGTTTACAAGATTTTGTGATGCAAATTTTAGGTTTAAGGACGATCCACGTCCAGATGCAGTAAGAAAATTTGAAGAATTTTACTGTATAAAGATCTATGTCAAAATGCAAGAGCAGAGTTTGCAGAACAGTTACGAGTTACTCAACAAACAATATCACTTTGATTGCATGCAATGGGAAAGATACAGAAAGAACGAAATTGGGTTCCTTATAAACTGACCGAAGAAAGCAAAAAGCCTCTGCATAAATTTGCTGGATTTGGATTTAGTACGATAATCCTAATCGCAGACAAGCATGGGTTGATCCAGGCGAGCCGTCATTTACTACGAGCCTCTGTAATCCGGTCAAACTGTTACAGCTTATCCGTACCCAGGACCCTTTGATCAAATTAAGTGATACTGTGTGGAGGTATAAATACCATTTACGGGCCAAGGAAGTCTGAAATTGATATTGTTGCATGATTACGATCGTCAGCATACACCAAAACCTACCCGCAGCAAAACATCTTCGCCTTAGGCTGGAAAGTTCTCCCGCACATGCAGCATATTCTTCAGACTTGGCTCCTTTCAGTAAATACAAATATTTAAATAATGATTACAGTTTTGAAGGACCAACAGATGGTAGCAAATGAAAAGACTATATGTATATAAATATTATCATGAAAGTTGCTACATAACTCTATATATAGCAATCGTACAAGTATAGGATTCATTAATTTTTTTTTCTTTTGAAGAAAAATCAGTTTATTTTTGAAAGGATGTAAATAAATTTTTATTGAATAAAATTGCCAACGTTAGCTATAACTTTTTTCCCAATTTATAAAATACCACATAAACAAAAATTTCTCTACTTTTGATGCAATCCAAGAATCGAGCGAATTGTATAAGCTGCGTTCAGTCAGTCTATGTGCTATCATCCATCTGAACAAGTAATCTGATGTGGAGCAACATCTGGATGACAACGGTGGGTGGGTTAAGATGTACCACTCAAGTAATTCCATTGTTTGTTTAACCGGTTTTACCACAAAATAATCACTTTTCCATGTATGTGACCAATTCTGTTTGTTTTGCTTACAACGCATATAGCGAATACTAATATATATATATAGTTTAACCAGGGGAGTCGATAACGATCATATCGTGAATTGTCTGAAATTACGATAGTCGATTTACTTGATATTATGAGAGTCGATTTTGTGGTTATCGTTATTTATAACATATCGTCAATGTGGAAATCGTTGTGTATGATATTAGGTTGTCAACTATCTCCCTTCCGCCTTTTTGCTCTTTATTCAATGCTTTATAAAAAGTGTTACAGTAATCGGATTTAGTTCAAATATGCGCCGTTTTGTTCGATAATCTGTTTCCATCTAGACTGCAACTTCATAATACGTCCCTCGTAGAAGCCCCCCTCCTTATTTGCGAAGAACTCGGACAGCCACTTTTCACAAGCCTCTTTTGAGATCAACTTTACACCACCAAGGGCGTTCGCCATGGACAGGAACAGGTGGTAATCACTTGGCGCTATGTCCGGGCTATATGGTGGATGCGATAAAACCTCCCATCCGAGCTCCCGTAGCTTCTGACGAGTCATCAACGAAGTGTGTGGTCTGGCGTTGTCCTGGTGGAACACTACACCCTTCCTTTTGGCCAATTCTGGACGCTTCTGGTCGATCGCCTGCTTCAAGCGGTCCAGTTGTTCGCAGTAGATGGTAGAATTAAGCGTCTGGCCATATGGGAGCAGCTCATAGTGGATGATTCCCTTCCAATCCCACCAAACACACAGCAAAACCTTCCTGGCCGTCAATCCCGGCTTGGCCACTGTTTGGGACGATTCACCGGCCTGCGACCACGACCGTTTTCGCTTGATATTGTCGTATGTGATCCATTTTTCGTCGCCAGTCACCATCCGCTTCAAGAATGGGTCGAGTTCGTTCCGTTTCAGCAGCATTTCGCAAATGGAAATTCGGTCCATTAGATTTTTCACTGTTAATTCATGTGGCACCCAAACATCAAGCTTTTTTTTGTATCCAGCCTTCTGCAGATGGTTTAAAATGGTTTGGTGACTAACTCCCATCTCCTGGGCGATGTCACGAGATGCCACATGCCGGTCTAACTCGATGTATTCCATGATTTGATCGGTATTTGTCGTCACAGGTCTTCCGCCGGCTGGCTTATCCATGGTGTCGTTTTCACCGGCTCTGAATCGTCGAAACCATTCCTCCGCGGTTCGAAGTGATAGAGTATCATCCCCCAAAACACCATTAATCTCACGGAACGTTTCTCTAGCGGATTTGCCTTTAACGAAGGAAAACTTTAAAATAGCGCGAATTTCGGCGTTAGTGAACTCCATGTTTACACGTCTATAACTGTTGAACGCAATATCCAAACTAATCATACATAGCGTCGTTTTGTTTGTTATGTCAAGAGCTTTCAAATTATGTACAGTGTTGCCAGATACGAGCTCTGTAGCGCTTTGTACATAGCCGCGAAATTAAAAAGACAAAAAGGCGGAAGGGAGATATTTGACAACCTTATATATATCGTCTTCATATAACCACAAAAAAGCCTCATTAGTTGTATCTATTTAATATTATTATAATTTAAATAGTGTAACACGACTAGGGAATTATTATTATTAAATAATAATAGAGCATAAATGCTACAACAAAGCATGATTAACATGCAATATTTAATTGTATATTTATAAACAATTTTTACCTACATGTTTAATTTTATAGAAATAAAAAATTATAAAATAAATTAAATTAACTTAACTATTAAAACTAGAACAACACACGATGAATGAATTAAGAACAACAAGAAAAACAAAACTATCACGATACAACCGAGATATCAACGATGTAATGAGTCTGTACCTATCATCAGAAATTATAGTCTAATATAGACGACTATCGATGGCCGTAATGCCATTAACGTCAACATAGCATGTTTGTCGACAATCGTCTATCGTCATCGACTCCAATAATTCCACCCCCGGTTTTAACAATTCAACATTGTCATGACGCAATAATACAGCAATTCTTCTTTCCATTGGCATAGTGCTTTGGAATGAATTTTACTATGGGGGATGGATCGGTTCAGTGTTTAGATCGTTTTGGGTTGTCACCATAACCAGTGACAATACGGTGCATAAATGACTTCCTTTCCTCCTACATATATCAATCATAATTTTCCAATAGATTTATTAATTTTATTATTATCTTATCGCTATATAAGTCAATGTATAAATGATGGCACTCATTTTTAATGGAAAATAATTATAGAAATGTTTGCAAATCTATGATTTTTTGCTATGGTCTTTATCATTCACATCAAATTCTTTATGTATTAGACAAATTTTCCTCATATATGTCATCTTTATATGTTTTCCGCAAATGTTGCATTATCTTTACAAAATTATTTGTAGCATACTCAATAATTCACTTAAATATGAATTTCGAACACCTTTTTTATTTCATTATAATGACGTACGCGTATGTGGCGTTAAAAATCCATACATAATGGGAAGATAAAGTCCAATAGCTGCAAACTAACTATAAACATTACTTATTGTATATATATATTCCAGGATCAAAACTATCGGCATTTAAATTAATTTAGTCATTTAAATTATATTCAATAATGTGTTACAAATTTTTTTCTCATATTTCCGATGACAATAAATGGATTTCACAATCTTACGGTTTTTAAGCTTCATATATTTGTGAAATGCTATAATCAACTGAGCCATATCGAATCGAACGGAAGAAGTCATAATCAGAGATAATTAGCAATATGTATGGTGCGCGAATACGCAAGATTCGCAGCTCATGAAATTTCCCAACCAAGTCAGACAAAATCGTATTTTTGACAACTCTTGGTCGCTGTTGGTGCATTGCACTATATATATAAATCGACTAGTTGTTGTTGTTAAAAAACGTTTACTATCAACGGTTTCATCTGGAGCGTGTTCGTAATAAATGGTATAATTATGGTTATAGCGTTATACTTAACAATAGTCAACAAAAATCAATAATTACGTTTACGAACGATTTTTGTCAAAGTTTCTGTCTTTGTGACAATTACTTTTAACCAGTTAACTGTTTTTGATGCGTATACTCGTCATGAAAAAAGTGCAAAATTTTGTGTTATGACGAGTATATTCGTTGTGAATAATAAGTAGTGACAATTTGCAAGACACAATTTATATACGCATTTTACAAAGAAGTCGAAACAGTATATTGGCCAAGAGTAATAAGTATTGACAAATATGTAAGACGCAATTTAGATGCGCATTTTCCAAAGACATCGAAACAGTTAACTGGTTAATATTTTTTTGCATTGCATAACTATCAATAACATCATGTTTGTACATGCAGTTGAAAATTGACTATAGTTAACTATATTTTACACTCACGAACACAAAAAGTATTTATCAAAATGCATCCATTTTCCGCACGAACAACCAATAATTGACTATAGTTAACTATAAAAAAAAATTCCCTAAAATAGTTAACAATAGCTGTGGTCACGAACAAAAGCTCATAATTAACGATACCTTCTTAGTCCCACCAAATACACTGCATATAGCCTTTTTCCGTGTATATTTGTGTTGTTTATGCGTCCTATATATGATATTGATGGTTTTTGGCAGGATTTATCCACGATTTTTATACATTTTGGATTATAAGTTATGTTAAAACCTTTTTGCCATAATATATATTATTAACGGCATATAGGATTGGTAGGATAATTTATTTATAACCGTGAACTCAAATCAACGCATTTATAATTTTAATACCGATATATACTCCAATTTATAATTGATATATATTTTCACAAAACCGGAAAATAAACTTATAAAATAAAATATTTATAATGTTCTTAATGTCGTCATCATTTAATAATCACTGTATAAAAAAATATATATATATAAAAGCAAACAATCAAAATTAAATATAACAATAAAAATTGTACACAAAAATATCGATAAGATTTATGTGTAATTATAAAACAACTGGTATATAATTAAAAAATTATTAATTGTTATAGCGCGAATTTGATAACAACGTATAAGCTTTATCTTTTTTAAATCACAGTTTTATCACTAAATCCACCTTTATTTTATGATTTGATACTATCTCAAATGTTGATAGGTGGTTAATATTTTTTTGGATAATTAACATGTTACACATATATTTTAGTTTTTTTAAATTCTTTAAAGACATTGTAAATGGTACATTACGTAAATCTATATCTATCTATGCGAAACCATTAGTTAAAATTATGATACCATATTTTAAAAATTAATAAGATTTTTGAAATTTATGTCATTGTGATTTATTTATTGTCCATAGTGTCGAATTATTTGAGAATACTGTGGAAATTATTTTATTGTTATATTGACATTATTTATTTTACACTTTTTTTATATACGTACATAATCTTGAACTTTACTACACACATAAAATTTTAATTACATTCATTATAATTCATTTTAATTGTATATTGTAAAGTTGTATATTATTTAAAACTCAAAGGTTATCTATTGTACAATGTAACATATGTATTTATTATATAAAAATATATACGCACATTATGTAATTCTTTATAATTTTAATAAAACATAATAAATTATAAAATTTTAATTACTGTCACACTTAAGTGTGGATACATATTTGTCATATGCTATATCATCATCTATAACAGAAATATGTATATGAACAGAATTAATATATAGTAAATTTTTAGAAATTAATTTAATAAGTTAAGTCAATTTCGGTCGTAAACCTTATATCATTTTTTTTTTGAGTACATTTATTTTATATATATTTTTAAAAATGATTATAAAATAATATATATTTTTCTGTTATCTTACAGGTGTTTAAAAAGTAATGATAACAATTAAATAATATGGACACTTTACAGGTGTGTTCGTCATCTCAACATAATTCAAATAATAGTAAAACACCAAGTAGATCAGCGTCACCGTGTTATTCTGATCAAAGTAATTTATATTGCAATTTTTATATATAAATAATTTAATTATTAAACATTGTTATTTAATTCTATACTCGTAATATTGTGTTTAACAATTTTTTCTAATTGTATGTAACATTGATTTAATTTAAAATAAAAAATAATATATGCTATCGCAATAAATATAATAAATTTTAAGAGCCATATAGGACATGAAACTAACATACAATAATTTACAAATTAGTATTCGTATATATAGGAAATGCAAATCCATATATAAAATAACATAAATTTGAAATCTACATATATATATTTGTTTATAGACGTTTTTCTAATATGTATTGGTGTATAATAGATAATAGCAGCACAAGAATGAGTTTAGTGTGTCGATATATATATATACCCTATGTCCAATATGTTCTGTGAATGTATCTCAACAAATTGTAAAAATTTCATGACATTACACTCAGTAGAAACTAAAATACAATACATAAAATTACAGGTCGTTGTTGTGCGATGGTCGAAAAATATATAAAGAACAAAGATTCAACATTAAATTTTGTTTTCAAGAATGATAAAACAACTAAAGAAATGCTTCAAATGCTTAAAATCGCTTATGGTGCGATAATTGTTTATCCAAAACACAAGTTTTTGAGTGGTTTCGAATATTCAAAGATGGCACAGAGAAGATGTTAATGCGATGATGAACATTCAGGTTTGACCATGTCAAGTGATTACTGAAAAAAACATTGAAAAATTACGGGATTTCATAAAATTTTGTTAGGTATCTTCAATCTAATTCATGGAAATGGAACTATAGGTATACCTAAAACATCAATTCATCGCATTTTAACTGAAAAAATTGGTTTGTTCCACATAGATTAACAGATGATCAAAAAATGGATCGACCGGAGCATTGCAAAGTCATAATTATATTCGTTCGACGTGATAAAAACTTCTTGAAATCTATTATTACTGGTGATGAGCTATGGTTCTTTCAATATGAAACCAGATAGCACACGTCAAAGTGTTGAATGGCGGTCACCAGACGAAGGAAATTCAATATAAATCTCGTTTAATGAACTTATAAATCAATACAATGCTTTTTACGATTCCAAAGGAATTATTCATAAAGAGTTTTTTCCAACTGGTTCAACAGTTAATGCTAAGTATTACGTTGATGTATTGAAGCGTTTACTAAGCCGTATTCGTCGTATTCGTCGTGAATGTCGTGAACTAGGAAGTTGGAGGTTATACTGAATGATAATGCACCAGTACATCGCTCAACAATAATCACTGATTTTTTTTATACTAAAAACCACATTTTGCTTCAACATTCACCGTATTCGTCAGATTTAGCTCCTTGTGACTCTTTGCTATTCTCAAAATTTCATTTGACTATGAATGGAAATCGTCATTCATCAGTTGAAGACACTTGATTCACTTGTTGAAAGTGCTCGATCGATGCGATTTCAGTTGATGGAGATTATTTTGAATAAATAAAATGGTTATAGTGCGAAAATTTATTATTTATTTTTGTGTTTTTTTAATCCATTCGCGTTTATTATGGGACAACGGGTGTATATACTTACTTATTTTTGAAATTTACAAAGGATTTTTTCTTCTTCTTTTAAACAATTGAACGTGTTTTTTGCTTTTCCAGAATTTCCGATGTATTTTATGAAGTCACTATTCGGACACTAGTAGATATAGAACTTGAAAATACTAGTTTTTATGCAAAAAAGCCCTGTTTATTCATTAACTATGCAATGTTAATATTACAAGCAAAGTATGATCCTTTAAAAGCTTCTACCTTCGCTCATCTTACCGGTAATTGTTGGATTCCTTGTCTTAAGAGTTTCTCCTCGAGCCAATTTCTGCTAATTTCATATGAAGTAAATCGTACGTCTTGAACGGCCGGCTACATCAACCGTAATAAGTGGTAGTCTGAAGGAGCTATGTCTGGTGAATACGGCGGCTGGGATAGATCTTTCCAGTCCTGTCCTTGTATAAATAGTTTTTAACGACTTTTTCAGTATAAGATTTGGCATTGACATTTTGACAAATTAATTTGTGGTGTTTATTCACTCATTATTGTTGCGTTTTCAAACGTGTTAGTTATCGTCGATAGACATCACCAGTGATAGTTTGTGAAGATTTCAGCAATTCATAGTACATAACACGTTTTTCATTCCACCAAATACACAACAACCTTATCATTATGAATAAATCGTTTTAGTTGTGATGCATCAGCTTCACCAGTCTGTAACCAGACCTTTTACGCTTAAGATTATCTTAGTAAATCCATTTGTCGCGCTCCAGTCATACTTTCAGCAGCGGATTTTTTTTAAATGAAAACAAATTAATAATGCTTTCCGCAAATGTCGTTTATTTGGTAAAGTCCTTTCCATTTTCCTGAGAATAAAAAACAAAGTTGTTTATACTTTAACTTTAATTTTTAATGTCATATATATTATACGTTTTAAAGGTTATATAGAGACTTTTAAAATACAAGTAATGACGATGCATACGTAATGCATTCGCAGTATGAGTTACACCAATCTATTATAAAACGCGTATTTTCAATTTGCACACCAAACAAATAGTATTGTACAATGAGAAAAATTAAAAAATTTAAATAAATATATTGTAAATAAAAAATAAATGGATTAGCATATTGCCGACAGAGTTATACCCAAAACGTTAAACTTTTGTATTTTTGTATGCTCAAATAAACTTAATCTTTTTCATCATAGAATTAAAATATTTAATTATTTTTGTTTTTTTGTTGTTTATTTCATCAATTTATTTTAATATTCTATCGATTAATGGTGTTTATAATAAATCTTCTTTTGGACATTGAACAGAATATAATTATAATATTTAATTTATAGAACTATATTTGTGTATATTATCATATTATATATTTAGGACCAAGTGCTTGACATTGAAAATGTATTTTCCATAAAAAATAAACAATAAATTATTACTTTTGTTTATGTTTTGTTTTGTAAAATTGATGTTATTAAAAGAACAGAAAAATAATATTGAATATAAAATCTGCTTATAAATAATTGTGTTATCATAATAGCTTACGAATACAAAAAAAATCAATTCAAAATTCATTCCCTTAACAATATAATATTAGTAAGAACATGCGTACGTAAATTTCCATTAATCGAATATATTTGAAAATTTCATATAACAATTTTATCAATTAATTAATAAATTATTTTCTTATGTCATTTGCAAAAATTAATTAGCTATTAACACAACAGAATTAATAATTTATTTAATGTGCTGCTTAGAACTACTGCTAATAGAATAAAAATAATTAATAAAAATAAAATATGATAGTTATAAGAAAATAAATAATTCTTTTTGTTTTTGGTTTTGGTTTTTTTTTTTTTTTTGTTTTGTTTGTTCTTTAATAAAATGAATAAATTTTGTTGTATGTTTATTCAAGCAGCAACTTCTCCATGTTAATGTGAAGTGCGTGCGTGCAAGTAATAATAATTATTTACTATAATATATTTAATATTATTATTATTATTTTATACTATAAACTATTTTTAATAACATTATAAATATTTTGTGTTTATTATTTTGCATATTTTTCTGTGTAACTCTAGTGTCAAAAGATCGTGATAGCGGTGATTCGGCTTCTGGTGGAAGTGCATTCCATTTTAGAAATCATAGTCCGTCAGCACAACGTGAACGTCGCAGTCGAGAACGAGAACGACGAGATGCACATAAACGTGATCAATTGCAACAGCAACAACAACTGCAACAACAACAACATCAACAACAGCAGCAGCCACAACCACAACAGCAACAACAACCGCAACAGCAGCAACAACCGCAACAACAGCAGCAACAACTACAACAGCAGCAGCCGCAACAACAACAACAGCAACACGAAGATCAACAGCAACAACCACTACCACAACCGATACAACAGCAACAACAACAACAACAGCAACAGACACAACAATTACAACAAGTACAACAACAGCAATCACAACAACATACGCCTTTGCAAACGTTACAATCACAGTCACAACAACAGTCTCGTGATCGTGATGTAGTCGATGGAACTAAGGTAGCTGTGGGTGATGATGATCAAATTATTGATTATTTAGATGATTCTAAATTATCGGGTTAGTAATCACTATTTATACAAATAAACAATTGGTTATATTCGTATTCGTTATATTGCAATATATCATTCTATTGTATTATCATTATTACAATCTAAAAAATTTATATTGGTTTTTTTTTTATTTATTAATTATTTATTGTATATTTTTTCATCAATTTAATATTCATTTGTAGGCGAAGAATTAGGTTATCAATCATTTGTATCAGATGATATCGATGGACAATGTAGTACGGCTAATAATAGTTTAAAACGTCATCGTCATCATCATCATCATAGATCAAATAGTGGACAAGTGCTTGATCGATTATCACTAAAAATTGCATGCACTAAAGATTCTATACGAAAAGAACAAACTGTTCGTGATGATAATGTTAATGAGTACCTGAAATTGGCTGCAAATGCTGACAAACATCAATTGCTACGAATAAAAGCTGTATTTGAGAAAAAAAACCAAAAAAGCGCACATACTATAGCTCAATTACAAAAAAAATTAGAGAGTTATAGTAAAAAAGTTAAAGATATGCAAATACAGCAGTGTCAAAAACAAGGCTTAAGTGGTGGTCATCGACAGCCACGTGAAGTATTACGTGATGTTGGTCAAGGATTAAAGTAATTTAATTTTATGTCTATATTTAATAAGTACCAGTGTTTGACTATAGAATATGGTATTTATTAGAAATCCGAATCAAACATTTGCTCCTATATAAGAGTGCGAGACTCTCACCCACTAAAAATACCTCACATTGCCGCGACCCAATTTATTAAACTGACTAACGATTTTTTTCTATTGTGTACCCATATCTATGTACTCAAATCTAGGTAAAAAAATGACCGAAACCACTAACATGTAATTTCCCATTATTGTCATAACATCAGGTTTTGTTTTCGTGAGCCCACGAATATTATTTTCCACATACAGAACCAGATCAATTTCATGGTTTTGATGCATTTGTAATCTCTGGACATGTTTACTTGCATACCTCCTAACTGCATCAGAGACCATTTCAATTTTTAAATTTCGATGTAGGCCCATATTTCTTATATACCAGGGTGCATTTACAATGTTGGCAGTGTCATCAGCGAAAGTAGCCATTATTACATTTTCATCTAGTGGATTATCAGCAGTAAATAACAAATAGAGCATCGGTCGCAACACGCTACGCTGCGGAACTCCTGCAGAAATCTTCCTTAGGTTAGAGTACTCCTTATCATAACGAACCCGAAATCAACTTTCTTTTAGATATGCTGAAAGTATTTCATAGTATGGCAGTATGAAAATCTCGGTATAGCTTAACCCATCGTGCAATACTCTGTCAAAAGCTTGAACAACATCCAAAAAACCAGTCGAGCAAATCTTTTTTCCTCCAAAGTCTTTTCTATAGTGTCAGTGATGCGATGAACTTCAAATATGATGAGATGGAATAACATCATTTTCTTTTATAACTGGTAAAAGTCTTTTTTGAAGTAGTCTTTCAAATATCGCAGACATAATCGGCAGCAGAGAAATTGGTCGATAAAATTTGACTTCTGTTGATGGCTTTTCTGGTTTCGGGATAACTATGACTTCAGCTATTTTTCAATGTTTAGGAACATACTTAATTTTGAAATATACATTTATTATGCGCTGCAGTTTCAATATAGCTATTTCTGGCAGTTCCTTCATAATTTTATCAGTAATTAGATCATAACCACGTGATTTCTTTTCACTTAAATGATGTTTAATCATTTTCTTAATTCCAGCCATGGTTATGCTTGGTATATCTATTTCACTTGGTATAATGTTAGGAATTGTAGTATCTACGTTTAAGTTTAAGTTTGCTGCAAGAGGAGTGAATCAGCAGAAGATAAATTAGCCTTTTGTTTAGAGGATTTTGCCCACTTACCATCATTTTCTTTTATAAGAGGATTTTGTGTAATACGATTATTTAATCTCCTGGCTGCCTTCCATAAGGACTAGTTAGTGAATTTTATCATCTGTTAAATTTTTAAGTAATCTACTTATTGATTCATTTTTGATTTCATTAATGTTATTTAACTACATTTTTATTCCACTTTCTATAGTTGTTTACCCCTTAAACCGTAACGGGAGTAATGATATAATATTAAATTCAGAAATTATAATATAGTTTAATATACCAGTGGTATCTATTCTTAGCAAACATTATGGTACTTATCAGTCCAACGTCATACAATACTACTAACTAATTGTGTATTTGTTTTTTTAAATTTTAGACATGTAGGAGGAAATATCCGTGATGGAATATCTGGATTATCGGGTAGTGTTATGTCAAAACCTAGAGAATTTGCGCATTTAATAAAAAATAAATTTGGTAGTGCTGATAATATTAACCAATTATCGTCAAGTATGTATTTTTTTATATAATTTCAATAATTTTATATCATCGTTTTCATAAATTTATTATTATTCATTATTTATTAGAAAATATTTACAAAAATTGTTCATATTTTCCAATGAAATGTTAAATTTAGGATCGAATGCACATTACCTAAAATTAATGATATTTATTCTTACAGCAAATGCCCATTATGTTAAATTAATAAAGAACCGAGGTAGTAAAAACATTATACATGATTGTGTAACCGTTCAGTACAATATATTTTGTTATGAATATCTCATACAATTTTGTCCTTGTTTAAAAACGAACATTAAAACTAAAATCACATGTAAAAGTTATACAATAAAATATTCATTGAATTAATTTGTTTTTTTTTTATGATTATCATCACTATCATTATTTTTATAACTATAAAATATATATACTAAACTGGTTCTGCATATATTTATATTGTATATATATAATAATATAATATATTGTAGAAAATATGTTGGTTTTTCTTAAATACTTGAATTCATATTAAATTAACATAATATTTGAGCCGAAGTAACCAATTTGATTATTTAAATAATAGTAGCTGGGCATTCTTATTATGATATTGTATATAATTAATATCAATGATATTCGTATCCACTCGCTGTAAGAACAATTATCATTAAATTTTTAATTTTATTATTTCAATTTTATATTTCAATGGGCTATACTTTTTCTATGAATTTTCAAATATTCAAATATTGAATTATAAAAAGAATATAGCTCATTACATAATTTTATAACTATATATTTATAAATGTATTTTAACATTTGTGTTCTTAAAATGAATTAATATTAATAACTTTATTTACAATAACAATAACATATTATTTTAATATAATTGCTTTTTTTTATACTGCATGTTTATATTTTTGTTTTCATAAATTTTACTACATTTAATATTACTTACTTTTTTTTGAATTGCAATGAATATTAATAATTTAAAAAAAAAATAATATTTTTGTACAATATATTAAAAAATAATTGCTACTTGTTGTTTACTAATATATCAATCTAAACAAAAATTTTAAAAACGTTGTTTTGCGGTGTGTGTATGTTTGGATTTAAAAATAATATACAGTGGGAGACTGCTAACAGTCTGCAATAACAAATAACATTTATAAACAATTATTATTTATGCAACATTATTATTTATTACGATAAAGATTTTGTGATTACCCTCTGTGTATATAATAATATTATACAGTTTTATGTGTTGAGGCAAAGGATAAACACAATTTATTGCTGATACTACAATATTCTTATCAACAATCTAAAAATTATATCTTATCAGAATATAATGAAAATTGATAATTTCTATTAAATTTGTATTTGTGTGTATCATTTATAAATTATTATATATTTTGCAACAATTTCAATACGTAAGTTTTCATGCAATTAATTCAATTAATAAATAGTAAATATACAAATAAATTTTCATTTTGAACAATGAACGAATAATATGTTTTTGACACTTTGGAGAACATACATTTTAAATTGTTTATACGAGTGTTTTTGTTGTTGCATGAATTCAAAAGAAAGTAAGCTCTCATTAAATTTGGTTTGTTATTATTTTGGTGTCGTTTTTTTTTGTTTGCAACTAATATTAAATACAGATTTTAATTGAAGCCTGGTATACAGATCCTGAACTGAATGCAATTAATTTGACACCAAATCAAATTGATGCTAATCATCATCATTTACATCATCAAAATGCAGTTACAACAACAAATAATACAACTGGCAGTGGAAATACTGGAACATTGGGTTCTGCTAACAATCAACCGAGTGCCGGCGGTGGTGGAAGCGGTAAATTTAGTAATGAAAATGAAAGCGAATGCAGTAGTGTTACAAGTGATAGTTTACCTGCCGGGTAAGTTTAACTTTTTATTTATCTATTTTATAAATTTATATATTTTATATTATATATATGAATATAGATTGTATTAATGCAACTTATATATTTATATATGATTTAAAATTAGTTCTGGTAAAAATCAACCATTGTTACTTCATCAATATTCTGGTATATTAAAAGCAATTTTAGCTGAACTTCAAGAGAGAAAAGAAGACTACGATAAATTAAGAGAAAAATTAGATCGTTTAGAAGTAATATTATTTTTATCCACACAATAATAAATGAATAATATATATATATTTATTCCTATAGAATGTGCAAAAAGAATTTCAAGAAGTAACGGTTGCCTTAGAAAGTGAACGATATCGGTCTGAACGACTAGAAGAACAAATAAATGATTTAACTGAATTACATCAGGTATGTTGTTAAATTTATTGATTTTATTTTGATTATACTATTTGTTGCTATGTATTGAGTTACGCACTTACGTACTAGTAAGTAATTGCGTATTTCGCTGATACGATAATTATATTTATATTATTGTTTGATCGTTGGTACTTCAATTTATTATTCAGTAAAAATATCGGTTGTGTAGCGTAGCGTTGGTTAAAAATGTAATATCCAAATGAGAATTTTAGTCATATTTCGCTTTTTTATTTCTAAAATGGCTCACAAAAAAACATCGCATGCTCATTAAAAGTTATGTGCTTTGTTTGATGATAAAACCATAAAAAAAGTGGCAGCGTAAGAATTGGTTTGCAAAACTTCAGCGATTTTCCACTAAAATTCGAATTCGAACAGTACTTCCAATTTGGTGACGACCAAATCAAACCAATAATTTATTCGGATTGTCACCATCTTTATTAAGATTGCAGAAAATTTCAATGTATCACAATTATGCATTGGAAAGCGTATATAAAAAAAACTAGAAATACATAGGTTCCTTTAAAACAACTTCACTTATCACAACGCATTACTATCTGTATTTACTTGTAAAACGTAACGTAAATCAAATATTTTTGTAACAACAGCGTTTAATCGAAATAGATCATAAGAGAAAAAGTAAAAGGAACCAGTCCAGCAACATCCAATGCTGATGTTTTTAAATAAAATATATAAATTTTGAACTAACTACACTGAACATTCAAGAAATAGCGGCCAGAATTGTGAAATCGTAAAGGTATCGTGTGTTTTTATGACAATGGAAAGTCACACATATATTTGGTGAGTCGTTAAAAAATATCGGAGCTTGTTAGTCATTTGTAACTATATCCAACATATAGTCATGATCTTACACCATCAGATTATCATTTTTTGATATATATGGCATCTACCTCAACATTCTACTCCGCATCGAAGTATATAATTAATGGTAAGAATTTCAATTATCATGATGATGACTGTGTACCAATGAAAACCAATTGTTTACATTGAATTATGGAGTTACGTGAAAGAAAAAAATGGACATTACGTTACTGAATAAAATCATTTTGTTCCATGAATAAATTCGTTACTCCGGAAGGTTTTATATAATCACCATAATAGTCTCGAGTTATAGGAATATATAAACATATTTCACCATTTTCTGTATTTTAATTAATGAATTATTTTCTATTTATTTTAATTTTACAGACGGAAATAGAAAATCTAAAACAAACTGTTTGTGATATGGAAGAAAAAGTTCAATATCAAAGTGACGAAAGACTGCGTGATGTAAATGAAGTTTTAGAAAATTGTCAAACAAGGGTAACTTTTCCTTTCTAAATATATATACTTTTTTTAATTTTATTAGAATATTCTTGATAATTCCGCTATCTTTCCACTTAACTTATCATAATATATATAAATATCTATTATTCATCGGTATCAAATATGTTAATGTATATAATTTCGTGACATATTTAGACACACACACACATGTATATACAGTCGATTCCTCTGTAAGCAAACTTATAGAGGACAAACCAAGGGGCTTAACCCCTCTATAATCAAGAAAATCGTGTTTCTTTTTTTAAATTTTATCATTCAAGTTTTACGAAATATTGTATGTAGGTTTGTAATAGGATTATAGGAACAGTTCCTAAGAAAATTCAGGAAAATCAATACTCAATTATCTTGACCAGTTTCCTCGAACCTGGTGAATTTGGTCATTTCTCAATTAAATTTTACAAACTTGTACGGAGGTTTATTGTGGGATTATAAGAACGGTTCCTAAGAAAATTCTGGAAAATTGATATTAAAATCAGTTATTTTGACTAATTTCCTGAAACCTGATGAATTTGGCTATATCTCTATTATATTTCACGAAATTTTGTATATAGATTTATATTAGGCTTTTAAAAACAATTACTATAATCCTACTATGAACCTACATGCAAAAGTTTGTTTTAATTTAATTGGAAAATTGCCAAATTCACCCCTTTCCAAGATATCGCTACTGATTGGTAAGAATAACTAACCTGAAAACCAAAATTTTTCTTAGAAACTATTTATAGAATCCTAATTTTAATCTACATTTAAAATTTCATCAAAATATGTTAAGAAATTACCAAGTTATGAACAGAAGTCCGCTATACACAAAACTCCTCTATATGTATAAGCAACTTCCGTGGAGCTTTCTTATAGAGGAAAATGAACTGTATATTTATTTGTTTTTTCTCCAATTGTAGATAAGCAAAATGGAACATATGTCACAGCAACAATACGTTACCGTAGAAGGAATTGATAATTCAAATGCACGTGCATTAGTTGTTAAATTAATAAATGTAGTTTTAACTATTTTACAAGTAATATTATTATTGGTAGCAACAGCTGCTGGAATTATTATGCCATTTTTAAAGACTAGGTAATACAAAAAAATTACAAATTTATCAGGTGTAGTAATATGAAATTATCGGTAACACAAATTTGGCTCTGCAGTTAAAGATTAATCTAAACGTGCCGTTATTTATTTATTTTTTTTTTGTTGGTATGACATCTGTCAAATATATTTTGTATACAGCAAGTTATTGTGTGAACAACATTATATTTTTTTTTTAAAGTTAAAAATGGAAAGTTTTGTACCAGAAAATCATCATTTTTGGGAAGTTTTATTGCATTATTTATATTTGAAGAAAATGCAGCTGAAGCGCATCCAATACTTATCGAAGCATATGGTGAGCATGCTCTATCTGACGCAACATATAGAAATTTGTTCCAAACTGTTCAAAGGTAATAATTTAGATTTTCGAAATGAAGAACGTGGAAGACCACCGAAAAAGTTTGAAGACAGTGAATTGCAAGCATTGTTGAACGAAGATGATACACAAAGTCAAAAAAATAGCAGAAATGTTAAATGTTTCACAAAAAACAATTTCCAACCGTTTGAAAGATATGAGAAAAAAGATTCAAATGTGTGGAAAATCTGTGCCTCATGAATTGACTCAAAGACAAATGAAAAATCGTAAAACAATCTGTGAAATTTTGCTTCCCAGTCAGAAAAGAAAAAGTTTTTTGTATGGTTAATGGTGACGAAAAGTGGATTTATTTTTATAATCCTAAATGCAAAATATCATGGGTTACACCAGGTCAACCAGCAAAATCGGCTGCAAAACCAAATCGATTCGGTGAGATGAGAATGCTTTGTTTTTGGTGGGATTAGAAAGGTGTGGTGTACTATGAGCTTCTGAAACCTGGTGAAACTGTTAATACTGATCGCTACCGACAACAAATGTTAAACCATGCATTATACGAAAAACGACCAGAATGAGCAAGAAGACATGTTAAAGTTATATGACAATGCACCGTCACACAGATCAAAACCAGTTCAGGATACGATCAAAACGCTTGGCTGAGAATTGTTACCTTGCCCGCCTTATTCACCAGACTTAGCACCTTCTGATAACCATTTGTTTTCATCCATGCAGCACTCTCTTGATGCCCAGCACTTCAAAACATCAGAATAAGTCGAAAATTTGCTCTCTGAATGGTTTTCAACAAAACCAAATCGATTCGGTGAGATGAGAATGCTTTGTTTTTGGTGGGATTAGAAAGGTGTGGTGTACTATGAGCTTCTGAAACCTGGTGAAACTGTTAATACTGATCGCTACCGACAACAAATGTTAAACCATGCATTATACGAAAAACGACCAGAATGAGCAAGAAGACATGTTAAAGTTATATGACAATGCACCGTCACACAGATCAAAACCAGTTCAGGATACGATCAAAACGCTTGGCTGAGAATTGTTACCTTGCCCGCCTTATTCACCAGACTTAGCACCTTCTGATAACCATTTGTTTTCATCCATGCAGCACTCTCTTGATGCCCAGCACTTCAAAACATCAGAATAAGTCGAAAATTTGCTCTCTGAATGGTTTTCATCAAAACAGGAACATTTTTTTTTGGAATGGTATCCACAAATTGCAAGAAAGGCGGTCAGAATGTGTAGAAAGTGATGGTCAATACTTTGAATAAAATATTTTTATCTTTTCACTTTAAAACGTTTAGTTTTATTTTTCTTAAAAAACGATAATTTCATATTTCTACAAGTGGTAAGATTTAAAAAAAAATAAAATATTTTAATTATTTTTCTTTCACTATAGATTACGTGTTTTAACGACATTTTTCTTTGTATTTTTGGCAATATTTGTGATACGACAATGGCCTGATGTTAAAGATATAGGTTCACATATGGTGCGGCATTTAAAAGAATCGTTGATAGTAAAATAGTTAAAATTTTATAAAATTTATAATTCCTATACGACATTAAATAGATAAAAAAAACAAAATAATAATAATAATAAAATAATATTATTTAATAATTGTAAATGTTTTATAAAAAATTAAAATAATTTGTTTGTGTTTTTTTTTTTTTTTTTAAATTTAATAATTAAATGATTACACCTAAGACATTGCTTGCAAAATATAAATTTTTAAATTAAATTCTGGGTTTTTTTTTTTTTTTTTTTTTTTTTTATTGCAATTTTTAATTTTTACAGTTTTTTATTTTAAATTTGTGTTCATTTTATATTACTATCGCATCAATAGTGATAATTATTACAACGAATTTATTTAATTATTATAATTAATATATTTCATAAAAATATAAATATCTGCAATTTAACCACTTCAAATTAAAGAGAAACAACAAAAAAAAAATGAAAGTTAATTTGAATATATTAAATTAAAAAATTATTGGTTGTTATTATATTATTATAAAAATAAAAGAAAAAAAAAAAAAAACACACACACACACACAAATTGCAGATAATTTAAATTAAAATATAATGATTTATTTTTTTTTTATATAATAACATTTACGGACGAAAAATATATAAAATAAAAAGTGTCAATGGCTTGAGAAGTGACAGTGTAATTTCCTTAATCCTAAAGGCAAGCGTCAAAATAAGTACAACACATTTGTCCTATTAAAAAATAAAAAATAAATAAAAAATAATAGGTACTTTCTCCCGCTCATCCCGCCTCATCACCACCAGGAAACGATCAATTTTTTGTGCTATCAATAATTTTAATTATATTTATAATTTTTAAATTTAATAAATAATTTATACATAAATAAATAATATTATATTAAATATATTAGATTATCCAAAAATATGCCTGCAACTACATATATATAATATATGTATTTGGTGGGCGCAGATTACATTATGGAATGTAAAATCATGAGAAATTTTAAATATCTATAAATTAAAAATAAATAAAAAGAATAAAGAAAGAAAAGAATAAAATAATACAAATAAGAATTAAATTCATTCATTGTGTATAAATATTAATTAATTAATTTATAGTTAAAAATAAACATTACACAATTACACAAATTACTTTATTTTACGGTACATTTAACTTTAATTATTATTTATTATTATCTATTATTATTATTATTATTATTATTATAAATTATTATTATAAACAACAACAACAACGTTCATAAACATATATATATATTTGTTTCAAATATTTTATGTGATTTTATTTTAATAATAAATAAAATAATAATATTTAATAAATAATATATAATTAAAATTTTTTTCCCACCGAATATACAAATAATAAATCGTTTTTTCTATTTATAAAATATATAATTAACTACAATCACAATAAAAAAAAAAAAACAAAACAAAGAAATATTTACGTAATTTGACTTGACATGTAAAATGTTATCTGCCGTTTTCTCAATACAATATGTAAAAAAATAAATAAACTTAATGTTAGAAAAAATACTATAATAATAATCATAAAATTAATAATTGGGTTTGTTTTTGAATTAAATTCACGCAATGTAGCTTTTGTAATAAATAATGTAATTTAATTCCATATAGGAAAACGTTTGAATAAATAATAATTGTTACACAATTTTCTTTCACAAACAAATAATAATAAATAAATATATAAAATATTATTAATAATATGAAATAAAATATGAATTCAAATTGAATGTGTGTTACATTTATACACCAATCATCAATAATAAAATAATAATAATAATAATAATAATAATAATAATAATAATAATAATATTTATAATTTAAAAACATACAAAAAATACAAAATTCAAATCAATTATTAAATTAAATAATGTATTTGTTTATAATTATAAATTGGGCCTAATATATTGTATGTATATGTTAGCAAGAATGAATGATGAAATAGAAATCACAATTTATTTATTTATAAGTCAAAAATTAATAGATATATAAAACATAACAACAACAACATAAAATAGATGATTTCGTTTGGTAATCGTCAAGTACTTATAAGTATTTATTTAGCAGTGAAAAAAAGTCCTGACAAAAGAACACGCAATTTAAAAATATGACGGAAATTAAAGATTATCTAAAAATGCTAAAAGTGGTTAATTTTTTTTTCCAAAGCAATTTTATTAACTTAAATTAAATTAAATCTTAATTAATTAAAAAAAAAACCAACATAAGAGCCATCAATATGTAAAAAAATTATATTCCTTCCCTTATGAGATTTGCTATTCGTAACTACTTGCATGTGATCAAAAGAAAAAATGCAAGTAGGTAGAAGTAGTAAAATTATCATTTATTCAATCCAAATTACTTTTAAGTACCGGACGATTACCAAAAGAAAACCACTAATTATATATAAATCATAATATTCTTTGGTTACTCGTATATTTATATGGTGTTGTGATTAATAATTTTTTTCATTTTATTAATCACAATTATGACTTTAAATTTTGATATGTTAACATTATTTTTTTAATACTATCTGATCTCTCCACAATTTAATTATTATTAATTTAATATAATTTTTACAAATATAAATAGTATAGCTTATGACAAATGAAATAATATTATTTCATCATATTGTTTTTATAAACATATGCATAATTAAAATAATGTCTATAACATAGAGTTAAAAAAAAAAACAGAAACAGTGTGTAAAGTTTGTTTTAAATAATATTTAGTATATAAATTAGCTCCATTAAATCACACAATTCGTCAAAGTCAACTATACAATAATTATTACACAAAACGTTTTTAATAATATGTTTGGTTTGTATTTTGAGTAAATTTTGTGATGTTCATCCATACACATTTTATTCGATTCTAGTTTTTATAAAGTGGGTATTTTCAATAGTATCATTTTCTGGTTGCTACTATTACTATTACTATTTTTAATAAAATTTGAAACTTAAGCAATTAATAAAATGTTGTAAATTATTGGTTGTAATTAAATTATACTACTCTCGTTCTGATCTCCAAAGTTTATGGGACTTCATAACTAATATATTCCCATAACTAAAAAAACTATAATTTTAATGAAAAGTAGAAACTTTTTATATATTAAAAAATTCGCATCTACAGTTCCGCCATTAGAATTACTGTAATACCGATTAATGTTGCAGTTTTAGAGTTACGGAAACAGTCTTGAAATCCCGGCCCCACCATATTATATGATTTACTTGAAATTGTGTATTCCGAACATTTATACTCTCTAATTCACATCGTATTCATAGAATAACTCTAGAACCATATTTGGTTTATTTATTTTAGCTTTTGAATTTAATTATATATTTTATGAAGAATTACATTTGGGCTTGAACTACCTACCGCTACCAATATTTAGGAAGATTATAACATACGACGCATGTGAATAATTGCAAATTTTTTCCACGATTCGATTGGTTCTGGTTTCGCCAATAGCTAAATTTAGACCATAATCATTTTATGACCATTTTGCGATTCGTTAATTAAATACTATATTCATTTTTTTACTTTACCAGTCTAGCCCAAACCAACCATTAACGCAACAAGTTGTCTGCTTTCTTCTTTTATATTACCCATATTTTAATTCAATTTAAGTTTTTTAAAATAAAATTTGAGTATAATATGGATATGGGTCAAGTATATATAATATTGGATAAATATTAAACAACAGAAAATCGGTTTTAAATTTTTAAAATTTCTGTTTTTAATTTTTATAATTACAATTATTAAATAAATGAAAATGAAATTGTAGTTATTTAAATTGATATTGTATTTTTATTTTTTTTTATATAAATTTTCAAAACAATAATTATTAAAAACATTCGCTAACGCACCTTCACACACATACACATACAATTTTTGCAAAATAACTAGGATAAATAATTATTTATATTAATATCGAAAATAAATGAACGGATGTATGTATTGTAAATTAAAAATGCTAAATTGAAATGAAATTCATAAAAATAAATAAATATTTAAATCAATCCATTTAAAATATTATTATTATTAAGATATTAACCCATTTCTTTCCGTTTGTTAGATTTTTCAAACATAAATATTGCACCTCTGCTGGAGTCAATGGCAAATTTTCATCATTTTCCAAGAAAATGAACGGTTTATTGTATGTTTGAAAAATTTAACAGTGAGGGAAGAAATGGATTGAGGAAATAAGAGTAGCGTGATAGAATTTATTAATACCATTTTCTTTTCATATATGCTCTATCTATTATATGCAACAACTATGACAGAGTTCTTAAATTAAGTGTCCGTTTCACTTGCATTGAAATTGGGAGTAAAAGCATTTTATTATAACCTAAAAAATTAAATGTATTTGTGAAATGATTTATTATTAATTTTTAGTCATCCATACATAGTATAGTGATTTCTATCAATTAAATGTGAGATCACCGACTCTTAGTTGGTTGTTGCAACTTAGAGCATATGTGAAAAGAAGACTACATTAATTTTTTTTTATTATTTCATAATATTTAATTATTATTTATTATTTTATCATCTCTATTATTATATTATTATGATTTATGATCTGTTTTCATCATATTTGTTTTATTATTTTGCATAATGTATTCAATTTAAATATTTATTATAATTAACAATAAAAAAGAAATTATAAATAAATATCCTAATTACTGTACAAATAAATTTTCTGTATACTAATAATTAATAAAATTCGCTAATACTATTATGAAGAAGAAGAAGAAGAAGAAGAAGAAGAATAGAAAAACGCATTTTTATAAATTATTGACATAATTATTTATAATATAAGAATTAATTACAGTATATATATATATATAATATATGTATAAATACACACTATAGCCAGTTGCTAAGTTCAACTTTTAAAAACGATAACAATAATTATATATATATATATTATATATATATATTTATATAAAAATTAGATGACTGTGAATTATATTAAGAATTTTCATATCTTTCATTTAATAACAAATTTGTAGTGGTTTTCACAAAAATAAAAAATTAAATATATGTATAAAAAATAAATAAGTAAGACGTGTATTTCACAATAATATTTTCTTTATATTATAAAATTAAAATTTGTTATACTTACGTAATAATTATTTAGAATTAATAGGTAAAATGTATAAAAAATGATAAAAAATATTTGATACCATAATAATATGCACATCAAAAATGTTTTTCACATTATAAAATGTATAATATAATAAATAATTAATAGATATACTATGTTTAAAAAAAATAAAAAAGAACATCAGAGATTAGAAATTAAACAATTAGATAGTTATTATATAGTTAATCATGTATTACTTCATACACAATTATTTAAAATCCATGCGATTTTATATGACGAATGATGGCTATATATATGTTAAACAAAAGTTTTCAAAATTATAAACTTATTTAATTTTCATTTCTGTTAAATATTTATTATTTGTATAGAAATTAGAATACATAATAATTTTTTTAAAATTGAAATAAAATATAAAAAATAAATTAAATAACAATAATATTTCAGCTGTATAAACTATACAGCCATCTCTTAGGTTTCCATCTTCGGGGCTATACAATAGATATATCAAAAATAATTGTCAACTACTATGGGAAAACCTAAAGTTGATATGGCATGTGTAAGGAGTTCGATAAAATTCTATAAAATCAGAATGTATATCTTGGAACTGATTAATATATCGAATGATACATTCGTAACAAGATGTAGTCCGCCATAAATCCTAATCTGGACATATGTGTTTGATGAGGTAATAACGGTAAGAAACCACTACAATGAACTAGACAAATACATTGCCATGAAGCAATACGAGATCTACCGCGAAAGTAAGCTCCATAGCACCGTCTATGTTTGACTAGTTGCAAATGTATATATTTGTTCACCAGAACAGTCTTCTTTTAAAACTTTTGTTAAAATTTCAGAAATATTAATTGAATATTTTCTTTGTTACAGGTGATTGCAGTAAACAACTATTGTGTTTATTTAAAAATGGAACAAAAAGAATTCTTTACTGCTCGGATTAACCCATTTCCATATGAAAGGTTACACACAAAAAATTAATCAATGATTTGAATTCTGTTCATGGCAATAATGCACCATCACTACTACACCGTAAAATAATGGGTAAAACAATTTAAAATGGTTTGTACAAGCAACAAAGATAAAAATAGCTGTCTGCCAGATGACTCAATTCATCACTGTTGAAGAAACATAGATCCATCACTACATATAAGAAACGAAACTACAATCAAAACTATAACACGATAATTTTATTTAATTGGCAGATGTGGTAACGGACACAACGAACATACTTTGAGAAGATATGTGGTCAACATTACGGAGAAACACTTTCATTAGAATAGAATCGTCGAGGTGTAAGAAATGTGGATCCATCAACAATAAGTATATTTTGTTTAGAACCATGATTATCGAAGTATTTGGTTCAACTGGGCATTAAATGAATATTTGCTCCTAAGCCTAATTACCTATTGGTCGTAGGTTAAATGAAGTTTTGTGATCTGTACTTCATGCATCGATTTAAAAAAAACTAGCTATGATACGTGTGAGCTCTAAGCTTCACCGAAGTCTAGATAAAACTTATAACTATATATCTGTATTTGCACTGCATTAGAGTAATAAATAATGCAATTTCGTCGTTCTTGGAGGACTCACTACAAAGTATTCATCCATTCAATATAATGACTGACATTTTGCGATTCGGCAAATTCGACTACAAATTTGTCGCTCGTGTGTCTTCAGCATAATTTTGGTGCTTGTGTTGTATAAGTTGAGATATAAGCATATGTATTGATGTGATGTGTATCATGTGGATCATGTGTATCGTATTGTGTTGTTTCCCACTAAACATTTGCAAGAAAAATTTTCTGTACGATATTTTCGAATATCTTTCATTCATCTTCTCCGCGCGAATTTGTGTTTTAGTTGCTAGGAAAAATTATGACCGATACTAGATTTTTTGTAGTTGCTGGATGATTAAATGTCATGTCAATGAAAAGATAGTGATAGGGATGATAGCCGACTCGTTAATCTTCGAAGATTAATCGCGCTCATCTGCGAATCATTTTGTTTGATGGGTTGCAATTTGTAAGTTGTATGTGTTTGCTGTAACTATTTCTGTATTGTTGTATTTTGTATATAATTTTTTCTCCGGCCGACTCCAATTATTTTGTTTTGATTTTTATTTTTATTCTTTCGTATTAATCGTATTAATAAATAATATTAAATAATTAAATAATAGTAAAAGTAGAAGCATTTTTTATTTTCATCTAATAAAAATAAAATTCTTAATAAAAAGAAGGAATTTTAGATAATATGGCAACAAAAAAGGCATTAGTTGTTTTATCTACTGGAGCTGAAGAAATGGAATTTGTAATAGCAGTTGATGTACTACGGAGAGCTGGAGTAAGTTAGCACCCATGTTTTTTTTAGATTAATCCAATATATATTTTTCAAAATATATATAATTAATTTCAAATATTTTATTATTTACTTACTAGTTATTACTTATGTAATAATAAAATTATTATATATATGTATATAAATGTATTAGGTATCTGTAATCGTTGGTGGATTATCTAAACTAGAACCAATTAAATGTTCTAGAGATGTTGTCATTGTGCCAGATAAATCATTGACCGATGTTAATGAAGTAAGAACATATATCTCGTATTTTAACAATAACTCAATATATATTATATTAATAGAAAACCTTTCCAATTCTTAATTTAGGAGATATTTGATGTAATTGTTTTACCAGGTGGATTAGGTGGTGCAAAAGCGATGTCAGAATCAAAACTATTAGGTAATATATTAAAAAATCATGAAACAAACGGGAAATATATTGCAGCAATTTGTGCGGCACCAACAGCTTTATTAGCTCATTCGATTGGTTATGGAAAATCAATAACATCATATCCAACTGTTAAGGATCAATTGAAAGAAAAATATAATTATATTGATGATAAACCATTTGTTCATGATGGAAATTTTATAACAAGTCGTGGACCTGGAACAGCTATGATTTTCGCATTAAAAATAGTTGAAATTCTGGTTGGAATTGAAAAAGCTCAATCAGTTTCTTCGGGAATGCTTTTAGATAATGAATATAAATTGTAAAAAATTATTTCGATTATATATTTAAAATAAAATGTATATTATGTAAAATTCATATATGTATTATTAAATAGCCTTGATTTCATAAGTTACGCATATGCGGCTGCTTGTCAAAATTACTATATATCATAATTACTCTTGCATCTAGTTGATATCTAAATAGGGGAAATGCATCCGAAAATATATTAAGGGTTTTTAAAAAAAAAAGTTATAACTCAGTGGTAAAAATATATATAGTGGTAAAAAAATGTTTCTAAATGAATGAAAAACAAAAAATGAAAATTCCGGAAAATTCTTTGAAATATTATGGCTGAAAATAGGCTCAAACGATCGGGGGTGATCGTGCGAACAAAAATCCGTTGAGATTTTTCGAAAATTCCGCCTCTAAGTGGGTCAAAAGTGAAAAAGAAAAAAATAAAAAAAAAATTTGCCTCCTGGTAATTCTGCGCGACTGTTACTTGGTCTGAAAAATGCCTGATATTTTAGTGGAAATTTTTATGAAATTCTTAAAAACGCTATAACTCAGCCGTTTGAAGTGGTAGGCGGGAGGGATAGGTATCAAACGATAGGTAATTACATATTCTAACTTTTGGTAACATAAAAACATGGAATTTTTTTCCTAAAAATTTCCAAAAAAATGACTGAAAATATGCTCAAACGATCGGGGGTGATCGTGCGAACAAGAATCCGTTTAGATTTTTCGAAAATTCCGCCTCTAAGTGGGTCAAAAATGAAAAACAAAAAATGAAAATTCCGGAAAATTCCGTGAAAAATTGTGCCTGAAAATAGGCTAAAACGATCGGGGGTCATCGTGCGAACAAAAATCCGTTTAGATTTTTCGAAAATTCCGCCTCTAAGTGGGTCAAAAATGAAAAACAAAAAAGAAAATTCCGGAAAATTTCGTGAAAAATTATGGCTGAAAATAGGCTCAAACGATCGGGGGTGATCGTGCGAACAAGAATCCGTTGAGATTTTTCGAAAATTCCGCCTCTAAGTGGGTCAAAACTGAAAAAGAAAAAAATAAAAAAAAAATTTGCCTCCTGTTAATTCTGCTCGACTGTTACTTCGTCTTAAAATTGCCTGGTATTTTAGTGGAAATTTTTATGGATTTCTTAAAAACGCTATAACTCAGCCGTTTGAAGTGGTAGGCGGGTGGGATAGGTATCAAACGATAGGTAATTGCATAACCTAACTTTTGGTAACATAAAAACATGGAAAAATTTTCCAAGAAAATTTCCCAAAAATAGCTTAAAAATAGGCTCAAACGATCGGGGGTCATCGTGCGAACAATAATCCGTTTAGATTTTTCGAAAATTCCGCCTCTAAGTGGGTCAAAAATGAAAAACAAAAAAGAAAATTCCGGAAAATTTCGTGAAAACTTATGGCTGAAAATAGGCTCAAACGATCGGGGGTGATCGTGCGAACAAGAATCCGTTGAGATTTTTCGAAAATTCCGTCTCTAAGTGGGTCAAAAATGAAAAACAAAAAAGGAAAATTCCGGAAAATTCCGTGAAAAATTGTGGCTGAAAATAGGCTAAAACGATCGGGGGTCATCGTGCGAACAAAAATCCGTTTAGATTTTTCGAAAATTCCGCCTCTAAGTGGGTCAAAAATGAAAAACAAAAAAGGAAATTCCGGAAAATTTCGTAAAAATTTATGGCTGCAAATAGGCTCAAACGATCGGGGGTGATCGTGCGAACAAGAATCCGTTGAGATTTTTCGAAAATTCCGCCTCTAAGTGGGTCAAAAGTGAAAAAGAAAAAAATAAAAAAAGAAATTTGCTTCCTGTTAATTCTGCTCGACTGTTACTTCGTCTTAAAATTGCCTGGTATTTTAGTGGAAATTTTTATGGATTTCTTAAAAACGCTATAACTCAGCCGTTTGAAGTGGTAGGCGGGTGGGATAGGTATCAAACGATAGGTAATTGCATAACCTAACTTTTGGTAACATAAAAACATGGATTTTATTTCCAAAATATTTCCCAAAAAATGACTGAAAATATGCTCAAACGATCGGGGGTGATCGTGCGAACAAGAATCCGTTTAGATTTTTCGAAAATTCCGTCTCTAAGTGGGTCAAAAATGAAAAACAAAAAATGAAAATTCCGGAAAATTCCGTGAAAAATTGTGCCTGAAAATAGGCTCAAACGATCGGGGGTGATCGTGCGAACAAGAATCCGTTGAGATTTTTCGAAAATTCCGCCTCTAAGTGGGTAAAACTGAAAAAGAAAAAAATAAAAAAAAAATTTGCCTCCTGTTAATTCTGCTCGACTGTTACTTCGTCTTAAAATTGCTTGGTATTTTAGTGGAAATTTTTATGGATTTCTTAAAAACGCTATAACTCAGCCGTTTGAAGTGGTAGGCGGGTGGGATAGGTATCAAACGATAGGTAATTACATAACCTAACTTTTGGTAACATAAAAACATGGAAAAATTTTCCAAGAAAATTTCCCAAAAATAGCTTAAAAATAGGCTCAAACGATCGGGGGTCATCGTGCGAACAATAATCCGTTTAGATTTTTCGAAAATTCCGTCTCTAAGTGGGTCAAAAATGAAAAACAAAAAATGAAAATTCCGGAAAATTCCGTGAAAAATTGTGCCTGAAAATAGGCTCAAACGATCGGGGGTGATCGTGCGAACAAGAATCCGTTGAAATTTTTCGAAAATTCCGTCTCTAAGTGGGTCAAAAATGAAAAACAAAAAAGGAAAATTCCGGAAAATTCCGTGAAAAATTGTGGCTGAAAATAGGCTAAAACGATCGGGGGTCATCGTGCGAACAAAACTCCGTTTAGATTTTTCGAGAATTCCGCCTCTAAATGGGTCAAAAATGAAAAACAAAAAAGAAAATTCCGGAAAATTTCGTGAAAATGTATGGCTGAAAATAAGCTCAAACGATCGGGAGTGATCGTGCGAATAAGAATCCGTTGAGATTTTTCGAAAATTCCGCCTCTAAGTGGGTCAAAAATTAAAAAAAAAAAATATAAAAAAAAAATGTTCGTCCTGGATATTATGTTCTCCTGTTACATGATCCGAAAAATGCGTTATTTTAGTGGAAATTTTTATTGGATTTTTAAAAAACACTATAACTTAGCCGTTTGAAGTGGTGGCGTGTGAGATAGGTATCAAATTACCTAACTTTTGGTAAAATAAAAACATAGATTTTTCAACATGCCTATGATAACTTTGAATGAAATCTCTAGGAAAACCCGTGAATTCTTTTCCTTAGTTAGAATATATTAGCAAAATTAAAATATTATGTATCAATCGTTTTTTAAAAGTTTATTTATTATTCTATTATTCATTTTTTTTCATTCTTTTTATATTTATAATTTAATTAATTTTAAAATTGTATCTATAAATATACCTATTATGATAACCAACGAAATTTAAGAATTAATAAAATAATTAAAAATAATTTAGCTAAATAATTATACTAATTCTTTATTGCATTGACACTTGCATTTTCTTATTCTATTCATTAAATACATAACAAAAGAAAAATATGAAATTATTACATTACTAAAAAAAAAATGTATATAATATTAAAAATTAAAAATTGCCATTTCCCAAATAATATATCCTATGGTTTCACTTTTTATTTCAAAAACATTTTTAAAATAATAATTGATGGTCTTAATAATTTTTTTACAATAGAATTACATTTTAACAAACATTTTAAATACCTAAAATTTTAATTAACTTTTAATTTTATTGTTGGATTATTTTTATTATTAATCCAATGATATGGAAAGAGTTTCAATTTGTATTAAATATATATTAATTATTTAGAAATAGATTATAATAATTGGAAAACTTTTCTTTTCTTTCATTTTTTGTTTTTGGCCCCTGAGACAATTTTGAGTATTATATATATATTTCATAACAAGAAAAAAACAAAAAAAGTAAGTATTGTGAACGTAAAAATTAAAAATTTATACTAATGAAAATACATTGTCTCTACTTTATCTAAAAATAAATAATGTTACTATACAACAAACAAAACAATTAATTTCCATGGGCTAGGCTACGCTAATTGGATTAATCCATTTCAATATTGCAAAACTTATTGATAATCTCTTTCCAACATTAAAACGAAAAAAAAAAAAAACAATTAGTAATTTAAAATAGCAATAAATATTTTGGTAAAAACAATAATAATTTTATAATAATAATATTTTTATTTAAATATAATCCTGTAAAAAAAAAACCTTTTTACTTAAAAATTACAATATTAGAAATGAAAGTAGGTATGCATATTTTTTCAATTAATTTGTCAATATTTCATTATTTTGCTTTTTTTAATTTCTCAATAATAATTAACTATAATAATAAGATAGATATAAAGAAGAAAATTTAATTACTTGTTACAGACTTAAATTTTTAATAATTCTATTTTAAACAAATAAGTGTAGACTCAATGAATTATATTTAAAATCATTTTGATGAACTACCATTTGCTAATTTTTTAAGACAATGATATTCTTCAAATAAATTTCTCAAATCCGCAAATGATTTACCAATGTTCTGTGCAAATCGATCAGAATCCTATATAAAATTTAATAAATATTATTACATTTGAATTATAATAAAAAATTTTGAATATAGTAAATTTTCCAATTAAAATTACTGACCGTTAGTGGACAACTTTTCTTAGATGTTATATGAAAGAATATTAAATCTTCACCAGCTATTATATAAGATACTCCATAACCATCATCAGCTACTGGTCCAAAACCACCACCGGCGCTTATACAATCTGGATGTTTATTTAAATCCATTTTACTTGTTTGACCGTGTGGTGTTTGACTAGTCGATAGTCGCCATGGTTCACTTAATACTTCTTTTAAAAACGGAGAATCTAATTCTAAATATTTTGATACTACATATAAACAGAATAAATGTCTATCAATCCCTTTGCCACACATTGCATCTTGATAGCCTAATTGATGTTGTAAACACGCTTTATGCAATAATGCAACACGTTCTTCAGTCTATAAATTCAGTTTTTGTTTTTGTTTATAAATTTCACTTTATACGTAAATTTTTAAAATTTTGTTCTTACCGTTTTTGTACTATCACTCATAGACTTTACCCATGCTGTTGATTCTATAGTGCATGGTCGTACAGTTTCGGTACGACCTTCACGGAATAAGCGTGTCATTGAAGCTTCATAAGTTAAAGAAAATCGACCAGCATCTCTGTAATAAGAGTAAAAAAATAAACATCGCAATAATAATTAAAAATAATTTCATATGAATTTTAATGTTAAAAAAAATTAATAATCTTCCATCAATAATAAAGAATATAGTTTTATTGAAATTACATAAAATATTTTGAAAAACTTCGTATCGATCATTTTTATATAAGGAGGAACTAATTCCGGCGCTTAGACTAAAGAACGTACACTGTGCTCCCTCTACGAGTTAATCTTCGAAACGTCAGGTTTCCGAAATGAAACCAGAAGTGCTTCTTATATATGATCCTGTGGAAGGGGCCATTTTGTATTTTTCAAACATTCTATGACTAGATTTCGCATAGTCCGGACATTTACATAAATAATGCTAAGCCGATTATTCCGACAAGGAACATTTAATACAAAGTAATTGTGACTAAACGCATTTTGTGATAGACATGCTCCACAGACATTTATAATTTCAATCGCACAATCTTCAACTGGCAAAACTTGGTACTAACACCAATAGGCAAAACTGTTTACAAGTGACATGGAATGTTTGTATTTTGTATTCAAAATTACAATATTTATACGAACGAAATAATCCATATCAAAATAATAAATGAATCAACAAAATGTTTATCTATTGCGTGAATATTTCTGTAGGTGTATATTAAAAATTGAGAAATACTTATCTGTTTCACTTGCAACATTATATATGCAATAATTGAAAGTAAATTAACTGCACCGTAGACGCAAACCATTTTTTTTTAAATCGACAAACTACAGATTGCCATTTCATCGATAGGTTTTAATAGTTAACAGTAGATACAAAATAATTTTATAGAATTATAGATAAAGAAATTTAGATTAGTGTATACATAAGTCGATCTCGATTGGGTCGCAGTACCACCGATATTAAGTATAGTATCAATATAGTAAAACACTCAGTAGCGTAGTGGTATAGCGCTGATGTTTATTAATCGCGAAATATAGCGGGTTCAATTACTAACTTGACTGTAATGAAGTTTATTAGATGCCATAAGCTGCATTTGAAACAATGTAGCATATAAACAATATATATAGAAATAAACATACACAATGGATAAATAATAATATTCATAATTATATGTATAATAAAATTTACCTATAATAGGCTAATTGTAAAGCCATTTGTATAAAAGCATCCGGTGATACACGACATGTTTTCATAAAACCTTTACCATAAGCTTCATGACAAAATATTCTTAAATCTACATCATTTAATATATGTTGAGCTGCGTCATAGGCTTCATTGATTGTTGATAAACATTCGGTATTATCTAATTCCCATGATAATCGTTGTGGAGATGGTGGTTGAAATTCTGGTATACCTTTTGTATTACCATTTTCATCATATCTATATACACATAACATCATTCACATAAATATAGAGAATGATATACAGAAAGAAATGTTATTATTAATCATTTAATCCATTAATAATTAATTACAATTTAATTTTATATTAACATTTATTTTTATTAGTTATATTATTTAGTAATTTTTTTAAAATATACTATTAAAATTTTGTATTAGTATTTGGTATTAGTAATTGACATATTTTATTTTAACATTAGTAAAATGTTATTTTGTTTAAATTTTAATAACATATTCCAAAGTTAAAGAAAAAATATATACCATACAGAGAATTAATGAAATTTTCAAAATTTTAATTGAATTTTCTATTAGTGTATGAATATATTATTTCAAATTACTCTATATCAATTTAACAAAATTTAATTAACCCAGTTGCATCGATAATTTTATTGTATATTTTTAAAAGTCATTCTATTATGATTTTGTTGTTGTTGTTTTTAATATTAGTTTACAAAAAAAAAAAAAAAACCAATACGCGGTCTTAAGAATGACATATCCTTATGAAAATAAAATAATGCAAATGGGTTAATATTTTAATCAAGACATTTATAACAAATTAGTATTACTAAATAGTGTTATTTAAAAAGGTTATTTATAGGCATAGAGATAAGTGTTTATTGCATGCATCAAAATAACTATGTGTATTTACAGAAATGTATATGAATTAAAATTCATATAAACTAGCTACACTTATACTACAAAATAAAAATGTATATATTATAATCTACTATAGAACTACTAATTAGCATTATATGGTACTACATTTAATGCCTCTACGAAAAATTTATCAAAATCCACTACTTTGAAATAAACAACAAAATATTATTTTTCATTAGTATATTTACACTTTTTACAGCATTTATATTTATATAGAAAAAATGAAATTAATATATAGATTAGTGAGCAAACTAATAACTAATAATTTTAAATATTTACAATTACAATTTTAATTATTTGAATCAATACCATTATCATGTAAATAAAATGTGTTACACAATTTAATATTTCGGTTATAATCATAATATTATTGAAGCAAAAGTTTTGATTTCAAATTTTTGAGTAAAGAAGTAATAAACATAATAACGTTTCTCAAATTGAACGTACAGAAATATATGTATTTGTGTTCTTTGACTTAATTTATACATATTTATAAGACATGTTTTTAAGTAAGCATTTATAAGATAAACGAGACATACATTAATATATTTGGGTGTAAGTTTTTAAAACATTATAATTAAATTTCCTTATTCGGTCCATTTATTCAGAGTCAGTGAAGAAATGAAAATTATATACATTTTTGCATATAATCAATAAACTTTTTACTACATAATGTGATGCCACATTAAAATTGCACGTATAATATCCTCACCGACATATTTTCATTTTCACACGTATAGTGAGTATTTTCTTTTTCGCCAAATGTGTAGCAAAAAAAAATCAAGATCCATATATGAATTTTACTATTACCGAATTCGAGTGCAAAAATTCAACAAGCTGCTTCAATAGCAGTTAGATTTTAGACAGTAAATTAGCGGCGATTCTGGCATTTAGCCGTAGTTCACACATAATGAGAAAGTGACTAATCAAGTGGCTATCGGTTGTGGTAATGTAAATTTATTTTAGAAAAAATGTAACATAAATTATATATTTTAAATTAAAAAGATATTAATTATCTGATTATTAATTTAACGAAATTACTTTAAAATGTTTTTAAAATATTTGTGTATTAAATATGTACCAAAATATTGGATAGGTGTGGAAAAATTTTTAAAATCTTGGAGAATTAAGGCGATTGTAGTTGTCAATATAGCGCAACTTGTTGAAATTTTTAATTAGAATCCGACATATATCTTTTTCATTTTCAGTCTAAGTGAAATGGTAAAATATATTGTTTGAGAAACGCTAGGACAAAATATTTTATTATTATGTTTGCGTGCGTTTTTGTTATTATTACAAAGAAACAAAAATAATATATTAATAAGCTCTATTTACAATATAAATGTTAAAAAATTAGTTACAATGCATTCACGTTCAAAAGTATGTATAAGTGCACAATTGACAAAAAACATTAAATTATTTTAGCATATTTTGAAATACTAATAATAATAAAATAATCAATGTATTTCAGGTAAAATTTCCTGAAACACTTTTGCGATCTTTCGAAGATATGTTCCCCAAAATAATGAAAAATTATATATATTTTAACTTTGAAGAAATTTTTGACTTCATTACTCTTTAATGTCATAATAATTGATGTTCCAATAAATATAACAATCTTGACAACTCTTTATATTATATTGAAATAATTTCTTTGTCGACACTTTATCGAAACAATAACTTTCTATCTAGTTAGAATGGATTAAATTTTCCTTTGAGACAAACCTCTTTTAATAATATAATTAATATACTAATTCAAAAGTTATGCTAAAATAATTTTAGATAGTTATTTTTTTTTCAGTTGTGCACTTACTTTTGAACACACACGATGGCACATTGAAATATAAGATACAATATCAAAATATTTAGTTATTTTCGAAAATATTCTCAATCAAAATTTTTTGTATGAATTATCTTATCATTATGCTAAAAAATGAAAAAAAAAATATTAAAAATAATTTTAAATAAATAAATTTATAATATAATTCGTAAACATTTTCGAATGTGAAAAACTGAAATTTTGTAGAAATATAATTTTGTTACCCACAACCCTCTTCGCAGCCAATAATATAAAGACAATTCATACAGATTTTCTAAAGTAATGTTTAAATTTCCAAAATTTTAATTTAACAATCCAATTATTGCATTAATAATTTATATTATATTAAAATGTTTTAAATATACTAATTATAATTTAAATATCAAAATACAATAAATTAGAAATTAATATTGGATACATATTTTGTTAAATTAAAATATTATATGTACAAATTTAATCCTACACTGAATGGATAGATGGTAAAATATATATTCATAATTATTAAATAACATGATAAATTTTGAAGTTATATATGAAATTGACTGAACATTTGTTTTAACATCTCTAAAATACATAAACAATGAACAGTGTAGAATTAACTAATATTATTATTAAAATATTATTGTATTAAAACATATCAAATCACAAAGATTTAATTTTTATGCACAGAATATAAATTTCACATATTATAAATACGAGTATATTGTTATTAAAATAGAGATTTTATCATAAAGTTTTATGAATGTTACTTTTTACTTGTACTCAGTGTACTATTACAAAAGATTTGCCGATAGCAATTGCCGATAGCACATAGTTTTATGAAGGGAATTCAAATGAAACTTGAATAGACATGATGATGAAAGTGTCTACAACATTTGCAGGATATAATTTTCAAAACCAAAGATTGAGCTATTTTTAAATGAAAAGAAATTGTGCATATGTGTGTGTTCTCGACCTCTTTCAATAGCAAATTAAAGTAAAACAATTATTATTTAATTTGCTCTCATAAGAGTACCGTACCGTTTGCTTATTTTAGAGAATTATTGTTAGAAGGTACTGCAACCGTTCTTGATTCTTCAATTTCTATTATCATCCATTTCATTCTGAAATGATTCAGTTTAATTTCCTTTCGCCAGAAATTATTTATATTTGTAGAGATGTATCCTTCGACTTGAATCTAGAAATATTCTGTCCTACGGTAATATTACTCATTAAAATTATAATTGTTCGTAAAATAATACGCTGGCTTGAAAATTGATTAAAATAAAAAAGTATATACAGCACTGTTACAAACACAATTGATCAGTATTAATTTAATAATACTATAAGTAGTAGATGTAAGTAAGGTGAATGACTAGAAGTTTCGCTGTATATATTGTACTTTATAAGTAGTTAATAGTTAATATAAATGTGAAATATACTCTGAGTATTCATTCATTCATGTATTTATTCTTTATGATATATATTATTAATATTATGTTATTAGATATAGGATTTATAATTTGTAAACGAATAAATTATCATAATTATATTTAAAAGTCAACAACAATTATTTATTAATTTTTTGTTTAAGTAGTGTTTTACCCTTGATCAAAGTATTCAAATCCAAATACATATTCCCAAACATGTCCTAATACTGGTGCATCACCCCTTTTTTTTATTTATTTATTTATTTTTTTTTTTTTTACAAGATTACATGAAAATAGTAAATAAATGGAAAAAAATTATAAAAGTTAATTAAGCATTAGAATGATCATAGAATTAAGATTAATAAAGATGATTAAATAAACAATGTGATGAATAATAATAATTATTTATATTAATTTCAAATAAGCAACTAAAAATAGAAACATTTGTGTGCGAAATGTGTATGTGTTTTTTTCGAATGCATAAGAATTGATAAATAAAACTATAATGTATATGCATATAGTGCTAATACAAGATCCATTCACCAATTGCAATTAAAATAATGACATGTTATTTTTACGATATTATTTTTTCCTTAATAATTACATATATACCCCCTAAACATACATTATATAAAATAACATAAATTTAAAATTTGTCAATTCCCGTGTTAGAAATAATAATAATAGAATTTATTTATTTTTTTTTTCATGTTGATTTACCCCTGTGTTACAGTTTCCTCCATGATGTTGTGTTCCCAAATATGAGCCATTACTGCAGCATCAGCCCTATATATTTATATTATTTATTTTTCATTTTCGATGCGTGAAAAAAGCAATAAGTTGTACAATAAAATTATTTAATATTTAAATTTATATATAATATTTAGTTTAACTTTAAACTGCACACACTTGGAATTTTTGTCTTTAAGTCATAGAACTACTAATACTACTAGTACTACTACTATCACGTAATAATACAGATCGTATTTTATTTTTTTTAAAATATCCACTAAAAATTGGTATATCCATAAAATTAAGTGTGGACGCAAATCTTTTAGTTTAGTATATGCTCAAACCAATCGATATATGAAATAATATATATTTGTGATTTTTAACAAATATATAGATTTGAAAAGGAAATGCAATAAAAATGTCAATGAATATTTCAATAAAATCGATCATTGAGAGTCCATCCGTATTATTGAGTATGTATATCAATTGGTCAGTCACTGTGATGGGAGAATTCAGTTCTATCGATTATTTTTATATTCAAATAGCGTCTACTATAAAGAATGAAGAATACAAAATGATAATATTACCACGACATTGCACGCCAAAATAAGAGCATGATTATTTGTGTCAATAATAACATATTTCTGACTTATGCAATGTACCTACCACACATATAAAGCTATATTATAAATGCAAAATGCTTTTGTGCCATGATAATATAACATTGCTTCTTTACATTACAAGACTATTTAAATTTATAGTTTACAAAATGGTTCTGTAAAATTAAAATTAGAGAATCATACCAAAATATAACTATAAAATAAAAAATATTTTTGTAATTTATTAAATCCAAAAATTGTGTGGTAAAGTACTAAAGAATAAAATATCAATTAAAAATTTTATCAAATGGAGAAGAAGAAAAAAACTGTATATATTCGTATATTTCTCTTAGGCATAGAGACAGTGATTATTTGTGTAAAAAAAATGAAGCGATGATATGATATATTTTCATAAACATAAAAAAATACCATTTTTGTAAATTAGATACCAACAATTAACAAACATAATTTTCTACTTACCATGTGTGTTCTGCATTAAAGCCAATCTAGAACAAAATAAAAATAGAATTTGAATAATTTGATTAATTAAAATTTATACCATCAATAGAAAATATTTTTTACCCTTCCATTTGTTCCAATACAAACATTAAAACTTTTATCAAACCAACGATTATGTCCATTTCCATGTAATAACATTTTACCAAAATAATCTAATTTATCTGGGCACTTTATATCTGATTCAAATGCTTCATCGTCTAATACTACCATAAATGCTGCACTTTCAATTATCAATAAAGAGTTACGATTTATACCTATATTTTTAATAACAAACGTAAGATAAATCAATAATTTCGTAGTTCTCCTTATTAACAATAACCTTTTCTATTTTACCTTTATTAAAATATTTATTTCTAGCTTGAGCCCATTTTGTACGATCCCAAGCAGTAAATGATGCTAAAAGATTTTCACCCGGTAACGGTGTTGCATTAGATTTTAAAATTTCTTCCATTTGTCTAAAATACACAAAAATCAATAAATATATTAATATAATAAAAACAATGCGTTTATATAATTAATAATTTACAATTGAATTTCACTTGGTCTCAATAATCTTCCTCTATAATAAATTATAACTTTATAATAACAACCCTTATGTAATACAACAATATGATTTGAATCACCATAATGTACAATTCTATCGGTTTCTATACCAGGTACACGTACTGTATTAAATATTCTTTCATATTGCCATGAACATAATGGAATTAAACCTTGAATCATAATCTATAATGTAATAAATAACTTATTTTATATTTGATTACATATCTATTTGAAATATATAGTATAATAGTAATAGGTGCACAACTATGAATTCACGACTTAACAATAGATGGATCTATCTTATGTATATTCAAACATTTTTTAGCAACCATTCAGTCAGTATGTGTGTTAAGAACTGAAAGTGTAAACAATTGCTTCGAAAAGTCATCGTATGCTTATCGGTTTTAATGGTGAACATGAACATTAACTGAAAAAGCTTGTCAACAATGAATGATTCAAATGGCGTGATTTTGATGTGAATGTTAAACCTCCATACCTAAAAAATTCGAAAATAAAAAATTGCAAACATGAAGTCTATGCACAAACACAACAACAAATCGCACAGTCATTACATGTGGGTCAACAATCACTTGCTAATAGTATACGAGCAATGGAAAAGATTCGAGGCAAAGAAAAACAAAAAACAAATTGTGATATTGTGAACAAAGGAACTGCATCGTCACTGGTGATTAAAAAAAAACAATTAATTTTGATAATCCTATAAACCATCTAAACACAGATCGCATGCTCTTTAAAAGGCAAAACCATATTTGTACGCCTATTATTAAACACATATAAGTATATAAATATATAAATATATATTGGTATATATATATAAAATTGCATACCGGTTGTAATTCTTGTCTTTCAATGTATCGTCTAAAAAACAATAATAGGTTTACAATATTTGCAGCTCTGGCAGCTTGATTCGTTGTCGGTGTTCTAAATATTGAATCAATACCATAAAAATTACTATTCACCATTAACGCACCGCGACCACGTAAATACACATATTCTTCCCACCAATCCGACACATAATTAGTTGACCACCAACTTTTCAATATCAAATATCTTTGTAATTTACCACCTATTGTATTTTCAAATTCATTAGCTAATTGTTCCATACGTGCATAATTGTCATCATCTAGTAATGGTCGAGCTGATCTTAAATACTATTATTTATAAAGATAAACAATTCACTTTAAATGAATTAAATTTTATAAAATTAAATATACATACACGTTTCATTGTATCATGCACCGATGGTAATGGTAGACGAGGTAATGAACCTTGAAAACTATATAAACCCGGTGTATTCCAACTAGAAAGTAATTTTGTTAGTCCAGCCCATAGTCTTGTGTAAATAGATACTTTAGCACCGCGTCCACGTGTTTCATACATCCATCCCTTATACATTAATAAAAATTTCAATGTATATCGCATTGCATAACATATACAAAGCCAAATGAATAAACCGGATATACTACAAGCAACTAATTGCCATAATCTTGATTCTCTATAAATAATTGACTTTGCGTTATAATGTATTAAATAAATATTTAAGTAAATAATATTTGCAAGAAAAAAATACAACTTAAATATATTTACCCGGGTAATATTGTTAACAGTTTATTTGCCATATCGAAAGGTATTTTTTTTCCTGCAAAATGTATTGCAACTGCTATCGATATTACTAACCATAGACTTTGTAAATGTGCTGGATAAACACCATTTCTTACACCATTCTATAAAAAAAATATATTAAATAATATTAAATTTATTTATTGTTATTTATTTTTAAATGTGACCATTTTTATTCAATTACTATTTACCCGAAATCTTGCGATACGTTTTTTCCAGGATCGAACACCTGAATCCCAAACTAAATTAAGTACTTCTCGATCATAATTTATATCCCAACCTTCATGGGTTATACTAAACGAAAATGCAACGGCAGCATGTGCTTCGGCCATGACGTTTTTTTAATTGTCGACCAAATAATTGGTCCTCGTATAACTGAAATGGTCAAAATATATTTTAAAAAATTATGTCAATACAAAAATTAATTATTTTAATTTGATTACAATAGCAAAAAAATGTAAAACACCTGCTAATTTATAATTTTCATAATCAATCTTATTTTTTTCAGTTTTTTAAGTTTGACTTATGTATGGCAATTATTTTTGTGATAAAAAGATAAACTTAAGTATATGAAATTAAAAAGAATACAGTACAGGTACATACTCAAAACATCAATTCATCATCATTTTTAAGAATATGTAATTTTCAAATATATAATTAATAAAAAAAAACGAAATATTTTATCAATCTTACTCATATATGATTACATTTTTTTTAGGAATATATCCTCGGTGATAGATAAAGATGCGGAATCGAAAATATTACGATCTATTATTATTATATTATTAGTTTACAGAATATGGGAATGGTTCATTAACAAGAAACTATACATATGAATTAAAAGACAGATACATTGAACGTCGTTGTGAAATGCTACTTGAAAGGCAAACAAGAAATCTGGGGTGAAGTCAATATAATAATTTTAATATGTATTTAATTACAATATTCGATTAATCATAATTGTTAATTAAAATTTTTCATTTAATCATATATGATTTATGTGCATTTAATAATTTTTGGAATGCAATTGTAATGTTAAGTATATGGAAAGGGTAAGATATAATTGTTGTACAAAAATTATTGACACCTTGAACTTTTGCTAATCAGTCAACCGCAGCGATTTTTATAAGTAAGTTCAATTTTCTTTTCATTCATTTTTATCAATTAAAACAAAAATTATACGATAACATTCAATCACATAAGACTAGGAAGCAAGCACTTGTTCACTTGCGTATTTTTTGTAAATATAAATAATATATTGAAAATTATGATAATAATATTTCCGGATAATTGAAAGTCGGAAAATTTGCAATTGGTAGTTGGATAGTTGCACCAACACCAAATTTGATACCTAAGAATAAAGTTGTTTAATGTTTAATTTTAATTGTAAATCTATATTAAAAATACCAGAACGCCTATGTTTTTCAAGAGGTATATTTGACTATAACGATAGATAATAATAACAATATAAGTGATACTGAGTGATTTTCTGTTATGTTTGAATGAAATTGTATATGTAAGTTTAGAATGGTATTATACAATATTGATTTTTATCAAACTCGCCAAACATGTAGATAACAGAACTCAAGCAAGCTGAATAAATTTAGTAAAGAAATAACTTAACAATTTGGTTATTTCTTTACCAAATTTATTCAACTTATAAGCAAGCATGTGCAGAATGGGATTATAACTTTGCTTTCTATTAACAAGTCCCATTAAAAACTGCTACCTGGGGCGCTTCTACTATTACGATTTTAGTATTCCGGGAACGATGTTAGTATATTAACATAAGTCAATATAGCTTATTCTAAACCTATACGCCAGTCATGTTACTCCAAGTGTAGTTAATGGCATCTATCAATCATATTTTCCAGTAAATTTGGTAAATTATTTCGCATGGGAGTATATAACAATTCCATTCACCAATTGATCTGACATACAAAGATATGGCAATCGCGTTTTGGGTAATTATCATCTAGTGCCACGTGTCCAAACAATCGCAATCATATTCGACCCAATATATTTAAGCATATCAGATTATCTTCTGTTAAATTTTAGCTAAATAATAACTAAATATTATAATGCATATAAATTCCACCAGACTTACCGAAAATTTATAATATTATAAACATAATTGCGTTTACACAATTAAATAAAAAAATACAAAATAATAATGAAAAACAATTCAATAAAAATATTTGGAAATCATTGAATTTATTTAAATTGAAGATAATTTAATTATCACTTTTAAATTAATATTGAAAAAATAAAACTACGCAATTAAATTTACACTAATTTTTACTAAATAATATACGAGGTGTGGCTATAAAAAATGTCGAGATTGAATTTTGGCAAGCGAAAAAGTGGTACGACCGTCAGCTGTGTAGCGTGTAACCTTCTCTTTCGATTGGTGGCGCTTTCAAATATATAGACACAGACACATCGCATATATTATAAATTATTGTAGTATGGCCGTGATCTCTTCGCTTGTATAAGATTTGTGCTTTTGTTTGCCGAAAAATTGATAAATGTTTCAATTGAGCAATGAATTGTCGTGAAATTTCATACGATACTTGCTACTGAAACTTATCTTTTATTATGTAAAAAGTATATATGAATGTTAATCACATGTGATGGTTTTTGTGAGTGGTTTAAAGGTGTTCATGGTGGCCGAGAAAACGTTGAAGATGATGCATGCTCGCCGGTACGCTTCTTCTACGTCAAAAACGGATAAAAATATTCAAATAAACCGATAATCTGATTCGATCTGACCGTAGGTTAACTATTCGTACGATTACTGAAACTGTATAAGAATTAACAAAGAATGTGTTAGACATATTTTACATAACAATTTTATCAAATTATGTATAAAATTCTCACAATCGAATAAAAAGAGGCGCTCCAAGTATAACACACCCCAGTGTTACATCCCATAATTCGTCCGACGTATGACTTTTATCTGTTCACAAGGTTAAATCTGTTATAAAAAGGAACTAGATTTCAGACCCTTGAAGCTGTTAAAGAAAAATCCGGTCGGGTCATGAAGGAATAGCGTGTATATTGAAGTGGATATTAACTAAAAATATATAAATTTAAAATAAAATGTTGTACAACATTAAAGGCCACACCTCGTATATTTATGGACTTTTTAATTTAACAAACAAAAAAACTAACGACAACGCGCAATAATTATTACAATAATAAATCATTATATTATGGGTTCCTTTATTAACAAAATAGAATTTAAATATTTAACTTATATAACTTCCAATAATAGATTAAATTAATTATATATGCGGTAATGATTACATATGCAATTATTATTTGTAAATAATGCACATTTTAGTTTTAATCGTACAAAAGAGGTAATGAGTTGTGGGTGGGTTTGTTTGATTGACCACACGTATAGCATATAGATTATTAATAATAATTCATTATTGTTTTATTTTTCTTTCTGTACTTTGGAGTCCACTTTTAAATTCCTATGTTTTATTTTTGTTAATTATTATCGGCTTGCACACATAAATTATAAATAAATATTATAAAAAAATTCACATCAAAATCATTGTTATCATCAATATAAATATAAAATTGTAAGTATGTCACACCAACACACAACAAACTCACAAAACACATGTGATTACAATATCATATATACGCAATTATTATCATTTCATATATCCCATATATATAAAAAAATGTATATAGATGTGAATTAATTTCTTATCAATCCCAAAAATTATTGTTGTTGATAATGTACAAATAATATTTATGCATTGTTATTGATTTCTATTTTTGGAATTTACCTTCTTTTTTATTTATTACATATTAATTTTAAATTTTCTTACATAACTAATTTTTTCATTAAGAACAAAAAATAAATGTAAACTATTATACGGTCCAAATACATACGGACTAATAACAAATACCAATTTTACTCTATTACAAAATAAAACAGAAAAAAAATATGCATGCAACAACATGTTCTGAAAACCATTATTTTTAGTATTTTGTATTTTTATGATGAATATTTACATAAATTATTAGTTTGATAGTGACTTTCAGCGTAGACAGATCGGGACAGTAGTTTAGCCAGTGGTTAATAAGCGCAAAATATTCTTTGTGTAATATAAATTTAGTCTAGTGAAATAGCTGTAAAATTAGGAATTGGAAAATCTAGAGTAAGTAGAATTAGAAAAAAACTGTGCAAAGATAACAATTTATCGAATGGAGGTAGAAAAAACGAAGTTATCTGTAGCCAATAAATCACGTATTGTCAGCTTAATTAGAATAGGGCAGCGAAACATGCTGTAGTTGCTGCCAAATCTACAAATAATGAAAGCTCTGTAGATATATCAGCGGAAACTGTGTGAAGAATTTTACGTGGCTCGGGGTTAAAGGTCAGAACTAAAAAAAAAAATCCAGATTGCAACTAAGATACAAAAAATGCGATTACAATTTTGTAAAAAGTAGCAACATTGGACACCTCATGCTTGGAAAAGAATATTTTTTTAGTGATAAAAACCAAAATCAGTAGAATTGGATCAAATGGTCATGAATATGTGTACAAACAAGCCAATACACCTATTAGTAATATTGACATAATTCCAACTATAAAATCAGGTGACGAAAGTTTAATGTTATGGGGATGTTTTTGTAAGAATGGTGTTGTAAAGTTGACAAAAATTCAAGACAAAATGACGGCTCAGGATTATTGAGATGCATAAATGCACTCTAGTTACGAATGCACAGAAAAAACTTAAAGAATACTATATAAAACAGGACAACGATCCAAAACACGATGCCAAATATACCAAAAAGTGCTGTGATGGAACATAGAATCAAAGTTTTAGAATATGGCCATCATTAATTCAATAGAAAACTTATGGATGACGATGAAAAAAAAAGAGCTCAATAAATATGAAATAGAGCCGAAGGGAATTAATGAATTGTGCGTTTCAAGAGATATGGAGATATAGATACTTGTGATAACCTTGTTATAGTTCCATGCCTAGACGTATTGCTGCAGTTTTAAAGGCTAAAGGAACATACACACAAGTACTAAGTACAAAGTTATTCAATCATTTTTATTGGGTCTCATAACTGTCCCAATGTCGTCAGTTATTTTTATTTGAATTATAATTTTAATTTCATCTATTATATTTATAAATATTTTTTTTCATGTTAGGCAATGATTTTATTATTTGAAAATAAAGATTGATACAAAACATTTAAAAATCTGAATTTTAGACAGTTTTGAGAGCTACTGTAATTATAAATTGTAGTAAAGTGTATGTATATAAATTATTATATGATTATATGATGTATTTTAAAAATATTATTTTCGAATATAAATTTGACCATTCAATATTTATATATATATTTTGTATGTAATAATATATAATAAAATATTCATAAATAATATTTAAATAATTTAACACACAAATCATATTAATTATATGGAAACATAAAATAAATACAAGGTAAATATGAATGGAGCAAGTAAGCAAGGATAATCGAATTTTTGTGTGTGAAAGAAGTGTGATAATAAAGTTATATGTTTATAATTGTCAATATTGAGAACATAGATTTTAATGAATAAATATTATATATAACATTACCCAGCACCGAATATAAAAATTTAAGTTACATACGCGTACACTTAACTAATGAACTTATAATAAAATTAAAATAAAAAATTTCTTCTCATATAGATATAAATTAAATGTTGACACCAAGCCAAAAACTAATTTCTACTATGACGATAATATCTATATGTTGTTCATTGTTCAACACACAACATTGTCGCCGACTTATATAGTATATTAATTGTATATATAGGAATATGAATCTGGTTTATTGGAGGCCTGCTCATAGAAGAACAGATACAATATTATATATATAATTATTTATTATTATATCCATTAAAAATAAATAAATAATAAAATAAAAGAAACACTTTTTTAATTTTAATTTTCACAAGGTGGTATATTTATAAAATGCGAAGAAAAAAACACCAATTTAAATACGTTCATCGGCATTGAGTATAATCATTCACTAAATAGAAAATGTTGCAATCAATAGTTATGTTTTTGTATAATTTTATTAAACAGACTTTTAAGTGTGTTAAATTTATAATATATATGTAATGTGGGGACAGTGTGAACAAAAAATACATATTTTTTTTCTGTATTTTCATATAGCATTAATATATATTTTAAAGAATATACAAATATAATTACTTTGAAAATGGTGTAAGTCCACTTTCCCCAAAGTGCGTACTACTGTTTAGTTCAAAATTGTACTACATATAATTTCTTTAGTACATTTTTATATGTGTATGAGAACATTATAGATGACATAAACATTTGCTTGAAGCATTTAGAAAACGTAACCACGCAACAACATGTAATAGCCTACAGTGCGATATGTGAACTGTACAAAATAGAAATTTGAAATTGACTTTAATGCGGATTAAAGTTGTTCAGTGCTCCAAGAACACTGTAGAAATTATCGACCATAAATTTTTATATTCTGAACACTCTTATCTACCAATGATTTCGATTTTGGAACTATCGAGAGTACTATAAGAAAAAAAAGATTTATTGTATTAGACATTTATACTATCATAAAACAATGCCGAAAATATAAAAAAGTTTATTTTGCATGAAATGAAACAAGCTGATTTGATTGTTTCTACAAAACCATTAGAAGATGTAATTCCAAGAAGGTGAAAAAATATCAATGGTATGAGGAAGTAATTTGGTTGAAGATATGTTGGATAATTTTTTTAAAAGTAAACAATGTGCAAAATGTTCTATAAAATTTCATTTAGTGAGAACGAGGATTTTAAATCATAAAACTTATTGCCCTCACGCGGACGGTAACAGAACTTTGGAAATATAGTACTAACACATTTATATCATCATTCCAGACCCATCATAACATTCGAAAAATATACAGATATGATTGATTTTATTATTAATTGTTAATTGGTATATATTTAATCGACGTTTAGTTTTGTTATTCAATATGAAATTTTAATCTGCTTTTTACCGTCCACAAAGTACTGAAAAATATTATGAAATTGTTAATGCATTATAGTATCACTATATAATATTGGTCCTAAGTCCAGCGGATTTCCGGAATTCATAATATTATAGTGACAATACCTTATATTTTAACAATTGAATAGTGTTGTTATTATTAATTTTAGAAATATATGTATGTGAACATAATTGTTGCTTATACAAAACTTACATTTTTAACCGTAGACCTACGTACGTTTATATTTGATCACTAATACATATATTTGGAAAGAAGATTTTGTTAAGAAGTTTAATTTTTCTTAAAGACGTTTCAAAAGTAATTAAAAATTTGTACCAGTAAGGTTAAACAACGAAATCAAAAAAAAAATGGGCGCAATAACATTAATAGTTTTCAACATATATAAGCTTAAAAATTATTTTTGAGAGAAAATGTCCCCAACGTTGGTCTACGTTTAACTGAGCTTATGCAGATTTTTTATTAAGTGACTTTAATATGGATAGAGACACACCAGTTTGTGAGCAAAAATTCTTAAAATAAAGACCACGCTGAACAGCCTGCAATGGAGACCGGCTAAAATATGAAAATACTTCTAAATTCTAAGTTGTTACAGTTGTTACCGATCCATTGTAAACATTGCACGCTGCAGTTGAGGAGAAATTCCACACAAATCATTTTTCAATATGTGAAAAAAAATCCGATTGCCTTCATCATGTTACAATTCTTGATGACATTGGAAAATATTCCATTAAATTCCCAAACTCATCACGTGTCAATGATACCGGATGATTTTTTACATCGGAATAATGAGTATCAAATAATTGTTGGTCACATATATATTGTCACAGTAACTCAGTTTATGTGTGCTGTGTGTAAAAAGTTTATAAAGTAAAATAAATAATTCAAAAAAATTGTGAATTCAAGTAAAAGGGACTTTATTTTATGCTAAATCTTCTTATTTTATATATGTTTGAATCACATATGTATTGGAACATTTGCCATTAGAATTATATACTAAAATACAGATTTAGCGGTTTATATATATGTTTATCATCATATTTTTGGTAGTGATGGGCGTCTTGCAAAAAGTAACAAAGTAATTGCCAACACATTAGTCTTTGAAATATCTCCCAAATTCTTTCTGTGCACCGCTATAGCACCACACAAAATGTAGCATATTTTGTTTGTTATAGGTCTTATACAACCACAAAGTCGTGTATAGATAAAGTGTATTAACTTCAGTAAAAATTCTCACCTATCGGTACACATATACTTTGACAATGATATATATTGCAATTTTGTCCAAACAAAAATTACGATTCTTTTAAAAAATTTAATTTATTAGTTGACATATTATTAAATACTACTAAATGATAATATAATATTAAATAAATACCGATATTATAGTGAAAGTGATATAAACTATGTATCAATATCAATATTATGATCTAATAATTAAAATTAAAATATATATAACAAAAAAGACAGGCGGCTTGGATGCAGAAATTAATTTATATAAATATAATGAACAGGTAATTTAATCAATAACATTTTTTTTCTTTTTACTTTGTTTAATAAAAAAACGAAATAAATTATTGTAATAAAGATATTAATATATAATTATAGGTGTAATTTTAATTAAAGAAAAAACCAATTCTGAATAAAATTAGTTTAATAATAAATTACTAAAAAAATATGTATTTGGTTTAATTAAAGGGACATAAATTAATATTTCTGACCTAAAGTTGAGAAAACAATCATCACTTATTACTCCTATATACAGACAAACCTCTATATTATAAATGACTGTATAGTAAATTTCCCATAAATAATATGTATTGTATTTAACCCGCACGTTCAAATTACATATTAAACTTCTTCCAAATAACAAAAAAATTAAAACTTGAATGCCGTATACTAGCCGGCCTACTACATCACATACAAGTGCATGTGTTTTGTATTATTTTGTTTAAAGTTTATTGTTATTATATTCTAATAATATATATTTAATGTTTCCATTATAGATTCTGTTTATTTTGGTTCCCTATAGAGAATTAATTATATAGAGGTTTTTCAGTATTTTATTTACTGAATTTTATTGTATTCAATATAATATTGATTTAAAACGCAATTTATAAAAATTAAATTAGTCATTAACATTAACATTTTTATATAAAGACATTTATATGCAAAACAATAAATAATTTATAGAAATTAAGTGGAATTTTCTAACAGTTTTATTTTTTATCTATACGCATACACCCTCTGTCCGATAACAAATCGGAATGGATTTAAAAAACACAAAAATCATTTTATTTATTCAAAATTAATCTCCATCAACAAGTGAATCAAACGGTTTTTTTATGTCTGGGATTGGAATGCTATTGAGAGCGTTGAATGTCTTCAACTGAAACGGTTTCCTTTCATAGTCAAATGAAGTTTTGGGAATAGAAAATAGTCACAAGGAGTTAAATTAAGTGAATACAGTGAATGTTGAAGCAAAAATATGTGATTTTCGAACCAGTTGGAAGAAACCTCTTTATGAATAATTTCTTTGGAATCGTAAAAAGCATTGGTTTGATTTTTGACTTCATAAATTTGATTTTCTTGGATTTTCTTAGTCTGGTGACCGAGGCAATCCCGTACTTTGACGTTTGATTTCTGGCTCATATTGAGAGCATCATATCTCATCACCAGTAACAATCGGTTTCAAGAAGTTTTAATCACGTCGAACGACGTCAATGATGTCTTTGCAATGCACAATTCGATGGAATTTTTGATTATATGCTAACCGATGTGAAACGAACTTCGAATTTCTGCTGCCGTAGACCAATTTTTTCATTTAAAATGCGATGAATTGTTGTCTTAGTTATACATAGTTTCATTTCCATAAATCTGACTGAAGATTTCTTGCAAACTGTTACCAAGTCACGTACTTCTTCAATGTTTTCTGCAGTAATCGCTTCACATGGTGGACGACCTGAATGTAGATATTTGAATATTCGAAACCACTTAAAAACATTTTGTTTTTTGGATAAACAATCAAACAATCGCACCATAAGCAATTTTAAGCATTTGCATCGGTTTCGTAGCTGCTTTTGTTATTGTTACAACAAAATTTAATATTAAATCTTTGTGCTTTACAAATTTTTCGACCGAGGCACTAAAACAGCTGTAACTTAATGTGTTGTAATTTCAGTTCTACTGAATGTAATGTCATGAAATGCTGGTTGAGATACGTTCGCAGAACATAATCACAAAAAATTAAGGGAGGGTGCAACGTATTATATGATTTACATATTTACATTGTGGTTTATAATGGGAAAAAGGGTGTAAAATATACGCATATTTTAAATTCAAATTTATAGGAGACTATACATAAATATATTATATTATTGCTTATTTTCTAAACTTATTTACAATAAATAACAAATTATTTTATATTATTATTGTTTTTTATACGAACAAAATAAATCAATTTAAAAAATATTGATTATATGCAATTCGAATCGATTATATTTATTATTTCGTAAATCACAATGCATCCTAAATCTTGAAATCTGTAACTTTTTAAGCAAAGATAATTCGCAGAATTTATGTATTTATTTTTTTTTTACACGGAAAAACATATAATATTTATTTTAATTACGACTTGAAATAGATCTTTAATAATTATATTTGTTTTGTTATACATATTTTACAATTTATACATTTAAATATTTGATATTTCTACAAATTATATAAGAAATATTATCCTATTACATATATACGAGAGTATGTGTTAAATAAATCTATTATTTTATTATATTCTTCACTACGCAGAACGAAAATTGATAATACTTTCAAAACCTTCAAAACAGTTTATTTTCTTGCCACATACCATATTATATTTATAAAAATAAAATTACTGAAATACATTTGTAAATACAGCAGTGGCGAAACGTGAAAAAATATTTTCAGATTGCAATATCTATATATTTTTTCTGATATCCGAGTTGAAAGTATATAAACATTGTGAAAAAATTTTTGTAACGTCCGCTTACTAAATTTTCCGTAAAAATCAACTTTGAAGATTTATAATCTTTTTGAATTGAGGCCAAAGGTGTAACAATCTTTATGAGAGATTGGAAATTGATTATAATTTGTAATTCTGTGTACAAAAATGAAGATCCGTTAAATCTATGTCCCGTAATTAAAATATATTATAAAATCGTAAAAGTCGATTTGCCGGAAAATTTAGTTCGGTGAATACCCAAATTTTTTACCATAATTTTGTCTAATTTCACCCAGGTTAAATAACAAAAATATAATGTTATTGAAAATAGAATGCCATTTCTCAGGCTTCGTTGCTGAAATATACAGGCAGGTATATATTTATAATAATATAACCAATACAAATAAACAGACACGTGTTTCACAATCATGACACGGAAAGAATGCAATTTAAAATAGAGAAATAATATTAAAATTAACTCAGCTTTGTATATATGTAGTTTATTTAAAAAAAATATTATTACGTATTCGAATTTTAAGATTTTATTTTAAATATCGCTCAGTAAATATACCTTCATACGGCGGAGATGGTGGTAAAAATTAATATAATTATTAGTAATATAAAAAAAATCAATCAGAATTGCAATATATAGTTTTTTAATGTATATGATCATATATGGTATTTACCAATAATATGCGTACAGTAGGTGCGATAGTCAAAACGAATACAGAACTGTATTTTTTTTCAAGCAACAAATTAATTAAACAAATTTCTCCAAAAAAACAAATGTTGTATAGCTATATGAAAAAGCTCATATACAGCTATTTAGGTATTAAAAAATAAGGAATTTGTCAATTATACCAATTTTGGTTTCCTTTTATCCCGCCGTCGAATTTAAAAAAAAGTAATTTCTTCATCCATTTTCATAATACGTATTTTGTATCTATTACCTCGTTCATGATGCAAAGAGAATCGTAGTGAAGTGGTTTTTGTAATGCGATTGATACATGTGCGTTCTTCTGGTGCGAAATTGTGAAAAATCATTTGGCAAACAAACGTCATTGCAAAATGTAAATATAATGTGTAAAATAGTAACAGTACAAATCGCAAAACGAAAGAAAAATTCCTCAAGAGATTTTTAAGATAAAAAAATTTAGAGAATAGATTGTCTGCACTTCGCAACACTATACGGCAAACTGTTCATCTAATCGGTTTACAATATCCACTGCACTGCATACAAACAACTCTAATCAATCGAATTACAAAAACCACTTTGTATATTTTATAGGAGTTCAGTGTTCTAATCTGGTGGTTTTTGAAAACCAATACGCGAAAAAAGTATATGAACTATTATTTTAAAAATACATGTCTCAAAATTTGACAATGGTACAGTTTTGATTACCATTGTATGAAAATTTAAAACATCCTCCAAATGTGAACAAAACAAAATTTGTTAGTGATGGCATTTAATTTTTTTATTATCTCATCCGCTACATTTTAATTTCTAGAAATATTCAGATATTTAATTTCAGGCTTTGTCAATGCGACATATATACCCATGAAGCTATATCTTCTTGCATTTATATTAATATTGGAATACAATTATTATTAGATAGTGGGTGTAATTTAGCTAAAATATATACTACCACAAATTTTGGTACCATAACCTTTGGGCTGTTAATGTTATATATCCAACATATTATCATCAGTATATAGTTATTTGTGTTCACGTTAAATTATACAATATATAAAGATACCGTTCTTTGCGTTTCTGTTGTAGTACTCACAGTATACCACTCGGTTAGTTGTTGCCCAACATTTGGTAAACTTTTTCAATACGGTCGCTATTTCTTCAACCATAAATATATAAATGTTTTATGATCAAAATTTTATATTGGTTATTAATTATATAACTTAAATTAACGACTGTGTAGTATATTTTAGCTAAATATTACCTTCATATTATATTAAACACTTTATTACATATAATAATATATTAAAGAATTTAAAGTAAGAGATGAAAAATACTGCATTACAATACACTTTTCTATATTTTATAGCTAAACATATATGATCACACAATAATATAATGATAATTTATAATAGGTATATGTAGTTTGTTGTCAAGGTTAAAACCATATAAAATATAATTTATAGTTGATTACATATGAAAATATTTATCTTAAATTGCTTTTATTTTATACAGGTATTAACCAAAACCATATATATTAACCGCATATGTTGTATTGTATTATAATCATTACATATAGCTAATTTTGGGGAATTTTCTATTGCTATTATAAATTTATGTATAAAATTGTTGTGAATTTAAATTAATTAATATTAATTACTTATATAATTTATTTCCTTTAACTGAACAAAAAAGACACAATTTTAAATAGTATAATTATTTTATTTAAATATTATATTTAAGAAAATTTCATTTATGTATGCGTCGTGTAATCTTAATGATTTTTTTTTTAATTCTAATCACAAAACATTTAATTTTAATATACACAGATCGAACTTACTTTAACAATTACTATAAGTACACGCGATAAAGTTTTTCTTTCCCATATATGTGTGTAATAATATTAACTATATTTTTATTATATAGATTTCGATTTGTTTACAAAAACAATAAATGATTAAAAATGTATTTATTTAATTATTAGAACAAACTTTTTATAAGATAATTTTTATTATATATTTATTTATAAGTATTTTTGTTATTTACAAATAACAATATATAAAATAATAATTAATTTCAAATCACTATTTGTATAATTTATTATATTTTATGGTAAACAAAGACACTACACTGTGCTGTGTATAGGATGATATTATATGCGCAACTGAATCGTTTCCTATTCATAATATTAAATTTTGATTTTCATTACAATATACTTTATTTAAATTTGTTCGACTTATAAAAATATATAATACTAAATTATTTTCATCAAACACCAACACCGAATAATTACAGTATGCATGCATTACAAACATGTATAATATAATGTAATACACAATAATATGATAATATCAAGCTTTTTTTATGCTAATACACCTACATATGCACTAATTGTGTGAGTATTCATTTAGATATTAACATTTTTTATATAAATAAATATAGAATGGGGTATCGTAAACACAGAAATCATAGAAACAATATAATGTCATATTTATGAAAAAAAAGCTATATTATAATACACTGGATAGAAAATAGAAGAATTTTCAAAAGAAATATATGAATAGAATGAGTACATGAATTGTGTATCGGTTCAGTGTTGTGCGATGCCAACGAAAAGAATTTAACATTATAACATTTTGTTGTTAGTAATAATTTAAAATATACAGACAAAATAAAAATATTTACTGATAATATTAAAATATATATATAAATTGTATACTACATAGCATCATTTAAATTCGTATACTCTAGAAATTATTAATATAAATGATAATCATTTTTTTACAATACACTTTATATAAATAGGCATTTCGTTTAAGGCGAAGAATAGAAATATAATGTTATAACAGAAAGTATTCAACAATACTTTATTCGACATCGAAAATTCAATCAATATAATGAAAACTGAACCTTCCTTCCTGCAGCTCTTATACATATACACTGAGATATTAAACAAATGCTTCTTTATTTTTCAACATAGTCCGCTTCTAACTCGCAATACACTTTATCAAACGTTTTTCAAGTTTTTGAAAAAGGAGCTAAATTTGAACTGTATGGTGGATGTGGCGCAATTTCGTAGCATAGTTCTCTCAATGTTGCTGTTGTTAAAGCTGATGTGTGTGTGACGGTGCGTTATCATCTTGATGAAAAATCACATTCATCGTCATCCAATCGTGCCAATAATGTACAATAATATTCACTATTTATTGTATTTCTTTTTGTAAGATTAAGTAAGATTAGTGTTATGTGCATCCCAAAAAACAGTACAAACAGTACAGTTCTTTGGTACATTTCCACCAGCTTCTTCTATCCAATGTTTTTTTCTGGTATATAGAGTGATGGAATCATGTCTCATCAACAACATTTATGAATCGTCGCAAAAACTATTTTGGTGATATATAGCCAAAAACTAATCACAACGTGTGCAACGATTTATATCTTTTGTTCTAATGTTAACTAATGCGGCACCTATCTTGCACATAGGTTTTTCGTATTCAATTTCTCAAATGCAATATTATACTAATACTATCATTTGATATTTTGAACATCTCTTTTTTTCGACGATCTTTTGTCATTGCATCATGTAATTTTCTTATACCATTTCAATGGATGTTGCTGTTTTTGGCCTTCCACATCTTTCTTCATCATTTACGGTCGTACGATCACGTTTAATTTCAGCCAACCAATTATCAATTGGTTTTGTATGATGTTGATGAACTACCCAAATTATTATCTATATCCTTTTTTATTTATGTCGCTGATAACCGTTTATACAAAAAAAAAAGGTTATGAATTACACCACAAATTTGTAAATTATCCATTTTCTGAAGAATACAAAAATGAACTTATTAAATTGCTTGTAAATAATAAACTACTTGATCGATTGGTTTAAAAATTTACATCATGACTTTTAAAAGAATGTTGTTTCCAATATAGCAACAGTAAAAATTTTAAATAATGGTAACTAAATGTAGTTACAGGAATTATATCGAGCAACCCACGTATTTACATACTTATTTTCTGCATGTCATTAAAACATAGATGCAGTTTTTAGCCTTTTTCAACCCAGCAATTTCCAGCATATATTTCGTTTTGTCTGCATTCACTTTGACACCTATATAGAAACGATGCTTCCACTGTTTAACGATTCGAAAGCATCTTTGACAGTCACCATATGTCTATATCATCAAATTATGTTAATAATAGTAGTGCCACTTTTGTAAAAATTCGTTCCATGGTTATCAATAATTTCGTCCCTTCCTGCCTTCTCCAGCATAATATTATAGGGAGTACTGTTGATAAAGGGCGACCCATTATCGTCAAATTTAACTCGGATTTGCACACGCAATTACCACATCATTATCCAACGTCGTAGCCACCAATTCTATCCGTTTTTTTTTTTTTTGAAATTCTTCCATAATTTTCCAAAACTTGTACATTCTGTCCGATAATACCATCTTTTCAATCGTCTGGCACTTATTCATTATTCCAAATCGTTACAATAAGCTCATACAGTTGATACCATAATGTATTTCCACATTCGCATGTTTAAAGAGTTCACCTAGTAAATTATCTGATCCCCGCATGTGATTTATTATTCTTCACCTTTAAAATAACATTCTTTACCTCGTTTATTGATGCGGTACAGCTGCAAATGGCTGAGCAGTTTGAAATTGCACATCTTACACAATATTTACTGGCTCGTTTACATTTTAACAGAAAGTCTTTCGTTATAGATTAACTTTATTTGAGAATTCGAATCTAAATGATACTGGGTAGTGGGATATTAAATATATATATACTATAGTATTTCTATAAGTGTATCAAAATATATGTATGTTTTGTACAATAGTCTTTTATTTTTCTTGAAATTTTTACGTAACATGATAAAAAAAAAAAAAAAAAATTGTACAAACACAAATAAATATTTTATAAAAAAAAAAAAGAAGGCAGTCAGCTGCCATTCAATATAAAATACAAATATATGTAATGTATTATAGGATAGATACATTATCGCACACAAACGACACGTAGTAAACTTAATAGAACCGATTGCTCAAAGTACAAAGTCCGAGATTATGGAAAATTAAATTTACTGGCGTATGAGCGCGTATATATGCATTTGTTTGTACAAATATTATGTGGGTCATAGACCTATCTTACACATTACGAGATTATAATAATATTGTCTAGTGTGTGTTAGTGTGTGTATGTACAGAATAATATGATGTTATATGCAATAATACGTAAATTTTGATACATACTACAATTTTCATTCATTTTCATTCAACAAAAATTTACCTTTTAAATTTATAAATGAATAATTATAAAATATAGAAATTTAAATTGGTTATTTTTAAATATAATAAATTTAATTAAGAGTAAACAAATTTTAGCAATTTTTTCATGACCTTTTTATATTCTATTACGTATGTTATGTAGATAGATGACATGATAATTATAATAAATAATATAAATATTAATAATAGTCTATTATTTGTTTTACTGATGAGGAACTATATTTTATATTACATATGTTTGTAGTAAATTTTGTCATAATTACTAATATTATAATATTTTATATATGAATTTAATACCTATACATACATGCCAACATCAATTAGTACACAATAAAAATAACAACCAAATACAAATTTTTGTTTTCGTTTTTTGCTGAAGTTATCGAATAAGCATTTGATACCTTTATAATTTTGTTAATTTACTTATAGATAGATATCAAATTATTTGAAATTACATAAAAAATATATAAAAATATAAAATATAAAATAAAAAAAAAGTGCATTAATTACAAAAACAAGTGATTTATTTATTTATGCACACATAGACAACATTGAGTGATTATTGTAAATTAAATTTTATACAATACAATGATGAGCACGAATTATTAAGTTTTTTTTTGTACGGTGGATAAATAAATTTGTCAATTCATGAAAAAAAAAAAAAAAAAAAGTCATATAGATGTTGAGATCATATACAGGCACCCGCAACTGTCTGATATTCAAGCGCAGGACAAACGCATAACAAGTGCTTGGTCGATTCATTTTCCTTCCATCTACTCGGGTCGGGTTCATTATCACCGATATTTTGATCAGGTGTTACATTAAACAGTATTCTGATAGTTCATTTAATGCACGGTCCACTTTGTCTTGTTCAGTTCCGGTAAATAGTTGGCGTTCCTTCCGTTTGATCAGCTTAAGAACTTTTTAGCCTGTACAAAATGTCCGTTCCCATTTCAGTATTATGCTGATGTAATTTTGCACATGCAGAGTATTTTTAACTAACACACGTAAGCGATTGGTTCTGTGCCTACGAAAAAAGTATTGCTTTTCTCCATGTTATGTAAGTGATCTTATATTATTTATTCGAGAAAAGTTACATCTAGGGCTCCTAATATTAGTGGGATTAATCAATTTCCAAATCCTCCAATTATAATAGGTATTACTGTAAAAAAAAATTAAAATAAAATCATGAGCAGTAACAATAACATTACAAAATTTGATCATTGACAAGTAGAGATCCTGGATATGCTTATTCGGCACGAATTAATATTCTTATAGAGGTTCCTAATATTATGGATATGCTAATTCGGCACGAATTAATATTCTTATAGAGATTCCTAATGTTATGGATATGCTATTTCGGCACGAATTAACATTCTTCTAGAGGTTCCTAATATTATTGCTCTGGTGCCAAAAATGAAATATAAAGCTCCAATATCTTTATGATTAGTGGAAAATAGCCATTGTTGCGATTAAATGGATGACAATAAACGATAAACTGTAAATTTATTTCTGAGAAAATTGTTTGTCATTTTATTTGTTTTACAATATTGTTTGTATGGAAAATTGCAAAAATCCCTCCCACACTCTACCCTCTCGCCGGTAACTCACACACTTATAATATTTGTAAATATAATGATTTGCATTGGTAATTACATTTATTTCGCGATAGATAAGAGATTTATATAAATAATAATTAAAAAATTGTAAAAACGTACAAATGTCTATAAGGCTTAAATATTAAATTCTAATCTAATCTGATATAAGTATAGGTTTAGTCGGTTGCGGGAAAACGATGTACGAGAAAAACGATTTTCGAAATGTTTCTCAAATATGTTTGAACAAATCACATAATTAACCAATATAATGAATTTTCCTTGTCAAGGGATTACCCAAATCTTTATTTCGCTTTAAATTTAAGCAACAAATTTAAATAAAAACAAATATGATATACGGAAGAAAGAATACAAATTTTGTTAAGTTAAATTTTTGTTCACAATAATAACAATAAATTTTGTACTGAAAAGTATCTAACTAAAATCTTATCTCGTATCTATTTGTATAAAAATATTAGTATAAATATTTTTGATAAAATAATTTATATCGCTAATCTATCATATTTTTTAAAATAATACAGAGTACATAATATTACTATTTTTGGGACAAAAAGTTTGAATAGAATTAATTTTATCAAATTAAATGATGTTAGACAGAAATTATTACGCATTTATTTTATTTTCCAAAAAAGATAAGAATTAAAATTGTGTGTTCAATTATTTTTTGTATACTGAATGATTAAGCACACACACACATATTTTTTGCGGTTCTTATATAATAGAAAACAAAAGATTAATCCACACTTTGATGACGACGATAACAAATAACATATTCTCACAATTTATTTTTGTATACTATTGTTTTTACAATCTATATTTCAATAATTTACTGTATACGTACTCTATATTTATATACTATAAAATTATTTAAAAACTTTAATACCATTAAAATTAACCTACATTTAATAGAATATGAAAAAAATTTTAAATTAAATGTACTTTGTACAATGAAATAAAAAAAAATAAATAATTTTCCTATTGTAATAAAGAAGAAAATTTTGATAAGACACTTTTATTGAAACGGTAGATTAGACTATATTGTCGTATTCATTTAAACAGGGTGATTTAAACCGAACGCATTGTAGATAGGTTAAAAAATTTAAAAGGATGTTTTAAAAAATTCGTTTAATTATTAAATCATAAAGTATTCAACGTTACAAAATTAGACTTATTTTTACCAGATAATTGATAAACCAAAATTTTTTGTATCGATCGTAACAGGCATGGTAATCAAATTGAGATCTCAAGTCCAGAGAAAAAACGGAGTATTGGGATTAACATCGAGTCAATTACTGTTACAATAGCTCATAGTAAACGACATCAAATACAGAGTAGAAGTCATCTGCTCCTGCCAATAAAGTTCGCAACCAAAGCACAAACTGTATGCGAACAATACAATCACCAAATACTTATGATATACCATAAAATTGTTAGTAATATTACATATTTAATTTTATAATGTAAAAATTAATGAGTAAATATATTTATTAAATCTCAAATCATTAACAATGTTATTGTATTATGGTTTTATTTATTTTGCAACTATTAAATTGTATTTCATATACATTTCGACCTCGTATAGCACGGTATATTGAATTCGTGTTGTAAATAGTAGTTAATAAAATTATGTGTTTCATACGTATTGTACTGCCTTATAAGAGAGACCTATAATTTGTATGAATAAAATTTTGAAATTATTATTTATTTGTAATAATCAAAACCGGTTTTCTATTTATCTGTTTTTAATTCACGTATAGTTAGTTAGTTATATTATTTTGTAATTTTGTAGTAGAAAAAAAATAAATACCATATCATAATTAAAATATGATGCGACTTAATTTTATTAATTTAGAATTTCCCATTATAATAGCTTCATTTAAGCATACATTTACGTAGAATCCTTAATGCAATAAATTTGAAATATATGTCTAGACAACAGTCTCTAAATTCTAAATGAACAAAAATGCATACGCTGTATTAACGTCCTTGTGTATATTATTATAACTACTGCTTTTATATTTTTTTATTGCAATACATTATCAACAACAATTACTCCAATTGAGTCAACAACTGAAACAAGACCATAAATAATGTCATGAAATCATGGAAATACATTACATTATTATTCATGTATAGTTAGAACCACCATAAAATCTCATTTATTCAAATGTTTTTGTAGTATCCTTGTCATACAGAATGCAATCCTATAAATTATTTCGTATATAAAATAGATTATGTTGTGACATCCAATTGTTGGTTTTAATTCCAAATTTGCATGTTTTTAATTTATCAAATAATTTTAAAACGATTTCATATCAATTGCTATATGATTTTATGTATTAAACTATGAAGTGTAACTCTGTGTGGAATAGCGTAATAGTTTCGTAATATCAATGAATGAGTTGATCCTTTGAGATATCGTCGTGTGGTGACATGGCAGTTACGTTATACGGTGGTACACGTTGATAAATAAATAGATTATTTAATCTTTAATTATTGAAATATAAATTGTTATTTGTTATTTTTATTGCATCTGTGTTTTTTTTTTTTCTTTTTTTATAAATTTTGTTATCAATTCAAATTTGTATTTACAATTCGTTTGTTGTTATTGCGTTGTGTGTTGTGAATAACCTCTAATGCCTTATGCGATGCGATAATCTTGTTGTTTGCTAACTTACAATTTTTAGAAAAGATAGAAGAGTAAAATTTCCAAGGTTTATTTAGACACAGAGAATTTTGTAATCTGTATTTTAATTTTATTATTATATATTTGTATGTGTAGAATTATAAATTAAGATTGTTATTGCTTTTTTTTTTTGATTTCTCATAAATATATGGCGTATTAATTATATTTTAGTTAGATATTTAAAATTTATTATTAATTATAAAAAATTTTAATACGTCAGATCCAAGTGACATCATAAGACAAGTGAATAAAAATAAGTAGTAACAAATTTCTTTTGACCTATTTTATTGATATCATTATTTTTTTAGTTAAATCATCAAACTATATAATATTACAAACAAAAATACCTTGGTAACAGATTAATATAAAATTTTAAATATAGGTCAAATGTAGACAACGTATTATACATGAATGTTTAACGTGGTTTAACAACAAAATTCAATATTTCAAAACAAAAAAGACAAATAAGAGTACGATGCACGAATTGTACGCACATGTCTTATAAAACTTTTCATTTTTTTACTTATAATTTTCAATAATTTTTTAAACTCCCTACCTTTAATGTAATATATAAAATTAAAAATTTAACAGAAAAATAGAATTAAATTAATTTATATAATCAGAACAAAGAAATAAAAATGTACTTACATAATTTAAATTTATTGATATTTTTTTTAATAACACACAGGAAGAATAATTTAGTTTCGAATTTATTATTATTTTAATTTTATTTATACTTTCGTATATTATTCCTGTGCAAATGTAAATGCAACCCATGCAATCACAATCACATCTAAATATGTATATAAATATTTTATTTATTTATATATAAAATATATATAAAATAAATTGAACTTTGTACTATGTGAATGCGATAAATATACAGTAAATAAAATTATTTTAATTGTATATGTAGACCTGTAGAGTGTCAGTGCTTAGATATACAAAATTTTTGATTTATGTAATGAATGTTTAATAAATTTCACTATTAAAACTATATTTTAAATATGTTTGTATACATAATATTAGTGTGACAAATATATTTATAAAATAAAAAAATTATTTTATTAGTGGGTATGATATTAATAATTTATAAATTAAGAAAAATAATAAGGATGCAAATTAAAAAAAGTTGTCCTCCTTCCCATCAATAACCAAACTTTTATAAACTTTTAAACTAAACTAAAAAAAAATAAAACGCAAACAGAAATACAAGGCACAAGAAGAAAAAACACACCAAAAAAATGAAATGATAAAATAAAAATATATATAAAAAAGAAACAATGTTCCAGGCTTCCAGCTTTCAGCCTAGTTTCCAGTCAGCTGTCAAAGCTGTTCAAACTTTCCCAGTAAACAAAACAATTTTAAAAGCATTCCAATTTGTAATAGAACTCATTCAATTCCATAAAAATATGATAATTGTCAGAAAAAGAGAATTTCTATTCTCGGTGCGTCCAAGCACGCGTCACGTTAAATAAAAACAACAGCCATCTATATTCATATTCAATAATAAGATTAATAACAAACAAAAAGTAAAAGTAAAGCGATTTTTTTAGAGTATAAAAGAAAGTGATGTAAAAGAAATTTTTTTAATTTCTTTTTATAATTTATCATAAATAATTATAAAAATTACCATTTCAAATGATAATTATATATTTCTTAATGATTTTGCGGTTTCGAACTGAAAAGGTATAATATTTATCTTAAGATTGTGTTTTTAAAAGATGTCTCATATAACATAACCTCTAAAAAAAAAAGAAGTATTATTGTATGAAAATATTTTAAATGAATTAAAAATAAAATTTAATTTATATTTTAGTTAAATAAAGGATTCAGTTGATGTAGATATAGCTAATTATATTCTTGCAAAAATATGATTTGATCCAGTACATAATGGGTAATTGTCTAATAAAATCAGTAAGCATCACTGTTGTATCATTTTTCATATGTGAACCAAGCGTTATGATGTATCACGCGTATGCGAGAGCCGGCCTATGATTGTAAAGCGATGGTTACATATATTTGACAGATAACACATACACACACATTTTACACTACATACATGATACATAATTTAGTATTTTTGGATCACGGCATTCCGATGTGAGCCGTGGCCAAGTACAGAACCAAAATAAAAAATAATAAAATTATAATAAAAATATTAATAAAAGTGTTTAATTAAATTCAAATTAAATATATTCTATATTAAGAATATATCATGGCGCAGTCGTAATTATAAATATATAAAAAAAAAAAAAAAAGAATTCTACGTTATAAAAGAAAAAAAAAAATAAAATAAAAAGCCGGTAAGAAAAAATATATTTTATAAAAAATGGCTGATGCAAGAACGCCATCAATGTTGAAAACGACCGGTAACATGGCTGAAAATTGGAAAAAATTTTTCAATCAGTTTAAAATTTATTTAAAGGCCAGCGGTAAAGATGATAAAGAAACAGATATAAAAGCTGCAATATTATTGAATATAATTGGTGAAGAAGGTGTTGAAATTTTTGATACATTAGAATTAGATGAAGATGAACGAGAAAATTATGAAAGTATAACTGAAGCATTTGAAGAATTTTTTAAAGAAAGAACAAATGTATTGTATGAAAGATTTTGTTTTTACAAGAAGTTTCAAGATTTGCATGAAACTTTTGACCAGTTTCTTACAGAGGTGCGAAAATTGGCGCGAAATTGTAATTTTGGTACACAAGAAGAAGCACTCATACGAGATAGAATTGTATTTGGCCTGCGAGATGCGCAATTGCAAGAATCAATAATTAAACATGGTGATCCGGAATTACAAAAGGTAATTGAAATATGTAAATTAAATGAGTCAACAAAAAGACATACAAGATATATTCAAAATAGAGAAATTAATGTACTTCATAAAGAAGAAAATTTACGTAATCAAAATGGAATGGCTACCAGTAAAAATGGTAAAGGTAATTTTGGTAATAAATTTAATAAATATAATAAATTTGAATTTAACGTTAAAAAAGATAATTATAATAATTTTGATAATGCTAGAACTAAAAATTTCAAAAATAATGATTTTAAGAAAAATAATTTTTATAAAAATAGTAATGATAAAATAAACAGTAATTATAAATGTCGTAGATGTAATCAGGTACACGAACACGGTAATTGTAAGGCATATGGTGTAACTTGTAAAAATTGTAAATGTCTCCATCATTTCACAAACTGCTGTCGCGCGCGCTTGCGATCGGTACATGATATAGAAAATGAATATTTTATTAATGATATAAATGGTAATTTTAAAAGTAAAAGAGGATGGTTTAAAAATTTAATAATAGAGGGTATAAATATAGAATTTAAATTGGATACGGGCGTGGAGGTGAATATAATACCTCAACATTTACTAATGAAATTTTTTAATATTAATAATAATCGTAATAAAATTCGGGATTGTAATATTATTTTGAAAGCTTATGGTGGTGGTGAAATTCGATCGGTTGGTACGATAAACTTAAATATTGTTTGTGGGGACGTGTCGGATAATGCTGAGTTTGTAATTGTCGTTGGAAATTCAGTACCGATTCTTGGTTTGGAAACTTGTTCAAGATTGGGTTTAATTAAACGAATATATGAGTTGACTGACAATAGGGAAGGTTTTATTAAAGATAATATAGACGTATTTACGGGTCTCGGTGAATTTCCTGATGTCCTGGAATTGATGTTAAAGGGTAGTGCGGTTCCGATATCGAGGCCGCCACGTAGGTTGCCATTTAAAGTAAAAGATAGGGTCAGAAATGCATTGGTGAGGTTAACTAATGAAAAAATAATAACGCCTGTAACTGAGCCGTCGGGTTGTTGGATAAGTAACTTGGTCGTGGTAGAAAAGACCATTGGAACGATTCGTTTGTGTTTGGATCCGAAATTTTTAAATGAGGCTTTGGTGGAACGTCACTATTTGATACCAACACTGGATGATTTAAAGTCGAAACTGGCGGGTGCAAAATATTTTACCGTGTTGGACCTAAAAGATGGTTTTTATCAAGTACCGTTATCGGATGAATCGACTAAAATGTGCGGTTTTAGTACGCCTTTCGGATGTTACAAATTTTTAAGGTTGCCTTTCGGTATAAAGGTGGCTCCAGAGGAGTTTCAGCGATTAAATGAAAAGAACTTTGGGGATTTGAGTGGTGTGTTTGTATATATTGATGATATCTTGGTATATGGTAATACAAAACTTGAGCATGACACTAACTTGTTGAATGTGATAAATAGAGCTAGGAAACTGAACATACGATTTAACCCGGATAAGATACAATTGTGTACGAGTGAGGTACGGTATTTGGGTCACATTTTCAGTGAAAGGGGCATGGAACCTGATGCTAATAGAATTAAAGCGATTGTGAATATGGCTGAGCCAAAAAAATAAAAAGGAATTACAGCGTTTCTTAGGGATGGTTGGTTATTTGAGATCTTTTATACCAAATCTATCTGAGATAAGTGAGCCATTGAGGCAATTAATGAAAAATGATGTGGTTTACATGTGGATGCCGATGCATACTGAGGTTGTTAATAAATTGAAATCTTTGATAACAAGGGCTCCGGTATTGGGGGCGTTTGACTCAAATGAGGAGGTCACAATACAAACGGACGCATCAAGAGACGGAATGGGTTGTGTTTTATTGCAACGTCGAAAACCGGTTGCATATGCGTCACGAAGTTTAACGCCGACAGAGGTAAATTACGCACAGGTGGAAAAGGAGCTACTTGCGATTTTATTTGCGTGTAATAAATTTCACCAATATATATATGGCAGACGTGTGATTGTACATACGGATCATAAGCCGTTGGTTAGTATTATGGCAAATGAGGTAGGTCAGGTAGGCTCGTCGCGATTACAGCGCATGAAAATGAAATTACTTATTTATGAATTGGATGTAAATTACCTTCCAGGGAAGGACATGCACATAGCTGATCAACTTTCAAGAGATTATCTGAAGGATGAGATTGCGGACGATTTTAGTGAATATTTAGAAGTGGTGCATTCGATAAACGTTGCGGATGATGTAAAAGATGAGTTGGTTCGAGAATCGGCTAATGATGTGATATTGAGTACTTTAATGGGAATGGATAAGAATGGTTGGCCGAATGAGAAAAGGGAATTACCTGATAATGTAAAATTTTATTGGAAACATAAACAAAATATATACTGCGAAGATGGTCTGATGTTTTTAGGAAATAGGATAATGATTCCATTGTCGTTGAGAATGAAAATGCTTAAGAAACTACATGAGACGCATGTGGGAATTACTAAAACAAAGCTAAGGGCTAGACAGCTAATTTATTGGCCTGGAATAGATGATGAAATAGAAGAATATATTGCGAAATGTCGGATATGCGAAAAATATTTACCAGCAAAAACGTATGAGCCGTTGATGCCACATGAGGTTCCTGGTGGCCCGTTTGAGAAAATAGGATGTGATGTTGGACAGGTGGGTGGTACTGATTACTTGATGGTTGTTGATTATTTTTCAAAATGGATTGAGATCCTTCCATTGAAATTTAAAACTGCGGCTGAAATTATTGAAAAATTAATTGTAGTATTTGCAACGCATGGAATACCAAAAATGGTAATTGCAGATAATATGCCTTTTGGTTCGCGTGAATTTTGTAGATTAGCTTCGGAGTGGAAATTTGAGGTGAAAACTAGTAGTCCCCGCTACCCAAGATCGAATGGACAAGCAGAAAAGGCTGTTCACATTGGAAAAAATCTAATTAGAAAATCGTTGGATGATGGTGTGGATTTAAGTTATGCATTGTTGGAATATAGAAATTCTCCAATTCCATGGTTAGGTGCTTCGCCTGCACAGGTACTAATGAGCAGAATTACGAGAACAAAATTGCCTGTGGGAAATAATTCATTAAAACCAAAATTAGAGATCGATGTTAGAAATAGGTTAAGAGGGCATCAAGATAAAATTAAAGCATATCATGATCGGAGGTGTCGTGTAGGTCGTGAGTTCTCGACTGGTGATAACGTGGTGTATCGTAGGGATGGAATATGGAGTCCTGCAAGGGTAGTAGCTGCGCATAATAGTCCGAGGTCATATATAATAAAAAATGAAAATAATATGGATCTTCGACGTAATAGAGTTGATATAAGAAAATCTGGAAATGCACCAATACTAAAAAATGAATATGAAAATGAGATTATAATGAATGATAAACGTGAAATGGAAAAGTGTGAAAACAAAGGAGTGACATGTGAGGATGGGAATTTTGCAACTGTTCCTATGAATGGGCCGGAAAGAAATATTATCGTTACGCGATCGGGTCGAATTTCAAGACTTCCGTCGCGTTTCAGGGATTACGAATTAACTAATTGATTTATTAAAATTATTATTATTAATAAAAAAAAAAAAAAAAAAAAAAAAAAAAAAAAAAAAAAAAAAAATGAAGGGAGGTGTTGTATCATGTTTCATATGTGAACCAAGCGTTATGATGTATCACGCGTATGCGAGAGCCGGCCTATGATTGTAAAGTGATGGTTACATATATTTGACAGGTAACACATACACACACATTTTACACTACATACATGATACATAATTTAGTATTTTTGGATCACGGTATTCCGATGTGAGCCGTGGCCAAGTACAGAACCAAAATAAAATATAATAAAATTATAATAAAAATATTAATAAAAGTGTTTAATTAAATTCAAATTAAATATATTCTATATTAAGAATATATCAATCACACAATTCAATATAAGGTAAGAAAAATACTATAATTTAAAAATATAAAAATGTTTCGATTTGAGAATATTTTTATTTTTGCATTTTACAACCAAATTTTTTATCATAGTTAAATGGTATCCGATTAATAAACAATAAAATACAATAATTCCAAGAATTAGAATTTATTAGATAGATAATTTGTAGATATGGATTATAAAAAATAAATCTATATTGAAAGTCACCGATTTTATTATATTTTTAACTGGATTTTTCTGTGTGATGATGCATTATACTGAAGGAGAAGTTGTCGGGAGCGATCCGTATTTTAAGAAAATAATACACAATATCTCTTTGATCAATACAGACCATTCCTTTCTATCCGAAACCTGTTTGGTTTTTGCTTTTTATTTTTTATATCACATTCAAATTGTTTAAAACAGTTTTCAAATGGCTTTTTTTTTGTTTGCTTCTTTTGAATAAAATCAGTTAAAATATGAAAACACAAATGTATCTTTATTGGCTCTAAATCCAATATTTTCAAAATTATATGATGCACTTTTACAGTTTTACAACAAATTGGTATATCAAATTGAAAAAATATGTTCAGAATCTTTAAATTTGGGAAATTATCAATATCTTTTAAAATAAATATTATATTAAATATAACTTTACTTACATTTCCTTTTTAACTAATATTCCGGCTTGTCTTTCTCCTTTAAACAGATTTAGAAAGACGAAATGTTCTGGTATCTGATCACCAATTATTGAAATTAACGTGTAAAATCAGTGGCACATTATGAGGATTTAATGCATCGGATTAGAGGTAATTTATTCTTTATAATAATATATAGTTTATTAATTAATAATAATAATTTAATTTATAATATTATAGCTGAAGAATATATATGGTAATGCTACTTCAAGCAGAGATCAGAGTTATTAACATGGTCATGATATGGTTTACCAACCAATTGTGTCAATTATTGATCAGGTTAATGTTAAAACATAAATTAAATTTACATCTATCCGTACCATATTAGAAAACAAAACAATTAGATTGCTTAGACATCTCGAAATATTCATTACGCATGTAATATTAAGTTAAAATATTTAGATGCACAATAAATAAAGATGCGCTAGGTATTAATTTTAAAGAAAATTGTACATAAATAACTATATATTCCTATTTCGAGAACCTTTATACAAAATTTCATCGAAATTGTTCAAGAAATGATGCAGATATTCACTTTAACAAACATGCATAGCATTATGTATACATATACCCACCCATGCATGCAATACACGCAACTACATAAACAGACCAAAAACTTTGAAAAATAACCAAAATATACGATTTTTTCAGAATAGTTATTAGGCAATCATAACCATATGTTAGTGAAAATATTGTTTAATTTTTATTTATTACATTATTTTACATTGGTTCAATGCAAATTTTAGCTTCAATGCTTTTAACAACAAAATTAACATATGATGCAATCACATCAATAAAATAAATATAAATGCTAGTGTACCAAAATATAAATTGGATTTATTACGTCCGTCATACCATTGGTGATAATTATTAAATATACTACAGGACCACAACCAATGGAAGCTTATGTATAGCATTTTTTGAGTTATTTGTGATGGACAACTACAACAAAAATCTATGGCACACGTGGAGATAATACAAAATCAAATGTAATATATATAATATCAAATGTTTTTAAAAAAAAATTCTCTGTAATAATCTCAATTCATTTCTATATTTGCAGATGATTTAAAAAAAGTATATTGAAACAACATGTAATTCGATTATTAAATTGTGGCAAACTTATGTTACATTAAACATGAATATAAAATTAGCTAAATTAAAATTTCTACCAAGATTTCAATGTTAAAAAATAACTTCATTTTATTATAATTCAATTTAATTTCATAATTTATAATAGTTTATAACAATTACAATTACATATAACGCTTATTATATAAGATAAATAACAAACAAACCCTTAATTATAAAGTAAACCACATTAAACAATTTGCATTTTAAACTTATTATTTATTTTTTTTTTTTTAAAACCAATTGAGGAGAATGTTTTCTTAACATAATGAATTTAAATTAAAAAATTAGAATTCTTTCAATTTAAAATATTAAAATAAATTTGTTAAAAGAACATATAGTTATTTAAAATTCCTTTAAAGTATTGTAATTATTAAGATATCATCATACATATATTTAGTTAATTCATTTATGTTTACTGAATACATGTTAAAAGTGTTAAAATTAATAATAGATAATAATAGAAGTAAGATATTTATATATAATTATAAGTAAAAATTAATTATTTATGTGTATTCTGTAAAGATAATTCGATATTAATTGACTACAATGCACAGTACAATTTGATAAGACATACAGACAATTATTATAAGAAATTAAATACCTGTATAATCCTATTTCGAGAACCTATATACAAAATTTCATCGAAATTGGTCAAGAAATGATGCAGATATTTGATTTAACAGAATTACGAATACATACAATACACACAACTACATTAACAGACCAAAAATTTTGAAAAATAACCAAAATATACGATTTTTTCTGAATAGTTCAGATTGCCTAACCATATGATAGTGAAAATATTATTTAATTTTTATTTATTGAAATATTTATTGGTAATACAATACAAAGTCTTCTATCATTATAGGTGGAACAAAAAAATATAATAAATATGATGATATACCGTACGTACCGTACAAACTACAAAGAGTACGTCTTTATTATTGCCAATATTTAAAACACACAAAATATATGATGTGTATAACAACACAAGTCAACTCAATAATAATCCATTGCTTTATTATTGTGTATTATATGTATATATATTATATATTACAACTTGAACTTTGTATATAAATAAAAATTAAACAATATTTTCACTATCATATGGTTATGATTGCCTAATAACTATTCTGAAAAAATCGTAAATTTCGGTTATTTTCCAAAGTTTTTGGTCTGTTTATGTAGTTGTGTGTATTGAATGTATGGGTGGTATGTTTACGATATACGTAATACTATTCATTCCTGTTAAAGGAAATATCTGCATAATTTCTTGACCAATTTCGATGCAATTTGGTATGTAGGTTTGGAATAGTATTATACAGGTATTTATTAACAAGTTTCTTTAAAATTTATTGTACAACAGAATGATCTCTTGGCCAATTTCGTACCAATTGATATGTAGGTTTGGCATGCTATTATACACAGATATTTATTAAGAAGTAACAAATAAAAATACAAACAACTGACAAGTAAGAGCAGAAGAAGATATAGCATAAATATAATAAATAAAAAATATAATATAATTACATCAAGTGGATAACATACAGAATCTATCAACCATTACACAGTCATTTTATTTTTAGAAGTTTTGTTTTAAGAAAAACAAACATCTTATTTTACAATGGATCGCAGAAGAAAGTGACCATCAAGTATTTGGAAACCTTGGAAGATTAATATAAAATAATATAAATAATAGATATAAAACAATATAAATATATGTTAATTATATTCTTTATTTAAATATTTAATATAGTTATTAAATGTTATTAATTTAATTTAAAAGAAAAAAAAAATTTGTCTAATTATTTTATTAAGTTCATCAATAGTTCCCCAACCTTCAACTTCCGTCCATAGTCCAAACTGAAAAGAGAAAAAAAAAAAAAATTTACTTATAATAAAATATCATTAAATCAAGGGATTATGTCTCCGCCTGAGAAAACTAAAACATCAACATAAAAAAAAATGGTAAGTACAAAATAAAAACATAAATAATATATAATAAATAAATATTTTATATACGAAATTCCATAGCATCATAACAATAACAAAAAAAAAAAAAAGTTATCTCTTACGGACACTCTGTAAAAAAAAAAAAAATATATAAAATAGGTCTCATCTTTCATGTGATACCCTGTCTGAAAAAATAAATTCAAAATTGTTGTACCTTATATATCGCAACCGACATACTAATATTAATAACAAGTGTAGTGCATGAGGTAGAGGTGTAGCGAATATATACATATGGGATATGAATACCGCGGGTTCGAAACGCGATGGTGTCGCATGAAAAAAAAAAAAATTTCACATAGGTGGCTCCGGCCGCCTTGTGAATATACAATTTTAAAAAAATCCGAAAAAAAAATATGAAAAAAAGTTAATAGAAAAAAATGTAAAAAAGAAAAAAAGAAAAGGGAATTTCTTTTTTGCATTTTTGCAGTCTTGAAAAAGAGTGATGGTTAAATGCCATTCCGAGCGACCTCATCGCTCCGATCCAATTTATTTTTTCACAAAACGTAGAGCACGTCGATGCGAAGTTTATAGGTTAGCTCCGGACCCAGGAGCCCTCCGGGAGCGGAGTTATGGCCATTCTCCGGTACCGAATTTCCCACTTTTGGGACCCCCTAACTCCCGGAATACCCAATGGTTCCTAGTAAGACTAATACCAATTGGAGTCCTCACCTGGGCCTACAATTTATGGAGGAAACTTTTTTCCTAACTATAACCATTTCTCGGCCATGACTGCCCAAAGAGTGGAAATGTTAATGTAGACCTTTCTTCCGATGGATGGAACTCTAGGAAAAACTCAATTATCTTAAAATCCAATGATGCAAAAGGTAAAGGAAGGTTTAATCTGCACGATAAAATTTATTTTGGAATTTTCCGATGAGAAATGGAGATTTTCCTTGAACAACGAAAAACATCGATTTTTGCATGTTTTCCGATGGGATTTTTCTAGGTTTCCCTACGGAATTTTCCAAAATCCTAATTATCCCATATAGTAGACTATATGACCTGTAGTTTAAGCTATAACACAAGTCTCTAAGTATTATGATGTTCCCACAATAATTGCTCAAAGTAAGGCTTACCGAAAAAAACCGAAATTTCACCCCTTAATAACTCCGACAATTTGGAATTCCCAGAAGCAGTCCCACGGGAAAAAGGTGGCCCTTGTCCTCCTCTATAACAGCGTCGAAGGAAAAACCGCTAGCTCTAAAACTCACGAAATCCTGTTTTTTCATATTTTGAGTCCGTTTCCTCCATCCCCACAAAAGTTATGAGACGATTTTTCCACATTGTGTTTGAAATTCATTGAAATGTTCCAAAACTTATGTAAAAAGTGTTTTTTTTAACGTTTTGGACATTTAAATGTACCATCAGGTGGTCAAAATCGGACAGAACTTTTGCAGTGCCTTTTTTTTTTAAATCGAATTAATGGTCCCATTTATCTGAAAATTTCCAATTATCTTAATTATAATATTAGAAACACATTTCACCACTAGTGAACATCGAAATTTTAATGAGTTTTCCCTGAATTTTCATTTAAAGTTTTTCATATGTATGAAAAAAAATTATATTTTTATATGGAATTTCATGGGAAGAAATTGCTCGTCGAAGGAAAAACAATTAAAAATATATTTGTGTGAGTGTGTGTGTGAGTGTGATATATTTGTAGAAAAAAAAATTTTAATATTTATATACGAAAAACAACAAAAGCAAATCATTTCTTTTTATTTAACTTTTTCTTTTCTATTCGAAATAATATAAACAATAAACAAAAACAACATTGGTGCGTGCGTCGCGTATTGCAGAATGCAATGGAAGTAATTACTTGTTTAAGGAAAAACAATTAAAAAAATATTTGTGTATGTGTGTGTGTGTGTGGTTTATTTGTAAAAAAAATTTTTTAATTAAAATTATATACGAAAAACAACAAACACAAGCCATTTCTTTTTATTTAATTTTTTTCTTTTCCATTCGTAATAAAGGTTAACAATAAACAACAACAACAACAAAATTGGTGCGTGCATCGTGTATTTCAGATTGAAATGGAAGAAATTGCTTGTCGAAGGAAAAACAATTAAAAATAGATTTGTGTATGTGTGTGTGTGTGGTTTATTTGTAAAATAAATTTTTTTTAATTAAAATTACATACGAAAAACAACAAATACGAGACATTTTTTTTTTCTTTTCCATTCGTAATAAAGGTAAACAATAAACAACAACATCATTGGTGCGTGCGCCGCATATTAAAGAATGCAATGGAAGAATGCTCGTCGAAGGAAAAACAATTACAAAAATATTTGTGATAGTGTGTGTGTGTGTTTTTATTTATAGAAGAAAACTTTTGATCTAACAAAATAGGATTAAAATTTAATGAGGATTTGTTTTCATGTTTCAATGTTTTTATATAGAAGATAGGGAAGGTTTTCCCGAAGATAAAAAAAAACAATATAGAATTTATAGAATTTTTATTACTTCGACGAGTATTTCTTCCAGTAAAATGTTTGAGATTTCATATCAAATTGTTTATTATTTTTCGACGAAACAATAGGGATCACACAGAACAACAGAAAAAGAAAACAACAAATAACTTAAAAATAAATAAATAAAATATTATATAAAAAAAAAAAAATTATTAAAACCAAGCACTACTGAATAATTGAACCACCAAAATATACACATAAATCCATAATACAAAATACTATTAAAAATTTACTTAACAAAATTATTCTTTCCTTTTGTTTGGAAAAAAAAAGAAAACAACAAAAATTATAATCGAAAAAAACTTAAAAAAATAGATAAACAAATAATTAATCAATGTCTACGCAAAATAAATTTTAAAATTTAATATAGTCGATAGTGTAGCAACCATGACGTTGTCAATTGACGTTTTTTTTTTTTTATTATTATACATTTTTAAAAATATTCCTAACCTAATTAATATTCACTTAACGTACAAATGGTTCATTCGATATTCTCTTTTTTAAGTAAAATAAATAGAATTAAAAATAATAATAAGTACCTTTTTGCATATGTCGTGAAAAAGCCAAAAAAAATGGAACATCATTGTTTTTTTGTAATACACTTTAAAAATTTCGTAATGAAAACATTGATTTGAATATGGCATCTACCAATCATCCCTTATATCATATTGAAGCCAAATGGTAGGCACAAAAATCTGAATATAAAAATATGTATACATTAGGAATAGGTGATGAAACTATAAGACAATTTTCGTTTTGTTTTTGTTAAATTTATTAATTTTATACTTACAATTTTATACATCAATAAAATCTTCAGATGAAATGTTATTGCTAGTAATTATATACATTTAGTACTTTCTTTTGTGTTACATCTTTGTAAATTCAATTCCAAACATGAATGAGCTACAGTCGAATACCTGGTTGTCTATTATCTTCATTTCTTCCTCCGGTTAACCGTATTGAATGCATTACACCCGATCTAAACTTACATTTAGTAATTGTTATTATATCACACATTTTTTTATTTAACTACATTCATATAATATTAATATTATTTATTTATTATATTATGTAAAATAATTACTAAAAAAAACAAAGTTATGTCAAACGAGAAACCGCCCAAGCAATAATTTTGAATTTTATTTATACTTTGACATACGTCAATGATATCCATCAAACATTCATTACAATCAAGTTGGTAAAATATTCCACATGAGAGTATATAGTAATTTGATTAAAAGATAGCTGCTTTCTTAATTCAAATTCAATTATTTTTTTATGAATAATTGGCTAATATAAAAGAATAATAATAATAAGATAGGTATATGATAACCCACAATGCGTTTTAAAATAATGTTAGTCGTAAATATAATTGTATATTTCATGAATTTGTTATTACGTTATTGGTATCCATCATATTTCAATTTATTAATGATTAAAAACATTCATGATTTCTCATTGAAAATATACAAATATTTTCTAGTTTATAATATAATATAATATAATATATATAGTAATAGAATAAACTTACGATGTAATTTCAACATTATTTACATTTTGTCGTTTACCAGTAACATCACTAATTTCTGGAATTTGTAATATTAAAATATCGTCAATAAACCACGGTGCAATACTATTAGAATAATTTTTCTTTTTACGTTTAAATAAACTTTCTGCCAATACTTTTAATTCAAATTAACGTCGTTTTTCGTGGCTTAAATTACGTTTATATAGGCGAACTAAATGACGGCGATAGAATTGGCATAACAGCAATGATGCCTCACCACAATCCATGTATCATCTAGCAAATATTGTGTGGTAAATTTTCCGATAAACGTATTAACCATAAACATTTTGAATGTGCAATAAATGAGTAATTATAACTATTCGGTTTATCATTACATGTTATAAAACCTTTAATAAAAGCACGTATTCGAATGACAGCATCAGGATATTGTTCCGATTTTTGTTTTTATTGCTAAATAACGTCGTATATATTTTTGTGCAAATATTGCAGGCAGTGCTAAGCATTTGAAAATATATTATACATTGTTTACGACCTTCCATGCGGCTAAATAATGTTTTTTTCATTTGAAATGCATCTTCGGTGTCGAACAATGTTTTCTGCCACGCTACTTTACTTAAACATTTATAACGGTGTGAAAACATTTCAGATGTACGACGATATGCAAAACCAGTACGTCGTACACATACATTTACCATTAAACCTGAGTATTTAACTTAATGTAATATTAATTCATTATCAAATGTGTCCGCTGTTTGCACATCATTTGGTTTAATACAACGTATATACGATGGTTCTTTACACATTAATATATCCATTAAATACTTTAAGGAATTTATAAATTGTGTAGCAGTAGTGTGTGGACATTTTTTTTATCTAAATATTATTTTTCTGGAAAACATTTACGTATTATACTATTTACTGTATTCGACATAACATATCTAAATAGTAAATCATTCTGTAAATAAAAATCTATTATGTATCCATAAATTTGTCTTTATGATGTGTCGCAACAGTTTCTTTAGCTTTACTTAAATTTTGTCGTTTTTTTTTTGTGTGTATTTTGTTCTGCACTTGCTCGCATTTCTTCCTCCATAGTTTATTTACATTTTTTGATACAATTTGTTTTAACTTTTGTTGTTCAAGAAATTTACTTAATATAATTAAAGAAAAAAAGTTAAAATATTTATAAAATTAACTTTAAAGATTACCAGTCGAGACAGTATCACGCAAAAGCACAAAAATTTTACTCACTTGAACGACGTGTGACTTTGGATTTATTTTTAATATTTATATTATGTAGCAATTTAGATTTATTTTTTGATTTTCTTTGTGGCATTTTCTTTTTAGATAATTAACAAATAATTGAATAATAATTATACGTACAACACAAACAAAAAAAATGTAAATAACTAAAGTAAATAGAAAACCGAACCAAAATCATGTTCTATGTAGTTATATTTAATGACAAGAAATGAAGGCACTGGCACTACACAAGGGTAACATGTCACGATTACGAGTGTCGTATCACGCTGTATCTATAGTTACTGTAGCGGCCCAGCTTCGCTTTGGTATTGTTTGGTCATTGTTGCGTTCAATCATATAGTACGGTTTATATCGGTCCACAAGTATCGCACAGAATGCGGCTTTTGTAATAAGGCCAAAACATACAGTCGTGAGTGACGGACCTTTTTGAATAGAAACAAAGCAATTTGTATATCTGAAATATACTGGTGGACGGCTCGGCCGGTTATTGTCTATTTTCTTTTGTTGACTTGCGGTAAAACGGAAAGCAATACAAAAAATTTTATTTTCAAGTTTTTTGACAATTTATAAAAATTAAATGTGAAAAAACGTCCCATTGCTCACGGCAGTATGTTTTGGCCTATAGTTTGGTCATTGTTGCGTTCAAGTATCGCACTGAACGCGGCTTTTGTAATAGGTTTACTAATTAATTACGTAAATTGTCTTTTTAAAAATTTAAGCATTTTCTTGATTCGTTCTTAGAGTAAAATAAATATTAAAAATCGATTCGTTTTTATAATATATAATGATCTTTTCACAAAATATTCAATAATTTCAGATATGCAAATAATAGATACAGAAAATGTATTTAAAGTGAACATTTCGATATCGTAATTAATTTTATTTTGAACGCATGCGAAAGATGTCGAAAAAAAATTCGATTTGACAAAACAAAATCCACACATATTATTTTATTTTCAGTTCAGCGGACAGCTGTCGGAAGTCTACCATTTTTTTAATTTGACGTTTGTTTATTTCTTTCTTTCTCACAATCTGATCGTCTTTCTTTTTTTTAGGAACGTGGTTAGCCAAAGTTTCTTTGCTCCGTTTTGTATTTATAAAAAGTTAAAATTTTAATATAATATATTAATGTAAGTTGTTAAATTTATATTAAAAATACAATACTTTATTCTAAGTTTATAAATATGTAATTATTTTGTTATTATTTTATAGATGCCTAAAGAAATTAAAGAAGTAAAAGATTTTCTTTTAAAGGCACGTCGAAAAGACGCTCGTGCCGTTAAAATAAAGAAAAATGCTGATAATACAAAATTCAAAATACGCTGTTCACGATTTCTATACACATTAGTTGTATCCGATAAAGAAAAGGCAGAAAAATTGAAACAATCACTGCCGCCAGGTCTTCAAGTTAAAGAAGTAAAATAAGCTGATTTAATTATGGTATTTGATTTTGTACAATTGTGTTTCTTTAAAATTTAATTGAAGAATAAATTGGAAAGGAAGACTAAAATAAAATGTGTTATTAATCAATTATTTTTGAATTACTTCTACTTCAACTTTTACCGAAAAATGAAACAACTTTTTATAAAATATATTTTTTTTTTATTATCAATACATCGAACAAACAAAAACTACTATTTGCTATTTCGTTGTTCTGGAAACTGAAACTGAAAAAATTGGTACATTTAAATAAATTGGTTTGATAACAAAAATGAGAATAACTGAACCAATTATTTTGATCTGTTGACAATCAACAACAACAGCACAGTACAATTATGTTTGTTTATTACAAATATCTTCTACATCGTTCATTGTTTCGTCGACTAACATAATTAAAATTTCTTCAGTTAAATTATTTTGTACTTCAATTTCTTCAATATCATAATTGGTCCATTTATATTCATCTTCGAACATTTCTTGTACTAATATATCATCAACAATATCACGTTTACGGCGACTACAACCTAATGCTATACTTTGTGGTAATGTAATTTGTTGTGAATATCCGATTTCTAAGAGTTTTTTAATACGCGTGTGAACATATGTTTGCATACATTGCAAACGATTTGGCGGGTTATAAAATGCCAAGGGATATTTAAAACTCACATGTTGTTCATGTGACCTATTTTGCGGAGAGGGTGATTGTAGTTTCAATTCATCCATACATTCTTTGCATACATCCAAAATTATACGTTCATAAATATTTGTAATATTTTCATTAACTATAGATATTGGTTTTTCATTGCCGTTATTAATTTTAAAATCATGATCTTTAACTTCATTATTGATATCCTGAAATAAATCTGAATAAAATTCTGTCACACGTCTAAAAACAATTTCTTCAATTCGTTCATCAGATGGAAATATTGTAGTCATTGGACTACCATGTGCTGGTGGTATATATGGTGGTGGTGGTTTATTTGGGATTTCACGTAAAAATACATACGGTACCGATTGCTCCAAAGTTTTTATCTGAAAGAATATAATGCATATTTTTTTTATGACACCTGTATTCTGAATATATATATATGAATATATATACATATAATATATAATAATAATAGTGCTTTATTTATGTATGGACGCGCAACAATGTTTGTGTATGATGATCGTAGGTATATATAGAGAACAATTTTATTATTTGATAACAAACCCGAATATAAGATTATATTATATTTTTAAGATAATTGGTAAGTAAATTTAATGTAATTTGATAAATTACGTTTATATACACATATTTGAAATATTTTCTTAGATAAATATTTATGGTAGTATGCACAACCATATAATAATAACAAATTTTCAAATATTTATAAGAAATAGCAACATTCGAATATACTACATATTCTCGTATAATCAAAATATATTGGAATTGTGTATGTTATACTGTATGAAGGCATATATTGTTAATTATTTAGTTTATGAAATGTCATTTATAGAAATATAAAACAAGGAACACTTACTTCTTCTTCAATTTGTATTTGCTGTCTTCGCAAAACCTCTGCTTCACTAATAATATCTGGCATTTTATTTGTGGACATAATATATTCATTTGATGAATTAACATAATCACGAACGATTGTAGTTGGTTTTATGTTTAAGGATGTTGATGTTGATGCTGATGCTGATGCTGCTGAAGGAATTGATGGTGATGATGAAGTGGTTGCTGTTTCCATTACTTGTAACAATTTAATTTCATCACTTTTTCCAGGATATATTTCAGTGAATGGAAAATTTTCATTTATATTTTTATTACACATTTTTAATTCACTAGTATTTCTACCGATGTCCATAATATCCATTTTTTGTATATTTTCTTTTATATTACATTCATTTTCTTTATTTTCATCTTCATCGTATTCAGTTTTATTACTAACTATATTTTCTTTATTATGTTCATTTTCAATATTGTTAATAATTTGAGATTTTAATTCCATAATTGGTGCTTTTTCTAACGTATCATTTAATACTTTTAAAGTATCATCAATATTTATAAGACATTTTTCTAAACCAGTTGTTGTTGACGGTGATTTAATTTCATTTGATGATGTATTAATTTGTTCCGAAATAGTTGACCGTTCACTACAGCTAATATCTGTGTCGTTATAAGATACACTGGATTGATTAAATTCTGATTTATTTTTAGATATTTCTGATAAATTGTTATCTGTACTTTTTTCAAATTCATCAGATAAGTACTTATCATCAAATTCTTCATTTAGCTTATCTTCAAACATAATATTATCATTTATAGTATCATTTGTTATAGTTATTTCAAAATTTGGAATTGATATGTCGTCTATTAATTGTTCTTTTGTATATTTTGTATCAAATTGTTGAATTAAATTACTTATATTTTTGGTTTCGTAATCATTATTTGTTGTGATAGTATTTTCTATAATTGATTCAATCAGTGTATTTGTATTTGAAGAATTTTTACTATGTATTTCTAAGTCATTTGGTGGTGAATTATTTCGTATATTTGATTCATTTGATTCAATAATATCAGTATCAACAGGTATATCTTCTTCGATATCATCCAATGACGATTGTAATTCATCATACAAATGATTTCCTTTGTTTTTGTTTATGCAAGTTTCTGATGTAGGTAAAATGTTTACATCGCTATTATTTATTTGTAGTTGTTTTATTGTATTGAAATCATTTTCTATATTTGCTGCGGATACATTAGTTGAAGATGTAATGGATACATCTGTAGAAAATTTAAAATTTAAATTATCAAATAGTATATTTTCAGAATTTATAAGTGAATTATCGGTCGATTGTTTTTCATATTGTTCACTTTTTATACTTAAATTATTTTTTTCAATTGAATTGATATCTTTATTTGATAAATTAATAGAATCGCCGTTAGCATTTACATTGTGATCATCCAGGGACGACCTATCGGTTATATATTGTTCTCCAATAGTTGATTGATCAAATAATTTTTTTACGCTGTTTTCGTTATTAAATTGACTTAAAACAATAGTTTTAGCTTCTTCATAAATTCGTTCCATATCTAATTTTTGTAATTTATAAATAGTTGTAGGTATAAATTTTTCTTCACTTCGACCAGTAAGTCGACGCCATAATCTATTCATTCGATTACCTAATACATGTACTTCTTCTTCTTCTTCTTTTTCTTTTTCATTGTGCTCTTGTATACGCTTATTTGAAATATTTATTGTGCTTGTTGAAATATTATGAAGAATTTCTAAACTTTTATCAATATGTTTAATTTTATTTTTGGCTAATTTTCGTTCTATTAGATTGTTGTGTTTTTCCGATGTGGCGGATATTGTCTTTTGATCCGTAGTATATATCATTAGTTGTTTTTCCATTTCAATAACTTCTTGTTCGTCGTTATCGAGTCGTTGATGCCATTTTATTAAATGTTCAACATGATTTCTACGCTTTTGTAATTCAGTTTCACGCTGTGACAATATTCTATAAAGAAAAATGAAATATATTTAATTTTATAAATTTTTTTGATGATAATAATTTGTAAAGTATCATCAAAACATAATAATACTGTACGTATTATATGCAGTTTAAGTAAACGACAATTTATTGGAAGGGAGAAATAAAAACTCAGTACTTGCAGTAGTGCGTTAATTATAATATTGAAAATTACAGCTTACCAAAAATTCTATAAATAACTCTTAATCCTAAAGTTATATTACTTTAAAAAAAAAAGGCAAATATAGTATTTAGAAAAACCTACTTTTCTAAATTATTATTTGTTGCAATTTCATATCCTTTAATAGGATTTTGTTTGTTGTGGTTACACTTTATTAGTCTATTTAATTTTGTTGATGCATCATTTATGCTAATATTCGTTGTTATTTGTTCAAATTTTAATTTATTATTTGATTTAGCCGTTGTTGGAGATTTATTAGCTGATTTTATAAGTCTAAAACAAATAGCAAAAAAAAAGGAAAAGAAAGGATTTCAAATAATCGTTAAAATAAAAATTTTATTCAAATTATAATAACTTACTTTTGAATTTCATACCGCTTATTTTCTAATCGGATTAATAAAGCTCTTTGTTTTTTCTTTAAGGCTGGCACTTTATCATTTAATCCAATTTCTTTATATTTTTGTTTTTGTAATTCCAACCATGCCAACTGACCTTTTGTTCTATCAATAAGACATTTTTCACGAATTTTTATTAATGACATTAAATGATCACTTTTTCTCGTTTCATTTTGTATTAATTGTTCGTACTGCAAAGAAAATGTTATTTTTCTTTTTTATTAAAATACATTATAATGCAAATGAACGTAAATAGAAACAAAACAAAATAAAAGAATATTACCATTCCAATACTAGAATAACTTAGATTATCTTCATACAATATTTGGCTGCCATTAATCGATGAAAAATCAAATTCAGATTGATTAAAAATTGTAAAAATATCATTACCTATTGTTGAATTTATATCCGACTCAGATATAGATTTAATTTTATATTTATCCGTTGTAGTACCAGCAGCTGCATTGTTTTTTAACAAACTCATTTTATTTAATTGGTTTCCATTGATTTCTTTCATAGCATTGCTTTTAGAATTATCATCGTGTTTTTCATTATTTTTTGATCTAATAGTATTGCCTTCTTTATTTAATATATATTGGGAAGTTTCATTATATCTTCCAGTACCATCACTAATTTCTGTTCCAATACTACAATTTTCTTTATTAGAATTACTAAAATTATTATCATTATTTACCGACAAAACGTTGATGGAAATGTCACTTAATATTTCAGTCATTTCTTGTACTTTATTAGATACAGTAGATTTTGTATCTGTATTTATTGTTTTTATACTATCATTTTCATTTGTATTAGTTGCATTAGATTTTATTAGATTATTTTTAACAACATCACTTAGTGCTTTTGATTCATATAGGTTCTCATTGCTATCAATTATTGGATATGTTTCGTTGTCTTTTAATTTGTTTGAAGAAATACCATCACTCAATGTTACTGGTTGACTATTTTGTGATTTTCTTTTATCTTTACGACAGATTTCAAACGTATTTGTTGTTTTACTATTATCATCGCCAGTAAAATCATTAGAATAGTTATTAATTGTACTGTTATCATATGGTGATGTGTGAACAGTTTCATTTTTATTATTTAAAATTATAGACGGTGGTGGTGGTGGTGGTGGTTGTGGTGCAGGTGGATTAGTTAGTGCTAAATGTAATTTTTGATTAGCAGTAATTACTTGAGTAAGACTCTGATTAAATGCTTCCAACATTTTACGAATATCAATGTCATCTGATTTATTAAATGTTTTATTTTTGTTAAAATCTTCATCAGAATTATTTTCATTATTAACAATTCTATTATGCGTAAAATCTTTTCCTCTATTAAAATTAATAAATGAATGGGGTTTCTTCATGTGATCATCATCATCATGATCATGTTTTATTGTAGTAGTACGTTCATTACGTGAAACGACTTTTAAACTATCAATATTATTCAATAGAAGTGGACTATATTGTATATTATTATTATTACTATTATTATTATTATTATTATTATTATTGTGAGATTTTTTATCGGGACTTGATTGAGAATATATTACAGATGATATTGATGATAAAGAATTTTGTGATCCATCTGAATGATTTCCACTAGTTGTTGGTGCACGTATTTTCGTAGAACATAGATTTATTGTTGCTGTATGATGCATTGAATCAGAAACAATTGAACTAACATCCGATATTGTATTTGATTCAGGTATTTGAAGAGTTATTGATGAAAAATTTGTTATAACATCTGACGATTGTTTAGATTCAATTGCGGCATTGTTATCGGAAAATTTTGTTTCTTCGATAAAATCTGATTTGTAGAGAGACGACGATGGTGGCACTGATCTTGATTTTGTATTTTTCCGAATCGCTGATTTTTCGTCTAAACCCATTTTAGATGAGCTATTTTCAGTAATCGATGGTTTTTTAATATGTGAATCATTTTTAAAAAGTATAGCAGGTTCGGTAATAGATTCTAATTTTTTACGAACAGCCATAATGAAATTATATGGATATATTTGAACAGGACTGGGTCGTAACCAATACGGCATTTCTCGTTTAACAGTTGTATCTGAATGATTTTCTAATTGAATTTTATTTGTTTCGCCATTATTGTTGTTTGCCACAATGTTATTGACATTTTCATTTGTATTAATAGTATTTATTGCGGATTTTAATTTTAATACACTATCGGGTATTTCTAATACAAGTTCCTTTTCAATGTCTGGTAATACAGTTGAATCAGTTAACGTTATAGATTTTTCAGATGCACAAGATTTTCGTTTTCTAGACATGCCTACGGATTTTTGTCGTAAGTTATTAATTATATCTGTATTTAATTCAGGTATTTCATGTATCATCATTGCAGTTCTACGCAGTATACCTATTTTTTCGGCATTACTTATTTTCGATGGTTTTGATATGTTGTCTACACAAATATTGTTGTCTTGATTTGAAGTATTTGGTATTTCTAGTGATGATGGCGGTGATGGTTGAGAGCATTCCTTATTCGAACTACCTTGTAATCTATTTGATGACCCATCTTTAACATCTATATTTAATATTGGATGAACATTTAATTTAACTGTAAAATAGTAATGAAATTCGTGTATAATAAGTATAAAAATATATAAAAATAACATACAAAATTAACATACACTCACCTTGGTGATTTATCGTTGAATTTTGATGCGTTTTATCTGTATCCTTTCGTCCGGATAACATTACATTATTCTGTATATCATCTTGAGTATTTATTTGTTTCGATTTTTTTATATTATTATGTAAAATTTTTCTTGAATTTTTACGTAATTCTAAAAGTCTTTTTTGTATTTCTTCTTTCTTAATATTGGTTTGAATGTGTGCTGTATTATTTTCTAATTTTCGTTTTTTTTGTTGTTCTTTTATAAATAATTTTGCTTTTTCTGGATCATATGTTTTTTGTTGCATGCATGTATTTGTGTTAGCATCGCTAGCTGGTGTACGATTTTTGCGATGAGAATTTATTGAACAACTTGGTTTAGATTTAAAAATATCAGTATTATGATTTGTGATCGGATTAATTTGTAATTGATTTGATTTTGATGGAGATGGTAATTCTGTATTATCATTTTTAACAAAATCGAATTTTAAATCTGGTCCTACTGCTGCTGGCGCTTCTATATTTTCATTAAATTGTTCCTTTAATTTATTTGAATTATTATTATTAATAATTGTTAAATTTTCTTGTAAATATGTTTTAAATTCGTCCGTATATTTTTCACGTTCCATTTTTTTCACTTCAAAATTTAATTTTAATTCTGTATCATTAGTTTCGGCCGTCGCCGAAACAGTCGAATTATTTTCGGTTGGGTAATTTGGTTTGTTTTCATTAATATCCGTGATTGAATTTTTATTTTTTAATATATACGATGACGATGGTTGGTTTACGGTGGATAGTTGTTTCTTAGGCGACATCAATTGTGGTGTTGAATTATATTTTCTTGTTGTATATGTTGTTTGATCGGGTTTTCGCGTTGACGCCGTTGCATAATTAGATTCGTATACTAACTTTGTAATTTTGGTTATAGATTTTCGTGTCGTCTTATTCTTATCATTCATATTTAGTACCATTTTTTCATAATTATTTTTTTTATCGTATTTTGCATCACCTACACACGAAAGATATAATAAAATATACAATATAAAATTATGTGTGTGTGTGTGTGTGTGTGTTTGTGCGCCGTTTATTAATTTTTAAAAATATAGTAAAAGAAAAAATATAAAATATATTGTGTGTTACTTATAAATACAAGTAATTAATTTAATAAATATTTATAAAACTATTTTTTAAATGTTTTTATTTTTCTATTACACACACTGAGCTTCTAATATCACAACATTTTGTGATACGATTACGATGTTGTTAAATTTATTTTATCTTTAAAATAACAAATAAGGTCAAAACAACATTCTAGAATTTTCACTACTTTTGTACATATTATATTTATTTTTTTTTTAAATTTTATACTATACATAATATAAATTTGCAGTGTTAATTCATATATGGACTCATGTAATAACAGAAAAAGGAAATTTAAAGTATATAGGAATATAAAATATATATAAAATTTAAATTGAAGTGGTTTATTTTTCTCTCTATAAATAAAATATATGTTAAACTTTATATCTCCATAATGTGTGTATTTATTTAAGAATAAACTGTATAATAATAATAATATAAAATTTATATATAGGTACCAATAATTCAACTATTTACTTTTATCAATTTCTGTTGACTGTTTGTTCATATTATCATCGACTAATTTCCAATTTGGTTGTTTTGGTGCAGATGTCATATTATACATAGATCTGTGTAAATTAAAAACGATTAAATGTAATTATATTATTGAATTGAAAATATTTTAAATTATATTAAAAATGATAATAATCGAATATAATTTTGAAATGAATTTGTATTGAAACAATTAATTGTATTATAACATTAATTTTTGTAAATTATCTGATAATGCGGGGTTCTTGGCAAAACATATTTACCATAACGAATAATTACACTTTAGTTTTATAAACAAATGCATGGAAAATAATAAAAAGAGTTTAATACTGAAATAGTTTTTTTTAACTCATCATTTATGTTTTAGCTTAAATTTTTCCTTAGTTCATCACTTAATTTAATTTTTTTTCTTCTTTTTTTAACTATATAAACAAAATCTATTTAAAAGAGAAATTATTACAAAACATGTATATAAATTTCAGATGTGGTATATAATAGAAACTATAAAAGTTGTTTTTCATTTAATCAGATTATATATATTTGATGTAAAATAAATAGTGATACAGATACAGACAGATCATGTAATAATTATACATATACGAAAAATTAGAACATAAATATATGCAATTATTATTTTACAAGTAATACCTTCAATATTATTCAAAATAATATTCAGTATTTGTAATTTATAATTTGTGAATATATAACTGGCGTACGTACGTTCGTATGTCGTATATATTGAGAATAATAAAATATCTTTAAATTTTATTTAAAATGAATTGATCCGTAGAAGATATGTAATAGATTGAACACCAAATAATAACAATCAATCTTGTGTACATACGTGCAGTTTCACATCGCAGAATGGGTAAGACATTACAAAATTAAAATATGGGTAATATAAATAAATAAAAAAATTAGGAAAATACTTTTTCAAAGAAGTTGTTTTATTTCCGCATATAGATAAATAATGTGTCAATGCAATTTATATGGGGAAAAGTCGTTAAACTTATAGATTTTCGGCAACAAAATTAAACGAATACATGTCTTCCAAAATGTCATTTATATATATTTTGATTATATTTTGGAAAACAAAATCAGTATATAGATTTACGCGCAAACACGCTCATCGAAACAAGTCTAATTATATAATACAGAGCAGTTGGTATAATTTTTACTTGAACATTAGGCTTTTGGAGCCAATGACTCTCTATCTCATACAAACCTATAATTTTATAATTATAATACTATAAAGTTTTGTTGGATTTAAGGATGACTGTACACTTTGTCGCAACCTCTCTTGCAAAGGTGTTCTTGAAAAACAATATCAATTGTAAACAAATTAAATTTTATTTATGCAAAAATGGTATATAAAAAACAGATTAAAAAGATACATCGAGACTATTTAAGTTCCTTTGCATTAGGTGAATTCAGGCTATAATTGCGGTTTAGAGTAACATTTTCTTTATACCAATGTTTTATATATAAGTTTTATTATTCTTTATGCATCGTCATCAGTAAGTCGCATGTTCTCCAAGTGAAGCTTATATAACATCTATAAAATATTCATTACCATAATAATTTGATAAATTATTCCGCGTTATATAACAATTCATAAATTGGTCAGCAATTATCGAACGGTAGATGTTTCATTATAATTATACATTATTTTTATATGAGTGGTTAGTTCGATCAAATGGTAACCCATTTGATATTGCATTCAACGATACTTGATTGTAAAATTTATATGAATCGAACGACTAGATACTTTATGCAAATATATACTAATTAGAATTTAGTTTATTTAAATACCATACGATTTCTTCTAAAGGTGTCAATGTTGCTCCACTTTGTTGTAATTAAATTATTAAATTTTGTACAAATATTTATACATATATTAAGATAATTTAAATATTGTGTACCACGTACTATGCCATATCTTTACCATTCGATATAATTTTATCTATATGTGAATATTGTATATAGTCCAAACTATGACAAAGTGACAAAAATATTCTATTGAATACAATATTTTGGAGAAATTCATTTGAATACAATATTTCCAACAGCATTTATGATATGAAAATTTAGCTCAAAACGTTGCTATATATATAGGGTCTTATGCTGAAAATTATTGCTATCATAGAAATTGCTATGAATAGCAATGTAGTCCATAGTAATATGTCTTTATTCGGTATTCTAAAATATTATTCCTATCATCTGTTTGATATTACAATAATCTTTATTTCATTCCACACACAATAATGTCATTTTTTTTTTTGTGTCCCACTTGCTATTGCTATTTTGACACTTCATATAGCAACACGAAAATAATTTAGAATATCAAATGGAATAATAGCAATAATTTTTTGTAATAGCAATTGCTAAGTCGATTGCAATAACTTTCAGCATATAAGACCCATAGATTGTATTTTTATACATATTATTTGAACGTGTTGTGACTTAAATTTGCGGATTGAAAGCAATATTAGCTTATATCGTGTATTGCTATATTGTCTGGTATACAATATATTAACTGTATAAAATTTATAATAAACATAAATAATATATTTTTTGTATCACAATGTTTTATAATATTTCTACTAATATATTTTGTATAAATGTAATCGCACGCATAAGGTATTATCTATTAACATCATATTCAGTGCGGAAATACTTTAATAATATGTATATGTATATTAAAATTAAGGTAATAAGTAAAAATATAGGTGTATACGAATTATATTGAATTCAAAATAAAAAATTTTTATTGTGAAATTTATTGTATGGAATAACTATTATTTTATGTCTTGTAAATCGCGGATAAATTTGTATGAACTTTAAATTAAAATATATTTATATACGAGTATAGATGATATTGATATTAAGATCCTTAAAATTCTGGATTGGAATACGTTAGTTACAAAAATATGTTCGCGGTTGGAGCAGCGTGTTGGAGAAAGCTAATAACTACACATGTGTTTCGATGTCATGCAGAAAATAAGGCGATACCCTAGTAACAATTTGTTCGTACTTTGAAAAAAGAGGAAAGACAGTGATTCATATTTTGTATATAATCCTTACTCGTTTTTTAAATTATTTTCATCATTTAAAACAACTCGAAATTGATATATTTCCTAGGAATTTTGTAAGACTTTTCATGGATTTTTTCCGCGGTTTATTAAAAAAAATGCACAATCGATGAATTTTTACCATCCAGGTATCATCTTCATTCCGTGCTCATAGAACTTCTGGTCTATCGGTAAAAAAACTGAATCAAACCGCGATTTGGCATCATCGTCATTAGAAAATTAATTCTGCTAATACGGACAATGCACGGGTATTGCTTGCCAAAATACATGGACGATCCAAAGATATTTTTGTGTCAAAATCCGAGGATCTGCTCACAAAAAATTTGAATATAAATTCTATGAATATTCTGTGGAATAATAGCAACGAGAAATACTTCCAACGACAATCCGTAGAAATTATCATCTAAAATATACGGATAATCCAAGTTCATTTTTTATAAAAAACCATCGACAGGGTTGCACTCATCATAAATAATTCCAGCGGACATACCGTAAGAAATCCATAGATATTTCCTCGGATTGAAACTACGGACTACTACATATAATGCGAAAATTTTGCTGACAAACTACGGACAGTGTTACTAGGGAATTGCAAAATAAATTGGAACTATATGCTGTAAAATTATTCTTATTTTTTAAGGTGGTATGAAAAATTAAATTACTCGACAGTTGCGAAACGGAACGCAGCGGATATAGGCATTGATTTATCTTAAATAGCATAATTGAGAAGGATAATGAATTCTGCTACTTCGGTTCCGGTATAGTATATGCGGTTATAACAACTGATGCAAGTGCGCGGAATATATATATTTACCGCACCTGGGTTATAATGCCATGGAATAAGTAAGTAAGTATTTAACCATACATCCTTATATTATTTCAGTCTTTTTCTGTACAAATATATACAATTAATTACAAAGTTATTCCATAGAATAACTATAAACAAATTGTATATTACTTTTCTGTTTTAAAATGAAATACATTAATTTACCTGTACATATAGATATTTGTAGTATATATTATATTGATTTGAAACATAAAAGGAAAATAAAAATGATATAAACTATAACATAATAATATTAAATATATTATTGATATATATATTTATATCATTTTAATTATATAATAATAATAATAATAATAATACATGTAGAAATGAATAAATGTGCAACAAAGTTACATATAATATAAATAATATATTTGATAAATCATATAATATATAAATACAAATATTATATAGATAGGTGTTATATAGACATAGTTATAGACTATATAGACTTATTTATACCATAGATTAAGATCAAAGTCGATGCAATACATTGATATATATTTGTTAACTCTATACTAATATATATAATAAATAAATAAATAAATAAATATTGAAATGTTGAAATTATTATAAATTTATGTATAAGAAAAAATATCATACATCATAAGGTAAACAAAACTCGTATCGTACAATATAATTTTATAAAAATTCATTCAATATTGCAAAAATAATATGTGAATTACATATTTTGTTAATATAGGAAATATATACACAGCAAAAAAAAATGAAATCATTTGTAAAACACGATATATCACAGAAATAAATAAATTATTCGCATATTATAATATTATTGTGTGTGTTATTATTTCCTTTTTATTGTAATCACATTAATTTATTTAGTATTTTGTAAAAATAAAAAGTAAATTAACCTTTTTCAATTTTGTTTTTTTTTTTTAATGCGGATATTGATAATTTTTTGAATTTTTCATCAAAATGACAATAAGCGAATCTATTTTATTTTTATTTGTTTTCATTTAAATGTCAATGAAAAAAATATATAAAATACAAATAATTCTAATTATAAATAAAATATACAATATACTATTTTATTTTATACAATATAAGAATATGTATATGTTTGTTTTTTTTACCAAATCGCATATATCGCCCACTTACGAAATATTTTACCTGTAACATATATTAACTTATATATATTCACAGTTGCATTCATAAGATCATTTTATCATCATATATATATATATAATATATTACATTATATTTGTAGTATATATAGGAAATAGCTATATGCACTAAATACGTTAATCATCATCAAAGTTGCGGAATAGCCATGGGACTTTGCTCGACGATTTTATCCAAGCTGTAGATAAAACATGAAATTTCTATACGCAAATGGCAAATAATAACACAACGATTAGTCGGTATACGAAAATAATTCGTTTGTGTGTCGTATAAACAACACTTAAGTATTTACATCTATATATAGAGAAATTCTTATTCAATTTAATCGCAAGAACTATGTGTTGAATGTGAATTCTACTGAATGATTCGATAAATTTATAAGTAATTTTCTATGTATACTTCAAAAATATTCTTGTGAAATGGAGTTTTGCTTGAATGCGGAATTAAATTGAATTTCAATAAATATATTTTGATTTACCAATTGGTGGATTGTTATAAACTCCCATCCATATGCATAATAATTTAACAACTTGACTATAATTGCTGTAATTACAGTAGCACTGCTCAAATTATTATGGACATAGTAGTAAGATTTTTGTGTTTTCTAGTTTAACCGAATTACTTGAATGGATGCGATAAATGTATAGGTAATTTTCTATGTATACCTCAAAAATATTCTTTTGAAACGGATTTTTGCTTGAATGCGGAATTAAATTAAATTTGTAATCGTAATAGTGACGACTATGTGTTTAATGGGAATTCTACTGAATGATGCAATAAATTTATACGTAATTTTCTATGTATACTACAAAAATATTCTTTTGAAACGGATTTTTGCTTGAATGTGGAATTAAATTGAATTTCACTAAATATATTTCGATTTACCAATTGGTGGATTGTTATAAACTCCCATGCATATGCATAATAATTTACCAACTTGACTATAATTACTATAATTACAGTATTATTGTTCAAATTATTAGGGACATTGAACTAAGATTTTTGTGTTTTCTATTTTAACCGAATTACTAAATGATGCGATAAATTTATAGGTAATTTTCTATGTATACTGCAAAAATATTCTTTTGAAATGGACTTTTGCTTGAATGTGGAATTAAATTGAATTTTATCTTAATATATTTCGATTTACCAATTGGTGGATTGTTATAAACTCCTATGCTGTAATTACAGTAGCACTGATCAAATTATTAGGGACATAGTACTAAGATTTTTGTGTTTTCTAGTTTAATCGAAATTTTCAAACAAAATAATAGGTTGTGTAGGTCTTATATAGGTATATTTTTTATTTATAAGAGTGATAGAGATCAAAAAAACAATATTTAGGCAAAACAATTAATTTTTTTTTGATAAAAATCTAATAAAATTAATCTTAGTAAAACTAAAAGCAACCTTTTGCTGCAATTACAGTTTCTATATGCATCGAGGCATGCTCTATATACGAATTTTTGTATTTTTTTTAATTTCGGTGTTGCAATGTCATTCTCAGCTGAGAGTTTTAATCAATTGGAACTTGGTGGTGATCACTTCCTTAGCGATCGTCCTGTTTGGTGAGTTCGCACATGTTTTATGGTGTTCATATCTGGTGAGTTCGTTGACCAGGGCGAAAGAAATCGCAAAAAATTGACTATAGAGAAATGCAACATTAAATTTTTTGATTTTTAATTTTCCAAATCCAAGTAGATGAAAAGGTGCAAATGTGTATAAAAATTGATAGTTGATATACGAAAATATTCATTGTTTTATTAAGTGTGTAAGTCACGTAAACATTGGGAATTGTATTGCCAGTATTTCAATATTGATTATATGAGCATTAGCACACGACTAAACCAGCACAGCGGAAACGTAATGTAATAAAATGTTACATTAAATAGACGTTAATATGATTTTTGACTTTCCTCGAAAGTAATATTATTAATTTGTAAATTTATAATTTTTAATAATTTAAATTTATAATTTCCATTTATTATTTGCTTGAAAAGAAAAACAGAAGCAATCCGTTTACTTTGATAATTATTATTGTAGCATATTAATTGTTATTTAACTAATATATTATATAATATTAATGCATAAATTATTATGAGATAGTACATATACTATACTATATAGATTATTACTTCGTTTTTTCATTCATTATTTTATCTTTGTTGTTGAATTACAAATAAATGCATAGACATATGCGTGCATTATAATACACGTTTACACGTTATTAAATTAAATGGAATATGTCATTTTTATATTAATCTACAATACAATTTATAATTTTATTTTATACATATGTGGCCATATAATAGTGTATTTACAATATATAGCAAATATTTATGTGGATTTTATTATCTCTGATGTGGTTCACCACCATTCCCTACATAAAGGTGTACTTGCCTAGCGGCCAGAAAACATATATGATTTTATAATTTATATATATAAAGTCATACATAAAAAAATATAATACCTAAAGTAAAGGGGAGAATGGGGTCAAATTCGATACAGTTTTTTACCATACAATGCGATGATATTTTAAAAATTCATTATATAGTCAATAGCTATCGTGTTTCCATGTAGTATTTTCTCAAATATGTTCACAAAACTATAATTAATTAAATGAAGTATAGAAATAACTTTTGCTGAAGCAAACATGACTTACACCTATTTATTTTTTCAATGGTATTTATTAATTGTCCATTTAACATAACCCGAGATTCGATTTTAATCCTCCTCCACCTTACCCCCTACACACAAACACACACACAAATAATATAATATATTTGATATTATTATTCGCATTATTAATTTTGACATAATTTGTAATAAAATTTTATAAGGAAAAGAAATTTAATTTAAATTATAACAAGAACAAATACAAAACTTTTATAAATTTATCGTTTTATTATATTAGTATTTTTTTATTATATGATTATAAAAATAGCCGTGCGGTATAACATAAAAGCGATTATTAACAATTATATAAATGAAATAGTAGTAAATATAATATGTAGATTTAAAATTTAAATGTAATCTCGAATTAAAAAGTTATTTTATATTTGTAGGTTTTTTTTTCTATAATATAATAAAATTTGTAATTTGTATGAGGAAAGTAAATTTCTATTTATATATTTTCAGCGTATAAATGTACACTGTAATGAAAAATTCTTTTAAAGACATTTTATTTAAATATTATATTTATTACTTAAGATTCTATATAATTTTTTTCAATCTATTTGATATTATTAATTAGTTTTTTTATGACAATAACTAACTATATTGTTTAAATGTTTGCTTGTATAAGTTGTAACCGCTTGCTTTTGTTAAATAAAAAAAAATGTTGGTCGCATGTTTGAAGGATGCCAATTGGTTTAATGTTAAAAAATTATTCGTTGCTTCATGCAATCATTTATTCATCTATGGTAAATATTTGAATTTTTCACAATTTTGTGAAATTTGCTAAATGATAATCTAATCAATGTTTGATAAATATTTGTTGGTTAAGTGCATGATTTCTCATTGTTGACTGCGGTTTTGTGATATTTATTCATACATTTTTATCCATAGTATACCCTCAACTAACATAGACGTTCATTTCATTACTGCCATGTATTGGTAAATTAGTCTGCATGGGAGGGTACAACAATAGTTGGATTATCGACTGATAAATGTACCATTAATTCCATTATATTTATATTTTATATTAAGAAGTTATTATAGTTCAAAAATACAAGAAAATCGGATAAATGAAATTTTTCTATATTTGGAATATTTGGAGGTAAGAAATGAAGGCAGTGCCACAAATCAAGAGAATTTATTATTAAAGTAAGTTTAGTTAAAAATTTTAACATGATCGGATTGTCAACTAGTAATTTTATATTGGAATATTTGTTCACTATTTGGAAGCACCCGATAGAAGTGGGATTATTGTTAACTATAGTTTCACAAATCTTTTGAACTTATTATAAAACGCATTAGTTAAAAATTTTAAGATAATCGGCTTTGTTTTTAATTATTTAAATCGTTCATTTTGTATGAGAGAGAGGTGTCGGAGTTAGCGGGTGTACACCGTTTCTATAGATATTCATTTGAAAAGTTTATGTTCACATTTTAATTTTTTCGTTGTTATTCATAAATAAAATTGTACATTTCAATAATGATAATATTTCGCATAACAGTGCTATATGAGCTTGTTAAATATTCACTTACTGGTATCGATCATTTAAAAATTATCATCGCAAAACAATAACAATTACAACGGTTATTCTAATTATTTTAAAATTTTTCAACATAAATCTTTCCAACATTTCTTAACACATCGCTTCCGGATAAATTACAAAGAAAGTAATTACATATTAATATTTATTTACCGTTCCATAGTAAAAATGGGTTGTGCTAAATGGGGTCACATTTTATATATACCATATATGGTAGATTAATAATTTATCCACAGTACAAAAGAGACATGTTGCTATATAAAATTGAATCTTATATAATTATACAGACATTGGTAGTCTTTGAGTATAGCGTCAGTATTTGATAATATTCGGGTTTTTTTATTCCATATACACAATCAAATGGTAACCCAATCGAATTCAGTATATTAAAATAAAAATACCGAGAAATTTCTAATGTAAATTTTGAAAATTAAATTCGTGGTACTTAACTATCGATTAGCATAAACGCTACCGCACACACTGCACAACTGTGTTTTATCAAGCGGTTTTAGTAGATCGAATATATGCAACTTTTTGATAAGTTAATCATTAACTTTTAAAAATAAATGCTACCGGAATTTTATAAAAATTAATACCATCCATCAGTTTTATTGTCACGAAATTCTTTATACATACAATTTTCAATAAAAAGAAAACTTAATATTCTTCACTTCGGCTAAATATCATCCGTGGACGCTTTATATAGAAAACTATTTACTATATATATAGTTGCGACAATTTTTAATTTAGGTTATTAAGTCTCTATTTATATAGATCTTATTGTTAGTATATATTTTCACATACCTAAAAATATCTTATAGTTACATCTATCATAAAGATAAAATTGGTATTTTTAATGTTTTTATTGTTTTCTCGTTATAAGTTTATTTTTATTTATAATATAACCATTGAAATAAAATATAAATTAAAAATAACAATAAAATTAAATTTGGTTAATTTAAATTAAAAAATTTGTAAGAAATAACCAATTTATAAAAATTAAAAACCCTTAAATATCCATGTCATGATTAAAATATATAAATAAATATAAAAATAATAGATTATTATTAATGGGGAACAAATTAATAAACAATATTACACCATATAAAGAAAAAAAGCTATATTCATTTACACGGACACAATTAATTTCTATGGGACATTAGTTTCGCCAATACACTCTCTCGTATATATATCTACACCGACCGATCCATACCACCGCGTGTTTAAGTATACACACAATTGAATCATTGTATTATTATAATAATGAATAAATAACCATTTTACTATTTTATGTTATATTAATAAAATTAACTGAATCTATCTACCATGACCTATATTCAAGAGAAGACTTCCTTTTTGCATTAATATTTTTCTGTTTTCAAATATATAATAACTATATATTGTTTAACAATTAATTATAGAAATACAAAATTTTAAAATTTAATTATGGTATTAGTTAATTTATATATAAAAAAAAGAGAAGAAAATCCTTGATGGGGGTCAACACATCCGAGAATAAAAATATTTTAACGTGTATAATATACTCATTCAATATATAAATTTAATTCATGCAAATATTTATGAACAAAACTAAACTATCAATTTAGAATTCATTTTCATAAATTTTATTTAAATAATTTGTGATTAAAAAATGAAATAATAAATTATCAGAATGTGCTTGAAATGCACACAAGATATATGATTTAGCACTTCCCTATACAAATATTTAATATAATATGGTATATTATTCAAAGAAAATAATCCATCAATATTTATTTAAAAATAGCATAAATATAATATAATGACATTTCATATATTAAATTTCATAAATAATATGAGAAGACAAAATGTGTATTTCTACTTTATATCGTAAAATGATGCTTATAAACAAAACTTAAATTACACAATTCGGAAATACACACGCTAATAATATTTTAGCGTATTATTATATTGTAGCTGTAGATATGTATAAAAATTCAAGAAATTTTATAATTATAATATCGTTACATAAGATTAGGTTTCAGAAGCTGCATGCATATCATCATTTTACAGATATTAATATTAATTTTTAAAATAGTGAATAAATTTTATAATAATAGTTTTAAAAATATAATATATATGTTTTAAGAGGGACACATATTTTTTGTAAGCATCTAATACTAAATGCTCACGGTATTACAAGCAGATGTGTTAAAAATAATGTTTTTGTGTTAGAATAATTTTAAAAATTATAATTTATTGATGAAGAACTATAATCTAACACAAGAAATGAAGAGGCATACCGTCGATATGTGCGAAACACATAGATTTAAAAATTTCCATTTTTCTCAATTGCGATCATTCGTATATATTGCGATAAAAACCAAAAAATTAATCGGAGAAATGATAGATGGATATGTTAAGAACCAATAGAGAGGTTTCCCGTATTATGCACGCACGACATTTTCAGCTACTGTTATGGATTTAGGAGTTGTGAGCAACGAAGGTGATGTTATGACACCTCACTTCTTTCCCTAGGGGATTTGGGTTAATGCTGCCGCTTACATCGAGCTTTTAGAAAGTGTTGTGAAACTCTGGATTGATAGTGTATGTGCGGGAACAGACCATAGACTTTACTCGTTCACACAAAGCGACGGCGACACAATATTGAATGACCGAGAATTTCCATGACCACATCACCTCGAACTTATGTCTCCCCAGATCTTAATCCGCTGGATTATTACATTTGGAGAGTAGTTGAACGTGATACTAATAATTATCCTCATACTCCACGATTTCTTCGCTGAAGAATGTTTAATAACTACCACCATGGTCAACATGAATAAGGAGCATTTTATTCGGTCATGCTGTCGTTTTTGACCCCAGATTGAGGAAGTTATTGCAGCGAATGAAGATTTTATTGAATAATTTTATAGCCAAAAGTAGTCACTTAAGATTGTATAACAATTTTTTAAAATAAAGTAACTCGCAAGAAATATTTCCTACGGAATTTCACATAAAATTTTCATAATAAATTTTGATGACAATCCACACAACTTTCACAAAAATTCTCTAGATTATATGATCTTATCACTGAGTGCGCGAGCAAATGATGAAAGAGTTACCACTAAATGTTGCTTTTTTTTTTAAAAACTGCGCAACATATAATAAACGTACTCTGTTTTAAATTAAAACATGTGCCTCGTCGCGGTACTAAAACATAACTGAAGTAATTGTCATATTCCAAACCAAGGGAAACCAGGCAGAAAGTAACATCATACCGCGGTCAATAATAACACTATTGCCTGTGATATATAAAAAATTTTTGGAAAAACTACTATTTTATATTATTGAAAATATAATTTTAATCACTAATTACCAATTTGGATACAGAACTAAGTTCACTACGTTGTACTACGCGCAGGTACACCGTATATCACTATAGCATAATCATTGGAGAATAAAATATCTGTTGCGACAATTTTTATGGATGTTGCGTAGACATTTTTTTGATAAGTTGTGGCGGCAAACAGGATTACAAGTTACACAGCATAGAGATACAAATAAGTCAATATCTTCTGTATACATACAGAGATATCCCATTAGATGATAACACATGTCGGAACACGTGCTGCTGTCCTGGCTGTTGATACTTCTGTATAAAAAATTCAATAGGGAAATTACTAAATGCAAAAAATAGCATGGTGTATTAAATTAAATGAAACAAAATCAGCACATATTAATTTCACATAAGATAGTGAACCCGATCTCTGTCAGTGTCCCATTGACAGTCATTTTTGAATTTAAACTTATCCCACTGAATTTTTATGAATAAATTCGCTCTTTTATTTGCAGCGATGCAATCTGCGGTGGTTCACCTAAATTACCAAAATATTGCCGCATTGAAAATTGGTAATATCATAGTCCAAAGTGAAAGATTCCTTAACATGGCGGGAATTGAGACCACTACCTTAATTATTATAATATTATTTATTATAATAACGTTCATAGAATTTTCCTAATTTAAAATATTAATAAATGTTGTATTATGATTACTGTTTTATTGTTTAAAACACCAATTATCGTTCATGATTGTTCAGAAATTATCCCATTACAGAGAATAGTACATATATCATGACAGACATATGAGCATACAACTTTTTGTCCGACTCATATTGGGACCTTTGGTATACCATATTTTTCAGTAATTATTCCGAATATATTGTATAAAAATTTAAGATTATAAATTTTTTTTAGATCAATGAAATTAAAATAAAATATGAAAATACGTATAATTAAATTCGGGATAATTATTATCATTGTCCAAAGTGAAAGTTTTCTTAATATAGCAGGTATTATTGACCGGCCACATTACGAAAAAACAATGCTATATAATTATTAACGATCTATTGTAGTACACCTTATTGATTAAAAATAATTTATTACTTTTTATTAAATTCGACCATACATATCGAAATGATACCCGAACATGGACTATTTATGTTACATTATTTTAATTTTAATTGTTCAATTTTTAATTATTCGTATATATATATGATTAGTATAAATTAAAAACATTATATTCCCGCGCGCATAGTGGATACTAATAATATGTATTTTTTTTTCTTAAATTGACATTGAATTTAACTTCTCACAAATTCAATGATGATTATATTATTTTTAAATTAAATTACTATTACTATACAATAAATTCATTCATAATATAGTTTATATTGTAACATTGTATATAAGATATATTGTAGTATATAATTTGTTTGCATGTCTTAAGCATAAAAATAAATAAAAAGATGCCGTTTCAATGAAAAGAAAATTATAATAATATTTCATATGAATGACATTTTTATTTACATAAAAAATTGTATACAATATAAAATGTATTTACTATTCTATTATACATATGCACATATACTCGTACAATACATGTACATAACATACAACATATAGTATAAAGTTAGTTAATAAGATGCAATGTCAATGTTAAAGAAAGTCGGTAACTTTATTAATTTAACTACAAATATCTACGAGTATAGTCTAGTTATAGATACAATTTCTGTCAATATATTTATTGCAAAAAATATTATTGCATATAATTTGTTATTTACGAGTATTATTAAATATGAATAAATAAATTAAATTATAAAACAATAAGTTTTTTTGTGGATATACGAAATGATATAAAGGAAGGTCTTCATAATAAAATTTATTTATTTATTTGTGTATATATTAATTAAAATTTAATATTAATGTAATTGATGTAAATATTTGTTGTTAGGTACTTGGACTAATTCGTAAAATTAAATAAACTAAAATTTTTAATTCAATTAATGCCGACATATCGTTTCGTAATGTCAAAAACTTTTTCCAAGGCTATAATTCTATTAATTAAAATAATTATCTAATCTTAAATGGGATATATTGTTATTTCCATTATATAAAACTATTTAAACAGTGAACTGCACATCTTTACAAAAAAAAAAAAAACCACAATTTTAAATTTTTTCTATACACATTAAAATTACATTTAAAATATAATAATTAAAAATATTTGCAATATTGCATTTTAAATGTAATTTTAATGTAATTTTGATGTGTAGTTCACTGTTTAAATAATTGATTTTATATAATTGAAATAACAATATATCCCATTTAAAATTAGACAATATTTTTTTTTATAGAATTATAGCATTGGAAAAAGTTTTTGACATTACGAAACGAAATGTCGGCATTAATTGAATTTAAAATTTTAGTTTATTTAATTTTACGAATTAGTCCACAAGTGTGTAACACATATTTACATTTATTAAATTTATAAGGACGCTACATAATTGATCATCATATGAATGTAATTGTTACATTGTTACATTGTAACATAGTTACACATAGTTATAGAAAATTATACAGTAAATATATTGTTTAAGTTTTTCTTATGCGTGATTGTATAAATTTTAATATGTAAAAAAAACTAATTTATCTAGGGTTAAAGTACTAGTTGGCAAACACTTACAACTATATATTGGTTTCAAAATCAAATGTAACCTATATTCACTGAAATGTATTTGCTTATATATAATTTAAAATATAACTTATTTGCAAATACTATGTAATCATTAAATTATTTTTATCGTAAATTAATATAGAAACATAAAATAAATATAATTTAATTCTATTGCTGTTGAGTAAAACGAATCTAAATAGTATAGAACTAATACATTGACCCCATATACAAATCTACATACAAATTTATGAAATACAATCTGCCTATCTATAGAACAATAACATTGTATTCAAGGTAAATGAAAAACTGATGATGGCATTTGCAGTTCATATCATTTGTTTTTACTTTTTATATAATATATATTTTTCATTTTTTCCCAGCAATTAATCCACCGGTGTGTACATAGAAATTACTTATATTTCAGTAAAATGTGTAAATAAAATCAAAATTCCGAAGTAACAGAATTTTCTGTATAAAGTATTTCTTATCGTATATTTATTTATACCAAATAAGCGAACAATATCAAAGTTATTCAAACGTTCCAGAATAAAGTTCTACGATTTATGTGGTTAATGCAGTGGTACATTCGCAACGAGGACATCCATCGTGATTTAAAAAAATTCCAATGATAGCCGATGAGATACAGAAATTTGTGGACAAACACAAACAATACAGTGTTTTTATTATTACAATATATACACATAAAGATTTGGATATGAAAAAGATGTTTTTTCAAATTGGTGGCGTTGCACTTGATCACACCATAAAAACAACAAAAAAAAAACAACGAATTGATGATTCAGAACGCTGTTTGGAGAATAAGCCTGAGTTCTTCCGTTGGTACATCACAATGGATTAAACATATAGATCCACCATTTCACTTCAGAATTCAGAATCTAGATCAATACACGAAACTGCTTTGAATGCATTTTTCCGAAAATAATAATATAATAATAGTTGGATATTTCGTTAGAGGCGTCATCTGGTGATTAGGGCCGAGACTTTTTGATCCATATGTTACACATACGCGTATATATTGGATGTATGCAAAAGTATGTTCCGTTTTTCTAATAGACGCCGTATGTCTTCGGTTAGTATGTGTAGAATCTGGTAATGCATGTTATTGAAAACTCTTTATAGAATTCAAAACGTAGTATATGTTATAACATTTGATTGATTTGAAGTGTAAACAACATATTTTTATATACGCAGAAAATTTACCAAATAAACGACATTTGCTGTGGAAGCATTAATATTTTGTTTTCATGTAAAAAAAATCCACTACTAAAATTGTGACTGCAGATGAAAAATGAAATTACTATGACAATTCTAAGCGTAAAAAAGCTTGTATAAAGTCTGATGAAGCTGGTCCATCATAGTCAATGCTGGTAAGTTTATGCTCTGTATTTGGTGGGATCAAAAAGGTGTTGCGTGTACTATGAATTGGCTGAAATTTTCTAAAACTATCGCTGATGGTGTCTACCGACGCGTCAATTAATACAATTGAAGCAAACAGTGATGCAAAATCTACCATAATGTGAGATAATAGACATAATAAACTGATTTTGACAAAATACTGCAAACGTCATTAAAATCTATACGTCGAAGGGCAGGAATTCTGTTGCACCCACCATATTCGCCAGTCATTGCAGGCAACCCTTCAAGATGTACGATTCAAACGAATCGCTTCAAAAGACGACGACTTCTTCAGACAGAGAATCCATAAATTGGCTGAAAGATGGGTGAAGTTTTCTGATGGAACATACTTTGAATAATATACAACTTTTATATGCTTCCTATAAATAAACATGTAATTTTAACCAAAAAACGGAACTTACTTTTGCATATACATAAAATATACTATACGCACCTGTATACATTCAAAATTCCATAGCGATTATATCTTCTGCATGCACTTTTCTTATAAAACTGTATTGTTGGTGATGAAACTTATGATTAAAGTAAAAATTTGAAGATAACAAAAATTTTTATTTTAAACAAAATATCTCATAAATCTAAACAAATGATAATATATACGATGGCATTTTTGCAGTTGAAACTGCCTGCTCAATCAACCTACTCTCGTATCATCATGTAGCAATATCTATATGAGGCAATTATGTATCCATATACATGAAATTTAAATTATATGTTGAGAAAATCTGGTTAGTGAAAAAAACCGCATAATATTGAAAAAGTATATTGCTTTTATAATATTTCTAAATCAAGATCACGCACATAATTGTGCGTTTTGTAAATATCAGAGGTGGTTGAATTTTCAACAATTTGTTATATGCAACCGTATACTTACTGATGATAATATACAAATAATAACTATAATATATGAAATTGTTTAACAATGTATAGATCGAATTTCTGGTAAATATATGTGACAACAAAACACATTCTTCTACATTGTTCTTATGAATTTAGTAATTTATTATGATTTTTGAAACCTTTAACAAAAACATACGCATACTATACCACTATCATTCAATGTCAGATTCATATAATATACGTATATTATGGCTATGGTTTGGTTCACAAAAAGGTGAGTATTGTTTTTAGACAGATAGAGAGGAATCGTTGACTATATATAGTTAATAACAATGCGTAAATCTTCTATAATTATTAATAAAATTTTTGACGAATTATGGGTACCCCTATATAAGTTTTAATTATATGTACTCAATAACATACATTACTAAAGTGCGTACATTACATTTTTATATTTATTATTTTAATTGTTACTTAAAATAATGTATTAAAATTATAAATTTTATATTGTTTTCAATTCAAATTCTCAAAATAAAAAAAAGTTCGTGTTTGGTATTATTTTTTATTAATATTTAATAATAATAAGATTTATTTATTTGTGCTTACATCCGTTTTTTTTAAGTTTAATTATTAATTAATTAATTTTTTTGAAAAAAATACGAAACTAATATTATAAAAAGTTATTCTGTTGTGTTATTTCATTATTTACAAAATTTATATATACAAATACAAACACAAAGTATGTAATAGAATTATATAATATAATAATGAACATTTGGATTTTATGTTGGTGTTTTTATTAATCTTGTATTTAAATCTATAATAACATTATAATAAATACATTAAATTAAATAAACATAAAGATTATAATTATTGAAGTCAAGATACTTCCTTCATATAAATTCATTACAATTCTATATTAATTATAATAATTTAACTAATATACTGCCTATATATTTTATTATAATATTTATTATAAATTAAAAAATCATATATTTGGTTGAATAATTTCAAATTTTACGATAGATAGACATGATACCGTGAGAAACAAAGCAGGATGTAATTTTGATAATATCGCATATGGTTAATAATATGGGAAGCAAATAATAAAAAAAGAACACACACACACACTTCAAATGAAATATAATTACTATAAACTGGTAAATCTGTATTTACTTTCCAATAATTCGACAACAAAAATTAATTATACATTGTACATTTATTGTGATAAGTATATGGGGCGAGCGAGGTCATTGACATTTGATTTATGTATTGAAAACATAAATATTGAATATATCGATATGGAGCAAAAATGTAACAACAATTTAATTAAATTTAAAATATTTTGTAACGCAGATCTTGGATTGTTTTTATATTATCTAAATTTTAACACATATACAATAAATAAAATATTTGCACATTAAACATTAACAGATTTTTTAGTAAACGTATATTTTTCTTATATTATAAGGTTGTCAAATATCTCCCTTCCGCCTTTTTGTCTTTTTAATTTCGCGGCTATGTACAAAGCGCTACAGAGCTCGTATCTGGCAACACTGTACATAATTTGAAAGCTCTTGACATAACAAACAAAACGACGCTATGTATGATTAGTTTGGATATTGCGTTCAACAGTTATAGACGTGTAAACATGGAGTTCACTAACGCCGAAATTCGCGCTATTTTAAAGTTTTCCTTCGTTAAAGGCAAATCCGCTAGAGAAACGTTCCGTGAGATTAATGGTGTTTTGGGGGACCATTTTAAACCATCTGCAGAAGGCTGGATACAAAAAAAAGCTTGATGTTTGGGTGCCACATGAATTAACAGTGAAAAATCTAATGGACCGAATTTCCATTTGCGAAATGCTGCTGAAACGGAACGAACTCGACCCATTCTTGAAGCGGATGGTGACTGGCGACGAAAAATGGATCACATACGACAATATCAAGCGAAAACGGTCGTGGTCGCAGGCCGGTGAATCGTCCCAAACAGTGGCCAAGCCGGGATTGACGGCCAGGAAGGTTTTGCTGTGTGTTTGGTGGGATTGGAAGGGAATCATCCACTATGAGCTGCTCCCATATGGCCAGACGCTTAATTCTACCATCTAATGCGAACAACTGGACCGCTTGAAGCAGGCGATCGACCAGAAGCGTCCAGAATTGGCCAAAAGGAAGGGTGTAGTGTTCCACCAGGACAACGCCAGACCACACACTTCGTTGATGACTCGTCAGAAGCTACGGGAGCTCGGATGGGAGGTTTTATCGCATCCACCATATAGTGATTACCACCTGTTCCTGTCCATGGCGAACGCCCTTGGTGGTGTAAAGTTGATCTCAAAAGAGGCTTGTGAAAAGTGGCTGTCCGAGTTCTTCGCAAATAAGGAGGGGGGCTTCTACGAGGGAGGTATTATGAAGTTGCAGTCTAGATGGAAACAGATTATCGAACAAAACGGCGCATATTTGAACTAAATCCGATTACTATAACACTTTTTATAAAGCATTGAATAAAGAGCAAAAAGGCGGAAGGGAGATAGTTGACAACCTAATATTAATTTTAATTAATGAAAAAATATTTGATTGCATAGGCCACAAATTTGATGGTATATATAAGTAATTAAAAAAAACTACTAATTAAATTATGTTGACTATATAACATTTCACTTCACTGCGTTATAAACTTTAAAATGCGGATATTCAATAATAATATTAACATAAAAACATAAAATAAAATATGTAATATATGATTAAAGTGGATTACAGTTTTTACAATAAATATAAAACTAATTTGTATTTAATTTACCATTTTTAAATTATTAATAATTTTTCATTGTATAATAATTAAATTTATACCTCAAAAGGTATAAAATATTATAAAATATTACTTGTTTATTAGGAAATTTTAATTCATTTTCATTTCAAATAATAATTATTAAAAAATTTAATTATTGTATATTATGTTAATAATTATATATAGCCATGTGAAAGTTATACATGCACTAACAATGAAACGAAACATAGACATTATAATTAAATGAATTTTTTTTCTAAGCAAAAACCCTCTATAGAAGGCAAGAAAATTATGTATTTTTTTTAAATTCATTTGAAAAATTACCCAATTACTATCAATTAAATTTCACGAAATTTTGTATGTGTAGATTCATAGTAGGATTATAGAAACAGTTTCTAATAAAATTTTGGAAAATCAATAAATATAGGACAGTTATCTGCAAGTTGTTGAATTTGAATATTTCTCAGCGTATACCAACGCCATAATAATGGCGGAATATTGTTTTGGACCATTGAAAATCAAAGCCGATAAGTCTTCTTTGAGAGGCTGTTCGCCTTTTTATTTCCATCGATCTCCTTACCCAACCTTACCAACAGTTGCAACCCGGTTTAGTTTTTGGACACATTCTAAAGTCAAAGATGTAGTCAACTGTGTTCGTTCCATTCTTCTGGTATTAGAAATTTATTTCCATGCACCCGACCCATCTCTAAATAATCCAAAGCATGTAATAACATCTCACCCTGATATACTATATATCCGCAGTCTAATATGACAGGACAGAACATGAAAATTGTGATTTCCCCGGTTCTATTTCAAAAAGCGTCCCAACATCAATGACAGTTTTATGATACCTTTCTAGTACCCACATTCTCTAATTGATTTCATCCATAGGTATATTCAGTTCTTTAATCGATTTTACATGATTCAAAATTTTTCTATATGCCCATAGATTGATATCCAGTTTGATGCAATCATGTACTTTCATGCATACCATTCTGAGCAAATTTCGGTCAGGTCAAGTCAGTTAACTTGTCCATAGTTTTTTGGAATCTGATTAATTTGACTATTTCTCAATCAAATTTCGCGCAAATTATGTGTGCAGATTCATAATAATAGAAGGATTTTAGGAAAAGTGCCTAAGAAAATTCTGAAAAATCGATACTCAGTCAATCAGTTATCCTGACCAGTTTCCCCTGCAACCTGGTGAATTTGACCATTTCTCAATCAAATAATAATGTTAATATAATTATGTGTATTATTAAACTATTAAATTTACTATATGTAACAATAATAAACCAATGCAATTATTTTAATGTGTTTTCTACAAACTATTATTATTATTTGGAATTGATATGATTTCAATGCATTTAAAAGTAAGTAAACAAAATTGTATATGAACATTGTCCTAGTAATGAGCAATGTCATTATTCGTACAATATAAACAGTAAAACTGACACACGGTTGAACATTTTTGGACTAATTCATAAATCAAAATTAGTTTACACGCAATTTATAAACTAATAAATATTAAATAGTAAACATATCGAAGTTTACGTTGATTTTTAAACCATTTGAGATTAATTTTCAAACCAAATTCATATTTGTGAAATATTTTAAACTATTAGTATTATTTTTAGGTAATAATATTATTATTTTAGGATTAAAATTGTATTTTGTAAACCATCGAAGTTTCACCTTCGACAACCGAAAATAGAAAATATTATAAAATTAAGTTTACAAAATTGTGTTATGAATTTTAAAATGAAAATGTTGGTATTATGTATTGATAAAATACGGCCACCACTTGTAACTATGTCAAACTTGAGTTTATATTTTCGGTGTTTTAAGCTATCGAAGTTTAAAAAAAACGGTTCGGTTCAGTTCATCAACAATATTTTTAAACTTTTTAGATTTAAAATTTAATCTAAAATGGTTTGATTATTATTTTAAAATTTTCTAGAGTTTACTTTTGGTAATCAAATTTTAGTGTGGATCTATATCTAAAATTTTCAATCGAGCGTGACTATCAGATATTGTGCCCTATGAAATTAGCTTACCATACTGGATTTAAAGATTAAAATGATATATAGCAACATAATTAGAAGTTGGTCGAAATAACTTCTCTACCTGAGTATCGATTTGCCAGAATTTCCTTAGAAACTGCTCTTATAATCCTACTATGAACCTATATACATACAAAATTCTGTAAAACTTGATTGAAAAATGTTTAAATTCATTAAGTTCCAGAAAACTCTAGCCAAGACAACTGACCTGAGTATCGATTTATCAGAATTTTTTTAGGAATAATGATCTTATAATGATAATCCTATTATGAACCTATATGCATACAAAATTTCGTGAAACCTGATTGACAAATAGCCAAATTCATCAGTTTCCAAGATTAATATTATATTATTAATATTGGTCAAGATAACTGACCTGAGTATCGATTTCCAAGATTTTTCTTAGGTAATTTTAACCTATACATTGAAAATTTCATCAGAATCGGTTAAGAAATGACCAACTTATGAGAAGCAACTCCCTTGAAACTTGTTTATACAAAGAAATCAACTGTACACTATCATTTCATTAGTTAATAAAAACAGGAAGATAATTCTATTATTGATTGAGGAGTTCCTATTATATTTATATATAAAAATAGAAAGTGTTCTATAGCAGCGACTATTTTAGCAGTAAAACAAATATTATGTATAACCCTGCGCCACCATATTCTGTAAATATACATGGGATGAATGACTAATTCAAATTTCAATCTTTATTATATAATTAATCATTATTATTAAGGAATGTTTGTAAATGTACATGGGATAATGTCAAGCGGAAACAATATGGACAATATTTGTGAGTGACACATTATTATTATTATTTCTAAAATCATATCGTAAAATGTTTATATAATTAACAAGAAATTTATGAAATGAATTTTATTGGGTAAAAATGAACGTATTATTATATTGAACGTAAAACTTATAATAAGTATAAAAGATTACATCTTATTTTATAGATCAAAAACTAAACTTTTCTATTCAAATTTTTGTATTGTATAAAATATTATAATCGTATATTTTATTGAATAACCCATTTTAATTGAAAATTTGAATACCATTTCATTTAACATTTATTATATTAAAAACGATTAAACATAATTATATTGTACCTAATTTAATAAATATATATTTAAAAAAAAAATATAATAGACATTACAATTCTTTAACAATTTTTCTGTTATAAACTACTACAAACTGTATGAAACGCAGCGTAATAATATATAAATATTATATGATTATAAAATTAAAATAGAAATACATTTCATTATAATATTACATACTTTCTTAAATTACATCATTTGATTTAAATTTTAAGTTCGTGATTTAGATCGACTTAAAAAAAAATTGGTTTTTTTCTTGCATATTATTATTATTATTATTATTATGTATAGTGGGTGCGTGTGTATGTGTGTGCATGTTAAATAATGGAAGTACCTATATTATATTATTCAATATATAAATTCGTTAATTGACCTGTCTCCTATAATACAATCGATTAATTAAATATATTTGATTTGTATATAATTCAAATCTTTTATTGTTTTGTATAAAAATATATTTTATTGTGAGTTTAGTGTAACAATAGTAAATATATACTAAAATAAAATTCACTGCAAAGTCTCTATATTTTGAATAATAAATTTAATTTTATATTTTTGTTCATAAGTTAATAACTGAGCGGTTTTATTTACTTGATTATAATGATTACGATTATAAAATGACGTGCTATTAATTAAATATAAAAACATTTTAATAATTGTTGTGGTGATTAAATTAATTATATATATTTAATATGTTTTTAAATATAGCATCATTATTAGAAAATATACCTCACATTCCGCATTACCCACATTTTATTTAAGAAAATTTTTTGAAAATTGTCATTATTTCAATAACAATGTAATATAATTTATTATTTTTACTATATTTTAGTTTAGCGTAACGTAATTAATATTATTATCTTATTTAGATCTTAAGTTATATATAATTTCTCATTTACTTATATCGTAACAAAGAATAAAATACGCATTTGTATATATAAGGAAAATTGAATTTATGGAATAGCATTTAGCTCACGAAATAAAACATATTCTGTTCTATTTAAATATTTGATATAAAATTTTACTACGGTTAAATTTTATCAATCGTAGAGATTGTATTGAAAATTTGGTCATATATGTTGGAAAATATACCAATGCCATAGATAGATAGATACCCAATATATTATAGTACATCATATTCTAAGTCCAAATATATTTGAATTCATAGAGATGTGTACAGATATAAAATTTTATGTTATACAGGTTCGCCTTGTACACAATGATAATGATTGCATAACATCGCTATCAAGGGCACACAGTTAACCTAGTCTAACATAATAGGAATTTTAATAGTATGAAACATACGTTTATTTTTTAAATACTGGGAATAATTTTTGATTGAATATAATTACCAAAAATGATTAGCTACAACAATCCTTTTTAAATTTTTTTTTGAAATTTATAAATACCATCAAAAATAAAATTTCTCCTATTTTTATGCGATTCAAGAATTGAGCTATTATTTTGGACGTCTTCAAAATTATGGCAGTGCACAGAATTCATGTGCCATAGATCTGAAAAAGTGGTGTCTTGATTGAGCTAAATCTGGTGAATAAGGCGGCTGAAGTAACACATCTCAGGTTTTGCGACATGATGCGACGACAATTGCATTGTTGGAATATCATTTTCTTGTGATTTTTGTAAATTTTAGTTGTTATTATTGTAATAATCACTATAAAATTAATGGTTTTTTGTCGGTAGATTTTAATATTGACAGTTTGGTTCAGGTAGGTCCCACCAAAAATTCTGAAATATCCACTATACTTTTGATGTGTTGAAACCACTTTCTACTCCTTTTTCACCCTAAGTTTTCTTCAAAAATGAAGTAATAGCAACAAATTTTATCGCAAATCACGTTTTTCTGTGGTACAAAAGAAGACATTTTCCTCAAGCGAATAAAATATGTTGTTTTACACTTTTAGATGGTTTTGCTATGAATTTTGATAAAATAATTCAATTAATTTTGTTATTTTATAAATTGCGTCAAAATTACACAATGATTAAAATGTGAATTTATAGGGTTTGACTTACAAAATTAATATCCACCAAACAAATAATTCTATTTTAAAATTTATTATGAAACATATAAACTATAGAGTCATTATTTTAACTTGCACATTTATTATGGATATTGTACATGTATAGTACTCGCTCGCAGTGGCGAAGCCTAAGAAATATACAATTAAGTTATCAATATCATTTTATTTTTCCTACATAACCTGGGTGAAATTAGGCTAAAAAAAAAAAATGCGGGTGTTCATACCGAACTAAATTTTCCGGAAAATCGACTTTTATGAATTATCATATTTTTTTATTACAATTTTTTTACATTTAGTTTTAATGGATTAAATATAATCAATTTTCGCAATCTTTTATAGACCAGATTTTTAAAATCGATTCACACGTTCAAAAGAAATTACCGATTTCCCAATCGATCAGAAATTTGTGATACTGTTTAAAGTTGACTGTAAAATGGAAAATTGGTCATATTTTTTGAATGCGTGAATAGCAATGATTGAAAATTGATTATAATTAGAAATTCTGTTTACAAAAAACTGGAAATCTGTTAAAACTATATGGTCTGAAATTCAATAATATGTTAATTCTTAAAAGTCCATTTTTCGGAAAATTTAGTAAGTGGACATTCCAATTTTTTTTGTAGTCAACTCGACTCCCAGAAAAATATATGGTTATTATAATCTGAAAATATTTTTTAACTCACTTTTACTGATAGTACTACATGCTAAGACATCATTTGAGAACAGACCTATATATATGTAAAGCATAATTCAGAATCATGCTCCAATGTACATATGATAAGTATATAACAATTTATAGAAATTGAGATGCAACAGTATATATGATATAAGTATAATCATTATAACACTCATACTGGATGCAGTGGTTATAATACAGTCATATGTTATTATCGATTGTGAACTAAATGGTACGATTTACATGAGAAATATTTCGGTTTTTTTTTTAAAACTGACCTATTTCAGTCGAATTACCATTTGTTTGTTGATATATGGAATATAAACAGCGGATATCTTTGATAACTTTTAAAAACAATGGATATGTTGTGTTGGACATTACGTAATGGTTAACAATGTTTTATATAATATAAAATACATATAAAAATAATGGAATTAAGGAAACATATCTTTCGATATATAATTGTAGACCGATTTTTGTGAATATTGTTATGTAATTGCATGCGGGTATTTTTACCAACTCAACTATATAATTATGGTTTTGTCTGCTTGCAGTAACATCATTATAATAATATAGTATTACATTAGTACATCAGATTTATAAATTATAATATACGCACAATTATTTAATTATAATATTTTTTACTATTATGTGTTATATGAATACAAATGAAATTATATAAATTTTCTGAATAATGGGAAACTTCAATATTTCCATTAATTTCATTTACTATATTATAAAAAATAATAAGAAAGGATTCGGACGACATCATTTATAATTTAATTTTTGAATTCTATTGTAACATATATAAATGTACTGGTACTCGTATATATTATTACTATATTTTTACTATATATATTGTATAATGAGAAAATAACACGTTTTATATAAAATATTTAAAATAATAATAATAATAATAATAATAATTTAATCTAATCTAAATACATAATATATTTTATATGATAATATTATTAAATATAAATATATATGCAATAGAGAGATATAGTAGATATAATTTAATTTAAAATCTATATAATAAATCTGCTTAATAAATATCGTAAATTGTATAATATTATATTATAAATACATATTGCATTGCATATATATACAATGCAAATATAGTTACGAGTAAGTATACGTAAATTAAAATAAAAATTATAATAGAAATGAATCTGATGTTGTGAATATACCATAAATAATGTACAATTTATGGAAATTAAAAGTAATACGTTCGAACACAAAATTTAAATGATAATTTATAAATTTTAATACTACCATAGATATAAATATTTGAAATTAGTTGACTATATTTCGGGTTGAATGCGTGTGGCGGCGTCATCGATTGCAAAATTGGTAGTCAAATTTATATAATAATTATTGATGTGTTTTTGTGTTATAACTTTATGTGTTATCCTTAAAAACAAACACTTTACATTTTTTTTTTTGGTATGAAATATTAATATTTTGTACTAAAAAAGGGTTTTAATTGAAATTTACTGAATTAATTAAACTTCAATTGTATATAGATATATATATATATATATAATATAAATAATATATTATCGTATAGATATGTTCGTTGGTGGAGTTTAAATGACATATAAATTAAATATTACGTGAAAGGTAAATTTATAATACATATATTAAAAAAACTGTTTTATATATACATATTTTATATATTTATTACGAGACATTATAGACATACACCTAATTTGGATATAAAATAATAAATTTACACCAATATACATATTTAATTATACATATATATATTATAAATTATATATGATGTATATGTATAGGTATATGTTTTACAGGTGGTAACTAGTCCTGTGTTACGTAATATTATTCATTTTTATAATATAATATATACAATGTATTTACTAATACGTAATAAATATAATAATATGCGTACTGTTCGATATGTTTGATTGATATAGATAAATTAACAACACCTGGAATATTTATCAATACAAAAGGTGATACACAAAATTTATTACGATTTTCTATTATTATTATAGTCCATATAACACTTAACATTTATCTAATCATTTGCAGATGGTTGATGGACTACGACAAGGAAGGAGACCCATTATCAACACTATACTATTTAATATTACGCTGGAAAAGGCAGTTAGAGGATTAAATATTGATAAACAATGCATGATTTTTACAAAATTGCTGCTAGCGAATGCTGATGATATATGTCTATATAATGGGTTGGAATATGATAACTGTCAAGAATGCTTTCGAATCGTTAGCCAAGAACACCACGGGTTTATGTATCATCAACACTTTGCATTCATATGCAGACAAAACAAAATATATGGTGGCAACAAATACATCTGGAATTCCAGATCAAACTATCAAAATATTGGAGAATACAATTTTGAAATTTTAAGTTTAAGTTTCGTGATGCTAATAAGGGAGTAAAAAAACAATTCAAATCGAAAACATTACAACGGAATCTTAAGTGCTATATAGCTATATACAATATATAAAATATTAATACGTCCAATATTAACGTATGGATATAGTATAGGCTTAGTGCATGCCACAGAACCAGGAACAATGACTTCGGATTTTCCACACGATTTATTTCCAAAATTTTAAATATGTATTTATAGCAACTTTTGGTTCACTAAAAATTTCTTAGTGATTGTTTGTACACAGTAAATTTGTCCAGTAAATAATAGGAAATCGCCAATAAATAGTATTTAAACTTCAATGTATTCTCAACCGGTGGCGATTTCAATAACATTCATTACTATTTATAAACTGATTAAAATTGAAATATATGGAAAATCATTATTATTATTTATGGAACACTTCTTACGCGATTTCATATTATTAGCAGAAAAGCTTTGAAAACTTTTTTTTTATATTTAAGAATAATTATTAACGATATACAGTATTTCTTTACATTGTAGGAAAATATTTCAAATAGATAGAAATACTTTCTTTAAATTAAATAACCCCGTTACATTAAAATATTTTCTGTGCTATATATGAATTATTTCATAACCATACAAATTTATTTTTGAATAATATTAATATTTTTATAATAGTTAGGAAAACGTCGTAACATGTAAAAATATTTTTTACTAATTATGATTAATTTCATAAAGATCAGAATACATTCTATAATAAATAAGAAAATTTCTTTAATAACAATGAAGTCGATCTTTATAAAGTTGCCTGTAGGTCATTAGTTCACATTTGTATTATTCAAATGTTTCCCATTTTTATATTATTAAAACAACATTTGGACTTCAGCGGAACAGCAAATCTCAAATAAGCTTTTTTTAGATGTAAAAAAAAAATGTACTTAAATAATATTAACTATTCATATTTATTCATTAATTATTTAAAGCTTTTAAGTTTTAAGATACAAATATTAAGTATTTTTTTCATAATAATTACTAAACGTTTCTATATAGTATAGTAACTTCCATAAACCGTCAATGAACCGTTTTTTTCATACTAGAAATAATATTCCTAGTATTTATGAAAATATTTAATAAAAGTTCATAAAATAGTAAAGAAGTTCAATGTATAGTAAAAAAAATTCATTCCTAAGCGGTGGAAAAGAAATGGTTTTTAATAATTACGATCAAAATTTTTCCTGTGTACGAGTATAAAAGTTAAAATACATTATATATGCCGATCGCTCAACATATTAAGATAACAAAAAAAAAAAATTATATACTCTAACTTATCAAACAGCTATCGTATTATATGTATTTCATATATATTGAACAAATGTTATAGTTAAAAAATATCATATATATAAGATTAAGCTTCATTAATAACCAAATCGAAAGATACATATCTATTTTTTATATAGTAAGTGAATAGTATGCATAGGTCTATATATATATGTGTGTGTGTGCCTATAAGTATATTGTATTTAGTATATATATCAAATATAGATTAGTTTATGGTAATAGTATATATATTATAGAGTATATAATATAATTTATAATACATAATTTAGTGTAATATCATTTACTTATATAGAATATTAGTCAATATTTAAAAGAAATCAATCGACAATTCTCTCCTTCTATATAAATTTTAACCAGTTTTTCCAACTAAATTACACACTCTCGTATACACACAATATATAAATTATAATCTTTAATAATATTATTTATATTATATTATATTTTATATATATATTTAGTGTGTTTCTATAGCTTTATTTATATTAATATACAATATATAATATGCAATATATATTTAGTCTGTATATTAAATACATTATGATTACACACATATACCCAATATTTATATAGATTTTTATATACATTATTTTAGAGAGACAGTTAATAATAAAGGTAGGTATGTATATTAAATAAATAAAACAGATTATGGAATTAAATAAAAGATTATGTAATATATTATTGTATATATAATATATATATTAACAACTATACTTACTCTATAGGGTCAATAAACAGAGCAATATTTTCAATTTAATTATTATAATATGCATTTTAATGTTATTACATACATTCATTATACGAGTAGATTTATATTTTATACAATGCGTGTTTTATATACAATAAATTTTTGAATTGTATTCTTACAATTTGTAATGAGAATGTGCGTGTGTGTGTATGTATATTATTTATAAATATTTTATTATTTAATATATATACTATGTGTAACATAAATAGGTTAACACGTATATACGGGGTTTTGTTAGAAAAATTACATATGCTGTCAACAATTTTCGTGTGCGGTATTTAAAACATTTCACAAAACTAAATACATGTATATTGATATATTGATATGGATGAACTATCATGTGACGTATGAACAATACCCATTGGGCTGAAGGATTTTACGAAATCATAAGCGTTATTGTATATGCAATACGCAATTTTTTTTAAACGTTACAAAATTCAGGTGGCTAGGTCGTGAACACAACATATTTTATGTGGTAATACCTATCTATGGAGTTTATTAAAATAAATTGTTTTGTGTGTGTGTGTCATACAAAAATGTTTTTAGATACCTCTGATAACGCAAAATTTGTATGGTATAAGAACAAATTTATATAAATTTAATTGAATTTAACTATACTTTTAATTTATAACAATTATTAATATTTATAGGTTATAAATTCGTGCCTCTATATATACATCAATCTTTCAGCAACATGAGCAAATTTTTTTAATTTTGAAATGAAAGACAAATAAAAAATTATAATATTATACATAAAAAATAATAGAATTATTAAAACATCAATACATTTCGTAAATTGCAGTACAATTAATGAATTGTTATATACTCCTGTGTGGTGGAATAATTTACCAACTTGGCTGTAATAAATGTTTAGTAGATGCTATAAGCTCCACTTTGGAGTAATATGACTTAATATAATACATATATAAATAATATAGTATAGCAAATTCGTTAGTTAAATATTCATATATTTTAATTAATCGTCAATATATCAATTTTCAAAGTATAATAAATATGAAGAACGAGTTGAGTTCAAAAATCCCGTCCAGGTCGACCAATTATAACTAAACTAAAAAGGCAAAATATATGCAAATATAGAATATTAGTGCATGTAATCCGATAATATCAACTCAAAAAAGCCCAGCTAAATTAATAAAAACATGCATAAAACAAGGTAAATATTAAGAACTTAATGTAATTTTTACTTCGGATTTTTGAACGAAAGGTACTCTGTGGCATATTTGGTCCCGTCAAACAACAGAATGGTTGGAGGCGAAGATACAATTTTGAATTAGACAAGTTGTACGGTCAACCATATATTGTCAAAACATTCAAAATCAATAGGTTAAGATAGTTTGGACACGTATTACACATGGAGGAGAAGCGTGTATGTGACAAGGTTTCGACAGAGGTATAATGACTTGAAGATCTATAGGCTCTAACGGGGTGGCTATAAACCGTTTATTTAAAATTATACTATACAAGAGATAACTATATATATATATATATCAGAAGGTAAAAGACTAATTGGTGGAGATTTCGTTTTTTTTAAACAGGATAATGTATCTATATATAGACCGGGTCAAAATTATTACTAACTATATCTTTAAACTCGATGAAAATCAAAATTTTAAACTGACCGCACGAAAGTAGCGGCTTGTCCGCATAATTGAAAACATATATATGGCCAATATTCAAAACACTCTGTAGCGCAGTGGCATAGGTATATGTTTTACAGGTGGTTATATTATTAATCATGAAATATAGCGGGATCAATTTCCACTATTATTCATAGGACATTTTTCGGTATTTATTTTAATACTGAAATTTTTCTGCTGGGTGACCATATGCTCGTTTATGGAATAAAAAGAAAAACAGATATCTTTGAAAATATGGTGTTAGACGATACTCAAAGATTAAAAATGTTTGCACACACACATCACTATGGGCTAATCACCCATATAAAAATAATAGAATTTTGAAAACATCTATCTTTCGTTAATTGCAGTACAATTGGTAAATTGTTATATACTCCTATGCGAAGTAATTTACCAACTTGCCGGAAATGAAAGGTTTATTAGATGACATAAAGTTCCATTTGGAGCAATATATGACTTAAAAAAAAAATAATAAATAAAAATATGGTCAATATTAAGGTCAGAGCAGCAAAGAAACCATTTAAATTTAAATGAATTGAAGCGAAATATAATAAGAATAATTTTTATGGCATAAAATATACCATCTGAAGAATATCACTCTCGTTACCATTTCAATTTACAAAGTTGTCGTTGAAGAAAAAATTTAAATTTTTAACAAAATGGATACGAAATTGAGCTGATTTTAATTTTGAATTGATTTTTGTTGCAAACATAAATAATTTGTAAAATAGATATTGTTACTTTTATGTGTAAAATTTTATAAATTCATGAAAATAGATAATGATTTATCAAAAACAATCTGTGTGTCAGTGTGTGTGAACCTATTTATGTTCGCATCTGTATATAAATAGAAATATTTTATTTTTTCTCAAACATATTTAAAAATTTCAAAATTTCATTCAATTCCAAATGATTTATTTGAAGGTAAATGTTTTTTTTTTTATTTTTATTTTTTATTTCTTTTATTTTCATTTTTGCATATTTTAATTTTAAATTATAGCATAAATGAGAGGTTTACATTTCTTATTTCTCATAATATTGCATGTGTGTATAAATATTGTTGTATATTTTCATATTTTCGAAAGAATATTATTATTATTATTAATATTATTATTATTATAGTTAATATTATATGTATAACTCTTTCTACACACACATATCACATTAATTGTTTTATTGATTATGAAATTTTATATACTTTTTTTTAAATATTTATATTTATTATAATAATATTTTATTTTTATCATTACAACACATTTTTATTACCTAGGTATTTGGTATATTGTACGCGATGATGCGTCTTTTAAAAATATAATGAAATAAAAACATATGGACATCTGATTGGTGTGACTGTGTATTTTCATTATTTAAATGCGGTGTATTGTATGCCTATAATGCTTTGTAAATATTTATTGCGGATTTGTAAATATTTTCGCATCCTAACGATAAGATGAAAAATTTATTATAATTCGCAGTATTGAATTTTGAATATGTAAAATGAAAACAAATATTGTATAGAATGAAATAGATTTCATTATATGCTAAAAAATACTAATATGACTAAATACTACCATGTTCAAATTTGAAGCGAAATTTCTCTTTTAAATCTCGTGCTTTTAAGATAATATCAAATTATTTTTTTGTTTGCACAACCCTTGTTGGGCTTGCTACCAATTTGTAGCTTGATTACTTGTTATCTACAACTTCTATAATTTTCATTCATCAAAATTTTGTTTCTCGGCGATTTTTAATATGTATAAAAATATTGAACAACGGATTTGCAGCAAATTTGGTGTTAAAAGAACGAAATTAAATGTTCAGATACATTGAAAATGATAGAAGAGTGTTTTGGTGATGATGCTTTTAAGAAAACAGCAGTGCATGCAAGTGGTTTGAATGCTGCCAAAATAGTCGTGATAATGTTGAAAGTGATGCTCATGCCGGCAAAGCCATACCAGTATCGTAAACCGAAGAATGCGTTGAAAAATTAAGAAACATTTTTACTGAAAATCCATCATCGGGTAGATTGCTGAAGAGATCAACATATTAACTGAATCAACACATATAACATTATACATATTATGATTTGAGCTTGAAATGTGTTATACTGCAAGATTGGTACCAAAAGAGATTAATTTTTTGCAAAAAAATAAAAGAACGTTTCTTCTCTATTTTCATTCAAAACAGAAGGTCATATACCCACAATTTTCGTCGATTACAATGGTATTGTGCATCACAAACTTCTCCCTCAAACAGTTAATAAAGAATATATACTATACTGAGGCGTTATGAAACGTTTGGGGTAAATCAATCCGTAAAAAAAACAGAAGTTATGGAAAAACAATTCATGGAATTTGCATCCTGATAATATACCATATAAACATTCAGTAGCGCAGTGGTATAGCGTCGAAATATATATTATTAATCATGAAATATATAGCGGATTCTATTCCCGCTTTTTTCATAAGAAATTTGGAGGAAATTTTTTATACTGAAATTTTTCTGCTGGGTGACCATTTGTTTATGGAATAAAAGAAAAAAACGGATATCTTTGAAATTATGGTGTTGGACGGTACTCAAAGATTAACAATGTATGTCCGCACACTTCACTAATCACCCATATAAAAATAATAGAATTTTGAAAACTTCTATATTTCGTTAATAGCAGTACAATTGGTAAATTGTTATATACTCCCTTGTCGGGGAGTAATTTACCAACTTGGCTATATAGCAATATATGATTTAAAAAATAAAAAAAATACACCATCGCCCAATGCACGGATTATTCGTGAATTTTCAGCCAAAAACGACGTAACAGACATTCAACAAGCTTCAAATTCATCTGATATAGCACCGTGTAACTTCCTGCTATGCATTCGATAAAGTAATTAAAAAAAAATCACTTCGAGGAATACGTTATGAGAGCACTCTATGTCTTACAACTTACAACAAAAATAGCTTGAAATTATATGAAGGGAATACAGGGAGTACCGGAAATGTTTCGAGAGTTGAATCAAATGCTGGCACAGGCGCAAAGCAATTGATGAGGAGTACTTCGAAGAAGACAATATATATTTTGAACAAAAATAATGTATTTTAAATTTTATGAATATATTTCGCGTCAAATTTGAACATGGCAGTATATGGTATATAAATTACTTTTGATCATGAAATAATTTAATTTCGCAAACCAAGCGATATTCCTCACTATTTTATTTTGACATTTTTTTTGAAAAACATCTAATATAATTATATAATTTTTAACATTTCATTAAGGAATTATTGTTCTCAAATTATATATATAAATTTATATTATATAATTAACACATATCCTTAGTGATTTAACGTTGCATGCATGTTCCACGTTCATTGATTTTATAAATAAATTATATAATATAGAAAAATAATTGATATAAAAAAACATAACAATAAAACATTCATTTATGCCTTTTATAATTTCAATATTTATAGCTATATACTAAACTATTTAAATATATATAAATTGATATTAGATAATATATTAAATATAAAATATAAATAGATATATTATATTTTCATAAATAAATATTTATTATTATATATTAATACACATATTTACATAAACAAATGAACAGATACGCATAAATTGTATGTGTTATAAAAAAATATGAATTACAAATATGTTTATGTATGAATAATAATAATAATAATAATAATAGTATAATAAATATAGCTAATATTAATATATTTATTAGTAGAGAATGAAAATAAGAAAAGAAATTATAATATTTAATATTGTGCGAGTGTTTCCTTATGATGAAAGTAAAAAAATTTATAAAAAACTAATATATGTGCAAATAAAAATAAATATATTTAATAATAAAATTGATAAGATCTTATTTCAACACTACCATTAATATTATCATAAATTAATAATGTTGTTTGAGCATTTGTATATTATAATTTATAATATAATGTATATATATATATAGAGTTAAGAAAGACTATCTATCTAATATTATATTAATATTTATACAAATACTTTACGTTATGCTGTCTATTATCATATACAAGTATTCATATATATACATGTAACACGTAACGAAACGTGCTTGATATCGGTTTGAATAGACAGTTTTTCAAAATTTTATTATATAAATTTAATTTTGAATTTATAATTCTATACTGAATTGCGAAAATTTCTAGAATATGGTTCATAATAAAACTGCCCTGAGTATTGATTTCATAGAAGTTCAATATAGGAACCATTCATATAATCCGATTAAATTTATATATCGTTTTATATATCATTATATCATTACATATCATACATAACGTCGTCTGCTCAAAATTGGATAAGAATTGGCCATTCATAATGAATTTTTTTATTTATTTGTAATACACCTATTTTTGAATTTTTTACTAATTTATAAATGAAGACACTGTGATATATATTGATTTTATCATAATTTACTATTAAATACGATATATGCGTTGAAGCAACATTGCTGCTCCACTATTGCTGACAGAACTTTTAAAATATTAATTATGTATTTAAAATGGGTATGTTGGATATAGCATACTTGGACAGCCAGTTGCGACCAAACGCAACAAAATTGTTATGCATACAAGATTGAGATACGTTGAATACTTTACCCTTTACCGCAATATGAATATCAATTTTTTTAATATCAATATATTCACATTCATAACTGCAATGGAAATCCCTCATTTCTTTTTTATTTCATTACCATTTTATTATATGCGTCCACAGGTTGCGGATAGTGAAATGGCCTATAATTGGATAGCTACGAATAATAAATAAGTAACCCCGCCAAAAAATAAAATCTGTTTAAATTTTTCCTCCAATTATATCATAGTTCAAGAGTTATCTGTATTTTGTATAGAAAAACAATTATATAGATATCAAAAAAACAATAGTCCTTCAAAAAGTACAATTTACGTAATTCACATATAGAAATAAATATGTGTATACAAATTTGTCTATATATCTCTATCTCTTCGCAAGAGTCCGATTTAAATAATATCAAAAAACAGTATATACAGGGTGTCCCAATTATCGACGGCAATACGAAAACACTAGATTCTCTGGGTCATTTTGCGTCGAAAATATCATATAACATTTTGGCCGATTCGACTTCGGTACCAAGTTACACGCAAATAACCAATTTTTCAATCAGACCATGTTTTGCACTCTACTGGGATCAATATCTCAATAACTAATTAACCGATTTTAAATTTTTAATACACTATTAGCATTAGCATACCGAGATCTTTAATTTGACGTTAAGATAAGGCAATTCGGACATGTGGTTATCCAGATACTTACAGGAATGTTGACGATTATTTGAACGCCATTTTTCTTTTTGAAAGTTTGTTCAAGCATAAGTCGAAAAATCATAATGAAAAAAATTTTTCGGTATAAGTTTAAAAACTGGCCACATTCATAAGCTTTCGTTTAAGCTATAACATTACGATAGGTCTCAACTGGTTCCAAAGATATACACAAATAACTACAACGATGTAGACATAAAATTGATTTTCGCTATGAAAAATTTTTTCTTTTTTTGTTTTTATCCAGAACCAACAATACTGACGTGACAGATAATTGATTCCATACACTCCTATGCATTCACACAAACCTTCACACACACACAAACGATCTCACACACAAAGGCCTACACACATAAACCCACAAAAGCACACGCACGCATATCACCACAGTTTTAAACAAACAAAGCCTAAAGTAATTGCTGAAAATGTGCTCCTTCAACTCGAATACATAGACAACAATGCTTTTCAATAGACCGAATCAATTTAAGTGTTTGTTGTGCCTTGTGGCGAAATTCTTGGATACAGTCTTCAGTACGTCGAATCAACTCTTCACGTGAATTAATCACAGTTGCATAGACTTTTTCTTCAAGGCAACTCCATAAATCGAAATCCAACGGGTTTAAGTCTGGAGAATGTGGCCACCAGCTTATGGGCCCACCTCTGACAATCCATCTTTGAACGAGTGCAGATGTGGTTTCAACATGATGGTGGCCCAGCGCACTATGAAGGGAATGTTAGATGCTGACTGGACGCAAACTTTTATCAAAGATGGATTGGCAGAGGTGGGCCCATAAGATGCTCGCCAAGTTCTCCAGACTTAAATCCATTGGATTCCTATTTATGGAGTTGCCTTAAAGAAAAAGTATATGCAACTTTGATTAATTCACTTGAAGAGTTAGTTCAGCTTATTGAAAACTGTATTCAAGACCTTCGCCGCAAGCAACAGCAAACACTTAGATTTGTTTGGTCTATTGAAAAGCATTGTTGTCTATGTATTCGAGTTGAAGGAGCACATTTTCAGCAATTACTTTAGGCTTTGTTTGTTTAAAACTGTGGTGATATGCGTGCGTGTGCTTTTGTGGGTTTATGTGTGTAGGCCTTTGTGTGTGAGATCGTTTGTGTGTGTGTGAAGGTTTGTGTGAATGCATAGGAGTGTATGGAATCAATTATCTGTCACGTCAGTATTGTTGGTTCTGGATAAAAACAAAAAAAGAAAAAATTTTCCATTGAGAAAATCAATTTTATGCCTATATCGTTGTAGTTATTTGTGTATATCTTTGGAACCAGTTGAGACCTATCGTAATGTTATAGCTTAAACGAAAGCTTATGAATGTGGCCAGATTTTAAACTTATACCGAAAAATTTTTTTCATTATGATTTTTCGACTTATGCTTGAACAAACTTTCAAAAAGAAAAATGGCGTTCAGCTAATCGTCAACATTCCTGTAAGTATCTGGATAACCACATGTCCGAATTGCCTTATCTTAACGTCAAATTAAAGATCTCGGTATATTAATGCTAATAGTGTATTAAAAATTTAAAATCGGTTAATTAGTTATTGAGATATTGATCCCAGTAGAGTGCAAAACAGGGTCTGATTGAAAATTTGGTTATTTGCGTGTAACTTGGTACCTAAGTCGAATCGGCCAAAATGTTATATGATATTTTCGACGCAAAATGACCCAGAGAATCTAGTGTTTTCGTATTGCCGTCGATAATTGGGACACCCTGTATAAATATAAAGATAACAAAGTCACTTGAAAAGATAAATATTTGACTATGAAAAGATAAAGATAAATTTAAAAGTTTAGTGGGAATGTAACGTTCTAAGAGTGGAGGTGGGCAAAGGGACTTGCTCAAAATTAACCTAGGACATATCGTTGAGAAGCCATATCCATTTTAATGATTTTTTTTTTCAATATTTTGCTGTTTTTTGACCCATTTCTAGGTATCCTAAATTCGTTTAACCTATAAAATACATGTCTGCCATTCAATTACGGATCGAGAACAGTGTTAACGATCGATTTTGATTATGTTCAAAATTATACAAGTCACATGTCAATTATATGCGAAATGCTTTAAAATAGACACCACATAATGGCACGTGTTAAATTTACCTACTTAAAACATATACATAACCATTATTTCCTTAACATTTATTCCAAATAGTTTTGTGCTTTTGGATTTTGTTGATAATTAGTGGTTTATTATAAGTAAACGGCTATAATTTATTAAAATTTATGAATATTTTGTATGAGTTGAATAAATCTTGAAATATTTTTAATATAACAACTAAATTTCCTTTTTCACATACATTTGATACATTCATCTGCGATGAGATGATTGACAATGAAATGTTCTGGTGTAGGCATTGTTTTAAATTTATTTATATATAACGCTTCGTGGCTGCATATTAATTTTTTTTAATTTATATATATTATATTTGGCTGGACATTTTAAATTTTATTTCACATATATATACGAGTATCTTTAAATTAATTAATAAATTATGTATAACTTGTTTGGATAATAATGTAGTTTGTCACGTGATTTTATAATAAATTCTATATTACTTTATATATTATTAAAAACAATGTAATATACAAATTTTTGGGGTCACATACAATATTGATTTAATGATTTCAATATTATACACACATATTTATAATAATGAATTAAATATAATATATAATGTGTTTAGTAAAGTAAATTGTAAAAAGTCTATACAAGAGAAAATATTTCGCCAGATTTTTATTAATTTAAAATTTTTATGAAAATTACTATGTATAAATAAATATTAAAAACAAATATTAATAAAAGCGTTTTTGACACTACTATATTTATATTTACTAAGTTTGCTATATAGTAAAACCGTATAATAAATCATTTTCTAATAATTTTTTCTGTACGTTGGTTGACTTTTTTTACAATTATACATTATTCAATGTGTACTGTGTGCGTTCGTATAATAAATATATGTAACATATATATGCAATTTAAATGACATAATAAATTGTTAAGATTTGCAAGATAGTCTACATTAAACTCGAAACATTAATTAATAAAAGAATAAAATAGTCTATTTTATTTAATAATATTTATAAAAACTAAAAAAAAAATAATAATATTCTTTTAACTTTCAAGGTTTTATTGAAATGATATAAAATTAATTTACATGTAATTATGTGATATATATATATATACTTTCATTATTTAACTATAATAGACGCATACGACATATTTTCACAAGCGCAATAGTAGCACATGTTACAATAAAAATTTCAGATCTATTTTTAAAAAAAATATTGTATATATTTATAATTAAGAAAATTTAAAGACACAGATAATTTTTGTATAGTATTAAAATTAGTGAAATTGCATTATGCAAATAAATTTCTATTCATAATCATATATAATGCAAATCAAATAATATAAAAATTTAATTTATTATTAATAGAAAAATGATCAAATTAAGTAAAAACAATAAAAACAATATCAATCTTATATTATATGTTAAATTGCATATATTTTAAATTTTACAATCTATAAATTTAATAATTTCATTTGTATTAATGTTAATATAAAATTAATTTTCTGAAGAGATGACAGGAATGAAATTATTAAAATATAATACACATTCAAATTATTAAAGAGATTGTAAAACTTAAAATATATGAAATTAAACATTCATTTATTTATTTATTAATTTATTTATTTATTTAATGTAGAACCATTAATTGTGCTAATGTCTAATCTTTTAATACAATTTAAAATTAAATTTAAATATTAAATAAAAAATGTAATTTAAAGTCATGATTTGTGTTACATCATTAAAAATGAATTTCTTATTGAATGTATTATAAATATAATCAGCTAAGAATTTAAATTTGCACTAACACGATGATCATAATTGTTAGGATAATAGTCTATAGAAAAAAATTCAATAGACCGCAAGTTCCTGGAAATAATCCTGAGATTCAATTTAAAATGAAATTTAAATATTAAATAAAAAATGTAATTTAAGGTCATGACTTGTTACATCATTAAAAATGAATTTGTTATTGAATGTATTATATTTATAAATAATCAGCATAGAATTTAAATTTGCGCTAAAACGATCATAATTGTTACGATAACAGTTTATAGACAAAAATTCAATAGACCGCAAATTCCTGGAAATAATCCTCAGATTCAATTTAAAATTAAATTTAAACATTGAATAGAATATGTAATTTAAAGTCATTACTTGTTACATCATTAAAAATGAATTTGTTATTGAATGTATTATAAATATAATCAGCTTAGAATTTAATGCACTAAAACGATCATAATTGGTACGATAACAGTTTATAGAAAATTCAATAGACTGCAAGTTCCCGGAATTAAGAACAGCAGAGCAATCAATTTTGTCATTTAATAATGATTCACAAATGGCAGTCTTAAATAGTCTTTTTATGTCGCTGCAGAGTTGGCAAGATCGAAAGAATAAGTCTGTCTTCATATAGGGCGGAAGCTGAAATGGATCAATAATATAGAAACATATATAATATAAGATTTATATTGTTTTTGTACATATTGAATATATTGTATTAATAAACATATTAGGGCAATGGCTGTTTCTCATTTTACAATTTAGGGTACCTAGTGACTAAATCGTCATATTGGAAATATCAGTACGATCACTTTATTTATGAAATTGTTGAAAATTTCATTTGTTTATATTAAGTTTACATTGTTTTTTTTTTTGTGATTATTGTATTTAATAATAAAAATTATAAATGTTAATCATTTAGTAATTTATTGTTAATTGCTATAAATACTTCACGCCACTATTTTTATCTGTCATAAATTTAGTATTTACCGATGACTTTGCAATGAAATTATGAAATAAGAAACAGTCTAACACTACTGAAATATTTATATAATATTTATTATTTATATTCGCAATATATATTGTAATGTATGCATTTGCATTCGAAGTATTTATTGCCAATTGTGACAAGTATTTAACACTCATCATATACATATTAAGAATATACATATTTAGATACAAATATATGATATTTTAACACCATGGTGAACCAGTAAATTATAATTGGAAATTTCTAAAATTAATTCGTTATAACGTATATAATATGCAAATTTAATTATCAAAATCATTTTTAATTAGCAATTTTAATTTTTAACAATATAATATATACAATATATAGTTTCAGTTCACCACCGTCGCGCCGCACATCTTTGATTTTACTCTGTCTGCATCCACATATATCTAAATGCATATATATATACCATATATTATTCGGAGACTATATAAATACTATTATAAGATACTGAACAATTCATATATAAACAAATCAAGAAATCAACAATTGCTGGTTTTTTTTTTTATTATTATTTAATCAAGGTTTTACTTTCAGTTTTAGAACATGTTATTTTTTCTATAGTTATATAATACAAGTCATATATAGATATTTATACAGATATAAAACAAATAAATATGTTAAATATAATTATATTTTTAAGAAATTAATAAAGAGCGGTATCACATTACAGCGTGTACAAGTGTACAAAAGAGATGTTTTATTTAAATTATAAATCCGAACAATTTAATTAATATATCGTTTTTTTTTTGGTTTATTAAATTAATTAACATTAACATAAAAAAAGGAGAGCGTGAAAAAAAAAAAAAGTTTGCGATCGCCTTAAACAATCATAAAATATCGAAAAATATAGTAAATAATTTATAAAAACGTACAGTATTTTTATAAATTGAATATGTATCCATCAAGAACGTGTATATAAATTTGCTTCCATCAAGAACGTGTACACAAATTTCGCAGTTAGTAAATAAATAACTGAGACGATATTTTCCGATAGTTTATAAATTGAGATTAAAGATTTATTATACGAAGAATTTAATGAAATACATTAAGAAATATTTTTTGTTTAATTTTAACTTTAATACAAAACAATAATAATTATTATTTTAGAAGTACTAATTGTTTTAATCAACAAATTGTTATCGTTTTGTTCCAAGTGAAGCTTTATATTGGTAAATTACTCCGCATGGGAGGAGTATATAACAATTTACCAATTGTACTGCAATTAACGAAAGATAGATATTTTCAAAATTCTATTATTTTTATATGGGTGATTAACACATAACTTGGTTTATACCACCATAAATAATAATTCATGAGATTTTCACAGAAAAAATTGATTTACGAAATGTAAAACAATTGACTCTATGTGAGACGATGACCAAAAATACACCGACTTGATCATTCCATAGACTTCATTAAAAAGACTGGAAGTACCGATAATTTCATAAAAACAATTGCAACTGCGGTGTGTTAACAAATATGGTGTTTTCTTTCTTTTTCGGTTTATATTACTTTGGTGAATGGAAGCGTTTGCCGTTTACCGTATTTAGTCGTGCGTGGCAATTATTATACGATTATGCGTCTTCTCGCAACGTACGATAATTATTACTGATTTTTTTTTAACACAAAAAATTAAATTTATTGGCTTTAACATTGGCCTTATTTACCCAATTTAGAGCTTCACGTAACTATTTGCTAATCCTTAAACAATGTCGAAATATATATTACTATCAATCATGAAATATGGCGGGTTCAATTCCGCTAAGGAAAGGTTTATCAGATGACATAAAGCTCCACTTGGAGCAATAAATGACTTAAAAAAAAAAAAAAAAAACGATGCATTTGGCGGTTTTGTTGGCTTATTTGATTATTGCTTAACTAATTATTTTGAAGTTTAGAATAAAAAAATAAGGTTATAAAAATTGTTTCTAATAAAGTAGCTTACGAAAAAATGTTTTGAAAAACATATAATTATATCAAAATAAAAATTAGTTTCTAAAATATGGTATAACTATCGTTAGCAGTGGTTACTCGTGACAATTAGCATTCAGTTTTTAATATCACAATATATTTCTTATCACCTATGGGTAAAAGTGTATAGACTAAATTTTGAAAAAAAATTTTTTCAATTACGGACCATAGTTTAAAATGAGTTTTCATTGTTGTATACACAATTGCAAATTATAATCAATGTCCAATCGTTCATGCCTGGAAAATATTTTATAAATCGCTTATCGTTCAAAAGATATGATCGATGTGATCGATTCGATGTCAAGAAATATATAATTTATGAGGTTTGAAAAAGTGTACATACACAGAGAAAATATTGCTCTACATCTCAAAAGGAGCTTTTATTTAATTTTTATGAAAAAATTTTAAGAGATAAAGAAAACTACACTTTCCTCATTTGCTAATATTTTCGGTTTTTGTTCGATGCTGTCACTGTCTGCGTATAAGAAATACACACAAAAAATAATGCATATATAGACCGCAAATAGAATTTGTACAAGAAGGTTTAAAATATAATTTTGTTTTTAAATTAATAACAAAATGTAATTTATACAATACAAACCTATAAAGAAAAATCAATATATGAATATGATATAAATTATACATACGAACGAATATACCATATAGTGTACTATTACATCCATATGGAATTTATGCGTGTATATATTATACATTATATAAATAAAATATTAAAAATTTACATATATACATAAAGTAATTATATTAAATCTAGAGCTTATATGTTCAAGAGGTCGTTGTCACTAAAAATTTTTCTAATATAATGACCGTATTTCCTACATATGTGCATATTTATTTTACAAAATATATGTATTACAATAATGTGCGTCGTCGCCGTGCCAAACATATAAGAAAAAATAACCAAGTAAATTAAACATTTGATTAAATATTGTATTTATATATAGCCTATATTTACACATTAAACCTTCTGTCAATGCGAACCTATGTGACTATTTTTTAAATATAACAAGCGATATGAAAACGAAAGTCTATTTAATTGTTCAGTATAGCTTCTTACAAATAGGAAATTTAAAAAAAATACTTAATTGTTATAAAGATTGACAACTCTTCATTTTTTACACCCTTCAGTCAATACCAGTGCCACATATTTAAGTCTGAAATTGCACATATGCATTATCTGCGGACCCAGATGAGATAGAAATCTGAACCCAACACTGAATATAAAAGGTTGAAACTTCTAGTTTATATTATGATATTGGATATTTAGAAAGTTCAGTTCAAATTCTAAACAATCAAGGTACCATTGTTGTGCCGCATAGTAAAAATAACCCTGTGTGATCAAATCCAAGAATTGCATGACGAATCCCATTTTATAGCTATAAATAAAAAATATGTTTAACCGGAGCCCTATGTTGGGGTTGTTTTCGATCAAAAATAATATTCCAAATAATTAATTGGCATTTTTCGATTTGTGTCTCTGTTTTCGAAATACAGCCCTAAGAATTTGTCTCGATAGTCTTATCATTAAAATACTGCAATAACTTCGAAAGTAAGGTAAATACAGAAAATTTATCGTATACCGAATTTTTAGAGAATTAAATTCTGAATTAAATTGTATTATACATTTTTTTTATAACTTTCTTCAGTTTCGAGTTATTGAACAATATAATTGAAAAATAATTATCTTTTCCCAAAAATTTCGTTTGCGCATGAATAATAAACTTTTTTTTCTATTTAGTAACTTGGAATATATTTAGCTCAAAGGCGGTCCACCACGTCAACGTGATAATCCTAGGAGAAAATCTACTTTGAAAACAAATACGTCTAGCAATTGGTGCTTTTCAGGACCACGTCCTCTCCTTTAAATCTATATCACCTTACCTTACTTTCGAAGTTATTGCAGTTCTTTAATGACGAGACTAACGAGATAAATGTTTAGGACTTTATCTGGAAAACAGACGCCCAAATCGAAAAAAATGGCAATTAGTAATATCGACTTAGAATTAGCTCCTTGAAGGAATGCGCACCGCTCGGCGACACCCTGTGTATTTTAAAACTACCAACGTTATTGGACGATCTTTTCCTTTATTTTGTAGTACACTGAAAATTTTATCGTTACTGGTACAAATTTTTAATTACCTTTGAAACGTCTTTTTTTGGAAAAACAAACTATACTTCGTAACAAAATCTTCTTCATATAATATTAAAGAATTTCTATATTATATAAATGGAGAAACGACCCGCAAAACGTAATATTAGTGGCAAAATATTAACGTAGGTCTACGGTTAACATGACACAAGAAACACCATACAGAGAGTACCTTGGTTACTTATAATTCCAGAATTTCCAAAATATCCAGATTATAGAAATATTTTATATCAGAAAATGAACTAAAGAGGGTTTAACCTTTCAATCACTATTATGGCTTCATATGTTTCTATCTCGTCGCGTACGTGGGTGTATGAACAAGTTCAGACTTACACATATGCAAGACTGCGGTATAGTGACTGTGGTGAAGTGTAAAATTAGCATGAACAGAAGTGTTAGTTACTTACTTATATTATATATTACACTCAATTTTTGCATAACTTCTACACTATATATATATATTTATTAAATGTGTGTGCATATAAGTATATGGTAAACTGAATATATAAATTTGAATTACATAATTAAACCATTACAATTATAAATTTTACAAAATTCCATATACCCGAAGGCGTTTACCAAATAAGTTTAAGCTGTGCGGTACAAATATGCATATTATATATATATATATATGTACTTTATAAAATTGATATAACAACACATATTTGAAATAAGTAAATAGAATTATATATTTCACATAATAAATTGTATGTAATACATATAAACCAGATAGCCTTAAGGGTATCATTTCAAATTTTGTATATATATATATATATAGACAATATATAATAATATATGTAATATGTATTTATGATACTTTTTGATTATAATAATAATAATGAATATAAATGTTTAATTGTACATAAATACGAATACCTATATATCATATGACTATGGTATTCACATTAAAATTAAATGATTTTTAAATTTTATATATATGCAAATTCATCACAAAACATATAAGATATATATATTCATAATTATAATATATACTACCTATCTATCTATAAATATACTATAATACATAACATTTGTATATTCAAATAATGAATAATTGAATAAAATATTATTATAATATAATTAATATTAATGAGAGAAGCGAGACATAATGTCTAAGATTTAAGATTCAAGATTTTAGGTTGTTGTTATACGCATCTCTTATAAAATCTACGCCTATATGTAACTGCGTATGTTTATATATAAATAACGAAACATTTGGTGTATTTTATGTATGAATGGGATATAATTTATTGTAAAAGTTTAAGTCAAAAAAATATAACAACTAAAATTTTAACAAGATCTTTACCAATCTATAAATGCATATACATGTATAGAAGACTTTATAAAATATAATTAATAAACTTTATAAACGTTTACACACGATATAATAAATATAAATATATAGGCGTACTACAAGCACCATATATAAACACATAACAAAAACGTATACATTTATAATAAAAGTTTTTAAAAAGATACGTGGTTTAGTGAAAGTTTCTACTGCGATCAAATATATATATATATGTATTAGTAAAGTCAGTATGATATAGCGCGATATATATTATATGCCCCAGTGGGACTTTTTGTTTGTAGTTCCAATTTCTTCAATGAAAGCATACATAAATTGTAAGTACATCCTAATGAATTCATCAGCGAATTCATCTACTAGATCAAACAAAGAATTCACTGATGAATTTTCAATTTTCTCAGCGCCCGATCATTCGTACATAAGGTTCACCTTGAATTGGAACCATCAGATGGCGATACACAATCTGTTACAAAATGCAAAAAGCATGAGAAGCGTTCGAACACTATTAAAACTACACAATTTATTCAACAAATACAAGCGATCGTTGACAAAAATCTTTCAAAGTCAATAAGAGCTTTTGCGACAAACCTTAAAGTCTCTGAGGGCCATATGTCAACACCAACTCGTGACCAGAGAACTATCTCAGGAAAATGTCCGTTTAAAAAGCTTAAGCACGCAGAAGCTTTCAACATGATATGGTTTTTTTCTGATGATAAAAATTTCGATCAAGACCAAAAAATTAATCGGAGAAATGATAGATGGCTATGTTCAAAATCTACAGAGGTTGCCCGTATTATGCGCACACGAAATTTCCAGTTAATGCTGTCGCGTTATATCGAGGTTTTAGAAAGTGTTGTGAAATCCTGTATTGATAGTGTATGGTATGTGTGAACATAAAAAGTAATCTATTCTGAACAAATGAAGAATTCTTCCATTCCGAACCCAAGAAAAACTCACTCAATCCGATTGCATGAAAAATACACTTGGTCTGTATACATGAAAAATTCACCCATTCCGAACCCATGAACAACTTATCTATAGAGAAGGATCTACTTACCACCAATGACATATCTGTACAAAAGTAATCTAAAAGGTATTGCAAGAATGGAGTAGTGCTGGCAAGAAGTAAGTAAAGACAATCAACGATATTATCATACATACCGATCCTTCCCACTGGGACAAATTGAATATATTTATATTAATTTAGTATTTTTGTATATACTGCACAAGCAATTTATATATGAATATATTTAGGAAGAAATACAAAAAAAAACAAACATCCATAACGTTCCGCTTCTACACATCTATGTAAGAGTATATATGCACAAATTTATTGAGATAAAAAAATGATGGCAGCATGCAAAAGGTGGTTGTTTTTGCCAAGGGACTGTTTTTGAACTTTTTTTTATGTTTTTTTAATTAAAATAATCAAAAATGTAACAAAAATTAACCAAATGTTTGACACCAAAAAAAGTTATCATTAATAACTTCTATTGCACTCTTTTTTTTTTATAATAATATATATATTCTATTAGAGCTTAAATAATAAACGCTATACAGTACAGACAGGGTATTTGTCGGGGATGTATATATTTATTATTGAAAAATATTCGATATATTCGACATATAATTTTTATCAATTATTATTGTGACGATTCTATAGAAAATTATGGGTAGAAATAATGTGCCATCAAAATCCACTATATTTATATTGTTTAGTGAATGATTTTGAATAAAAGAAGATTTGTAGCAGATAAGCATTAGCCTGGGTCACATAGCAATCGAGATGATTGCTTTTGACACTATAATTGAACAAGTAACATGCGTATATGCCCTACGAATTTACAAAATGATTAAGTAGGTTGGACGTATGGTTAACTACTAACTTCGGAAAAACAACCAGTTATGTTTTCTACAACACGGTCTCGATTCGGTCACGATAAACGGCTCGACTCAAGCTACGAAAATTTAAGTACAATGATTTAAAACTTGCATCTTGGAATGTAAGAAAGGCAAGATGGTTATGATGCAGTAAACTGTGACATAAAGATCCTTAAAATTCGGGATTGGAACACATTGACTGCGGGGATATGTGGGTAACTTTATTATTTATAATTTTTAATTAAATTTTCGTCTATAGATTATAAAGTTATAATGTTCATAATTTGTTGGGAGCTTTAGTTGCTCAAATGTATATATTATAACGAAACAAATAAATAAATAAATAAATAAATATGACATGTTGGGGAAGAGTGTTGGAGAAGGTTAAAACCGCACCTGGGTTATAATGCCATGGAGTAAGTAAGCAAGTGATTAAATGGTTTATGGGCTTTATTAACATTATATGGTTCCTACAAGATGGTGATGAGGTGCATTTTCACATACACAGCCGATGTTACATAATGAATTATAGCTGGCAATGCGTGAAAAAATGTTTTTAAATTGTAATATCACTATATTTTGCTGGTGGCCGATTTGAAATTAGAGTACACATTATGAATATCGAGTTTTAAGAAAAATCATTACGGGCCATAGTTTTAACGGATTTTCAGTTTTGTATTCATAATTACAAATTATAATCAATTTGCAATGTTTTATAGAACAGATTTTTTAAAATCGTTTCATACGTTTCATAAAGATATGACCGATTTTGCGTTTTGATATCAGTAAAATTTTATATAAAAAAATTTCTCCGCCATCGTTTGGAAAATCGGTCATATTTTTTGAACGAGAAAATCGATTTTAAAAATCTCTTCTATAAAAGATTGCGAAAATTGATTATAATTTTCAATTATGTAATATATGGAAAAAATAAAATTATGGCCCGAAATTAAAAAAAATGATAATTTGTAAAGGTCAAATATCCGGAAAATTTACAAAATGAACATTTCAATTTATTTTTAATAATTTAGTTCAACCCTGGCCACCACAAAAATATAGTATAATATTAAAAATTTAATGCTATATATCGCTGTGAGGCTTCGCCACTAAATTGAATTACAGTAAATAAGTAAAGCCGTAAACCTTTCCGGCAAACACCCTGTACTTTAAATATCAATTTAATCATCATCCAAATACCAAAAAAAAAAAAAAACAAACAAATATTAACTTACGCGCGCGACGTAGCTGCTGCTGCTGCTGCTGCTGCTGCTGTCGAATAGTCTGTATATTTAATATTATTTTTTTTATTTATAAAAACCATTAACTTTTATTTATGTGTATAAGAGATACCACCAACAATAACAACTAAATAATATATAATAATAAATATACATCGCTGTGAGTAAATATACACTGTGTAATTCTTTGGGCCCACAGATATCACATAAACAACAGAATTGATTTGACCGCGTTACGATACGGTTGTGTATGTCGTATCTTTATTTTATTTTTTTTTAATTTTTTATATATATTAAACAGATAAATATGTACAAATCGAATATTTTATATTAATTCATTATTGTTTTAATTGATCCTCTCCTTTACATAAAAGCAAAAAAATACCATTTTATTAAAAATCGAAAGAAAAAGTGTGTATATTATTTTTAAATATGAAAATATTATTATTTGTGTACTGTTGCTGATTGATTTGATTACATGAAAACGTAATTTAAAATAAAATATAAAAATTTAGTTAATTTAATTAATTATAAATATAATTTTAGGCTTAAAAAAAAAAATAAATAATAACTAAAAATTAAAAACTATATTTTTTTTTTTAAAGTGTTTTTGAATGTTGTCTATAATTTTTTCTTCTTAGTAATAATTATATGTTTTATAAAATATATATTTAGTGAAATAATATGAAAAGTGAAAATTATAATTAGATAAATTGTTTTCTGTTAGATATATATTTAGCAAACAATAGAGAGTTAAAAATATATGAATGCATATAATAATCAAATAATAATTGGTAAAATTGAGAAAACGCAATTATTTTAAATTATATAGTGATCGATATTTACCACACACACACACACACACACACACACACACACACATTGTCCTATATATACTCGTTGTATATAATCTAATTTATATAAATATATATAATTAACTAAAAATATTTATAGTATATCTTTAACTAAATACGAGTAATTGAATTTTCATAAGATTCCACAAAATATATTGTGTAATTATATATATGTTGCGAAATAGTTCATGAACTCAAATCATATATATATAAAAAAAAAATTAATAAAAAATGAAAGAAAGAAGACCTAGACCTTTTTTTTCCAATCTTATATTTATGTATTATTATATTAATTATATTTCGTATATAAATAAACAATATTGTTTTAACAATATATATATGAGAAGAGATAAATATAATGTGTTGTGAAAAAAGTATTGTTTATATTTTTACTTCACACCGCATATAATACAAAAAAAAACAACATAAAATATATAAATATTTTAATGAATAAAGTATAAATTTTTTATTGGAATCAATTAATAATTAATAATTAATAATGTGCATTGTTTTGTTTATAAAAATGACATTTTCTCTCAAACACAATAAAACTTATATAGCTTCCGTTCCGTCATTTTCTGTGCAAACATGATTTATTTAATTTTATTTTAATATATAACAAATAACAATATAAATATAGAAAAAAAAAAAAATTGAATTGAATACCTTGACATAGAATCGTTTTGAATACTATATTATAATAATTATAATTTTTAATAATTCAAAATCAATCCATTTCTATTTTTTTTTTTGAACGCACGTTTATAATTTTATGCATAGATACAAACAAACATAAATATAGATATAATTTTACTTATCTATTCATCTAAAATCTATAATAACTTAATATTTATGTCACTGAAACTATTTTTTATTTACGCATAATACAACAAAAAATAAAACAATTCGTTTTAATAATACTAATTTTGTATCTAATAATATCCTTTTATTAAAATTTATATTTATAAATAAAAAAAATAATACATATAATTACGGATATATTGTAATTAAAAAATAATTAATAAACTAGCAAAAAAACATTACCCGTATAAGTAAATGGCTTATGAACGCGAGCATATAAATCGGTCGACTGTTATCTTAAAAATTAATCGATTAAAAATAGTATCTATAAAAAAAAAAAAAAACTTGATATAATTTTTAAAAGTATAAAAACAAAATTAAAGTATGTATTAATATATCAGTGGCGTTATGTGATATAATCTTTTCATTATAGCCGTTTTGCGGATAATCAAAAGTTGAAAGCGAATTAAGTTATGGAAAATATAGAATTTGGCATTAACAGCGAAATAAATTGTTACACGGAACATTAACCATTTATGAATTAACATCTTTTTTAACTAGGCGGGCCGTAGTTGTATGACGGATTTCCATTTTTGTATATAGAATTTCAAATTCTAATCAATTTTCCAATGGTTTCCGATTGCAATATTACTATATTTTTTTCTGGTAGACAAGTTGAAAGTAGAAGTAAAATTGGAATCTTCTTTCACTCACTAAATTTTCTGTAAAATCCACTTTTAACAATTATCCTATTTTTTAATTAAGTGACCCATAATTTTAATGGATTTCCTATTTTTGTGTACAGAATTGTAAATTGATAATAAATTCATCAAATTTTTCATAGAACAGATTTTTAAAATTAATTCATGCTTTTAAAAATTATGATCGATTAACCATTTGATGTCAGTGAAATTTTGTATATGAAATAATGTGTATACATTTTTTGTAATATAAATTTTATCACAAATTTCTTTAAATTTTTTCTGTCATTGATTGGAAAATCGGTCGATTTTAAAAATCGGTTGATTTTAAAAATCTCTTCTATGAAAAATTGCGAAAATTGATTATAATTTAAAATTTAGTATACAAACATTGAAATCCATTAAAACCATAATTTAAAATGATTATAATTCGTAAAAAAAAAAAACCATTTATTAAATTAAATTAAATTTAGTTCACTGAACACCCAATTTTTTTTTCTCCTAATTTAATCTAATTTCACCCAGGTTATAAGTCATCAATATAGTGGTATTGAAAACTGAAGGATATTTCTCTGACCTCGTTACTGCGAATTTTCACATTAAAAAAATGTGTGATCGATTTTCCATTCAATGTATGTGAAATTTTGTATTTGAAATAATAGTGTTAGCGTTCAACAGTATCAGAATTTTCTTTAAATTTTCACTGACATCGAATAGAAAATCGATCATATCAATTGAACGGATAAAGAAATTTTAAAAATCTCTTCTATGAAAGATTGTCTAAATTGCTTTTAATAAAAAATACATAAAAATTCGTTAAAACTTTGGAATTAGAAAAGATTCATTGATTTTCCCGAAAAATTCGGTGAACGCAGAAAAAAAATATAGTGATATTGAAAACTGAATGCTAATTGTCGTACCAGTCGCCACTGATTTATGTATATAAATTTTTTAATTACATAATTTAATACAAATATAAAGAAAAACAAATAATTATATATAAACACCACACACACACACACACTCAAATAAATTACTTTTAATATATAACTTTTAAATCGTTCATCATTCACTTCGCTACCCCACTTTATCCCACATATATAAAAAAAATCATCATATTACTAGATTTATATTACTATATTTATTATTATTTACCGCATACATATCGCTCTTATATGAAAATCATTAAAGTTATTAAATGCGATATTTCAAGGATAACATTTTGTCGGCTCGCAATGGATATAATATGTATTTTTGAGTGTGTGTGTGTGTGTGTGCCTATGTATAACCAAATTTATGAATTTATTAAAGAAATATTTTATTGTATATTTATACACTTATATGTATTATATTCACGTTTCAATTTCAAAATTGTTTAGTTTTTCGTAGAGATTCAAATGAATATATAGTGTGTGAAATATCCGGTAATCTTTGCATATACGCGTATTATTTGCGCACATATTTATTTAATATACAACAAGACCTTATTTTAAGTATTTACATATACTTAAAATAAATATATATATATATATGTGCATTTGAATATTTGCATAAACTAAATAGAAAAAAAATAAATAAATAAATAAATATAGAAAATTGTGTAAATATTTAATTATAATAATAATAATAATAATACCAATAATAACGACGACTCGTCTTAAAATGATAACAATTTATCGTATCTCTTTAATTATAATATTACTATAGACTTTATAATAGATAGATACTAATAAATTAAATAAATAATGTGTTTGTGTGTTTCTTATCGATAGCAATCAATCAATTTTAGCAAAACAATATATTTTTATTAAATTTATAAATTTAAATTTATACGAAAATTCGGGAGGAGCAAAAGAAAAATTATTTATTATTGAAAATGTTTTGTTAAAATGATATAAATAATTTGTTTGTGTTTGAAAAAATAATTAATATTTATAAAATTTTTTTTAGTTTTCTTTTCATAGAACAGTGATACCGTTTTTATTTTATTTAATTAATTTTTTTATTGTTAATTCGTAATTAAAAATATATTATAAAGTTTATTAGTTTTTTTGGTTTGTTTTTTTTTTTTCACATAAATGATGAAGGCCTTAAAGGCCGTTTTTTATTTGATATTTTGGTTTAGTACAATAATTGTAATTAATTGTTCACCACCAGTACGACCAGGCACTGGCAATCCATCACCAAGGTTACCCAGAACTAGTGCAAGTCAATTATCACATTTAAATAATGGAACCGGTGGTGTTAAACATAATTATACATCAAAAAATGTAACAACAAATCATCGTAATGGAAATTTAAAAACAAGGTAAGTTTAATAATAATAACAATAATATTAAAAAATGTATCTACACATTAGGTGCGTGCGTACCATACATTCCTTAGCCATATGTTTTAGAGTTAATATACCATACATTAGATACGATGATAACAGAATATATTACATAGAAATATTTTTTTTTGATGAATATAAAATAATAACTATTTAAATTTAGCAAAAAAAAAAAGTCTCACAAAAATATTTCATATCAAAATTTGAAATAGCTATAATGCACACCTACAAAAAAAAACATCATTAGACACTAATATGCATCGCCGTTTAATTTAAAAATAATGATTTTAAAATGAAATCTACTGAAACCCATTACATTTTTAAAAGGATTTATTAAATGTTAACATTTTGCAAATGACAAATCAATTTATTCGTATATCAAAAAAAAAAAAATAAAAAACTAGTGTAATTCCTTTTAAATTTATTATAAAACACTTTAATTTTAACAATTCTTCATTTAAAATTAATGTAATATTATTTTAAATTGTAAACTAATTAATTTTTAAATGGAATATCAATTTAATTTTATAGAAAGTGTATAAGATTGTTTCAAAAAGATACAGTTTTCGATTTAAATTTAAATTACTACACTTTTTATTTTGTCTTTATCTTTAAAAGGATTTCTTTTTTTATTATAGAAAATTACCGATTTTTAAAAAAAAATATTTTTAATTTTTCCTTTAAATAATAGCCATTTAATCCTTTTGATATTAAAAAGTTTTTCAACATCTTAGTCTGTTATAAGAAAATAATTATATACTATAAAAAAATTACGTATAGATAAATATTTTGTAAAAAAATATAACATTTGAAATGACAACGGAAAAAAATGTTTTCTTTAAAATTAAACCCTTTACAGCTTTTTTGATTATGGTTACATCTTCTTAGCACGTCGGTAGAAATCGAATAAATAAAATATTTCCCATTTGCATACACACACTATTCTATTTTATTTATCAGAAATATATTATGAAACAATTTTTAATGTAAAACTCTATTTTCGATGTACGACACGAATATATTATTTTTCTTGTATAGTCCTTAATACCTTTAAAACGCCTATACGACTTCGAAATAAATGGAATAACGGAAAAGTTATGATAAATCGATTTGTAATAGAGAACTAAATTCTTTATTTATAGAACTGTTAAAATATTTGTTTATAGTGGCATATGCTCCATATTTCGAGTAATCAATCAATAAATTTGAAAAATGCTAATTATTTTCAAAAATTTCTATATATTTAAAATGTATTTCTCCGCAAATCTAGCAATGTACAACCTATAATTTTTATATCGAAATATAGTAATATTAATTTATTTACCTACAATTAAGTATATAATATATCATCAAGTCACGACAGACCGTTCGCAATAAGTATTAGTAGTGTTCGAAAAAGTTCTTGAACTGTGCAATTGAATAAAGAATAAAATTATAATTTGATCTAAGTGCCGGAATTAATTCCCCCTTTTATAAAATCAACAAAATACAGAATATCGGAATGAACCATGAATTCACGTTGCATTAAATAATATTTATATTTCCAAAACTAAAATCAAAGTTAAAAGGTTGTTATTTTGAAGTTGATGTTTCAATCAAACAATAAATAGTTTCATGCTTTTGGAGACAATTCTGTAAAATGAACTATAAAACAGTTAATATGGGAATCACGATTAAAATAATTGTATAACAAATAACAATATAATTTGTTCCTATATATTTCAGTTTACAAATCCAAATATGTTATAGTCTTAAAAATATGTTGATACACTATATATAATATTTATATTATATTATATAGATATTCAACTAATATAAAGGTGAGAAATAATTATAATTTAAATAAATCGAAATATTAGTATATATATTAGATGTAAATAATACACATATTAAATTGATATTGTATAATAAAATTTCAAATGCCAACACACAATAAAATTTGAATTTCAAATAATAATAAATATATTATAATAAAAATTATTTATTAAATTATAAATATACACACACAGCCACCCACAAAAATTTTCTGTCGTTGACCTTGGACCCTTTCTTGGTCACCGCGTATATCGATATAAATGATTATATACGAAAGAGATAATATACGCATACAATCAATTATAATAATATAATGAATATAATTATAAAGTGTGTTATGCACGGAAGGTAAACAAATATTTCTGTAACACAATATGAAATTTCTTGAAAAGAAATGCAAATTATCCATAAACAACATCACGTTTAATTATAAATAATTAATATTCTCATATTAGTATATTCAATTTATGTTATAATGTCCATCGGAAATGTGTCATCTAAAATATTGGTTAACGTATATTTCTGTTACAGTAATCAATATTATAATCTCTATTTATAGTCTAATGATATGAGGATGCATAAAATCGTAGGAAAAATCGTTTTAAATAATTTCTACTTAAATAAATAGTTATTGGAAAATTGTGTCTATGTAATTGTTAAAAAATTTTCGTTTATCCAGATAAAATATTATATTTTAGGAATTATCAAATGAGCTTCCTTTATTGATAGAAAAAGAGTAATATAAATTTGATATATATCGGCTGAAATGTTTAAAAGTATATTACATTCCATTGATGACTTCGTCTTTCTTCGAGTAATTAATGCTATTCAGAACTGTTTTATTTTTCAACGATTATTATATTATTTCAGTGAAAACATTATTTCTGAGCGTTCTATCCCACTCATTGCAAGTTCTATTCAATGGAGCACAATAATCGGAATTTCTACAACCAAACGATGCACTTTATACAGCACTTTACATTGCAATAAATTAATAATAATGCTAGTATCCCACAAATTATGTGCACTTCAAATCAAATGTCAAATATTAAATATAAAAAGCTATGATCTATGTTAGTTCTTTACTATAAATTTAGTGCAATAATCAATTGGTCGAAAAAGTAATGCAAACGGTCATAGCTCATATTGTAATAATATCGCCTGTATTCAGTACATAAAAAAAATGATAATTAATAATAATTTCACTTTTCTTCAAAGTCTTTTGAGAAAGGCATTATAATGTTCTATATAAGTATAAACTATGTTCTACTATATAAAGAAACTGAACTGTGTGTACGCCTCGCAGCTCTACGTACTGCTAACCAAATATATTCCAAATGAAAAATGATTGTATATTTTACGCATGGAAAATCATTTGATGCACTATTTTTATCCATTGCATTTCATATTCTTAGTATTATATTATTTTTTCTATATAAACTAAAAGTGCAAATTATTTATTAAAAAAAAATTAGCGGATGTTCATCAAATCAACGCAATAAATAATCACATTGTTGAAATATCTCTATCTATACACTATAGATGAAGTGCACTGAAAATGCTTTGACTTGAATTCCTTAGTTATTATAGATGATTTACGACCAAGAGAATATATGGTGGAATGATTTATATAAATAAAACAGAAATAGATCGGTTTTATTCAAGTGTGGTGTTGTGTCTATATTTGCTTTGCCCTTCTTCACACACCACTAACAAAAATATATTAAATTAAAAACATCGCAGGACAAAGAAGAATATTATAATTTTTTTTTCTCCTTTAAGTCGAATAAACGAACAAATGATAACTCAACTGAAAAATTTGTCATATAAATTGCAGTAAATGCACATAGTTAAAAACATATATAATACGTTATATCAGGGTAACGCAATCTCATATAAAGAAATATTGCATGTTTAAATTTTATAAAATAAAATTTTAAACCAGCACAGAACGAGAGGTACTGATAATATGAATAATATTGCTCTTCCGCTTGTTTATATTTAGTTTGATTATATATATGCTACATATGTTATATTTGCCGTCATATTACACACATGTTAGCACATACATATATTTTCTATATTGCTAATATATTTTTATTCACAAATACATGCGTTTCTTATTTAACACGTTGAATGTGTGTTTGTAGTAATTTATTTTATTGTTCATTTATATTTTATTTTATTTTCGTTCATATTTTTGTTTTTAAATTTTTATTCATATGTAACAAATAATCATTGATATGCAGCAAACAGCAGAATTTGAAAAATTTTGAATTATTTTGAGATTTAATTTAAAAATTTTCTTATCTTATTTGAGAATTAAATATTTTTTTGTTAATTATTTGAATAACTTTAATAGAAATTTATCATTGTTTAGATAGATAGTTTATTAAACTATTAAACAAAATTTTGGCTTGGATTTTTAATATTTTATTTCAATTTGAGTATTTATAATATGGAAAATAATTCTTTTAGGAAGCGTCGGTCTAGCGCGTATTGCGTAGTGAGATCATGTAAACGATCAAGGTTTTCGGGTCAGCCTATTAAATTATTTTCATTTCCTAATGATTATAGAAAGATAATATGGGCATCGAAGTGCCAAATATCTATGAGCGACGTTTCTAAATATACTCGAATCTGTGACAAACATTTTGAGAGAAGGTTCTATGGTCAAAAGTACGCATTGAAAACAGCAATTCCGACATTGTTTTTTGACGAAGAGAAATTATTAGAATCAGAAGTTTGCTTACCAATTACCAATTTATTCACAGCGAGTGATGCATCTACAACGAATGTTAACAATGATTCAGATATTTATAATTTTGTAGATGATCCACCGGATGTTGGTTGTTTTAGAAGTATTTGTGAAAAGTATGTTGAAACAATAGGATCTGTTGTTAATAATGAACCTGATAAAATAATATTTTGTGATAATTGTATCAAACAAGAACAAAATGAATTGTACTACAGACGGCAACATAGTGCAGTTTATAATGAAAACATTAAATTAAAAAAGCAATTATTATCAAGCCAAACAATCGTACGAAATTTGAAACTTAAATTAAAAACGGATCGAAATAAAAAAATTATATTAAAATGAAAAAAAAAACCGAATCAACGCCGAACTAATCAAAATTCACAAAACATTTCGCAACTTGCTAAAGTGTTAGGATTAAGAAAATACAAACTTGGTTTAAAGAAGAAAAATTGCTTGCACAAAGTATTTTTTTGAGTTCCCCGCGTAGTTACAACTTACTTCGAGAAAAAATGCAATTAAATTTACCTTCCGTGTGTAGTAGCTATTTTGTATTGATAATTTAAATTGTATTAATCGCTAATCTAGTGGCTATTTTAAAGACAAACATATAAAATAACTTTTTTATAAAACGGTATCAAATAGGATAACGTTTAATCATTAATTATATATTTAGAAAAATTAAAGTAGATGGTATTGTGCACTTGACGAGATAATACAAAACGTATTATTATTGAAAATATATTTTGTAATACGTACTGAATATAGTTGTTATATAAATTTAAGTGATAATAAAAATCATACGAATAATTTAAGAATTTTAGTTAAGAAAATACCATACATGAGATCTTTACAAAACTAGTCACCAATCAAAAATGGCATAAATCTGCAGAACATTTCACAATTAACTGATATTTTCAAAGATGATAATATTTTAAATAAAGAAACCGTATTAGTTTTTGATGAAATAGCAATTAGACGTGATTTACAATATAATGTTAATTTAGACGAAATTATTGGTTTTTCTTATGATGGGGTTCACAGAAAAAAAAGATTTACCTAAACATGTTTGCTTTTTCATGGTCCGTGGTTTACACAAAAAATGGAAATATATTATATCATATTTTGAAGACAAAAATATCCATGGCGAAAAACTGAAAGAATTATTGTTCCAAAATATTGAAATTGTTGCTAAAATTGGTTTGAACATTCGTACGGTTACATGCGATCAAGGTTCAAATAATAGAAATTTGTTTCAAGATTAGGTATATCAGCTGATAAACCATACCTCCTGAATGAAGAAAAAAAGATTTATTGCGGGTATGATGTACCACACTTGATTAAATCTTTTAGAAACCAACTTATAAAGCACGATTTCAATACTGAACACGGTACAGTATCTTGGAATATAATTACAAAAATGTATTCGTTAGATCTACAAGGACCAACTCGAATGTGCTCTAAGCTCAATCCGAAGCATATTTACCCTAATTCTATTAAAACATATGGAATGTGGGCACTTTACTGATTGTAAGGATGTAGCTGTTGGCACAAGCTTATTTTTACAAAAATTAATAATCTCTTCGATTGCTTGAATAGCAATGTTATTACTAGCGATAATCCAATTATAAATAAATACTCAAATTGAAATAAAATATTAAAAATCCTAGCCAAAATTTTGTTTACTGGTTTAATAAACTATCTTACTATCTATCTAAACAATGATAAATTTCTATTAAAGTTATTCAAATAATTAACAAAAAAATATTTAATTCTCAAATAAGATAAGAAAATTTTTAAATTAAATCTCAAAATAATTCAAAATTTTTCAAATTCTGCTGTTTGCTGCATATCAATGATTATTTGTTACATATGAATAAAAATTTAAAAACAAAAATATGAACGAAAATAAAATAAAATATAAATGAACAATAAAATAAATTACTACAAACACACATTCAACGTGTTAAATAAGAAACGCATGTATTTGTGAATAAAAATATATTAGCAATATAGAAAATATATGTATGTGCTAACATGTGTGTAATATGACGGCAAATATAACATATGTAGCATATATATAATCAAACTAAATATATACTAAATATAAACAAGCGGAATAGCAATATTATTCATATTATCAGTACCTCTCGTTCTGTGCTGGTTTAAAATTTTATTTTATAAAATTTAAACATGCAATATTTCTTTATATGAGATTGCACTACCATGGTTATATCCACCACTTTGCCCGATAAATATGTTTATATAATAGCATTACATTATAATAGACGACTTCTCAAACCAATGACTAAACATATACTTATTATATAATCCGCAATCGAATTATTATTAATAATGCCAGTTTATCAAAGAATTTACAGTATTTAAAAATAAAAAACGCAATTCAATTTTAATTAAATTATTCTCGTTCCATTAATTAAATTATATAGACCATAAAAAGTGATAATTATGTTACTTCAAAGAGTTTTTAATTTTTATTATAAGTTCGTTAGTATTAGTAATAATAATATAAAAATGTTTTTATTTTTAAAACTAGAGCACAAAATACTTTCTTTTAATTATTTAATATCAGTAATTCAGTGTACAATATAAATTTAACAATTTAATAGTAATAATAATAATATGACGTGAACATATAACACGCATTTTTCGTTAAAAAATAAACTTAACGCACCTAAATATTTTAATTTGTTTCCATCAAATTAAAATATTAAAATATGCGTATATAATATCAAGAGGTCAAAATATACAATGTTGTGATTAATCAAATTACAAAAGTAATGAATTGAAATTTTATAAATATTATTTCGAAATACATATTTTTTTGGTTATTTTATACGAAAAAGTTATTTGGATAAGTTGGTAGCTAAAATAAAATAATGTTGATTAGAAAAATATGTGAAAATTTGTCACCACCATTACGCCTACCAAATACGTATAAATTAATGTTTTGTATATAAATGGTAAGTATGAATCAATATGAAATATTCGCAATCAAATTATGTCCATTGAAAACTACAACCTTCCCGCACATTTTTCCGATAAAAAAAAGTACTGTTGGGGTTCAAATCAATTGGACAACCAACAAATTGATCAACGGGCAGAAAATAACTTCCAGATTTGATTGCCTTTTTGTGTTACCAAGGGTATATCAGAAAAACGTGTTCTATTATATGTAAATTAAAAGAATAGTATATTTATTTCGAAAAATATCTGTTATAATTTTCAATATTATCTATAGTAAAAATTGGAATAATAAATATTAATAATAACAATAATAAACATGGAATAATAAATATTAATAATAACAATAATAAACACATCAAATATGACAGATAATGATGATACATTTTAAATAATTTAATGTTTTATTTTATTTCTGCCACATATATTTAATCTTACTTTACGATTATTATTTCCTTAATAATGGCAAACGCAACAGAGTATAGAATTATTTTTTAATTAATAATTTCCTTAATAATATTACTAATATATATAGACATCAATTATTTGATCGTTTATAGATAAATCCGAAGCAATTTATTTTATTTATTTATTAATTTCAGTGGCTTATAATAATAAACATTATACGTTAATTAGTTATATGCTGTATATTATATTATGTTAATATACAGAAATATCGTTATCAGTGGTATGTTCGCGAATAAATTTTGTCATATTATTAATATGTATCACTATTTATTTCTAGTAGCCCAGTAGAAAGTAGACCAAATTATGAAAAAAAAAAATTTGCAATTCACCGAAAATCAACTTTAATGAATTGACATCTATTTTAATTACGTTGGCCATAGTTTTTGACGGATTTCCATTTTTAAATATACACAATTGTAAATTATAATCAATTTTCGCAATCTTTCATAGAAGGCATTTTTAAAAGTGCTTCACACATTCAAAAGATATGATGGATTTTCCATTCGTTACTAAGAAAGATTGCGAAAATTGATTTTAATTTGCATAATTTCTGTATATAAAAATGGAGATCCGTTAAGACTATGGCCCGTGAGCAATTAGAAAAGAAGCTAATTCATAAAAGTTGATTTTCCGGAAAATTTAATTCGCTGAATGCACAATTATTTTTTCACAATTTAATTTACTAACTAAGCAACTCGACTATACCAGGCAACAAAGTAGTGATATTGAAAACTGAATTCCAAATTCTCACGAGTCGCCACTGATCGTAATCATATTAAATCATTTCAAACGACATGATATGCGATGTTAGAAATTTTTAAGAGTTTATATTTTTCTAAAAGCATATAATTTTACATTTTATATATTTTAATATCATTGATTTATTGAAGGAAAACCTTGAAACATTATTATTATCAAAAAAAAAAAAATGTATATATATATATTTATACACATGTACCTCTGCAATCGCACGGTATCAAAATCGAGGGACTCCCATCGGATTTTTTGTTTGTCTATAACACGGTGGCTTTACTGGTTGGACAGTTCTAGTGGCAATAAAAAAAAAATTCAGTAAACAAAATGTTATTAGGTCTGCTGGAGAATTAAAAATAAAAATATTTTTTTAATGTAAGTGGATATGTGGGTCAATGGATGTACGAAACAGGTGGTATAATTGTTTTTCTTAAATTGAAATATCTTCGATCCTCGAGTAAACAGAAAAAGCCAGTTTGGTATATAACCTGAAAGGTTAATTAAATTCTTTATATATAACCTTATTATTTAGCAAATTGAGGTCAAAGTTCGAAAAGTGAAGGGGAAAAATATGTTTGGGATGAATACCACACCATAGTTTTACATAAAAGGGTTTCCCTATTACATTGATACAGTTTCTATGTATATAAGGATACACAATCTTCAATTTTCCTATCGAACATGCAGTTTCCATATAATATGGTACCAGTTAATCGTGTCATTGGAGGCATTCCTATATATATATATATATATATAAATGTAAATTATATATACTATCTTAAGTTTATACTAAATGGTAACGTCACAGCAAAATATGCTAAAATAATAACCTTGCAGATACTTGACATTAGTCTTCTATATCATATTATTAGTATTATTTTATTATATATATGTGGATATTTGTCTGTCAATTATATAGAAGAATAACTAAAATATGTATACTATTTAAATTTAAATTGATGAATTTATATGTTTTTAAAATATTTAAGCATATATTTAATAATGTATATATAATGACGATTGTTAACACACAAAAAAATCATTGATTCATTGATAAGTAAATAGAAAAAAAAAACGATGAGATGTAAACAGATGATATACAAAATAAGAAAAATATTATATATTAAAATTTTATTCATAATAAGAAATCTTTAACACGTATGTGTAAATTAATATTTTAGGAAAGAGAAGAGGTGCAAGATTATATTTTTATAGAAATTCTCTTTGTATATTCATACAATGGAAATATTATAAGAAATATATTATTATAAAAAATAGTAGCTTTTTTGATATTCAAACATTATTGTTCATCAACATAGAAAATTGTTATATATATTTTTTTGCAACTTTCTCTCTTTATGAATTATAAATATGTATTTTTAGTACCAACATATATTTGTGTAAATAAATTATATATGTCGTATTAATAAGTTCAATTTAAAAATGTATAATATATAAAATTAATTTAAGTTATTCAAAAATAATAATATATAATAAATATGACAATCAAATCAATGGTTAAAATAACTTGTATTTTATGTCATAAATTTCATTTCAGTCTGCAGCACTGAAACTATATATTTATTATTATAATAATTTTATAACATATATATTGCAATAAAATACATTTAAAAAACTATTCCCACAGGCACAACACTATACAGAAAATATTGAATTTTTGAAATGACTATATTTTCATACTATGGTATGTTACAGGATAATATTTGATACGAATGATGTCATTTTATTTTAATCATTATATAGCCGAAAACTGCGTTCAAGAAATTTTCATATATAATAAATAATCCAGAATGGATTAAAAAATCACAAAAATAAATATTAAGCTTTCACAAAACCCATTTTATTTATTCAAAATAGGCTCCATCAACTGAAATCGCAGGTTCAACAAGTGCGAATCAAATGACTTTTTTATCTCTGTTATTAGAATGCTGTTGCGAACGGTGATTGTAGCCTTTTGAATACCATCAACAGATGCAAAATAGTTTTCTTCCATAGCAGGGAGTGAATTAGTCGAATTAAGTGAATATGGTGATTGATTAAAGAAAAAAAATTTGATTATTAGTTCAATTCGGTGCAATTTTTAATTATCATTCAATTGATGTGGAACAAACTTTGATTCCACTTCACTGATACTTCAGTCAAAATTCGATGAATTATTGTTTTCGATGAATCTCGCTAAAGAATGCTTAGAAATTGTCATGAAATCACTCACTTTTTCAATGTTTTCTTACCTAAATTGCTTGAAATGATCGACCTGAATCTGGTTTATCATCATTTATTATAGCTTCTTTGCCTTCTGTGTATCAAAAAGCAAAACAAATTAAGACATAGCGCTATGTGTTCTATGGTTTAAATAGTCATTTCGGTTTATTATGGGACGGAAAATCGAATTATAGAGAATTTTTTATTTAAATTTTTAAAACTTGAGTATTTTAATTTATAAAATCTTGACCGAAATTTCTTAGAATATTATATTCTGGTCACATTCCCAGCAAGAAGCGAGATTAAGCAATAATCAATGGAGTTGTCGACTTTGTACTTAAACCAATCAAAAGATCAAAAATGTATACATTCAACAATTAACTAAATTGAAAAATGTGTACATCAAGAACAGTGAACGCTATAGACTTTTCAAATCGTAAAGGTGCTTTGTTCCAATAAGCAACTATGATTAAGGAGCTTATAATTGTGATGAGTAACCATATCTACCATATATATTCCTGAGACTTGCACTATCAGATTACCATTTATTTCATGCAAAACTGATGGTCTCAAAACGAATTTAATCCGATTTTTTTTTTGATAATAAGTACCAGAACCAAATCGGGGATAGCATTACGAGTTGTATTAAGTGAATTTCCATAAGTTCATACAATATGTGAAATTTAATTTGACAATCCGTGCTGATTATTATTTTTTAAATAGGAAGTTCATTAAAATCGTTAATATAATCGTTTTATAAACCTATACGTATATCAAATTCCATCAAAATTGGTGAAGAAATGACCAACATTTTTAGATTTATGGAACTTGACTTGATCTTCATTTTTCATAAGAGCTTAATAATAAATGTTTATAATAATGGTTTTAGAAACGTGCAAATCAAATTTTATCAAAATCGACGAAGAAATAACAAAATTGGCTATAGGTTCATGCGGAATCTACTCTGGTGACCTTACCTGGGTATCGATTTTCGTGAAAAATTTTTATTTTTTATTGGTATTAGAAAACTGTACACAAAATTACATTCAAATTTGTGACTAAATAAATGCCGAATTTAATAAAATATTATTTTCATATAAACATTGCATTGCAGATACATATCGAATATAGAAGACTCGAATAACTGAAGGTAAACAGAATATTGGTTGCTCTATCTTAAGTTATTGCTTTTTCTAGTTTTTGTACCTCTAAAATATATATTTGCAGCAGTAATTTCATCGATACAATCATTTATTGTGAAGTTATGTGATCGAAGAAAAAAAAATTAAATAAATCATTGAAAAACGTTAGAACTTTATTTTTAATTATTATTTTTAACTTTTAAGGGGGGCAATATAATTGTATATGGGTGACGTGTTTACACACAGAAATTACTGCTATGATATGTTTTTCATATAGAGTATCAAAATTGACAACCAATTTTATTTAATACAGACCAGCGTGAACAAAATAATTATGATTTGAAATAATAATAGTAAAGCTATTTTGGTTTATCAAAACTTACCGATTGAGAGATTCGTTTGAAGAAATAATATAATTACTATTATAATATAGACATATAAATTTGTTTTAAAGCATTACTATTATTTTGACGGCGTAAGTAACTCGCTACTCGGATACCGTGTATGTAATACAATAAATTAATATCAAATTAAACGTATATATTTATCCAAATAATCAATAACACAATGTTGTTATATGGTTGACATAAGTAATTATATATTTATAAAAATAATATACCATAAAAAAGTATTATGTAAATTAATTGTATACATTTTTTTGTGATATATTTGGAAGTGATGGATTTCATATATATATGATTTTCAATTATTACTAAATATACATTTCAATTATTCAATTAATTTGCATGCATATATATAATTTAAAATATTATAATACAATATTATATAGTAAAGCGTGACAAAATAATATTGATGAAAACAACACAATTTCATTATAAATATAATGATGCTCAGCTCACATATAAATTCAGTAAATTCCAAAGTGTTTTTACTATTTTGTTATAAACTCTTTAATAATAAGACAAAATAAAAACAACACACAATAACAATGCTGACCATCATACTAACAACCAACTAATAATATAATAATATACTCATATATCCATCGCTAACAGTTTACATAATATATATTAATATTATGATGTTAAATGAACACCTTCATTTTTTCAAAAATAATATAATAATAAATAAATTTAGTAGTCATAAATTAGTTTTTTAAATTATGGAATTAGTCAAAACATTCTAAAAAAAAACGCACACACGTTTACGTGTAATATACAATTGAGAGTATTAAAAAAAAAAAAAAAAGAAATTAACAATTAACCATTAAAAAGTGTATATAAAATAATAAAACCGTATAATCACCATCGATTACAAACAACTAAATACATTTCATTGTATATATAAAAATTCTATATAAATATATGTAATTCTCTTGAAACATTTCAAGTATAGTTTAGAGTTGATAAACTCGCAATTTTATAAATATAAATGTACCAGGTGTACCGGTATGAAGTGTGCGTCAAGATACAAATGTCTCGATAGGAAACATTTATAGTGAAAGAGCCATAATTTTTTTTATGTTTGGTTGTCGAATTTTGTACCAGAAAATGATGATTTGCGGAAAGCATTAAATTTTTGTTTTCATTTGAAGAAAAGTGCTACAGAGTCGCATCGAATGCTTATCGATGCATATGGTGATCATGCTCTATCAGAAGTAACATGTAAAAGATGGTTTCAACGGTTCAGAGATAATGATTTTGATGTGAGAAATAATGAATGTTGAAGACCCGCCCAAAAAAGTTTGATGACGCCGAATTGCAAGCAATATTGGATGAAGATGACACTTTGAATCAAAAGTAAATGGCAGAAATGTTGAATGTTGCACAACAAACAATTTCTGACCGTTTGAAAGCTATGGGTAAGACCCAAAAGTGTGGAAAATGGGTGCCACATGAATTCAATGAAAGACATATGGAAAACCGAAAAAACACTTATGAAATTTTGCTTGCCAGACACGAAGGAAAATCAGTTTTGCATCGAATTGTTATTGGCGATGAAAAATGGATTTATTTTAAAAATCCTAAACGGAAAAAAATCATGGGTTAATCCAAATGGTTTCGGCAAGATGACAATGCTATGTGTATGGTGGGACATGATAGGTGTGGTGTATCACGAGCTCCTAAAACCTGGTGAAACCTGTTAAAGAAAGGTGTGGTGTGGTGTGGAAAGGTGTGGTGTATCACGAGCTTATTCCTACAAAGAAGTCGAAAATTGGGTGTCTGATTGGTTTGCGTCAAAAGACGAACAATTCTATTGGCGTGGTATCCACAAATTGCCAGAAAAGTGGTTCAAATGTGTAGAAAGCGCTGGCCAATATTTTGAATAAAATGATTTTTACTTTCCCATTTAAAATTAGCTCACTTGATACCAGTACACCTGGTATATAAGCACCTTTTTTTCCCATTCAATTGTGTATCGAATGTGTTTTCTATTATTTATACTCATATAAAACATGATTTGATAATAATTTATGTAAAATTACGAAATACCTTTCTATTAAAAATGTAATTTAACAACTATATATACAATACAATAATATATTGATTGTGATATGGTTAGTTTTTATTTTAGGAAATACTTATTAATTTTATGCAATAATTTATATATTTAGATACGGTAAAATTATAGGCTTCTATTTAATCTGTTTTTTTTTTCATTCGTTCAACAACATCTGATTAAGTTATTAAAATTAATTTTAACATAATTATCACTCACGATTCACCAATATTTCATATTTCACACATATATATATTTATATTATTATTGTATAATTTGTATTATAATATATATATATAATCCGCAGATGAGATCAATTTATGAATGTGTGTAAATAAAATGATAAACATAATAATAACAATAAAATTTAATATTTCATTCCATTCACCATACGAAACTTAAAAAACATATACTAAAATATAATTCAAAAATTAATATTTATGGTGTTATAGACGACGTCGTCGTTTTTTAAAATTTAATAATTTCCCATATATTTTTATAATATTATGTAATTCAGAATAATTAATTTTTATTTTTAAATATCATTTATCAAAATTATTATTTGTACTTTCATTTTCCATTATAGTGTATACACCATAAGTCAGGTGGTGGTGGTGTCATCAAAATCATTATATTTCTTATTTTATATTATTATTTGTTTTACTAACAAATTGTACTAAATTACAGATTGTTTTAATTTTTTTCATTGAAACAATATTGTTTTAATAAAATATAAAGAAAAATTAAATAATTACCGGTAATAACGAATACAATACAATGTAACATACTAATTATTTACGTTAAATGTATATATGTTATGTATATTAGTATAAATTCGGTGGTGCAGAGTGTATATAGTGCTCATGCTAATCAATTCTGCAAAATACCGGAAATTATTCGATATTTATTTTAAAATACAGTAAAAATTTGATTCACGCACACACTCGATTCAAGTACAATTCGATTAATGCAAACTACTGTTCAGACATCAATTTTTTATTCCATCTCTGCGATTAATGCTTCATAAACAAACATCTTATCTGCTGTGCTAGAAATTGTATAAAAATGAACACATAGTTTCACATTTTGAACATATCTGCTAAATTTATTAATAATTGAGCTGAAAAAATTCCAATAATATCAAATTTTGATAATTTTGTAAAAATTTTTAATTTTATATACGACTGACACACTGACATCATTTGTAATTCCAGAATTTCAATAATATTAAGTTTTTCCAAAAATAACAATTACTTTAATGGAACTTAACATTTATTACAATATTCTAGCTATTCTAGTTCTTGAAATATAGCGTGGTGAACATAATAATCGAATCCAGAAAATGTGCGTGAATCGATTTTTGCTGTACTAATATTTTTCAATTGAAATACCCCATTTATGGAATAACAAAAAAAAAACGAATATCTTTGAAAATATATATCATAAATATCTATAGTGTTGGACTATACTTAAAAATTAGCAATGTCTGGACACATACCATTATGTGCTAATCACTTACCGATCATATATTGCGACTTAGAATTACATTGTTGAAAACCTATTTTATCGAGACTTTGGCATATTTTGTTTGTTTTTCTTATAATAATCGCTTCAAATTGATTAGTTGTTTATACATATAATAGAGTTCAGTAGTATTACTAGTGTCTTTCGGTTTCAACAAACATAACACACTACTCCTTTTTGGTTCCACCAAATACTGAGATATCAAATCCACAATTTTTTGAATAGTACCGATGTATAAATGGCAGTTTTTTGTTCAATGGAGTATATTCACCATATATAAGCTTCGACAAGAATTCGTTGACTTTCAGCATCGGATTTCTTCAAATGAAATAATAACAATAAAAATCGCCGCATAAATCACGTTTTTCTGATACAAAACAAGAAATGTTCAACCAGCGAAAAAAATATGTCGTTTACACTTTTAGCATGTAACGAACGACACACTGAATTATAAAGATATAAAACGTTCACGTACAATTTTTAAACGGCAACCACCATCATTAGAGGGGCGTGCCTACAGCAATTAATCAATCCGTAAGCGCGGGATACCATATACCTTTTATATTGGTAGGTTATATTATTATAATTACAACATAAGCGTTTTTAATGCATTGTTAAATGATAATTTGAGATATTAAAAAAAATGCATGAGATGTTTATTATAAAATTGTGTGTATCACGTGCATCACAGTCATATCATCAGATAATGAGATACCATTTTTTCTATACAATATATTTAAAATTAACAGAAAGATATATTATTAGTCTATAGACACAATGTATTGGAATGTTGCGAATCGATTTTCCGAAAAATTACATGTATTCAATTGATGGTCAAATACCTTTTCGATATACTCATTATTACATATAATGTGTACATATACTGCAGATATGTAGTAATTTCCTTAAAAGATCCTTATTAAAATTCTTAAAATTTGGCTGGTGTAGCATGTTGGAGAAGGCTACAACCTAAGTTTTAATGCCATGGAATAAGTAATTAGTATATAGTTATAGTATGTTCCAACTATACAATGCCCCCAACTTTTACTAATAAAATCTTCATTTTCATGTCACTGTTGATTTTTTTTAATTCCTATCTAATTTTAAACTTTATGTAATATAAACCCATATAAAATTATGGATTTTTGAGGGAAACATCTATCTTTTGTTAATTGCAGTACAATTGGTGAATTATTATATACTCTCATACGGAGTAATTTACCAACTTGGTTGTAATGAATGTTTAGTATAGATGATATAAGCTCCATTTGTATAGTAACATGACTTGTTATAATGTAAGTGTTATTATATCGATTGATATACATAATACGATTTCTTCTAATGTAAAAAATAAAATTATATATTGACAATGTTTTTATTAATTAAACGAAAGGATTTGACATTAAAATTATTATTATTATTATAGAGATTTAATGTGAAATATATATTAAGGAATATGTTGCATGTAGCTTTCGTTTCATATTATTATCGATATATTTAAAAATTTATTTAAAACTATATACCTACACCAAAATTGCGTGCATATACATACAATAACCGCAATTACGTTATGCTTCCAGATTATTGTATAACATCATCGTGATTACAAATGTTCATTGGTTGTTCAAACTATATTACGCTATACGTTCTATCTACCATATATATTATAGTATATTGTATGTTATCTGATCGGTTAGATGAATATTTTTATTAAAAATTTCAATATTATGCGTGAATAATATAATTTCATTAATGCATCATTAAAACATTTAATATATTTTATTTGTCATGAATAAATAAATCAGTGACGGTTGGTTGGTTGTGATTCATTAATATAGAAAAAACAAAAATGGACCTATGTTATAAATTATTTTTATAAGGAAACCCTATTTATATACAAATAATATATATTTACACATTACACAAATTATTGAAATAAAAACCACAAAACGCATAGTAAATGAACAAAAAAAAAACTAACAAATGGTAACATTTGTTATAGACTTTATTTTCATTTGAATATGCGGTGAGTTTATATATTGACAACAATTTTATCGCTAAATAATTACTATATAAAATATATATAAATATATATATGCGATTGCGATAATTTCTACATCAATTTTATTACATTAAAATTTAAATGGTATATTTTATAATCTGCGTTGCATTAATATACATACATTCTCTTTTTCGTATATATATATATATATTTTTTTTTAAACGAGTATCTACTGTTAATATAATAATAATATGTAAATATCCCACATATTATTATAGCATATTTTTAATAACATAAATAAATAAATAATAATAATAATAATAATAATAATAAATAATAAATAATAATAATAACATAAAATTAAATAATAATAATAATAAGCATGTTGTATAGCGTCGTATAGATTAGCTAGCGTTTTTTTTTTAGTCTATCTATCTATCTATCTATAGTATAACTTTTCTTCACATATTAATCGCTTCTTGCTATATAATTTAGTATTCATTCACACTTTATATAAAGCCATACCATAGATTGATAAATAAATTACATATACCAATATATATAAATATTCATATAACAATTTTCTCATTACAATTATTTATAAATTATTAAAATCTTATAATTTTTGTTATAGGTGTTGCGAAAAGAAAAAAATATTGTGTAAATAATAAAAATATTGTTGATCTATATACGAATTTGGAACATTAACTGAAATCCAAAAAAAAAAAAAACGCACTCTTCATTATAGATTTAATTATGTTACAAGTAAAATAACCTTTAACTACGAGTAACTACTAGGAAAAAAAAAACTAAAAATAAACATATACCCAAAAAAATGTCTTTGAGAAAAGAAAAAAAAAGTAATAAAAATTGTAATGAAATTATAATCATCGGGATTATGTACAATTTATGAGTACCAATTGTCTGAAGAAAAAAACAAACTTGTCGCAATACTATATTATTAATATTGTAACTATTATAAATACAATTACACAAATACGATTATGTTTTATAACACTTCAATTTCATTAGTTAATAATATGTACTTAGTATTTACGACTTATTGGTATATATAAATAAGAGCTCCAATATAATATTTACAATGTCTTTGAATAACATAACAAAAATTATGTAATTAGAAATTATGTAAAATATTCAAAAGAGACGCGTTATATGCGCGCGGGCACTTATTATTAAATAAGGTTTAACTTTTATAATATACAATATAAAATTGTACTTAAATATATAATTTTGGTTTTTTTTTTTCTCTTTACTTATATATTAGTATAAATTACATTTCGAAAATGAATTTACGAGTATTATATAGATTTTACTTTTCATTATTAATGTACGTACACGTATCTACATGCGTATAATATGGTATACTAAATATGAATTGATGAATGAACAACAAATTAATGAATAACGTCGTACGTGTCACATTCAATTTAATTTTGTGTGTTATTGATTAGTAAAGGTTTATAAAAGTATATATAGTAAAAATTTATAGATTTATATGCATATTATAATATTTATTACTGCGCCTAATATGAGTTTAACAAAATTTTATGCCATTTTTTTATTTAAATTAAGCTATTTATATGCTATAAATTATTTAGCATAATTTTCAATGCATAAATTTTCTAATACGAGGGTTGTTCGATATATTTCCTGTAACTACATCGATATATATAGTTACCATTATTTTAAATGTTTACGGTTGCCATTGGAGGAAACAAACTACTTTTAAAAGGCATGATACAAATTTTTAAACCAATCGATCAAGTAGTTTATAAATTTACAACCAAACGAATAAGTTCATTATTGTATTTTTCAAAAAATTGATAAATTATAAATTCGTGTGGTGCAATTATTTACGGTTTTCAGCGACAGATATCAAATAGGATATGGATAATACTTTACGTAATATATCACCATCATATGAAACCATTCGTTTTTGGGTTGCTGAAGAATTTAAACGTAGCCCTACGACCGTAAATAATGAAGAAAGATGTGGAAGGTTAAAAACAGTAATATCCATTGAAATGGTATAAGAAAAGTACATGATGCAGTGACAAATGATCGTCGAAAAATAGTTCGAGAGCCGGCTGAGATGTTCAAAATATCAATTAATAGTATTTTAGTAGGATATTACATGATTAATTGAATATGAAAAGGCTATGTGCAAGATGTGGGTGCCGCGTGTTTGTTAACATTACCACAAAAGATATAAATCGTTGGACACGTTGTGAGGAGTTTTTGGCTATATATCACCAAAATAGTTTTTGCGGCGATTCATAACTGTTGTTGATGAAACATGTATCCATCACTACCTACCACAAAAAATCAATGGATAAAAGAAAATATGGTGGAAGTGCACCAAAGAAAGCAAAAACGGAAAAATCAGCAGGAAAGGTTATGGCCACTGGGTTTTTTTGGATGCACATGGTATAACATTTATTGATTATCTTACAAATGGAAATACAATAAATAGTGAATATTATTATTGTACATTATTGGCGCCCGATTGAATGACGAAATAAAAATAAAACGACCACAATTAGCAAAGAAAAATGTGATTTTTCATTAAGATAACGCACCGTCACACAGATCAGGTTTAACAACATCAAAATTTAATGAATTTCGCTATAAATATTGCTCCACATCCACCATACAGTCCACATTTAGCTCCTATAGTGATTTTTTGCTATTCCCAAATCTAAAACAATGGCTTGCTGGAAAGAGATTCACGTTCGGAGAAATCATTATCGCTAAAACTGAAGCCTATTTTGAAGGTTTTGAAACATTGTATATTTTACAGACGAAATTAAAAAAACTTGAAAAACGTTTGATGAAGTGTATTGCGAGTTAGCAGGGGACTTTGTTGAAAAAGAAAGAAAACTTTTTCCAAAAATATAAATACAGGAAATATAACGAACACCAAAATTTACAATTATTTTTTGATAACAAAAAGGATTTCTGTTCTAATTTTTCAATTGAGATGAAATATAATTGGATAGCGATTATTATATTGCTCACAAACCATAGATCTTTAAAAATATAGATTGTGCGAGACATCTTTCAAAAGTAAAATACTTTCATTGTCAGCGCGACATTTTCTTGATTTTACATATATATGAAAAAACCGAAAAGCGTCAGGTTTTCCGGGCCTGTCTGTACCCTACATGATATTACGTAAAGAATATAACTATAATAAAAAAAACTTATTAAATTACATCATTTTCAAATAGTTAATAAAATTTTATCATTTTTATTATAAACCTGAATTCATAAATATATAACATGTTTTCATACCAATTACTTCGCATTTATATATAAATAATTACATTTTAAGACAATTATTTAAAAATCTAATTTTAATTTTATTTTACATTCATGATTCATGTGATTAAAATTATATACGAGAAAATAAAATTTGGTCAGTCAACGTTTAGTTTTTTTTAATTTATTTTTAAATTAATTTATAATTTATATTTATATAGCCGCAAAAAAAAGCAAAAAAAAAACAACTATCACAATATATATTTATTTTATAAATTATACATTGAGTTTTGAGAGTCGCACGAGACAAGTGTTTTTTTTTTCCGTTCTTTCATTAATTTGTAATATTTACTGATGATGTCGTCATCCATCAATTCGCATTAATTTTTTTTTTTCATTTAATTTCTTCTTGATTTTCTTATGACATATGTTTAAGTATATCAGATATTTATCAGATCAGATCAGTGAAAACAAGCACAGTATAACAATTTAATTGTATATATGTCTGGCAGATAATCAATGCGTAATCCAACGTGTATTTTAATTTGAATATTGGATATATGCAAAAGTAAGTTCCGTTTTATGATTACAATTACATGTTTATTTAGCAAGTATATAAAAGCGGTACATTATATATTCAAAGTATGCTCCATCAGATGCATTAGATGTCGTCAGTACACATCGCCAGTGATAGTTTCAGAAGTTTTCAGCAATTCATAGTTCATAACACTTTTTTGATCCCACTAAATATAACCTTATCAGCATGAATATTTCGCTTTGGCTGTGTTTTCGACTCTCATAATAAATCCAATTTTCATCTTGCAGTAACTATTCGAAAAAAAAAGCCTCTTGTTGTGTTTGAAGCAACATTTCACAAGTGAATATTCGATTTTATAGCTGTCTTTTTGTCAATTCATGTGCGGTATCCAATTTCAAAATTTTTGAAACAGTCTCACGACGTGTCTCTACCGACAACGACTTGAACAACATTTAATGATTCTTTTGCGTGTTTTCTTTTTATCCAATAATGGTTGCAATTTTTAATCTTCAAATGTTTTCGGTCTACCTTTACCATTCTGCATTTTCAACATCGAATAAAGTTTAAATGGTCTGAACCACAATCTATTTACATATCCTATCCGAAAAAAAACATGTTGCTGTTGTTCACTGCGTAGGTTTATTCCCGCAAATGACGATTATTTTGGTACAATACTTTCCATTTTTATGCGAATCATAAAAAATATGTTGTTTACATACTTCAATCTCATTGTTATATGTACTACGTTTTGAAGTTTATAAAAAAAGTTTTCAAGAGCATGCACTACCATATTCTATACATACTATATCAGTAGACTTATGCAATTCATTAGAAATACATAACTTACTTTTGCATATGCATTTGCGTTTAAAATTTAATATTATGAGGTTTTTAGAACAGCGGTAACAAAATTAATGGAATACGATGGATTGTATAATTAAGAAAAATTCAGTTTATTGTATAAGATCGATGCGAATAGACTAAATTTATAAAACATAATTTATTAAATAATTTAATTAATACATATACTAAATTCTAAGGTGTTTAAATTGTGCCAAAGGAATTTATATAGCTTTAGACTGATTTAAGAAGTTGTTAAAATCGCTTCCCCAGATATAATAAATGTATTCGAAATACTTTCGGGGTGGGTTTAGAAAGTTTCTCTCGCCTTATTTTGTGGCAACAGTCACAAAGCGCCGTCACAGAATAAACTATATAATAATATATTAGTTTATGAAAACACAATTTTACACGAATGTAGACGAATAATGTAGGTGCGTATATAATAATTATGAGATATCCAAAATAGAAAAAAAGGAAATTAAATTTGACACCAAGAAAACTTATCAATATTTATAAAGATTTTATTGTTTTATATTATTATTGAAATTTCCAGAGATAATTTCACGTTCAACAGATACAAGAAAAACATACTAATTTTTGGGTTGTCGATGTGAATATTTTAATTCACATTGTACGTGAATTGATGTAAAATGTATTTATATTATTATAAATTAATATTTAACTTAAATTCGATTAATTTTATTTATATATAACTAAAAATGATAACAAATATAATTTAACTTACCCCGTATATTATTGCATTTATAGTAGTTCCTTAAAATTGTTATTTATTATAAAATTATATTATTTAAAAACATATGTGAATGGCGACGGCACGGCAAAAAACTGAAAATAAAATAATAAAAATTATATAATTAATTAAATACATTAATTTAAAATGAAAAAAAGAAAAGAGATTATTATTGTATTTATGTTATATTGAAAACAAAAATGACGGAAAAATGTTAATGAAAGTAAAATATCAAAATGTTACTAATTTTTATATTAAAAATAAATGCAGAATTAAAAATATACATTAAAATAAAATATATACTGTTTGCAAAAAAATACAAATATATATACCGCGACCAACGAAAGGTTTCTGCATTTTCCTTTATATTATCGATAAAGATTGTTTTAAGAAAAGTTCAATTACACTCTATAATATAATATACAATCACATTTTTTTTTCATTTATATAATTACACGTGGTCAAAAAATTTAACGATTTCTCATACTCGTTTTTTTTTTTTTCTTATAATACATATATTGATATTGTTTGATATTATTATTATTATTATTATTATAATTATTACAATATTATTATAAAGAGAAACGTTCTTATTATTTATAAAATTTCTTTTATAATATATATATATATTTTAACAACATTACATATAACTACATTAAATTATATTACTATACGATACACACGAGTATGTTATTATTATAAATTTAAAAGAAAAATAATTAAATTTATACTCTCATAATCATAATTAATCTACATATGAGGTTTCTCACAAATATATATAGTTTCTGTTTTAATTATTATCGTTTGATGTATGTATGAAAAGTATAAATAAATAAATATTATGTAATATTTTGTCTATATATTTATAAAATTAATGATACATAAAAATTATGTAAAAATAACATTTAACCATTTAGAAAATGACAATAATTTGATATTTCATATTTATTTTCTTTAGATATTATTTGTATGACAATTATAAATAGTTATTATTATTATAGGATTTTTAATAAATAAAATACAAAACACAAAATATATACGTAGCTCTTACACACATTTGCATGTGTGTGTGCATGTGCACAGTAATTTTAATAATTTTATTATAAAATTTTATTACAAATTGGTGGTATTATATTATAAATAATTACCAATACGATTTTGTATGTCAAATTAATTATTATTTATATTTATACAATATTATACATACGACATATATAACACATACACATCTAAACATACATAAATGTAAAAGCAAAAAAAAAAGAAAAATACAAGATATTATAAATTTTATGCATATCATTTTATATAAATATTATGAAACTAGATCAATTCTAAATGTATTAATAAATTATAATTGTTTATATGCATAAATTTTATTATATTCGATGTACATATATTTAATATACATGAATGGATTAAATGTAATTGTATATCACACACACACACACACACGAATCTTCCACATATTATGAACGGAATGATTGCTTCTGTAACAAAAATTCATTGATTTAGTCTTTATCTTTATATGATGGATATGAAAAAACAATAAAAACAAACACTAATATCACTAAATTTGTGTGGGGTCTGAGCAAACTTATTTCGAAAATTTCTCACCCAATGAATTTAACACTCACTTTGCCTAGTATTATGTGCTTACGACTTTTGCATGTGGATATCTAGTTATTGAGATACGTATTGCAATCCATTGTTTCCGCAATCTTTCTCTTTTTCTTTTAACAATGTGGTGGATCTGCTCGACGTACACTATGCCCTTATGCCAATTAAATCTAATTCTATCAGTCTTGATGGATTCATAAAACTTATTTTACACGTTATTCTGCGACGCATTACTTATATTTTCATACATCTGTTTTGATGTACTCTGTGTTTCCATCCGAATGGAAATGTGATAAAAATTATTCCGATGCCTAAGAGGACATCTGGAACTGACATTGGTAATTTTCGTCCTATTGGTTATTTTATCAACTTGTTTTATAAGATAATGGAATGCATAATGAAGAATCAAATTTGTTGCTGTCATCTATCCAATCCGGTTTCCGTCGTAAACATAGCAATACAATTACTGCGCTTCTAAAAATTACTAATGATTTACGGTCTGGTTGCGGATGAAAACGGTTATGGTTCTCTTGGATTTTACTAGAGCATTCGACACGATTGATCAATGGCATTATGTGCATTAAATATGTTGAATATTTTGGCTTCGATTCAAAATTGGTCAACAGTCACGTTCCCAACTGGTTTCGGTGAATGATAATTTATGGGATTCTGTTTCTGTATTATCTGGTGTACCTTGCATGGTTAAATTCTCGGTTCTCTATTGTTTTGTCTATTCATTAATGATCTGCCTATATATGGTATTTGCTTGTGTTCGTCAAAAATTCATCTATGTTTGCTGGTGATGTTCAATGTTATCGTCACTGTACATTTTCCGAAAATTGATGGTTATCGATGAACTGAAATCTATCTCTGACAGGGTCTATCGAAATCGATCAAAACTAAACGAATCAAAAACCTAGGCAATTGTAATTTATAAAAGGGAAATCGATACCTCTGGAAATTTCTTTATTATTCCTAAACAGTATTCCTATCTCTTATACTCTGAAACAGTACAAAAATCTTAGAATGATATTTCAAAAAAAAAACTTTAACTTGAGGAGGCCATATTCGTAAAATGTCGCGTGGTGTTTATGCCGGTTTTCGAAGATGATGCGGACAATCTCTGACGTTATTCCTCGCGAAACTCTATTACTACTGCGGTTACGTCCTTACTTATTCCATATTTCTTGTCTGTATGATACCCCATGATTCTGCTGATTGTAATAAATTCTCATGCTTCGTGCCTTATGCATATACTCATACGGACTTCGATTTTCAAACATTAACAATAGTATAATCAGTGTATATAGTTAACTGAAACTCTTTGAAACATTAAATGGATACGTTTGTCATGTTACTCCATGTTAGTGGAACTTATTGGAATTTACCATATATATTAATACTTTAATATAGTCAAGATGGTAAATTACTCTACATATGCAGGAGTATATAACAAATCATACCATTTGATGATCTGCGTTATTATCGAAAAATGTTTTCCTAATTTATTATTGAATTTATGTTAGTGATTAGCATACACAATGATGTGTGTTAACATTCTTAATCTTGGAGCAGTGAACGTGTTCAAAATATACCACATTTTCAAAGATATCAGTTTTTTTTTTATTCTACAACCGAATAAATAGTAACCACAGTTGAATTGACTGATATATCTATTCGATAAGTTATCTATTGTATATTCAAATTGCATTAGTAAAAATTTTAAGGTATGACCTTCTAGTACAAATAAATCGTTTTATCTACTATAATTAAAGGTCTTTCATTTAGACATAATTTTTATGACACAAGTGCGTCAATAATAAATATTATAATATACAATTATTATCTTATATATATTTATATTTAACACATATGTCAAATTATCACTTAAATTTCATTAATAATCTAATAATATATGGTATAAGTAATGCACATTGTACAATATTTATATTACATATATATGATTCATTGTCGCACGCGTTCCGTAAATATATCTTAATATATTACAATAATTGAAGAATTTAACACTATATACGCGATGCATATTTTCTTAAACTAAATGTATATATGAATGTTTTGCGTGTACATGCATATTGACGAGATTGATCAGGAAAATTATTAATGATTATTATATAGATGCCTTTATATGAATGAGAAATTATCGACGTATACATTTTATGATCAAAATATTCGTTTATATTATACACAAAATTCATAAATTATCTCACCAAATACGACATATAAAACCTAAAAATATTTATAATTGATTAATGAATAGTAATTTTAATATTTATACGATTATTGATTATACTATACTATAGTTAAAGTATGTACTGTGATTTTACTCATATTATTCGGGTTTCAATTTGATTTATTAATATCATATATATTTGTAAGTGTATAAACATATTGTTAAAAAACAGAGAAACAGCCAGACATATGAATATGGCTGCATTACAAATGAAAGTTAAATCTAAATATAAATCTATACATATAGTGCTTTTCAATTTCAGATAATTTGCATATGTTATAGTTCGACAAAGATAATGTATCTATTATAGTATTTTATTAAAATAAAGATATTAAAACATTAATGTCTGCAAAGATTATGTATATTTAAAGTTAAAATTAAAATAACACTATATATACTTTGGATGACTATTAACCATATATAATATAAGATATAACTGGGTCTGAAAAAAAATGGTAATCGTTTTTCAATCAAAGACAATTAAAGAAAATAAGACGTATGTAGATTTGAAGAGAAAATAATACTATATTTGCGTCAATAAATAGTAATTGTTTTAAAAGAATAAATCAATAACGATTAAATATTGTACATGAAATTAATTCGAAAATATACAATCTTTGATTAAATAAATGTTTACATATCTATAATAATATATAAAACATCTTATTGACTACATTTACCATCTTTGTGTTACCATTTAACCAATTAACTACATATAATAACTATATACAATACTCGTATATATAGAGAAAGAGAGACCCAAGGAAGATATATACAATTAAATAACTTTCATATATGTTAACTATAGCGTAAATATAGTACTATAGTATTATTTATAAATATATATAAAATATCGGATAAAAACGGATTATTTAATGAAACAATGCATTTATACGCTAATGTTTTTATTATAAGTGAATAACAAACATAATTAAAATGACAATTTTTGCAGATTGTTATATAATCGAAAACATGTTTATATACATTTTAAAACATTAAATAACAGATAAATTTAATAGCTTTTTTCTTTAAATACATATTTACATACACCAATATATGTAATGTGTGTTATGTACACAGAAAACGGAACTTTTTGGGAATAAAAACAAAAGCTTATTATTTTTAGAAATTCAAAGGAGTTTCCTTATAGGCTTCAATACAACATTTTCAGTGGCGAAGGCTGAGAAATAGCATTCAGTTTTCAATATCGCTATATTTTTCTTATAACCTGGGTGAAATTAAACATAATTATGAAAAAAAATCTGAGTGTTCACCGAATTAAATTTTCCGGAAAATCAACTTTTATAAATTATCATCTTATTGAATTAGGCGGGCCATAGTTTTAACGGATTATCATTTTTGCTTACAGCATTGCAAATTATAATCATTTTCGAATATTTATTGGAAGAGATTTTTAAAATCGATTTACGCGTTCAAAAGATATAACCGACAGACTAAAAAATTACTCATCAATTAAATTACTTTATAAATAAAAAAATATATTTAAATTTGTGGTAAGTTGACAACCGAATGGTACAACAACTTTATACAGTACCATTATTTCATACAAAATTTCAATGACATCACACTGTCACTTTATGGGCAATTTCTTCGCTTCTTATATTGTTAACGTCTTAGTAAAAGTTCTACCATATCGCCACAGATTTTGTTAATAAATGGTGCAACTAAAAATTAATAAAATTTCGTTTTCTGTAAGACAGTCTGTGTCTGAATATCCTAGTAACAATATTTCCGTACTTTGAAAAATGACGAAAAATCCACATATTTTCTATGGAAAAAATTTATTGAAATTTGACTAAAGAATGTCCATAGATTTTCTACTTAATATAATAGTATTTTATTTAGGTCAATTGAAATCTTTGGATTGTCGGGGTAATATGTTCTACATATAACCGCACGGTATTGTATTCATAATTTATTTCACCAATTATCCAAGACAGTGGGTTCAAATTTTCTATATTTCGCTTATCTATAGATATAATCCTCAAAATTTTTAATTTATTTTCATTATTTTTGAAACAACCAGCAACTCAAATCGATATATTTCCGAGGGATTTTGTAAAACTTTTCATGGATTTTATCCGCGGGTTTTTTTGTTCTTAGATCTTTAGTTCAGCATCTTCATTCCGAGCTCATAGAACTTCTAGTCTATCGGTAAAAAACTGAATCAAAGCGCGAATTGACATCATCGTCATAAGAAAATTAATTAATACGGACAATTCACGAGTATTACTTGCCAAAATACATGGACAATCCAAAGATATTTTTGTCAAAATCCGTGAATCTGTTCACAAAAAAACATGAATATATGGATATTCTGTGGAATAATAGCACAGAGAAATGATTCTAAGAAGAATCCGTAGAAATTAGCCTCGTTAATATGCGCATAATCGAAGGACATTTTTTATGAAAATCCATGAACAGGGTTGCACTCATCATATTAAATTCCAGCCGACATGCGTAAGAAATCCATAGATATTTCTTCGGATTGAAACTACGGAAATGCGGGAAATTTACGGACAAACTACGGACTGTGTTACTACTTTACTAGGGTATACACAATATATTAATAAATACATTATATATACTTAATATGAAAAATTATAACATCAAATATTATGTAAATGAAATATTATATAATAATAGTTATATTATTAACATATATATAATACGCATTTATCGATTAATTTAATAATATACAAAATTAATGCTATATATTAATTATTTTATATTTTATATACGTGTGTATCGTTGTATTTACATTCAAATAAATAATTTAAACATAAATTTATTGTTATATTTTTATTTATAACATAATATTTTCACAACAAACCGGAACTTATTTTTATTTATATATATTTATTCGTAGTTAATTATTAATTGTATTATTATTATTTAAAAAAAAAAGAGAATGTAGGGTATCAACTAGAAAATTTTATTTTATATAATTTATATATATTACAATAAAAAATTTAATATATATAAATGTATTATATTTATAATATGGAAATATTTCGTATTATACGTTTATACGATAAATTTATAATAGACGAGAATTCATTTAAAAGAATTATATCTATTATATATCTATGCGACCCTATATCACTAATATCAGAAAGTAAATATTTATACAAAATATAAGATACATTATATTATTATACCATATATTTATGTATATACCTCAAGTATTATATACCTGCACAGCAAAAATTTTTATCGTAATTATTAAAAATCATTTCTTTTCCACCGCTTATGGACGATTTTTTTACTATGCACTGAACTTCTTTACTATTTTATGAATTTTTATTAAATATTTTCATAAATACTAGGAATATAATTTCTAGTATGAAAAAAACTGTTCATTGGCGGCTTATGGAAGTTACTATAGTATATAGAAACATTTAGTAATTATTATGAAAGAATTCTTAATATTTGTATCTTAAAACTTAAAAGTTTTAAATAATCGATGAATAAATATGAATAGTTAATATTATTTAAGAACATTTTTTTAAATCTAAAAAAACTTATTTGAGAATTGTTGTTCCGCTGAAGTCAAAATATTGTTTTAATAATATAAAAATGGGGAATGTTTGAATAATACAAATGTGAACTAATGACCTTTTGACATTTTTAAATCTTTATAGGGAAAAATGAATTTGAAAATTAATTCGCCCATATTAGAATGATTCATGGCAGCTGTATTAAGTTAAGAAATATTTTTTAGGTAAACAACCAGATGGTCTTATTAAAAACCGGTTTATTTTTAAGCCATCTCTTGCAAGTGTTAATAAATAATAAATAAAAATGAATTAAATATATAAAAATATATATTGTTATTTATTTATTGTATTAAAAATAAAATTCATTAGTATTATGAAAATGGGTTTATATAATAAACATGGTTTCTATAGATAATAAGGAAATTACGTTAAATGTAACAGATTATTCATTATTTGTTAGGCACAAGTTTTTAAATACTGAGGAGGTTGCTGTAACTATTATAGTACATATAAAGATGGATTTCATTGTTATTAAAGAATTTTTCTTATTTATTGTATTATTATTATATTATTATATTATGAAATTAATCATAATTAGTACAAATATTTTTAAATGTTACAACGTTTTCCTAACTATTATAAATATATTAATATTATTCAAAAATAAATTGGTATCGTTATGAAATAATTCATATATAGCACGCAAAAAATAATTTAATGTAACAGGGTTATTTAAAGAAAGTATTTCTATCTATTAGAAATATTTTCCTACAATGTAAAGAAATGTTGTATATCGTTAATAACTATTCTTAAAAAAAGCTTTTAAAGCTTTTCTGCAAATAATATGAAATCCATAAATAATAATAATGATTTTCTATATATTTCAAATTTTAATCAGTTTATAAATAGTATAATGAATGTTAGTGAAATCGCCATCGGCTGTGAATACATTGAAGAGTTTAAATACTATTTATTGGCGATTTCCTATTATTTACTGGACAAATTTTTTTCGGTGTACTATTAAATGAAATGATATAATGAATTGCATTTATTTTATAATTTATTATAAAAAATTAATTTTAAAATATAATGTATTTAATAATTTTTAAAATATATATATTGTACATAATTTTTTTTATTATATTCTATATCTACGTAATACGTATATATATTGCGATATATAGTAATAGATACAGATATTTCATATATAACATAGATATAAATTATATATGGTATAAAATAGTATATTTCTATTCAAAAGTATATATATATTTTTCTTATATAATTTAATTTACTCGTATATATATATACAAAATAAATACCATCAATCAACAAGTTTATATTAAATTGCTATATTATATTATATATAATATTAACATATAAAATGATTAATTACATTAATAAAAATATTTAATTCAATATATACAAAAATATAATAATATATAGTATATGTTATTTATATGTGTACGTTTTTTTCGCATACAGGGAGGTATATATAATAATATGATAATAAATATTTTATTTATAATAAATATTAATTTTTTTAATTTTACCATAGATATAACTTTTACGTATATATATAAAATATAAATAACATAACATAACGCATAAACTAATAATAGACGAAGGTATTAAAGGTATTTTTATATTTCAGTTTAACAAGATTAAAAATATGTAACACAGACAAAAAATAAAAGATTATTTACTTTATTATATATTAATTATTTATTTTTATATTATATACCATATAATAGGTAAATAACATATAACACATATATGTACTTTAACTTTCTTTCAATGAATGTGCACGCCTGCCATATATACCTATATATTATATTGTATACGAAACGAATATATGCACATACTTCTTAGAAAAATATGCAAGGAAATGCTCACTTTAACTAAATTGCTACGGTAAATGAATATAAAATGTTAAAAGATATGTTTTTAGATTATGTTTTTATTTATATCATATATATTTAACATATATTGTATATATGGAACCTATAACCGCAATATCGCAGTAATTTACTTAATAATTGTACATTAATTATTTATTTTATGAGATGGACTGATTAATATTTAAAAATTAATATTATATGTATGATATGTACCAGGTGTAGAAATATGAAATTATCGTTTTTTTTAAGGAAACTAAAACGCTTAATTGAAAAGATAAAAATATTTTATTCAAAGTATTGACCATCGCTTTCTATACACATTCTGCGACCACCTTCTTTGCAATTTGTAGATACCTATCCAAAAAAATTGTTCCTCTATGGATGAAAACCATTCAGACAGTCAATTTTCGACTTCTTCTGATGTTTTGAAGTGGTCAAAAAAGTGTTGCAACGATGAAAACAAATGGTAATCAGAAGGAGCTAAGTTTGGTGAATAAGACGGGTGAGGTAACAATGATATGTGTAAAGGTGCATTGTCATGTCGCAAAATAACTTTACCATGTCTTCTTGCCCATTCTGGTCGTTTTTCGTTTAATGTATGGTTTAAATTGATCATTTGATCAAATTTTTTCTTTTCTGTTTGGCAAGCAAAATTTCACAGATTGTTTTTCGATTTTTCATTTGTCAATTCATGAGGCACCCATTTCCCATATCTTTTAAACGATTGGAAATTGTTTTTTGTGAAACATTTAACATTTCTGCCATTTAATTGCTTCTGAAAGAGCATGCTCACCATAAGCCTCGATAGTTATTCGATACGCTTCAGCTACATTTTTCTTCAAAGAAAAATAATGCAATAAAACTTTTCGCAAATGATGATTTTCCGGTACAAAACTTTCCATTTCTAACTTTAAAAAAATATATAATGTTGTTTACACAATGACTTGCGGCACGTTCACATTAATCTTTAACTGCAGAGCCAATACCGGGTTGGCGATAATTTCATATTTCTACACCTAGTATGTGTATTATATAGAGATAGAGTATTGTCATATATTTAATAGAATAAAACAAAGATTTTTCATATAACAAAATATATATATTGAATATATGTAAAAGTAAGTTCCGTTTTTCTAATATAAATGAGGCATAAATTTTCTGATAGTATGTGCGTAGAATCATGGTATTACATGCTCTTGAAAACTTACTTTATAATACCTTCAAAACGTAGTATATATAACATTTGATTGAAGTACTTGTTAAATAAACATGTAATTGCAATTGGTGTATTGGTAATAGAAGGATACCATTTTCGATTAAAATATTCAGATACAATAAAAATATGTCATACTATATGTTGACAAAGGAAAATTTATAGGTTTCGACATTTTTATATTAATGTATCTGAAAATGCAATGAAACCTAACCACAATCATTTTCTTTTAGTAACGAAATCGATATAAAACGTTCGCTTCTATTAAGTCAAATCCTATTATATTCATTAAAATTATCTTCTCAATAATTCAACCGCATTCATTATTTATATATATATTTTGCAATTACTTCTTACCTTTTTTTCTGGAGATTGGAAGATTGCTATGGTTTTCCTCTTATTAAAAATAATTTTTCATGATTATTCTATGATTTTCGTTCAATTATATAGTATTTTATCATCATGTTTTTCTATAAGGCATTTAAATTCAATACTATTTTTCAATACGGTTTTCGTATTAAGCATAGCCATACTACTGCTTTATTTATAACTATATATGCAAACATTTCTAAGAGTATGCGAATTATAAATTAATTACTATCTTACTATTATCTTTTTTTTCAAAACCATTTGATACTGCGTTGATCACAATATATTTATAGTGAAACTCTTTATAATCATTATACCATTTTCCCACCAGTACACTGTTAATTTGATATAAAGAGTTCGTTTACTAATCGTTTTCAGATTTCAGAACTTTCGATTTATTATTATTATTATTAACTCTCAGTCAGTGCTGCATTTAAGTTCTGTGGCATTCCTGAGTGGTCTATGCAATTCTTGGCCTGCTGTTATTCTATTTATTTATAAGTGACTTGACAAATTCATTTTTATCTTCTAATTTACACATATTATATCATTTTCTCTGCACTATCTATAAAATAAATTCGTCTTTCATTAAATACTCATCTTAAATTAATGTCTGATGTCGGCTATGTCGACGTAACAATTTTTTAATTCTTATTTGAGGTATATTTCTATTTATTTTTGAAAATTATATAAATATTAATTATCGCATTTCAATACTAGTCATTAATGTGGTTGAAATAATTAATATGAAATGATATAAAATAATTCTATATAATTTATATAAATTGATATGAGTTTTAATATTTTTTAGCTCAAATGCAGTATCAATAGAATTAAGAAAACATCTACCTATCGTTAATTGCAGTACAATTGGTGAATTGTTATATACTCCGCCCATGCGGAATAATTTACCAACTTGGCTGTAATGAATGTTTATAAAATGCCATACGCTCCACTTGGAGCAATATATGAGCTATAATAATAGCTCAAATGTATATTAATACAATAAATAAATAAATATTAACACGCAGAACTTCACGGTAATTTTTTCATATAATTTGACGATGTTATTATAAATAAGTATGTCCAATGCTGCAATTACAATTCATAAAGAATTTAATTGTTATCCTAAACTATAAATTATATGGGATGACTGCATATCATAGTTCTATATAATAATAATATAGAATTATTAAATTTTATATTTGTAAATATCTATATATAAAAACAGTATAATTTAGATTATATAAAAGAAATATATGTTATTATGAAAATTGATTTTAAAAATAAATCCATTTATAACTATTTAATAACTTTTGGAATGGTTGATATAAGGATAAGTATTATAGATATTATAAATAAATACAATTTATTTATTAGTTTCTATTTATGCTAATTGGTGACGTTATTTTATAATTATTATATAATATATGTTTAGGAATATTATATAATACATTAGAAAAAAAATACTTGTAAATATCGGTGAATATATTAGCAACTATACGTTAAAATAAACATAATTTTTAAATTAATCAGGCCCATAATAAAGTTTTTAATTTAGTTATTTACGCATTAAGTTGGCAATCCTATAAAATAAGAAAAAAAACAAACAAAAAACATAAAATACAAGAAACTGATTGTTTATTAATAAATATAGGTAACAATTTGTAAATACCAAAGTTCTAAATAAATCAAGACGAAATTAAATGAGTAGGTGTATATTAAAAAAAAAGTAGTCTGTTCATACTAAATAAATTAGTTAAACAGTTGACTTATACTGGAAATTCCAGGCTTACACGTCTTCCTGTTTAGTGCATTATAAGGTTTGATCGTCCATAAATAAGCAAATGCATTAATACCATTAATTTGTTAAGGAATCTTATACTAAACATTGCAGTGCAGTTGCATTTTTCCGTCTGTGAGTAAGTAGTTAATAATTTTCATTAAAATAGACTTGATTTAACTAAAATTTTCCATTCATTCATTTCAATATTGAACAAAACAAAATAATAAAAATAAAAAACCAATGCTATAATATTATATTATTTATATCTTAACATTTTTACTCCATATCAACTTAAAATCGCAATATTTTTATGATATTGAAATTTTTGGTTTCATAGGTAAAAGGTTATCATAAATCATTCGCTCATTCTTCGTTTTTTAACGAATTTTAGAATATTTATAAAATATTTTTAATTTGCAAATTTTTAATATTTAAAATAGAAATGGTATTTAGAATTTTATTTTTTATTACGCACACTAATTTTTGTAAATGTGTAGAGGAATGTCACTTTTAATATAAATGAGGACAATTCAATAAGTTTTCGATATAATCAAATAAAAGAAATATAATTTCTTTTTCGCATCAAAATTTATATCATTCATCAAAATTTACTTTTTAATCGCTTCTCGCATATGAAATAGTTGAAATTTATTTGTAAGATTAATTATAAGTGGTATTCTAAAGATGTTATTACAGATTTATAAACTGAAAAAATAATTATAATAATAATATAATATAATCATTAAGCAAATATAGTATATTGAAGGTATATTTATATTGATTTATTTAAATAAGTCTAAAAACTGATTGGACCTCATGTGAGGGCAACATGCATTTTTGTACCCATTTTCTTATGGCACATTTTTCTCATATACTCGTCCTGATTAGATTTTTAATTCAATCAAGCAGTGGTGAAGAGTGAAAAAATGTTTTCAAATTGCAATGTTACTCCATATTTTTTCTGGTGGCAAAGTTGAAAGTAGAATACATTATGAAAAAATAATTGAGTGTACACTAAATTTTCCGGAAAATCGACTTTTAAGAATTATCATCCTTTTGAATTACGGGCCTTGGTTTTAACGAATTACAATTTTTATGTACAGAATTGCAAATTATAATCAATCACAAATCTTTCATAGATGAGATTTTTAAAATCGATTTACACATTCAAAAGATATGATCGATTTTAGTACCACAAATTTCTTAAAATTTTCTATGCCATCGGTTGGAAAGTCGGTCATATATTTTGAACGTGTGAATCGATTTTAAAAATTTCTTCTATGAAAGATTTGAAATGAATTATAATTTAAAATTATATATACAAACATTGAAATCCGTTTAACACTATGGCCCGTAATTAAAAAAGATGATAATTCGTAAAGACTAATTTTCCGAATAAACTAATTAATTAATTTAATAGTTTATACCTCAATTCAGAATCATTATAGAAGTGTTCGCCGTGTAGAATCTTCTTTTTTAAAAACACAATTTAGATTTTTTTCACTCGTGACAACTGCGTGCGTGCAAGAAAATGTTACTTCAGTTATATTTCCGTTTTTATATTTTTATAGCATATGATGAAAATCCGAATTGTTTCGAGCCATACATTTATACACATTTTACAGATACGATTTCAATTTTTACCTAGTTTTTATATTTGATAATAATGCAGAGATTTTTTACTGTGATTGTTTTTCCGTTTTCAATATATGCGCAGATAATCTTTATAAAATATGTATCCTATGATCCGTTTTGAATTATTTTTAAAGACATTTTTTTCAGATTAAATTAAGAAACTTTCGCATACGATAATGATTGGTTGTCTTCAACTTTGAATATTACAGTAATGCATGAATTACAGCATGAATTTAGAATGGATATGCATTCCATACATAAAAAAAATGTTAAATTTTAAAAACTTTTCGAAATGCCCACATGTTAACCTAATCACATTTATTTATAATATAAAAACGATGAGATATACATTCAGTTAATTTATTATGAATATCATTGTCAATTTTGTTTTGCATAAATTGTTTAGTGTGCACCAAATAATATATTATTGTTTATCCGATACAGAATTAAGATTAGAGGTGCAGAAATAAAGTAAGCATCGAAATAAGAAATGAAAATAAAAATTCAAAAATTATAATAAATTGTAAAAGATGCGATATTATTTATGTCGAAGAAAGTTTTTAATAATAAAAATGACACGGCACAATGCATTGTTATTTTATTATTTATATTGTATGCAATTCATATTATAAATATTTCTACACACTATAATAACAACAATTTAGATTTCCCATATAATAAATTTATTTACAATACAACTATTATATGTAAAACTTATTAATCTGCGTTTATAATATAAACAATATTTATAAATTTAATGTTATACTTATAAATGAACTGATATTATTAATTGATTATTTAAGTTATACTTTCATTTAATTTCTATTGTATTGTTACAAATATTTACATATACATTTATATGCGAGAATATATTATATAATGTTATGTATAGGATATTATTCAGTATAAAATATTTATTTTTAATTGTAATCACATCACGATATGTTTTAAAAACATATGTAAAGTTGTTAAAAATATTTTTTTTTATATAAATACTACAAAAACAATATTTTTTAGTGATGAAAAATATACATTGTTTTTATACGAACACACACAAGTGTTTTGTATACAATATTAAAGTTTATATACCCAGTGCGTCAAAGAATTTTTAAGTGAGCTGTTTTCATTGCGATATTCTGGACGATGAATGTGACGAATTCTGATTAACCAACACCTCTACCCAAAAAATTTAAATTACAATAAGCAATAATTATTTGTACAGTTTAAACAAGTTCTTTGACACGTACCAATGGAAAATACACATAATATACCCTTACTTGCACAAAGAATGCAATGAACTTCACAAGAAACATTAAAAAGACAAATAGACTTGAAGTTAAGTTTTATAATTGTTTTAGTGCTGTTGTAAATGAAATAGATACGATTTTATTACAATGCTCTGAACAACAAATGGTTTTAGGACAAATTTTATAATATTCTTAAGGATAAAATTTTAAAACTATTTAATCTTAAAATCAATGTTATAGCTTTATAATGGTGTTATAGTTAAGGCTATTTTAATTCATTAATAACCAAAATAAAACTAATTTGTGTTGAAATATGTAATTTTTTTTTTAAGTTTTATTTTGGTCTGCTCAGACCAGACTATTTTTTTAAATCAAACCAAACGTGTAACCCTTCATAAAACTAAAAAAAAATGCCAATTTATTTTATAGTTGGTTATAATAAAACTATGGGGTCACATTTTGTAAAAATAAAACCAATTTTATTGTTTTGCAAATATTTAATTCATATTTTTACTATAATATCAAATTTACTTATTAGAAAATATAAATTTGTAACTATTTTTTAATTCCCAACAAATTGTAAAACTTTTCAAGAATAAATATTATCGAATGTAAAATTAACGAATCGGAATTTAATTTCTTAAATATTAACAATTTTGATTATTTACTAAAACTTAAATTGTTTTCTTGCGTAGGTTTTCCCGGTCAGTATTCTTATCATTTTCTAACTTCTATCTATACAATTCATATAAAACGTTTCTATGGTACATCATATATAACATTTTTGATCTACTTAAGTGGAACTCATCGCGTAAACTTGTTACATGTTGAAATAAAATACCATAAATAAATTTTAAAAATAAATCACTCTCTTTCGTTCGGTAACAGATAAATTAAATTATTGCGGTAAATCGTGTTGATTATAATTCACATATTAAAATCTTTCATCTATTGTAATTAATTAAATATACTTGTCATATACGTCTTTCTTAATACTCCTATATAACATAAATACATATATTCATATATACCGATACTCAAAGACTCGTCCACTACTCATATATAACATATTATTGTGGTAATTTTATTTAAATAATATTCGAAAATTTATAACTTGCACATTACAATTAAATAATACATATTATTAATAAATAATAATTTCGTATTTATAAAAGTTATAATCAAAATCATATAACAAATTATATTATTATATGAATTTATATTGTTATTAGTAATATATTGTAATATAAATATATATATTATATAATATATATGGTATATGCATTTGTAATTAATAAAATATTTAAATTGAAGACAATATTGAAATAAAATAATGTAATATATTATGTTGAATGATTTGCATCATCACATATAAGATAATTTAAATACACACATATTTAGTACATTATTGTTTTTAACCTTTAATTTTTGCATTAAATTACAATTCGTTTACATTTTTATATGTTTCTTACCGCTCTGAAACATAATATGACTTGAAATTCATTAAAAGATAAACAGAATATCGTATATATAGATCAAATTTCTATACATAAATATATACAACAAAATCATCTGTATATAAATAAGAATATATTTTGAACAATGTACATTATTTAATTATATAATTTATATTAACTCGTTATTACTATTATATTATGAATTATTATTTGCATTTATATTTATTTATTGTAATATATACACCCGCTGTCCCAAAAATAATGAAAATTACTGGAAAATATATAGAACCAGTTGCGTTGGATACGAATTGATTTATATAGTGTGAAACTATTAAAATTTTCTATGGCAGTTCCTTCAGTTTAAATGCAAAGCATTAAGTGACAGTAGTTTTTGTGCATCGATCAAAAAATGTATTTCCTTCATTTGGTGATTGCCATGCAGTATTTTGATGCTTCGGTTCTGGTTTGTATTGAAAACATCATATATCGTCAACAGTTACAATAGTTTATACGAAGTTAAATTCACTTCACGACCATGTTTAATGATATATATTATATTTGGTGCAATTTATGATCAGCATTTAATTGATATGGTACAAACTTTGAATTCACTAATTTTTTCAATTAAAATTCGATGAATTGTTGTTTTCGGTATTCAAAGTTCAATTTTCATAAATCTCACTGATGATATCTCTGATAATTTTCACGAAATCACTCACTTTTTTAATCTTTTTTGCCGTAAATTGAATTCACAGTTTGTTAAAATCGATGCATACTACATAAATCAATTAATGGTTAAAACAAATGTCACTATGGGTTATTAATATATATATTATAAAACCATTCTCATTATTTTTGGGACAAAGGTTGTATATAGTATAATTGTTTTATATAATATGAAGAAATAGCATATGAAAAAGAGCAAATTTTTATTATTTTTTTTTTAAATATAATTATCAAGATCAAACCTTGTAAAATTTAAAAAACATTTAAGAAAGAATATATTTTTATTAAAATACATAGAGTTAACAAATAATATCTATATTGGTACTCTATATTGGATGATATGCGGATGATTCTGGACCACACATTAAGAAAATAATAATTTTTAGTATGGAAATTATCATATTAAATAGTTTTATTATTATTCTAGTACATTAAAAATTCGGTTCACGCACATTTTCCGAATCGATATTATGATGCATTAATCGAATAAATGATGCATGGGATCGAATTTCCATGCTCGCCACGCTATATTCCCAGTACCAGAATAGTTAGAATAATGAAATAAATTTTAAATGAAAGCTTGAATTTAATTTCATTAAATTAATTGTTATTTTTCGAAAAACTTGATATTATTGAAGTTCTGGAATTAGAAATGATGTCAGTTTGTCAGTTCATAAATAAAATATAGAAATTTTTAAAAAATTATAAAAATTTGATATTATTGTAATTTTTTTTTTAGCTCAGTTATTGATAAATTTAGTACATATGTTCAAAATGTGAAACTACGTGTTCATTTTTGTACGATTTTTGGAACAATGGATGCGCCTAGAGATAAGATGTTTGCTTCAAGAATTTCTGGAAATATTCCAAAAATAAAAATTATGTTAATGCGGGATTAAGATTCAAGCTATCATTTAGCATTTTTTACATTAATTCTATAATTTTTAACGTTATAGCAAATATCGAGGATTCATCGCAGAGATGGAATGAAAAATATTTATGCCTGAATGGTATAGTGTGCATTAATAGAATTTTGAATTGAATCGAATTTGTACTGTATATATTTAATGTTAATGTGTTTTTAATATAAATATAGACATGTACGAAAAAACATGTAAACACCATTTATAAGTGCATTCAATGTTTATATATCTTTAAATACTCTACTCTAATCTACTTCTTTTTTATTTATTTACATGTAATAAATTTAATTAATTATATTAATTATTCAAAAAAAAAAAATTATTTAGTAAACCAAAAATGTTACATAACAACATTTGGACATTGGAAAATAAAATATTGGTAAATAAAAAAATTAAGTATTAAGTATTAAATCACGAAAATTTTTAATAACAATATAATATACTGATTATTATATGGGGGTATAATTCAGCAAAAATTGTATAATATTTAAAACATTTGTGTCAATTTAATAAATAAGCGCATTTTGACAATAATTGTTTTTAGTTATTACCATTTCGTTATCAAATTTTTTATTTGTTTTATTATTTTTATGTGTATATAATAATCAGAACGCGAACTGTTGATACCTTTCGCTTGTGTTATATTGTAAGTGTTTTTAATTTTCTAAACTATACGCGAACACTCAGTAGTGCAGTTGCATAGCGCCGAAATATATGTTATTAATCCACATAGCGGGTTCAATTCCAATATTTTTCATAGGAAATTTTTCGGTATTTATTTTAATACTAAAATTTTTCTGCTGGGTGACCATTTGTTCGTTTATGGAATAAAAAGAAAAATGGATATCTTTGAAAATATGTTGTTGGATCAGCTACTCAAAGATTAACAATGTCTGCACACACATAACTATGGGCTAATCAGTCATATAAAAAATAATAGTACTTTGAAAACATCTATATTTTGTTAATTACAGTACAATTGGTAAATTGTTATATACTCCCATGCTGAGTAATTTACCAACTTGGCTGAAATGAAAGGTTTATTAGATGACATAAAGCTCCACTTGGAGTAAAATATGACTTAATAATAAAATAATAATAATACGCGTGTATAACTATAATTATATATATGATCAGCGTATATTTTAGCTGTATTACTAGTGCACCAATGAGATTACATAATATAATAAGTGAAGACAGAACAAAAATATACAAAATTTACGCAAAAGAGAATCGCCATAAACCAGCTGCCTATTTTTTTACATATTTCTTTTGGTATATATAAGACAATTTGTATTTGCGTGACTAAAATATTAATTTCTTCACCACCCACCAACATGCAACAACGACAGCAACACACACCAACAAAAATTTCAATTCATAAATATTTGCAATTATTTATATACGCATTAAATAGAATATATTATTATAAATAAACAATAATTGATGTAATCGCACATCATCTTGGTATTTTCAAATAAAAAAAATTACTAAATTAAATATAATAAAATCTTAATATCATCCTGTGGTGTATGTGAATGAATGAATGGATCAGAATAAAAGAAATAATGGCAAAAAAAGAACAATCATTTTTTTTATTATAACACAACATTTATGCTGCAGACGCATCAATTGTAGATAGAGATGTGTAATATATTACATAATCGCATATATAAAGTGTTAATTTCGAAAAAAAATTTTAATAACACAATCCTAATAATAATAATAATAATAATTTTTAAAATAATATATTATCTACTATGAATTATCATATCGTATAACATAAATTTTGTTTGTTTTTGATTTGGTGGCTATATATATATGTTATTTTATATTACATATATATCTCAATTAATTAATAGTATATATATTAGATGTATGGTACACACACGACCCCGCTTATCTAATATATAAACTTAATAAATTCCATATAAGTTTATATTACTACAATACACAATGACCAATTGAATATATAATTAAATAATTTTAAACACTATTTATGTATAATTAAATTTATTATTAATAACGACTTTTATCTATAATATATCTGTAAATCTATAACAAATATCTACGTGTATATTTATTCTATATTATCTAAAATATATCTATTATTTTTATTTATATATGAATGCGTATACCATATATTTATATAATAATATGAATATATAATTAAATATTATATAGTTATAAAAACTATTAAACAATAAATGATAAATATTATATCGCGCGCGCGATTTTAATTTAGGTTGCAATAATGAATATTATACAATTTATTAATATATTATTATTATTATTATTATTATTATTATAATATAAAATATATATATATTGTTATTGTTAATTAATGTAATTATGATTATATTACATATATTTTATTTTATAATACACAATGTATATTAAACACATTAGTTAGATCTTATATTTAAGATCATTTTAATTTAATTTTATTTTTTTAAATATACTCGTATAAATATTTAGAGGTGTATTATACAAATAATATAATATATAAATATGCAATTTATAAAACAATAGTTGTTTGTCTTGAAATTTATGATTCTGATGGTCTTGGTTTTTGGAGCAAATAATAATAATAAGCTTTTTTCGTTTCGTTTCGTTTTTTTTTTTTTTTTCTGAAAAAATAATGTAAAATTGACCTTTTATAAAAATGCGTTTGTTTTTTTTTAAGGTGGTGCACATTATATATTTTTACAATATGCGTATTTAATTTTTTATTCCATTTAGTTTGAGTTTATACATAAGTATACTAGTGTGGAAAAGGGTATTTAAAGTTTTTTGTAAAAGTAATCGAAATATTTTATTATAAAATTTTTAAAAAACTATATGATGATGATTTTTAGGTCCATTGTGCTGTCCCTGATGTGAGTTAATCCACGAAGTGTCTGGTTTCAGAAATGAAATTTCTTATATATGATCCGTATGTTATTTTTTGATTCAATCGTATGGATATTTTAACAACTGACGTCAATATATTCCTAGAGTTGAGGAAGTAAAGTAGCATTTTTATTTGCATAGTTGCATTCGACCTAATTCTTTCATTATTCGACCCCGTAATATTAGATCATGTATTTGTGCTTATACCTATATCACTACCCTGACAGTGATAACATTAAATACTATATATTAGTTTGCCTTATGACAATGCGCATCTACTATAAGTTCTAATTTAATGTATAGTGAAAGCTATCAATGTGATAAATACATATTGAACATAAAATTTTGTAAATTAGTTAACGACTATCGTTCCCATATAATTGATGGACAATATTTAATTTGTTATATAAATAGATAACAATTATTCTATTAAATCCAAATATATCGAAATGCATTAGAGATATGGGTAATGGTATCATTGTTATTAACTCGAAGGCATATAGATCCATTTAGAATCAAATTTTAATTATTCTAATATATTTGTACACTTGAATATGACGTTGGTATATTAGATTAATAAATTAAATATTTTCCATCAATTATATAGCGCACCGCGATATCCGTTAACTATAGAATTTCAATACAAAATCTCTATAATTAATTTAGTCATTAAATAATTAAAAGATATAATATTTTTAATGCGTAAACCATTTACTTAGAATAAAATTTCACTTCAAGAACGCATTGATTTCAAATTAAAAATTTTAAAATGTGGAATTTTCATATAAAAAAATTAATATTATTTTGTCTCCTTTAAATTGATGAAATACGCATTATAATAGATGATGATAACGTTTAATTCAATAATTAAAGTATACTTTTAAATATCGTTTCTTTTTGGAATTGCCTTCAGCACTTTCTTCAAAATTTTCGAATAAATCAATCGATTCAATTCTATATAAATCAAAATGGGTCGAAAATCTCGAAATGATCGATTAAATCAAGTGACTTAGATGCGTTGCGCGTTCTGGTGAATATATAGAATTTAGTGAATGGAATTTTTTGTTTAAAATTCACCAAAAATTAATGATTGTGTAAGATAATGTGTTCTTTTAATATTTTAAAGGATATCAAATAAAAACCACTCTTTTTGTTCGCCTACAATGGTCCACTGGATGGGTGAATTTCTCAGCTATATACCAAGTCATCTCCAAGAACATTGCAATGGAGTTGATAAAAATTAATCCGTAGTTTGTACAAGTATATAACTATTCAACGATTGGTCTGCAATTATATATGTTTTGATAAATGCTTTATTATGATATTTATAAGCAAATCGCTCGATATATAGGAGCATAGTGTGTGGAGAAACTGTCATTCTCTGATGCTTGATCTAATGGTAATTTAATGGATGAATTTTCAGTATATGAAAAATATTGAAAAAATTTTCGTTTTATATCAGTATACCGGAATTGAATCGGATTTAAGAATAGCGCACCACGCACCATGATAATCGAAAAAAGCATGTTATAATTTATTTATTACTAAAAACTTTTATAACCATTCGGTTGTATTCGATAGCGTAACAATTTGTTAACTATATGTTAACGTTTCCAGTATAGTAATTTAATGCAAACTCATTATTAAATTTATTCCATTTAAAAAAACGAAAAATGATTAAAAAAAATGTAGTGGTTTACTTATCGTTGACAATCGATGTCTACTAATGTCCAATTCGAAATGAAAATCCCATTAAGCAGCTTGAATATATGGTTACCTATTTATTGTGCTAACGGTAAGGCTTCATTATTGACTATTATCTGTCAAATGTAATATTAAAAAACAAGCAAAATATCAAGCTGATCGATAAGATTTTCATTTCGAATTGGGTATAAATGACATATATAGTAGTAGTTTTATTGCGCTAGCTCGTAACCTACACCAGAATAGAGCAACTTTTCATACTTAAAAAAAAAAAATCTATATATAATATTTTAAAAATTATATTCAAATAAGAAAAGTCAATTTCTTGAGAATGGAAATAAAAAAAAACATAAGAAACATAAGAGAAGAAACCACATCACAGTCATAAACAAAAAAAAATATAATGTTATTATAATGTTATGTATCTTGTTTAACATTTTTGTTTGTTTCATCTCTAGTATACTCGCACATTTCCAATACATCCAATACATATAACATTTATTGTATAAAATGTATAAACATAAAATAAAGTGATCTGTAACTAATAAAACAGTAATTTAAATGCGTAAACATGCTGTCATTATTATTTAATTAACTATGTGTAACTTATATATTTATTTATATATGAATATCGTCGATATACACATCGTACTACGCATATATGTTACACATAACATAAATTATTAATTTATTTATTTGCATTTCAAAAATAGTTGATGATTTTATTTTTTTGTTTTGTTTTTATGTGATAGTTAAATTTAATAAAAATAAATATTTAATTGGATTATAAATATATTTGTACATGTGACTTGCGTTGCATTAAGTTTTATAATTCATATCTTGTACAGAAATTTCATTATTATTATTATTATTATACTCGTATTAGTATATTATAGTTATGGGTATTTAATATTTATTTATGTTACGTAATTTTTTTATATGAATATAATAGATAGAAAATACAATAATAAAATAGATATATATTGTATATAGTAATTTTTGTTTTTCAGCGACTTCAATTGATTATTCAGCAACTCAAGAAACAATTTCTCATATTTAATTTTTATCTATCAATTTTGAAATAACTACTTTTAAATGTATATTATAAATATTTATTTGTTTCATATAAAATTATATATCTTTTTAATTCTTGTTCAATGATTACTGATTATATAGTTGTTTATATTAATTTAATTTGTTCATAAAATATCCATATCTACATAATATATGATGAGAAAAAAAAATACTAATATTATGGAAAAATTTATTTCAACAGAAAAATTATAACTCACGAAAGCGCTTATTATTGTTCAATATTTTAGTAAAAATAATTGTTATATGTATTTGTTATTATTACAATACCGTATAGATAGAGATATCATATTATAAAATAGAACATTATAAATTAATAATAATTTGTAAACAAAATTATAATAAAAATATATTTATAGTATTAAAATTGTTCTTGTTAAACAATATATTGAACGTACAATAATCAGAATATTTGTAAATTCGATGAAATAATTTGTTTAATGAAAAATTAAATATTACTACAATATACAATAATAAAAAGGTCAAAATATGCATATAGCACAGCACAGAGATGCATTTCAAGAAAATTATTTAATATTTTATTATTGATTTATTTTATAACTACACAAAAAAATAAAAATTTTAATGTTGTAATTTTTTTTTTTCAAATCAACGAATTTAAAATTATCATATAATAATTTTGTATCGACAAATTGTACTGAAAATTATTTGAAATATTTAAATTAATTTGTATATTACGCAAATATTTGTTGAGAAAGTATCATAGATATAATGAAAAAATGTTCGTTCATTTAAAACACAAAATTTTAGTGTATAGATTCATAAGATGAGTATGATATGATGACCATAAATATAAAAGGATTTAAACCCGAACTGGAAATTATAAAACAAAATTCGTATTTCTTTATATTTAAATGAATATATATAGAACATATTAATAACATTTTAATGCAAGCATTCAGATGTTAACGATATCACTAGATATCAGTTCAGTGCGCTGATCATAATCATAATCCAATATCCGACGAATTTAGAGTTTCTTTGAAAATATATGGTGTGAGACACTATAAATAATTTTCACTTTATATCAAGCGACTTGAAGTGAATGTTTTTAATCAAATATAATTGAATTTACAATTCCAACAATATTCATTAAACAATTCACTATGTATAGCTGATTGAAAAAAAATTACATAAAATAAATTTAATATCACATCAATAATTGATTAAAGAAATTGTTTCAATAAAAATCGATAAAAAATATATAGCAAGCGATTAATAACAATCAAAATGAAAATGATTTAAAATTAAAAATGACGTAATTTTTGGTGATAATCAAATTTATATGGAAATTCTATAGAAAATTTTTTAATTATGAAATCACAAGATTATTATTAAATTTAAGGCGGCTGTGAATTTAATTTCCATGCTATTGTGATGTTATGAAACTGATTTATATATTTTTAAAAAAATTATTAACATTGTGAAATATAAAATTCCTTTTCAAAATTTAACATTAATTTAATTATTATTATAAAATTAAGTAAAATTTTAATGAAAATTTCTTCAAAAATGAACTAATTTCTATCAATTTTAACTGCAATTTAGCATCTTTCTATATAATTTATAAAGTTCATTGCTATAAACATTGTTAATTCGAATCTAATGCTATAATGAGTTCAATTTATTTTCAGTGAATTTCGGTTCATTTTATAATGATTGCGATCTTTAATCAAAATGCATCTCTGCTCAAATAGGCTGATTGAAATTTATTTAGAGTGTAGAAACATTAATAATTTCTCCACACACTACACGAGCGATTCATCCATAAAATAATAATTAAATAATTAATATCTATATTTATATAGAAACAAAATAGTACACCAATTGATTAATTATTACATATGCTCTGCACACAAATATAAGGAATAATTTACCAACTGTAATGTTATAGATGGATATCCGATGTGTAATATTGTGGGGTATAAGTTGGCGGTGTATGTCTGCGTAATCATCCCATGCAATTCACGTGTTATAGACACAAAAAGGTAGTCAAAAGTTAGTCTGTATCTGCAGAAATTCACAGAAATAAATATTTAAAAATGCTAAAACTCTATGCTTAATAGTAATAGGTGTTTGTTTGACAACGAAGCTGTGCGATACATGATTTTATCACTTCGAAAAAGGCCAAAATTGTATGCACCGCAGGCATTTAATTAAATGTGTGGATAATGCGTGAATAATACGATTAGCAAAGTTCAACCAAATATATATGTGTCATGCCTTGTATAATATAAATTATAAAATAGTGTATTGTTTACATATATCTTAGCACATTATAAGAAAATAAATTAAAAATTTGCATATATGAAATTATACTATTATTGTATACATTACAAAACATAATATATATGTACATTGTATTCCTCTATGGTATATATCAATAGCACTAAAATATATAATAATATTTTAGCGACAATATTTCTAAATATTTAAAAATTGAATAGATATTTGTGTTAAAACTATAATTTTGTATATTACCATATATTGTTTGTTGCAAATATACAAATTCTATATATGAATGAATGAACACTCTTTCTATTGATGTTTTCTCATATTGTTTTGTTTCAAAATAATTTTTTAAATGAAAATTTATAAGAAAATTGTGTTGATCACGACGACGATGAATTCAGAATATATATATTTAATATCAATATAATAATTCAAATAATAATAATAATAATAATATGGTAATAATAATGTGAACTATACGGAAATTAATACAAAAAAGAAAATAAACAAATATATTTCATAAGGAACATTAAGAAATAATAAAATTTAAATTAATAAACATTTCATGATGCATTTGATTGCATTTTTTGGATTCTATTTTAGATTGTTTTGATGAAATAATTTTAATTTTAAAATTATTGAAATAATATAAATACATATCTTATATATAAAATAATATTATCAAATCAACTATAGACAGAAATTAATTAATTAATTAAAATAACATATATAGATAAATACGATATAATGAATGAAAATTCATTAAAACAAAAACGCAACCATATATAAATTTTATATATTGTAATTTAGTAATATTATCAGTTAAGTAGTCGAACAGGTTTATTAATCATTAAATATTTAGTAGTCGTAGTATATATTAATATTTATAAATATTTTCTAATAAATTACTATTTGTTTGTTTATAATAAAATATAATAATTTGTTGTGTTATATCTGAATTTAAGACACACATTATAATAAAAACTTCCTAACATAATAATGATCATTGTTTACATTCATATTTATATAAATATGTATAATATAAAAATAAATATAATTTTGTAATATATTTTATTTATAATATTATTATGTTATTCCATTGGATTGAACCATTCTCAGCAACCAATTGCATACAACAATTATAACAGCATACAATGAATGTAATGTGCTAATGTAAATGCATTTAAAATATGAACATGAATAAAATTCATTCATATTTAACACTATCATTTTGTCAGGCGTTGACTTTGAGTTATACATTTCAAATTTGTTTGTTGCGCCTATTACTTATAAATGGAGTTAATAGAGCAACAAGTTTACTATCTATTTTATTATGAAAAGTAAATTATTGAAGAAAAAAAATTAAAATAATTTCTTTGGTGCAGTAGTGGTTCTTACCAAAATCGTTATATCAAATACCGACATGATATACAAAGTATCACAAGCATATTTTACACCATGAGCAACTTATTATGACCACATTTGTGATTCCTTAAAAGCGAAGTCTAACGGGTTTTCAAATTTTGGTGGTCTCTCGTTCAGGTATCTGCTTGCAAACAATGAATATTTAAATAAGTTAATATATCTTGGTGCCAACAGTTGATTATGGACAAGTGATTGTAATTTAGTTATGTGTTATGATGATGTATTGTAGATTAGATCGATGTTCAGATATAACACAACAAATTGTCTCGGAACACTATAATTACATTACAATCACTTGTCCATAATCAGCTGTCAGCACAGATATATTATAATTTATTAATTAACATGTAAATGTACATAACTGAACGAGAGACCACCAAAATTTGAAAACCCGGTAGACTTCGCTTTTAAAGAATCACAAATGTGGCCATAATCAGTTGTTCATATGTTGTAAAACATCTTTGTGCCTACAACACTATTTTACAAATTATCACTTTCCTAACGATTAAATAAGTACCTTTCGAAATAAAGCTTTAAAGAAATTAACCAATTAATAATTAATTATAAACAATGTATTATTTATATGTAAATGTATTTCAAGAGATTTAAAAATTATCGGAATTTATGAACACTGCTGTAAAATGGATTAAAATTTGATAAAAAAAAATAAAAATTTGTTGACAGACTGTATTTTCACTATTTTGGGCAGCTCACATTATTTTTAGATTCTTCCAAACAAAGTACGTCAGATACAATCATATAAAATGAAAATTTTACCTTCAAAAATATTATTTATATGAAACAGTCTGTTTTAAAATTATACATAACTTCATAACTGGTAACCCTATATTAAAAAATTATGTCTCAAATTAAAGGTGAAGAATTTCTCCATCGACTTTATTTAAAGTAATTTTTCAAAAAAAAACTTGCTCCTGACAAAGTTCTAAGCATAAATTCACATTTTTTTAACACAATTTTTCGGAATTAGTAACTTCTGATACACACCCTGTGACCAAATTCAATTAATTTTTAAGAATTTTTTTTTGTGAAATGAAGCACACTTTAGATATAGCTATTATTTCCAACTTCAATTATTTTTGAGGCACTTCGGGATCAAAAGTTATAGATTTTTATAAAATGTTATGTTTTATAGTCTTTCGGAGGGATCGTTACCCCCTTAAACGGGAAATTCGGAAAAAAAAATTAACTTTGTTCTATACTTTGGTGAGTACTACAACCTGGAAAAATTTCATTGGATTCGGAGTACGACACCTCTTCCTTGTAAGTTAACTTGATTATACGCACTTGATTCATTGCATTAAATTCAACTTGTCCGCTTAATGACCTACTGAAGATTAATAGCTTATCGCTGAAATGACTGTATATTGGCAACTATACTATATACTCTTATACCGAAAATATCATAAAGAAATGCACAGAAAATTTGGGAATAAAGGAAAAAAAACCTAAAATTTATTAAATTGAGTAATACCTCATCAAAATCAAACGCTCGAACAGAATAACTATACTTTTTGCCACTATAAATAACAATATTTTGTTAAAAAACAATGAATGGAAAAGGTTAAGAAGCATTTTTAGCAAATATTTACGTTACTAAAAACCATATAAACAATTGTTTATTTCTCTTCAATTTTTAAAACACATTTTATTCTGCGACATATGTGTTTTAAAATTTGAAGAGCAAAATGTGTTTTAAAATTTGAAGAGAAATAAACAATTGTTTATATGTTTTTTAGTAACGTAAATATTTGCTAAAAATGCTTCTTAACCTTTTCCATTCATTGTTTTTTAACAAAATTTGGTTATTTAGTGTTAATTGTAAAAAGTAAAGTTATTCTGTTCCTTCGTTATGTTTTGATTAGGCATATCGCTATAACGAATTATTATTTCGTTGTCATGTATTAAAACAATATCAAAATAAATAATAATAAATTATGTTATATAGGAAATTAAGGAAATTATAAAATTATATGTATTTAAAGATCTGCATAATTACTAAGAAATGTATATAAATCGTATATATTGTACAATATATAAAATAAACATAATTAAATACGAGACTCTGTTTGAATTAAAATTAATGTATATGAAATATTGTTTGTTGAAATTGTTCGTATACAATATGGTATATTTATTGTTCGCCGCAACGTTAATTTTTCGCTACACAAACATTATTTCCATACTAATCTAACGTTTACAACAATAAGCGCATATATTTACAATACAAACGAAAAATGTTTGAATCAAATAGAAAAAAAAAACGGTTACCATATTAAAAAAGCTTAAATCTATCTTAATTCTTCCCCATATGTACATGTAAAAGTGCATTTTATTAAAAAAAAAAGAAATAATAATTACATTAACAAATAATTAAAGGTCATATGCATATAACAAAACTTGTAATAAATAATATTCATATACTTCAATTGCATTAATGATTACACGCTATATAGAATTTATATATATATATATGTGTTATATCTTATATATAAATTATATGCATACGCAGAAACTAAAAATAAAAACAATTGTATACGGACATTTCATCTTGATTTTCATGCATTTCTGAATTTCTGATGACTTTTATGTGTAAGGTCGTGACGTTATATTTTCACATACATATTTCATTTACATATAACGTAATTTAAATATTATATAATATATATATTTATGAACACTTAGCGCCATAAATATAATGCAACTATATGGGAAGAAAAGAATGATTTCGTCCTGAACTAATAAATTCTTATATGAATGACAATATATTATTTACATACAGAAAAAATCCTTTTTAAATTCCACAATAAATGTTATTTGGATATATAAATGCAAAAGTAAGTTCCATTTTTTTGTTAAAATTACCTCTGTTAATTTATCACGTACCATATACATAAAAATAATACATTCTTCAAAGAATGCTCCATCAGAAGCCACAAGATTCGAAGTCATATTTCATCAGGTAATTATTGGATTTCTTGTCTGAACAATTCCTCGTCTTTTGAGGCGATCCATTCATCGAGTAAATTTTTTGATGCTAACGACATTTGCAGTATGAGTTTTGCCATTGCCTACCGTTGAAAAATTAATTTGTTATGTCTATTCTCACATTCCGGTTGAATTAGGATCACTACTTTCTTCAAATGCATTACCCAGTTGTAATCAGGCATCACCAGTGATAGTTTCCTAAGATTTCAGCAATTCATTGTACACAACACCCTTTTGATCACACAAAATACAGAGCATATAACATTACCAGCATTGGTTGTAATGGAACAGATTCATCAGGTTGTACCCAAGCTATTTACGCTTAGGATTCATAATATATAAAAATAATACATTATTTAAAGAATGCTCCATCAGAAGCTACAAGATTCGAAGCCATATTTCATCAGGTAATTGTTGGATTTCTTGTCTGAACAATTCCTCGTCTTTTGAGGCGATCCATTCATCGAGTAATTTTTTTGATGCTTACGACATTTCCAGTATTAGTTTTGACATTGCCTACAGTTGAAAAATTTATTTGTTATGTCTATTCCCACATTCTGGATGAGTTGCCATCACTACTTGCTTCAAATGCATTAAGCAGTTGTAATCGGCATCACCAGTGATAGTTTCCGAAGGTTTCAACAATTCATAGCACATATGATCTTTTGCAATTCTGTATCAAATACAGACTATATAATCTTACCAGCATTGGCTGTAATGCAACAAATTCACCACGTTGTACCCAAGCTATTTACGCTTAGGATTCATAATAAACCCACATTTTTTAAATGAAAACAAAATAATAATATGCTAATATAATTATTATTTTAATATAAATATATTTAAAAATAAAAACAAACCACTTTTTATCAATGTTATTGTTGCATTTCATATGGCACAAAGTGTATTTGCAATAATATTTCTTTATACGTTTCATTTGCATATAAATATGAATTCATGAACTTTTATTATCATCATGTACTTCTAATATATTTTTTAAAGTATAAAATATTTAAATTGATCATTCGATTTTATAAATATTCTTAACATAAAAATCATACATATATTAAATAATTATATTGAAAATATATAGTATTTATAATTAATAATAAATCTCACACGTCACACGGCCCGTAATTATAATTGAAATCATTTATTTTAACAATAATATATATGTTATACTGTGTTTTAGTATGTAGTAATATATCGTTACTATTTTCAAAAAAAATTATGTACAATACTAAACCGATTTACATGTATTAAATATATTTTTTTTAATGAAAGTCTATATGTTCGTAGTAGTTATATAATTACATAATATTTATATAATATATCAATCACAATTATATGTATACAGCCCTGCAGTAAATTTAAAAACTAGTTCCGTATAAAAATTAATTCTTCAGCTAGTGTAAAAAGAACTAGTTACAGAACTATTACTAAAGTAATCCTGATAAGAACTATTTTAAATACGAAATAATACAAATACATGACGAAACGAAGAGAAACAATAATGTTTTTAAACTGTTATATTTATATAAAGAAATTTATGTGTGGTTTTTAGACCCTGTTTTGATTTTATTTTTAATAATGTCATGAATTTCGTATTAAAAACACGTATTGTAATTGTGAAGTGAAAAACAAATTTATTTAAGTGAATTACCATCCTAAATATCCAACAATTTTAGTGCAGCAGCAGAAGATATGCAAATTGTATCTAACGAGAACTTTGTGGCGGAAGATTGTTCCAACAATACAGATATTTTGGAAAACGAATCGCTACCAAAAATATATTTTGAAGAGAAATTAATCGATTACTCGATATTAGGAATAAACCATTACGTAATTGTTTCGAAGAATTACGTTTTATTTTAAGCGAGGAAAACTTAAATGTAGCATGTAAAATTAAAATGGAGCCGATGTAATTTCAGAAAAGGTGATAAATTATGAAGGAGCAACAGTTGCAATAATTTATAATATTTTTTAAATATGAAATTAATTATTATTTTGTATTAAAAACATAATAAATATTAAATTATGTTAAAATATATTGTCTACGTTATTTTTTTTAAATTAAATACAACTTTTTTTTTTAACCGTTTGAGTGCTATGCAAAAGAACTTTAGTTAAAGTACTGGTGAAAGAATGCATAATCTAATTCAAATTAAAATTAATAAGTTCAGTAACTAGTTGCAGTAGAACTAGTACTAGCACTTAAGTGTTTCCATTTGAACTAGTCCAGTAATTAGTTACAAATTAACTACTTCTTCAACTAGTTGAAAAGTAATGCAAAATAGGACAATTGTCTTTTCGTATAGGATATCTCCACGTTAAAAAAAACAGTTCGCAACATGTAAAAGGGGTTTAGCGTGGAACCAGTACTATTTACTTTGTAACTAGTTGTACTACTAGTAGTAGAACTAGTTCTCTTTCCTGCAGGGAGATAAGAGAAAAATAAGCGTATAAACTTAATGAATTAGGTAAATGTGATGTTGATGCGATCTTACTTCAACATGCTTATAATAATATAATAATAATAATAATAATTATAATTAAAATAATAATAATAATTATAATAATAATAACAATTCATATTAACTATATACATTAATTATATATTCATAAATATAATGCATAAAAATTTCTTATTTGTTTATATATTACACGTAAATACATGTGTATAATTAATATTTTCTTATACATTTATGTATCCATCTAGACAAAAAAAAAAAAATAAAGATGGTAGTGATGATCTTTAATGCAGAGCTATTTATTAATTTATTAATATAATATAGTGAATTGATATTATTCGTCAAGGTTTTTTTTTATGGTAATAATGGTAGTTATACGAGTTATTATAATGTTTTCTTTAAGTATATTAGAAGGAAAAAAAATGGTTTTTAACACTTTTATTTATTATGATGAAATAGAATTTATGATTCGAAAATAATAGATTAAAATGTTATTGTAAATATCTGAATTTATTGCAATAATTTTTGTACATCATTGACATTAACATATTTTTTATTATTTTTTTTGTATTATATATAGGTAACGCACATATTTAGTCATTCGTACGTAATATTTAGAAAAGTGTTTAATGATTTGTTAAGTGCGGTCGATCATTGTAATTGTAATCATTATTTATCCACTGTATGAATAATTAATTGGTGATATTTAATTTTTTAACATTAATATTTAAAAAAATCACAATGTTATATTTATTATGTGTGAATGTTATTATTTACAAGTACGCATAAGGCATACCTAATACCAAGATGTAAACCAAAAAAATTTGTAAAGATTTTTCGAAATGGTTATTTTTTGTTGATTAATTTAATACATATTAACTACTAAAAAATTATATAATTCAAACACATATATATTGGGATAAAATTAAATAATTTTATTAAATAATGTATTGCCCATATTGTTCGATGACCTTTTGCCATCTTTTTGTTAACTTCATGATTCCGAGCTCATAGAACTTCTGGTGATTATCATCATCATTATTGACATTTTTACCATTCCAGAAGTTGTGCAAACTTCGAAATAAATGACAATCTGATGGTGCAAAGTCCTGCATATATGCTGGATGTAGCAACATTTCCCAAACAGGCTTCAATAATTATTTACGAGTAACTGCAAAGATGTGTGTGGCCTTGCGTTGTGACAACACCTTTTCGATTTGGCAATTCTGGTCGCTTTTCTTGAATTGCATTGTTCATTTTATATAGTTGTTGTATATACACAGCTGAATTTATCGTTTGGTTGCGTGGTAAAAGTTCAAAATAAACAATATCTTTGTTATCCCAGCATACTGCATAACATAACCTTCTTTTGATGGATAACAGTTTTAGATGTTGTTTGCGCTGGTTTATCTTTCTTGCTTCATGATCTTTTTCGATTGACATTGTTGTATACGATCCATTTTTCATCGCTAGTTATCAATCGCTTCAGAAATGGATTAATTTCGTTACGTTTCATAAGCATATCGCTGATGGCAATTCGTTGTGTTAAGTGGATTTCTTTAAGTTCATGAGGAACCCATATATCGAGTTATTTTCCGTATTAAATTTTTACGTTTTACAATGCATGAATGTGATACATTGAGCTTATCTGAAATCTCACGAGTTGCGCTATGACGATCCGAATTGATTATTGCTTTGATTTGGTCGTCATCCATCTCACCTGGATGGCCTGAACGTGTACCCGCTTTGACTGAGAAAGCTCCAGAATTAAATTTAGCAAACCAATTTCACAGCACATTTTTTTTATTTTTTGAGCTTGTGATGCGTTGTTTCCTTTATGGAAGCAAAAAAGCAAAATATAACGAATATGCTCACTATGAGATTATTGACACGGCAATGGTTTTGTTGCCAACCCAATATTATATTGTATATATAAAATTGTTTTATTTAAACGCATTAAATTGCATAGCATTTTTGTCTAACTGCAGATGTCCATTTAATATTATACTCGTGTATTACATATATGTATTACTTTTAATTTTTAAAATATTATAAAATATAGGTATGTAATTTCCCAAAAAATATCTAGCACATAATAAAATAGTTTACATATCAATGTATCTATAAATATTTGGATTATGCTTTAATTTCTGGCTATTTGTTGGCAAAAAAGAATCAGTTTATTTTATGAAAATGACATTTTTAATTTAAAATCAAAATATTTGCCATTATTTGCTTCCATATCTTTCTGGTCCTATATGTGAATTCCACGATGAAAAATCGTCTTGGGTTTTGAGACTATTCATTCATCGATTCACATTTTAGCTTCTTTATAGAAGTGCTCATCCAATAATCGGAACAAGTGAACAAGTCAAAAATAACAATGTCATCGTTTTTGATTCAATGCATACGATTTAAATTGATTAGTTTTTATTGATAACGTTCGTCGTCAACAGTAAGTATATCACTTTGTTTCAATATTTCAATTAAACAACACATTTTCTTTATTCTGACCAAATACACAGCTTATCTATTATGTTGATGGTTGGATAGGATTTAACGACGATATTCTTGTGTTTTGAATTATCGAAAAAGATCCACTTTTCATGACCGCAGTATGATACAAAAAAAACCATTTTTATTTGAATGAATGAAATACATATATTTAAATCGTTTGCGAATGATACTGAAAGTTCATTTTCAGTTCGAGTGTAGTTTTCGTCTATATGAACGTCATTGTCGAATTGTTTCGATTGATCAAGCCGATTTGTTTGTTTTTAATAACAAATACATCACTTATGAATCGTTTGAACAATTCTCCATATGGAAACAATCAGTACAGACTTCGACAAGGAGATCTGTGTGCTTCAGGGTCTGTTTTTTTTTCAATTAAATATTATTAATAAACATAAACAAACAGATTTACACCAAATCATAAGTAAAATGATCTATACAATTTGATAAACAACGTTGTAGATTTTAATATTGCAATTTAATTGTTATATACTTATTATATAGCCATAATTATAGATTTATAGAGAAAATTAAAGCATATACCTAACATTTATATACAAAAGTATATATTGAAATTTTACTTATACATATGTTTTTTATTCCCTAAAGATAAATAATATATATCTAACTGCAGTTTACTAATTTTAAAGTAAATATAATTATAATTTATTAATGCAAATCACTCTTCTCAATTGATTCTTGTTATGAAAACAAAAGCCTTGGAAAAAAAGAAATATTTTGTAGGCGTACTGTGCGTATTTATTTATTTTTTACAATAATATGTATTGTCTTTGTTGTGTTGTTAATTTGTTATATTTATATATAAAATAGAAAAGACAATGAACTAGTAATTGAACCAGGAAAATACAATACATTATTATAGGTATAACAAATTTAGCCAATAAATAATTAAAAAAAAAAACATTTTTTTCTACTATATTACATTGCTATTATTAAACAACATTGTAGAGGCCCACTTTTCGGACCGTTCAAATCTTATATTCTCGCTTATTCTATATATATGAATTTATGTAACACCAATACTATATTACAATATTACATTACATTTTTAAAATAAAATCCCATTTAACAAATTCTATATTCATCTATAATCAATTTATAATATATGGAAAAGAATAATTATATAATACTTTTGCGTTGGTACATGTCATAAGATTTATTCAAAAATAAATTTCATTTCATTAATTATATTAATATAGAAACCGCATATAGAAACTTATAAAAAATTAATGAATTATAGGGCATATATTTAATCCAAACAAAAACATAGTAAATAAGTGTAAATCTAAGATTTGACATTCACTATTTTAACTAATTTTATACATTTGAAAACATCATAAACACAGGCATAACATTGTAATATACCATATATAGCACATATTTATATATGGTACAAAAAATATACGCCGCATGTAAATATATTGAAAAAAAAAATATGTGCAGGTTCGTCGCTCAACTCTTTCGTTTTTATTTTGGTAAATATTATGTAATTTTTTTCCACAGAATTTTATATTTTAAAATGAAAAACTAATTTGATATAGAAGGTTTCGATTAATTTATATGAATAAAATATGTCTCTGTATATAGGCTTGTTATTATGGTTTTTGATTTGTAAAGATGTATAGGTATATTATATAAAATTAGCTCATATAAATACACATAAATGACAACAAATATGTATTTTCATTTATTTCGTATTTCCTTATCCCAACCAACATAATTTTATTCATAACATCATATGAATTATGAATACATATAATAATCATATATATTTCAATATTACTTTTACATAATTTTCAAGTGACTTAAAACTTTGTCCATACAGTAATTTTATTAATTTGGTTTTTTTTTGCAGAGCTCATTATTTTCGACCGGCGGTTACAAATAATGTATAAATAATAATTAATTGAGCATAAATTGTATGTTGCAACCTCCAAACTTGAATACTAATGGTTAATTAAAACAAACAAACCAAATTCAAACTAATAATGTATAATTTTATATTACAACTGACAAAGCGTCAAAAAAAGGTTAATTATGATGATCGCAAATTGTTATATGTATTTACAATTTAAATTTTAAACTATAAAAATATACAATATAGACATTAGTTTATTATATTATTATAGTTAATGTACAGAGTGACTCAAAACACATGTAATCAATTACTTAAATATGTCCAAAAATTTGCTTATGCATAAAGTAAAAGTATCTTGAAAATTTTTCTGATACAAACTGTTATGTAACCGAATAATAATAAAATGTTAAATTTTTTGTAGTAAATATTCAGAAAAATCAGGAAAACTATTTTGTATCGATGGACCAAATAAAAAGAATAATATAAATTTATAATAAAGTGCATTCAAAAAATTTACAAGTACAAGTAGTTATATTTTAGTATAGATCTTAGAGAATCTTAATTTAGTCGTGACTTGAAAATTCTAGTAACAAAGTAGAAAGTAGGTGGTAAAACGATACAATTTTGAAAAGTGCGCTATATATAATCAAGAAATTTATAGTGGCAAAAATTATTGAATTTAATTACGAAATTGTTAAGCAAAAATGTTATTAATACAGAAGGCTATGACAACGAAAACTGATTTTAGCATACTCTAATAGCAAATACATGAATCTTATATTATTTTTACTATATTCGTCAACAAATGTAATATAATTTTTGTGCAGTATATGTCAAATATGAGCTTTGCAGGAATCATTTTTCGTTGTTATAGCCATTCTGAAATTAATTAATTTCATATTTTTTTTTTTATAAATGCTTTGTGAATTATTTTAGAAATAATGTCATGTTTGTGTGTATTTGATAAATTCAGGTGTGTCGGAATTAGTTTACGTTGTTACAACCATTCTTGATTATACATAGCCTTTTGTCGTAATAACATTCTTGCAGCTTATCGACTTCGTTGTTAAACACAATAATTTTCGCTGTCTTGATTATAACCCGTGTTTCCGAATTTTAAACACCACTATTATAAATAATTTTATGCTATTACAAAAACTATGCTCATATACATACTGGATAAACTACGACAACCTGTGAACATAAAAAAAAGGTAAGATACCGCGTCGTAGGTACACATATACGTGAATAAAATATATACTCGTATGTATATGTAGTCGTACAAGTAGAACTCTATTATACCATAAGAGACATATACACATTTGTATTATATTTTTATAAATTTCAAAGTCAATTAACTGTTGGACACAACACTTTTTTTTATTTTATATATATACAAATGACATTACAATTTGGATATGATTTAAAATTACCTTTATAAAAAAAAAAAACTAATTCATACAATGGATGAAAAAATTTAAATAAAATCAGTATTACATTAATATAACAAAATAAAAAGTTGATAGTAAATTTTCTTCTTACAGTGACTGCGACCTTCAATTTTTTGTTGAGTAATTATTTTTAATTATTTGTATGCTGGTAGTTATTAACTTATATTTATAAATATGAGCAGACTCAACACATTGAAATACGAAATAATATTTAAAATTATATAATTTATATACATTTAAAACACATATTGTTTGTATTTATATATAATTTAAATAAAAAATGAAAAACACTCACAATCAGTGGCACAATGTACTAATAAATCGTAATATTCCGGATTCAACTCTCATATATGTTGTTGAACGATTGTACTCAAATTTCTGCACAGAACAATATGGGCTGCTCTATTCACTCGCATATAAAAATAAAATATTGGAATTAAGAAAACATTCATATTCACTTCTATAATTGCAAACCAAATAGTATATAACAAACTCCGTTGTGGCATAATTTTACAAACTTGACATATGACTGTAATTAATGCTTTATTCATAATTTATACACGTATTTACTATGCAATCACAGCGTGTTGAACAAAAATTATGATAACAAGATTGTAGAGTTATTAGAAATTATTAAATATTCTTATGAATGACAAAGTGTCATAACAAATTTCTTAGCTACCACATAAGTATATTAAGTACTAAATGTCTGTTAATGATGGAAATTGCGAACAATTAATTGTGTAAATATAAGAATATATTGTTTAGACAAAACACCTATAATGAACATAATAATCATCATTTTTTTGATTGGTGATATAGATAATATAATATTTACTACCGGAAATAATGAATAATATACGACACATAAAATCATATAAATATAAAATAATAATTGAAAATATGTTTATAGATAAATTGAAAAAATTTCACAACGATAATTCATTGATTAAAATATTAATTAATAAAAAATTCGTGCATATACCAAATAAATAATTGAAGGTTATAAGTGTATAAAGAATTATTAATAAAAAAATATTTTCACGATAATCAATTTATATATGGAGTTGTAAATATAAAATAACAAAAATTATAAAAATATTTTATATTTAAAGAAAAAATAAGTCTCAATCAATTTCGCTATATAAATATTCTTAATATAATATACATAAGAAAATATATTTATATACAAACGAACATCACATTTAATATTATAATATTACTAATAAATTTTCCAAAATAACCTTCAGCATTATATAGATAACTTTTCATCTTATATTTATAGATATACGCGAGTCCCTTCCCTATGTACGTACATAACGTTGCACATAAAAAAGGTTTATTATTACAAATACTTATTATATACTAAAAAATAGTAAATTATTATTATATTTACTATAAATATATTATACAAACAAACAAAAATTGATAAAATCATAAAATACCGCAAATACAAATGTTAAATAAATCACGTAAAACATTTCAATGATTATTAAAACAAAAATTTTATATAAAGAAAAAATAAAAATCTACCTAATAATAATAAACAATTATTTACTTTTTATTTTAATTATACAAACATTTATTATAATTATTTGTTTGATTGTTTATTTATTTGAATTTTTCGAATGAATTCTATATAATATATTATAATATATTATAAGACAATATAACTAACTATATGTTTATATACGAAAAATATTCAAATATTTAAAGTTTTGATCTAAATGTTTTGTGTCAAGATCAATAATAAAAAATTTTTTTTATAATTTTATTATATACAACAAGAAAAATAATGAATACACACACTGTAAGAAATATTGTTTCAACTGAAATTTTATATTTAATGTTTTTTTAAATGAATTAAGGTTTCATTTACACATGAATGATTTTTATTGAAGTCATACTAGGGTTTGTATTCCGTTACGATTACAACCCAATTTGAAATTGATTAAAACAAAAAGTAGTCTGATATCCGACTCATATCGAATTGTAATCCGAAAGTTTTTTGACATTTGGATGCAAAAATTTGTTATTTTAGGTTACGTATTACTTGAAAACAAAATTAAGAAAATAGTAAACAAACAATATTCTGATCGGATCAGATTCAATTTATGTGTAAACATTAGACGATATTAGATAACGACTCCAATCCGAACTGAATCCGAAAAAAATCATATGTGAAAATGGTATTAAATATTGCCAAATATGTTGACACATTAATTGAATCTGATCCGATCAGAATAAGTGTTTGTTTATACCTTGTATTAATTTCTTTTTCTGTGTACGCTAGTAATAATTTGTCCGTAGTTTGAAAAATTAGGTTAATTTCCTTGGAAAAGATTTATAGGAATTTGTCCAAAGAATGTCCATAGATTTTCCACTTAAGAATAAAAGTATTTCATTTAGGTGAATTGGAAATCTTTGGATTGTTTTTGTCAGATATCCAACATCAATCCGCTGTATTGTATTCATAATTTATTTCACCAATTATCCAAGACAGTGGGTTCAAATTTATTTATTATTTTGTATATTTCGCTTATTTATAGATATAAGACTTTTTAATTTAGTTTCATAATTTTTAAAACAACCAGTAACTCAAATCGATATATTTTGCAAGACTTTTCATGCGGATTTTATCCGCGGTTATTGTTTCTTGTTTCTGGTAAGAGTTTTATCTGCCAAAATTTCTACAAAATTATGCGCTATGAATTTATTAATTTCATCTTACAATTATTTAATTATTTTTTACATAAGAAAATATAAATATCATATCATTTTTATTTATTTATTACGTATTTATTACATTAAATTTTGTTTCAACAACCTGTTGTAACAAATCGTTTGTGCGAGTGCACTTGTCGCATGATGCATGATTTTTGACAAAATCCGTGGATCTGTACACAAAAAATATGAATATAAACTCTACGGATATTCTATGGAATAATAGCAACGTGAAATAATTCTAAGGAGAATGCGTAGAAATTATAATCGGAAATATACGGATAATCCAAGAATATTTATTATAAAAATTCATGGACAAAGTTGAACTGATCATATAAAATTCCAGCGGAAAATTTTGCGTACCAACTACGGACAGTGTTACGTAACTGAAATAACAAATATTCAGATAATTACATATTTTTTTGTGACAGAACTAAATTTTGTTTCTTCATTAAATCTTAGCATCAAAATTTCAACAAATTTTGGATAACAATTCGATATAAGTTTAGTTTTTTTTTTAATTAATTTTCAAATTGGATGCTGCGGATGTTTAATCAAAAATATTCGATTTTTGACTACTGATCAGATCCGATCTGATATCAATTCGATAAATACACATATTAGAAAATGAGACGTTAGTGTGTGAAGGCGTATATTATTTATTTTTTTAAAATTAAATAAAAAATTAAACATTGGAATAAATTTGCAATTTCAGTTGACTGTATACGTATATTTTTTTACCAATCAAATAATTGTTTTCACAATCTTTAATTGTTTTTTTTAGTGTAAGATTAGGTTAAAGTTTTTTTTTTGTTTGCTTTTCAAATAATAGTCAACCACTAATTTCAAACATAAATTAAAAAAATTTAATTGTTTAAATTCAATATCAATATAATTTCAAGCACATAATAATGGATTATATAATAGAATATATTTGAAAAATTTATAAATATATATGATAAAACTATTTGCGAGTACAAATAAATATTAAATACCTATATTCAAATAACGAAAGTATATATTTAATTAGACAAAGGCATATATTTATATTTTATACACACAAAGTCATACGCATTATTTAATAAAATACGACATTGATCTAGATTTGTATATTTAAGGCGTGTGTGTAGTAGTCGCACCGATAAAAGACCCCAAGAGTGGAAAACATGTATTATTATAGACATATGTATACTTTTTATTAACTCAAAAATGCATTATAATTATAATAATTTAATAATAATAATTATTATTATAATTATATAAATATTAGTACAATTATTATTAGTATTATTATTATTTTATATTATCTTATTATTCTACAGAGCAGTTATAAAAATGATTTATTAGATTAAATGTGACAATCATCTCATCACCGTATAATGTTGGTAATTATAAGCTATAGAGTATACGATTATCCACAAGACATACTTCGTAAAAATAAATATATTAATAGGCCACTACACATTTATACGAAATAGCTGCGTGAATATAATTTTCGAATTTTTTGATAGAAAATAAAATACGCATCCTTCGTAAATGAAAACATGCTTGCGGGGCTGGTTTTTTTCACGTCAAATTACGCTTTATATCTTGTGGAACTACGCCACGCAGAGTGTCCGTTTAAATACCCGTAATTTTAGTTTAAAAAATTGCAAATAATCGTTCGTACGATCATTTGAAAACCCAGTTATTGAGATTGACGTTGTGTTTGTGTTTAACATCTCTATGCATATTATTGACATCAATTATTAATAATAAAAATTTCAGTGTCATAATAACAAAAATGTTAGCAATTTCTTGAAAATAGATTTAGAAAATAGATTTTAATAAAAATTCGAGAAAACGTAAACCCAACCAAATTATTTATATAGATAGACAGAAACAAAAATAAATAAATTATATTTTAAAAAAAAAGGATTATATTTTACTTGTGTAAAAAATAAGTTTGGGATAACTTATGGATCCAGCAAATAGTACACAGACAAATGTTCAACTAACATTTTACTATCTCACCCAGCCAGTATATATGGTTAGCAACAACCAGTGGATTTCCAGCAACTACATCCGCTGTTGTATTTAACCAGCAATAATATCCAGTAGCTGGTTTTAAAAATTATTTTTAGAAAACCAATAACATACATTGGGTACAGCGATACCTACCACTGTGGTGCTATATCTGGAACGTCGCAATAAATTAAAACCTAAAACTCTACCATATGCAACTACTTCCACATATGCTCCGTTCCAAAAGAAGTGCGGTGACATCCAGTACCGCAGATACGTCAACACATCCAAATATATAAAATAGATACAAAACCCAAATAGAAGAACAAAGCGATATGTGTCAATTGATTTACATACTATAGCTTTCAACATTGGTTGCCAAATTTAAGAAATACTATATAAAGTATTTTAGGTGTTTCAAGAACATTATTCGCTTAAAATGTATATATGGGACTATGGGAGGTATAGGAAAACAATTTTACAGATGTTAGTTTAATCTAATTTTGCAAAAATTCTAATTCTAATTCTAAATAATAAATGTATATTTATTTTTCAATAATAAAAGATATCGTATTCTATTTTTATCCTTTTGTAATTTTAATTTGTTTTATAGATTTTATTGTGATTTTAGTGTACTAAAAAGGCAACTTGGAACGTAATTCTGCATACAGTTATTTCGTATTTGATTTCGATTGAGTAATATGATCTAACTAAACCTTGAGCGATAAATCTAAGTGTGACCATATACGTATATTTTAGTTGAATTGCCCGCATTGTATGGTATGTCTTGAAGTTATGAAAAAGATACATATAGAATACAATAAATATAATATAATTTATCACTGCAAATGACTGCGAATATTATATAATATTCTTATTTATATATAATTAATTATTTTGCTTTTAATTTGTCAGAAAAATAATTATTATTTTTAAATGTAAATCTCTTGCTGTTAAATTTTTTTTTTCATATATAAATATAGACATTTGAGCACATACCACATACACATAAAATATGAATAATAAACAAGTTAATTATAATTTATATAAGATGAAAAGTTCATAAAGTAAATTGTAATATTTTAATTAACAAAATTCATTTATTCAGATATCGTATTATTATTATATTATAAAATAAAAGTAAATAATTATGTATTTATAAAACTTAAACATTTTTTAATAATAATTTCAAATATGTTTTATATGAAATTTTTAATCTTTTAAGTCTCTTTTGTTTTTACGTATGGTATATATATTATTTATTTGTACATTATATTTCTGTATGTAGTAATTAATTATTTTGCACAGACATAATAAAATAAATTAGTATATGTAATATAGTTTATGTTTTATTACAATATAATATTATTTAGACAGTTTAGATACTTTTTTTTAGACACACATATATACAATAATACGTATATTGAAAGGTAAAAGCATATATATATTGGTAGTAATCCGCAAGATAAAGATTAATTTTTTAATTTATTTATAATCCATTTGTTTACAAAAATAATAAACAGACCAACCAAATCTTATGTATATACACAACGCGAATACAAAAATATGTTATATTGCTAATATTTATTGTAGATACTATATTTTTTGTTATGTTATTATGCTGGTTTTGTTTATAAATATATGTCATTATATGCTTTGTATAAACATTTTAAATGGTAAAATTACCAATTAGCAATTAAAAATATTATATAAATAAATACATATGGATCAATTTCCAAGTTATACAATTTCAAATCATTGTTATAATTATTAATTTGAAATGAAGTGTGAGTAATATAATAATAATATAATAGTGGTTTATAATGCCTTAATCACAACAATTCAATAATTGATCTGCATGTATTATCAAAATATAAATGTTTCCTTATTTCACCATATTATTGGTGAGATTTGTTATATACTGCAAACATTGACTGTAATAAATTTTTGTTACATGTCATAAGCTCCATTTGGTGTAACATAAACTTGTGTATATTATAATGTCATTTAACATATGTTAAAGTGCTAAGGATTAAATTAAATTCACATAATAAAAATATTACAATTGAATAGAAATTTTAACATTTATATCATAAAATATAAGCACCAATTAAAAAAAATTATGTAAGTTATAAACTGGCTTTTACATTTTTTTTTTGCATATACCATAAATGCATTAATTAGCTTTTTAATTAATTAATACTAATTTTTGTAATATAAACATATACAGTTTTACAATTTATTTCAAATTTCTCGCATTAAAAGTATATGTCCAACAAAAAAATAAAAAAATAATGTAAATATTTTTAATAATACTTTAATTAAAATGATGAAAACATCAATTAAGTGTTAACATAAAAATAAAATAATAATAAATATAATAATTTATAAAATTATAAAACCTTAATATAATATACCATATGAGGTCGATAATACTTGAACCTAATTGCTGTAAATATGGCGGCGATGCCTGAGAAATAGAATTCAGTTTTCAATATCACTATATTTGGCTTATAACCTGGGTGAAATTAGATTAAATTGACTTTTACGAATTAGCACCTTTTTTGATTACGGATCATATAGTTTTAACGAATTACCAGTTTTGTATGTACAGAATTATTGCATATTATCGTAGAAGAGATTTTTAACTATCGATTCACGTGCCCAAAAGTTATGACCGATTTTTCAATCACACTTAAAATAAATTTGTACATAATTTCAATGAATAGCGTTTATAATCCCATTATTCATTGTTTCAATGTATAATTCATTAATATTTTTCATTTTTAAACATTATCTTAATGTACTTGTTCATTGAATTAATGAATTCGCGATCATTAATTAATTTATGTTCATGTTCAGAATAATAAGTTATTAAACAGAAAACGTTGAAAAAATGAATAATATTCATCAAAACAATTATACAATTCTATAAACCAATGAAGTGATTCATTGAAAAAAATTCATTTTCGTTATTATGTTTTAATGAATTATTCGTTGATTTAATAAATGTTATTTAATTTTAACAATGAACCATGAACTATTCCTTGAAGCAAAATTAATTAATATTTAATGGTTTTGACGTTACTTTTTAATTGATTTCACGTACTTTTTTTTTCAGTACAATGGCAGAGAAAATTTAAAGAAATTTGTGACAACCAAATGGAATACAAAAAATGTATATACACTATTATTATTTCATATACAAAATTGCGCTTGCATATTAAACGCAAAATCTGTCATATCTTTTGTACGCATTTTCTATGAAAGATTGGAAATTCATTATAATTTGCAATTCTATATATACAAGAACTTGAGATTAGTTAAAACTATGGCTCTCGTAATTAAAAAAGATGATAATTCTTAAAAATAGATTTTCCGGAAACTTCAAAAAATGAGGGTGTTCACAATTTGTAACAATTTGTCCGTACTTTGAAAAATGAGAAAAATTTCCGTGGAAGAAATCCACATATTTTCCATGGAAAAAATATATTGGAATTTGTCCAATGAGTCTATAGATCCTCCACTTAATATAATAGTATTTTATTTAGGTCAATTGAAATCTTTGGATTGTCAGGGTAATATATCCAACATATATCCTCGTTATTGTATTCATAATTTATTTTATCAATAATCCAAGACAGTGGTTCCAATTTTGTATATTTCGCCTATCTATAGATATAATCCTATTTAATTTATTTCCATAATTTTTAAAACAATCAACAACTCAAATCTATATATTTCCTAGCCATCGTTCAGCATCTTCATTCCATATTCATAGAACTTCTGGTCTATCGGTAATAAACTGAATAAAACCGCGATTTTACATCACCGTCAAAAGAAAATTCATTCAGCTAATACGGACAATTCACGGTTATTACTTTCCAAAATGCATGAACGATCCAATAATATCTATTGTCAAAATCCTTGGATCTGCTCACAAAAAATATGAATATAAATTCTATGGATATGCTGTGGAATAATAACACCGATAAATACTTCTAAGAAGAATCCATAGAAATTACCATCGGAAACATATGGATAATCCTAGGACATTTTTTATAAAAATCCATGGACAGGGTTGCATCCATCATATAAAATTCCAGCGGACATCGGTAAGAAACCCATAGATATTTCCTCGGATTGAAACTTCAAACTACTACATAATGCGGAAATTGCAATTTGACAACATTACGCTTCACCACTGGTTATAAAAGAGTATATATATAACTAAATAGACATAGACGATATTATAATATTATAGATATTAAAATTAATGATAGTTATCTATTTCAAATACAAGTAATAATTGACATACAATTACTCTCTGGTATAAATTTATTATAATTAGATCACGGTACACGTTGACGTACACGTATACATATATAATTAACAAACGAATATTTAAATTTAATAAATCATATGTTTCCAAATCATATATATGCGGACAATATTTGTAAATATATTTTCTACTTATATTTATATGCAAAATGGAAAAAAAAATATATAAATGAAAATAATTGAATAAAAATTGCAAATTCATATATTCAATATTTAATTTACACAAATATCATATACACATCATATTTGTACCCGCAATATACAAACAATAAGAAGCAACAAGTAATTTCTATTTTCATTATAAGAAAAAAAAAACCAGTCATTATCTGTCGACAAATTAAAGAAATTTTATACAACATATATCAAATGAATAAATAAATAAATAAATAAATAAATAAATAAATATAAAAATGTTTGAATATAAATTCACAATATTGCACGTACATATAAATATAATAGATGAGAATTATTCATAATTTTGATGACAATTTCACCTCCGCACACAATATTATAACGATGAGGATATGTTAATAATAGTATATTATATTAGTTATTTATACTATTGTTTATTTGCATTATTTCTCCATATATATGTAAATATTATAATATATTTGTCTCATATCATATAATTTCTTTTAAATATACATTGAACTTTAAATAATATTTAAAATTATTACACACTCCACTGGTATAAATATTTAATAAATTATTATTCCGACTTTGTTAAGTCAAATTTTCGACAGCATTTTTTTTTTTTCTTATATATTGTATATACGGAAATTAAAATTTTTCAATTTAAGTAATATATTTACAACTTATACGTATAACAATATAAGTAAATCCAATTGTAAAACGTAATATAATTAACATATGGTATATAAAAATTATGAATTTATATATTCATATATTCAATATAATATATTCATTGCCGATAAATTAAAAAAATATTTGTCTATAATACAGAATCGTAGTTTTAAGTGATCACTGATCCATCCATTGTCGTATGCAAAATTTGACGTGACAAAAATTCTGCAGATAGAACGAAACAGATGAAATGAAAATACAACACATAAAATTTGATCACACTGTATTTAAAATAACTAATATTATTTCATACTATTTTAGGTATATGCATAAGTAAGTTCCGTTTTTTGGTTAAAATTGCATATTTGGCAAATTTATAAATATGGAAAATTATTCAAAGTATGCTCTACCACAACCTTCAGCCAATCTTTCAGTCAATTTACGGATTCTCTGTCTGAAGAAGTCGTCGTTTTTTGAAGCGATTCGAAATTTATTAAATCAATGTTAGATAGTTTCATACAGGTGTGAAATCATGTAAGGTGATAAGTGACATTCTCACTGTCACCTTTAATAAATGGTGAATCGGCTACGGTGATATCACCGGTGACTATCACCAAAAAGTGATAGAATATATTTCGCAATTTTTTTGTTAACAATTAACAAAGAAAAAATATATTTTATCAAATATTTGTACTTACGTTTTTAAGTATGGCTTAGCAATATATTTTATCAATTTTATTAAGGCAATAACCATACGATATATTCTATAGTTGTGTTAAAAGAAAAATACTAATATAATATTTGCTACATTCACGACCGAAAATTCAATTTAAATATTTTAAATTGTTTACAAATTATTTTAATTCGTAAGCTTGTAATTTTTTTTATTTGTAAAATTAAAATTGTGTTCCTTAGTCCATGAAGAGAATATAATTCAATCGAAACTGAACTAAACAATTATATTTTTTATTAAAGCTAAAATTTTATTATTTTGATTTTTATTATGTTTCTATGTAGATTTTATTTTAATTTTAGCATTAATATAAAAAATGAACATGTCAAAATACATTCCGGTGATTTTAAAAGTGATCACCTTACATGATGCCAAAAAAATAGGTGATCCTTATTGAATATCACCACAGTAACTGTCACTTATCACCTTTACATGATTCCACCCCAGGTTCATGTGAATGGTGCATCTTAAAGTGCCGACTGCATCAATCGTAATAATTGCGGTAGTCTGAAAAACTATATGTCTGGTGAATTCGACGGGTGGTATAGAACTTTCCAGTCCTGCAATTCTAATAATATATATGAGGTTAGGTATTGCCGAGTTGACAAGTTATTGCTTTAAGAGCATTATAGTTGTCGCTCGGTAGACATCATCGGTGATAGTTTCAGAAGTTTTCAGTAGTACACAACACCTTTTGCGATGCCGCACCAAATACACAGCATTGGCTGTAATGGACCTCAGCTTCACCAGGTTTCAGCTATGCTTTTTTACGTTAAGGATTCATAGTAATTCATTAATTTTTCATCTCTATACACCAGAATTTTTTCAAAATAATGTTTCCCGTAAATGACGTTTGTTTCGTACATTTGCATGCGAATAATAAATTAGATTGTTTACACTTCAATTAAATGTTAATATATTTATACTATGTTTTGAAGTTTATAAAGAGTGTTTGCAAGAGCTTGTATTATCAGAGTCTACGCATACTATAGCTGAACACTTATGTCATCAACTTTTAGAAAAACGAAACTTACTTTTGCATATACCCAATTTATATACAATATATGAAAGTCTTTAAAACGTACACGTATACTACGTCTGCATATTCCTATAATGTGAATATGTGTATATAGTAATTATAAAGAAACAAAAATTACATGTATAAATAATATTATTATGAAAAAAAATGTAATAAGTAACTCAACTCAACTCAATATATATTGTATATTTTTTATTATTAACTAATTATAGTTTCATGCATAATTAATGATTATTAATTTTAAATTTTCTCTTCATTTTCATGTAATAAATAGTATTTGCATTTATTTTTGTTTTGTTTTAATTTAAGCATTGGCAAGTTTTTGTATATTACAATCCAATTTATGATATGATTATTATTATTATTATTTTATTTTATAGAGATTAATTCAATTAATTAAATTTAAAAATTAGAGTGTTTTATTATTGTTGTATAGTACACGATTTAATTTGACTATGACGACTAAATGAATTACAATAATAAATATACTTACTTTAGATATTACATATTTTGTATAGCGAAAAATCCGATTTTTTTAATTAGAAATGTGTTTTATATACAATATAAATTTTAGTAATTATTACTCAATTTAGTAATGTTTTATTTTTTTCTACGGATTGTTACTTTGAAATTGATTATTGTTTTTTTTTTTTTTTTATTCAAGATAATGGATATTATTAATTATTATATTAAAAAAGAAAAGTAATCATAGAAAACGTTTAATTCATTTTTATATTTATATATAAAATATGATTTCATAATTATGTAATAGATTAGATTATATGCGCAAAATTAATATTGCTATATAAACTAAACTATATTACTGCAATATATATTTATAAAAATATACACACAATCTGAAAAACATAATTAGATGCAATGTTCAATGGTGCAAAGTAAAAATAAATATATATCGATATTATTATTTTATATATTTTAAGGAAATAGTAAATAAATAATTCACATAATGAATATATGTTAAAATTTGTACACGCATATATAAAGAGTATTTTTTACGTCAGACTTTTAATAATAAATATAAAACCATGTATTGATTAATATCATATATAGCCTCTGTCCGATAATAATCCGGAGTGGATTAAAAACGAACAAAAATAAATATTAAATTTTCACAAAAAACCATTTTATTTATTCAAAATAATATAATATCTATTAACTGACAGATCGCATCGATCGAGCACGTTTAACAAGTGAATCAAATGACTTTTTTTTATGTCTGTAATTAGTTGATGCTGTTGAAAATGGTAGTCGTAGTCTTTTGATAATGTCTTCAACTGACGCAAAACGGTTTCCTTGCATAGCCAAATGAAGTTTATAGAGAAAAGGAAATTAGTTGCAGCGAGTTAAATTAAGTGATAAGCAATAAATTATTAGTTCAATTCTGTGAAATTTTTGATCATAATTTAATTGATATGGAACAACCTTTGAATTCATCTATCGTAGGCCACAGTTAAAATTCGATGTTTTCGGTATTCCAAGTTCCATTTCGATGAATCTCGAAGTGGTCTATGGTTTACATAGTCATTACGACTTATTATGGGACAGACGGTGTATATTTGTATATATATTAAGGTTATCTTTTCTATCTCTAATTACATTATTATTATTTGTTTTTTATTGATAATACAATAATATTATGTAATTATATACGCGTAAATATAGGAAATTTTTATAATTTATTTTCCTATTCATTATAAATGTATAATATTAATTATCAATATGAGAATATGCATTTGAATATATTATTATTATACACTCGCATACATTTAAGTCGTATATGGTATAATATGAAGAATTCAATAAATTATGTATAGCATTTCATTTTAACGCATAAATTCAATTGTTTTTATATTACAATATATTTAATCTTACAATTTTACATAAATGTTACTGAAATGGTTTAAAAATGTATAGTAAATTCAAGGTTTCCGATGATAATAAATTTATTTTTTGTTTATATAAATATTGATTAGGCACGAGAAATTACATTTTATATAATTAAAAGCAATTATTATGGGCAATAAAAATCAATAATTTTTTTCAAATAATAAATCATATATTAAATTTGCTGATGCAGTTGGTTGACCATTGAAAATCATTATGCTTTCTTTATATTATATAGAAAATTATAATCTACAATATAAAGAACATTGGACGCAATGAAAATGTCTTACACACCGGAAAATTATAAATTTTTCTTGAGTTTTTTTCTATTTATTTAATTTAGAAAGATACACCAAATTGTAATCCCTTTTTGTTTATTTTCACTACGATTATGGTGGAAATTAAATAGGCCTATAAAATATTATATAGTTCAACATTCCATATATTCAAAATATGTGCACAAAATATTCGATGAAGTTTTTAAGTAACATATATTTATTGTATTTTAGTATAAATGTCAGTATTTTGAATAGTAAATATGAAATATTTTTTTTTTAAAAATATGTATAATATTATTTCAGGATTAATAATATATTATAAGACACCAAAACCTATTCAATTTCAACATTTTTGTATTAATTTAAAATCATTTTACAAAATATTGTAATAAATGTCTTACCATTAAATTTGTTTTAAACATTTTATATATAGGAAAGTTACTATAAGTCTAGGAACAATTTGTCCGTACTTTGAAAAATGAGGAAAATTTCCGTGGAAAAAATCCACATATTTTCCATGGAAAAGATGTATTGGACTATTTTCCATTTAATGTAATACTATTTTATTTATAGGTCAATAGAAATCTTTGGATTGTCAGGGTAATATTTCCAACATATATCTGCGGTATTGTATTCATAATTTATTTCACCAATTATCCGAGACAGTGCGTGTTCAAATTTTGTATATTTCGCCTATCTATATATAATCCTCACTCTTTTTTAGTTTATTTTTTATAATTTTTAAAACAATCAGCAACTCAAATCGTTATATTTCCTAGAAATTTTAGAAGACTTTTCTTCGGTTTTATGTTTATCTGTTCTTGTTTATTAAAAAAAAAAATGAACAATCGATAAATTTTTGCCATCGTGCAGCATCTTCATTCCGTGCTCATAGAACTTCTGGTATATCGGTAAAAAACTGAATCAAACCGCGATTTGGCATCATCGTCATAAGAAAATTTATTCTGCTAATACGGACAATTCACGGGTATTACTTGCCAAAAAATAAAGACAATCCAAAGATATTTTTGTCAAAATCCGTGGATCTGCGCACAAAAAATATGAATATAAATTCTATGGATATTATTCTGTGGTATAATAACAACGAGAAATACTTCTAAGTAGAATCCATAGAAATTACCATCGGAAACATACGGATACATATGGTATATAACGCCGAAATTTTGCGGACAAACTACGGACAATGTTACTAGGGAATTTTTAATTGAAATCAATTTTTTGATATGAACGAATACCTACAAAACCTATTATTATTATTATTATTATTATTTATTTTAATATTTTAACTTCTAAAAAAAAAAAAACTATTAACATAAGACCAGATTAGATGAACACATGTCAAAGAGTAAATGAACATCATATATAGGTGAAAGTTAGTATAGAATTGATCAGATAATACATAGAACAGAGAAATTCTATATATTTTTAAGTATTGCTACTGTTTTATTAAGAATTAATTATCTAAATTTTTCAGAATGGATACGGTAATAATATTAATTTAATTAATTTTTATTCCAGTACGTAAATAAATGTACATTTCAACTAATACTTACAAATTGTATCTTGTGATTATCATATTAAAATCAATAAATCGAATTAAATATGTCATTGTCATAGGCATATGGAATCCAATGTATTTCAATTAAACGTATGTATAATACACATTGGAAAATTGAAACCGATATACTCATCACACGTAGTATTTATTTTATATAATAATAAATACTAATATTAATATTAAAAATATTGATAATAATAATTTTTAAATAATTTTCAAAAGTGTGAAAAATGAAAGTATAAAAAATTACTATTTAAAATAAAATATAAAATATCGATTTCTATAGGTTTTCAGAGTGCGTTTAATATTGTATATATAAACTAAACTACTATACAATAACTTTTTAAAATAATTAACCTTATTATTTATTATATTTATGATGTCTATCTGCCATAAATAACAATATAGAGGAATTAATTCCTTTCGTATTAAAATATTTTTTTAAATAAATATTCTTAAAAAAAAAATTGTTATAAAAATATTTAAGATATTCATTTTTTTATATACGAATAGAAATTAATTTTATTTTGTTTTGCATTATTTATTTATATCAATGTGGTCAATCGCAGCGCAACAATCAATTAAATCTATATATTTACATTATTTAAATTTTCAAAATAATAATATTAAGTATTTTGAAATATTATAAATTTAACAATTCGTTTTTTGTGATACATAAAATAATTTTTTTTCTTTCTACAATACATTACATACACCAAAAAAAGCCGCGCCTTACTGGACTCAATTATATTTACTTATTATTTTCATGTATATCAATACATTAAATATATAATATCGATAAATACCGCCATGCTACAATTATCGTGTTTAATTGTTTTTATATTGACAAAATAAAAGCAAATAAATATTTATAGATTGCATTGTTTGTAATTTCTAAATTACTTTTAAATATATTAGGAATTTTTTTTTTTTTCTGTTTTTAAGTCACGCACTTTTAAAATGCAATAACACATTTATGGACGTTAGGAAATAACGTTGATTTATGTGTGTCTATTTATAAGTTTCAGTAAAATCTGGTGCAGTTTTGCTATTTATTTAATTTTAAAGAACTGTATAGAATAATGAAATAATTTTCAAATTAAATAGAAATAAAATAACTTCAAAAATAATTAAGCCGATCGTAAGACACATGTATTTCATATTAACAATTTCATGTATTCATTAAATTATTATAATGTGCTAGAAATTTAATATAGGAATCAATGAATAGTGAATATAATTGACAACTTGTAACAAAAGTTAAGGTGAAGTATACAATTATCAATGTACTAGTTTTGATAGTGCTTGGATGCACAAAACAATTATTGAAACAATCGGAAACTCGGCGTAAATAACTTTAAATAATTCTTATATTACATATTTTAGAAACAACATTCTATATTCAAAAACAACAGCGTCTTATCAATTTTTATATTGCTATTTTCAGTTATTTTTTAAACAAATAAATATGTAAATAAATTAATTAAAAAATGACTTTAAATAAATGCATTTCTGAGGGTCGTTTCGTATTTTGCCTATGAATTATTATACGTGAAATATTGCAGTTTCACATTCTAAAACCCAAAGTCTATATTAAAATACTTTTGAAATTGAATTTCAAATACAACACATACAAAATAATACTTTGTGGTTTGAAATAATTTTTGTAATAAAATACTTTTAAGAAAAAAAACAGAACATATAAAATTTCATTAAAAAAAATATTGTCAAGGAAATGTAAAAATCAAATTAAGGGAAAAATGTATGTAATTTAATGAAAATGGGTAATGATATAGTTGCCAAAGTTGTAATCATATGAACATCATTTTTCGTGATTTATTAAGTATAGCCATTATAGTGTATATTAAGTATAGCCATTATAGTGTTAAACATTAAATTGAAAATATAGAAAATAGAAAAATTGAATGCATATAACATGCGGTTAAGATTAACTATTATACATTTTACTGATCTGAATCTTTAACAACACCTTATATGTAAGTTAATTTCATAATAATAATAAATATAATTAATGCATTTAAGCGCGTATGATGCATAAAAAAACCATGTGAAAACAAAAAGATATAGTTTATAACATTTTACATAATATTAATAATACAAAATAATTATAATAAATATGTATATATTTTATTATATGTGTAACTGTCAATAAAATTAACTATACACTTTTTGTAAACTTTACTTGTTTTCTTATATTTTAAATTACAAAAAATTAAATGTACCTATATATATTTATATACATAATAAAATAACATATGGACATTTAAAATATAAATTATATTTCACCTGTAATACTAAACTCATTTTTTTTAAGTACACATAAATTCGTGTGTGTGTGTGTGTGTGTATTTTGTTATAATGTATTAAAATAAAATAATCTGGACAAGTGTTAAGTATAAAATTAATTTTAATATAATAATATAATACACATGTTTAAATATTGTAAATATTCATAATATCCCTAGTAACACTGTCCGTAGTTTGACCGCAAAATGCCCGCATTATATGTAGTAGTCTGTAGTTTAAAACCGAGGATTATTTTTACGGATATCTGCTGGAATTTTATATGATCAGTGCAACACTGTCAATGGATTTTTATAAAAAAATGTCCTTGAATTATTCGTATATTTTATTTATATTTTCTTATGTAAAAAATAATTTAATTGTAAGAATAAATTAATAAATTCATAGCGCATAATTTTGTAGAAATTTGGCAGATAAAAGACTTACCATAAACAAGAAACAATTAAAAAGAATGAGAATTCTAGATCTACATAAGTGAAATATACAAAATTTGAATCCACACTGTCTTGGATAATTGGTGAAATAAATTATGAATACAATGCCGCGGATTGATGTTGAAAATATTACCCTGACAATCCAAAGATTTCAATTGACCTACAAATAAAATACTAATATATATATAGTGGAAAATCTATGGATATTCTTTGGACAAATTCCAATATATCCTGTCCATGGAAAATATGTGCAATTGTCCACGGAAATTTTCCTCATTTTTTAAAGTACAAATTGTTACTAGGGATAGTACATAAATATATTTTATTAGCTGGGACCGAAATATCGACAGCAACAACAAAACAGTGTATATATACATAATACAATATGTCAATTTACAACAACAACATATGTAGTATAATATTAAATATAATAGTAATAATAACTAAATATATATATTATACAACAGGTCATTGTAATTTAAATGTAGAGCATTACGAAATTTATTGCATAATGTGTAAACTATAACTAAATACATTGGTACATTTTTTGTTGAGGAAGTTTTTTAATTTTTATTTAGTTTTTTTTTTTTTTTATAAAGTCCTTCATTATGTACAATAATGTTTGCATACAGGGTGTATTTGTATATAACAGGTGCATTTTTTGTTTGGTCAATCCAAGAAACAATTTAAGTTTAATTAAAATATATACGCAGGAGGTTCTGCAGTATACATATAAATGTTAAAACAGAAATTTATAAGCATTCATGAAACATTCTGAAATGCGTAATTAATCCGTGTGGAACCACTCTAAAATACTCCGTAAGAATAACTTCTAAAAGCATCATGAAATTTGCAAGTTTTTAAAATTAACTCTCTCACGAACGTTTGCACAATGACAATAAATCCTCTTTCTGAATCATATTAAAGCTGATCATATCGCAAGATAGCAAGTTGCGTCTGCAAAAAAAAACTGACTTGTGATTTGCATATTTGCTAGCGTAAAATTACATCCTTAATAGCTATCGCAAATATCGAGGATGTGGCCCAAAAAGTGTTCCAAATTGTTCGGCATTAAAAAATAGTTAAAAATATATATTTTCTAGTACTTATTAATAGTAAGTAAATTTTATATTATTAGAAAAACAAAATTAATAAATTTAATACAAAAGCAATGACCGCTAGTTTATTTTTATACTTTAAACTGTGCCCATAGTTTTATTCTATACAACAATATAAAGTAAATAGGTATTCAATACAATATTACAACTTTGTAATTTTAATTAAAAAAACTATTTCCTTTTAATTAAAATCATTATATATTTAATAAAACTATTCACTCTTCAATAAAACAATTAGACCTTATAATAAAACTAATCAGTTTTATTATCTTTATTTTTATCTATACTGTTCCGCGTCCTCTATCACGCTAGTTGTGAAAATTGAGCAGATGATATTATACACAACTGTTTTATTAACACCTTTTGGAATTTATTAAGGACGTATTAATTTTAAGAACGTTTTATAAAGGACTACAAATGTTATTATTGTTTTGTTTTATGCATTTTAGTTTTAAAGCAATTCAGTTTTAATATTTTATCTTAAATAATTATCTTATACTATAGATAGACTATATATAATAAATCTATTGTATATTAAAACCAATATTAAGATTTTATTTTAATTTAAAAAAAATAGTTCTCAAGACTAAAATAAAACCTAAAAAAAAATGTGTATATTTAATTCAACGCCGTAATTAGTTTTATTTTGGTTATTAATAAATCAAAAAATAATCTTATCTGACACCATTATAAAAAAGCTATTTATGTTATATTGATTTTAAGATAAAATATTGTTAAAATTTTATCTTTAATAATATAATAAAATTTATCTTAAAACAATTGTCTTCAGAGCAATGTGCTTTAATAAAAACATTATAATAAAAACGTATAGAAGCAATAAAACAATTTTTAAAATATACTCCAAGTCTATTTGCCTTTTTAATGTCTCTTGGGAATTATATATTTATATATAGAAATTTAAATTAATTAACATTAATTATAGATATGCGGAAGATGATATCGGTTTTTTTGTAAACACTTTACAAATACGCAGGAATTACATTTTAGTTAATTTTTGATATCCGCTTTCAAAATAACAAAATATTACAATTGCCAAAACTGACGAGACTAAATTGTATGATGTAACAACACCCTGTATGATGTATATATTTATATTTTATAATATTTATGTAGATAGGTATTTTATATATAAATAAATAAATTATTAAATATTTGTATTATATAGAGATAAGTTGTTTTTATTCATTCATTTTCATATATACTATTTATTTCGCATATTTAACACAAATAAAGTATATATTTTATTCGATTTAGTACCCAGTGAGACTGTAAGTACTTTCAATTTCATGATGAACTCATTAATTATTTCATCAAAATATTCACCAAAGAATTTATCTGTGAATTTATAAGTAGTTCTAATTTCACAAATAAATTCATAAGCGTATTTGTTGAATTTGTTCTGTACAAATGAAAAATCCATACATTCCGAACCCATGAGTATATTGTTAAAGAGTATAATATCGCACTATAACCTTATAAATAAGTCATTCACAATTTTTAAAGTGAACAGTAATTGTATTTAGGTTTAAATTTGTTTTTAGTATTAGTGACAATGATGAATAATTTTAAAAATTATAATTTTTCTAAATTACTTATAATTGGGGATAATTTTATTATTAAGAAATATTAAAAAAAAATTGAATTTCATCTATAAATTCATAAAAAACTGATAAAATCTTTAATTTTTCATCTTTATAATTTACTAATGTAAAATATCAAAATGAAAGTTATAGTAAAAAGTAAAATTCCCACAATTTCTTCAGTACAAAACTATATTTTAAGTACACATAATTATTTATGTGTCCCACACACCATCATATGCACGTGGTGGTGCAGTGTTTTTTATATCATTATTTAAATAATTTTGAAAAGTATTAAAAAAAATTCAAAACTTGATGTGTGATGTGAGTTTGTTGTTGTTAATAAATAAAAATATAATGTTTCTATATATATAAAATAGGTGTAGAAATATGAAACGTTCGCTTATTATAATGTCGGTTTCGGCAGAAAATTGTTTTTTGTGAACGTATTCACTAAATATCTATCTCTTTATCATTCAGTTTGTGTTTCTTACTAACTAAAACTGTAAACAACATATTTTTTTCGTTTGTTGTCGTGTTTTGTACCACTAAAAAACGGATTTGCTGAGAGGTTCGTTGTTAATTATTTCATTTCATTGGAAGAAAAATGCTGCTGAAAGTCAATGAATTATTGTCAAAGCTTATATAGAAAATATGCTTTATCTAGAAGAAGCTTTATGAAGAAGAAGGTGCAGAAGAGAGTTATTTCAAGGAATCAAAAGTAGTGGATTGTAATTGTAAGTCTTAGTATTTGGTGAGACCGCAGTAAGGATTATTACATTATTATGGTTGAAACTGAACGAAACTGTCAATATTAAACTCTACTGTCAACAACGAATCAATTTAAAGCGATTATTACAATAAAAGTAACCAAGATTTGCCAGTCACGATAAAGTGGTTTTACACAACAATACAATTTTCTCCCACATGTCACAAAACCGGTCATAGAAACGTAGAAAGCACTTGGATCGGATCAGTTCTCACACCGCGTTTATTAACCAAATGTTGCTCCATCAGATTATCACTTGTATTCAGATCATTCAATACCAATGAAATTCTACGAAAATAATTATTATATTGGATTATAAGAATAGTTACTAGATGAAAATTCTGCATAATCTTTACGCGCAGAATAATTTTCTGCGTCAGTTTTTAGAAACCTGGCAATTTGGTTATTTGTTATTTCACATTTTTTGAAGAAATTTTACAAAACGTATTAATTATAAAAGAATATGGTCCACAGAAGTTTTGGACAATCTTTATACACAGGATATTTTCGTTTTGTGATGAAAGTCTGTACATGAAATCTATATGGGATTGTATGTATATAGTTCCTCCTATGGAAATTCTGAATAATTATTACATATAGTAAGTAGTTTTTGATACAAGAATTTTTACGTTTTGCTGGAAAATGGAATTACAAAGTTGCTTCAAGTCTTTTAACATTCAGAATTAGCTCTCTCTCCATATGATGGTGATGGGTACCATACTATAAAAGTAAACATCTCGGTTTTTGTTGTATTGAGGTATATTTATTAATCACTTTGCAGCGATCGCGTACACAAACTATATATCTAGTCGAATATAAATATGTCAATTTCATATCCAATGAGGAATAATAATATTCATAAAAGATGTAAACAAGCTTAAGCACCCAAAAGCTCGCAATATAATATGATTTTTTCCTGATGATAAAAATTTCGATCATGACCAAAAAATTAATCGGACAAATGATAGATGGGTATGTTCAGAACCTACAAAGGTTACCCACATGAAATTTCCAACTACTGTTATGGTTTTAGGAGTTGCGAGCAACGAAGGTCATGTTATGCTACCTCATTTCTTTTCCCAGGGGATTCGAGTTAATGCTGCCGCGTTACATCGAGATTTTTAAAGTGTTGTGAAACCCTGTATTGATAGAGTGTATGTTATGTGTGAATATAAAAACTAGTCAATTCCCAACAAATTAAGAGTGCATCGATTCCGAATCCAAGAAAAACTCACCCAATTCGATTCCATGAAAAATACACTTGTTCTGTACACATAAAAAACCCACCCATTCTGAACCCATGAACAAATCATCTATAGAGAAGAAGTATTTACCACCAATGTCATCTCTGTACAAAAGTAATCTAGAAAGTATTGCAAGAATGGAATAGTGTGTACAAGAAGTAAGTAATCATCGATGTTATCATACATACCGGTCCCACTGGGTATCTATAATTATATTTAGTATATGTATATTATAAATAAGTATATCGTGTATTGTATATAGTATAACTCATAACAAAAAATAAATAAAATAAGAGATATCAATAATTAATTTATTATGAAATTAAAAATAATAATAATACTAATAATAAATAAATATAAAATAATTATAATGTAAATAAGTTATATGAAATAATTTATATTAAAATGCACATTTCAGAACACAACTGTATCACTTTTATATGATTTGTATATACATTTAATGTAAATGAGCATAAATTAATAATATAAATATAATATAGTTAATTTCACTTTTACTGATTACATTTGTTGATATTTTTTTTATATATATATAAATGAGATTTGTATATAAAAATCAGGTTTTTATGACATTTCTGAATATTTATTTTTTTTATATATATTCAGACACGCACACACACATAAAAATAAATTACAAAATTAAACAACGTGTGAGGTTATTCATCACATCGTCACATCAAAAAATTTCTGCATATAAAATATGTAAATAAATAAATAAATAAATTGTTAAAAATTTTGTATATATAAAAACACACATGTGTGTGTGTGTGTGTGTACCACAAGAAATATTAATTTTACAAACATTTCTTTTAGTAAAACAACAGTCGCGTAATAATTAATTCTCCATACACGTAAACTATAATAAGATTTAGGGAAAAGTGCGTATGTCCATTACAATGAGCGCAGCAATTAAAATCCAATAAACAGATATAGAATTGCATTGGATATATTAAGAAAAACAAATATTTTATATTATGTTTTCATTAAATTTTAACATAGTATTTTATATGGGAATGGGAAGACATTTTGGTATATTCATATATATAATTATTGTTACTAATACTCAATTCATAAAAATAACCCAAACTATTGAAATATTTATTTTCTCTTCTTATAAAAAACCATTATCCATTAGATACAAACTTTTAATCCCAATCATTGAAACACTTTTCAAAATAGTTTTTGTATTATTGTTATATTATAGTTCCTTCTTTGAATCGATTCAATGCTAATAACAAAAAGACGTTAATCACGAAATGGTTTTGTTTTTTTTTGACGATTGTACGCATAAGGTGCGAGATTTAGTAATAAAAATGAGGCTTCGGTGAATATGGTATAAAAATGAAGAATAATTATATCAAAATGAATATAACTGCATAATCCAAATCATCGCTTGAAATGTTATTCAAATTTATTTCACTTTTTCTACATTATTCATCATGCGGATGTTGATGGACGCCCCAGCAGTATATGTGGATCATGTTTAATTGATTTATGATCAATTGTAAAAAACATTTATGTCATCCATACATGTTGTTGTTTTCGGATAGAATAATTTTTTTAAAGTTTCATACCATAGCATTTCCGTTTCTATTTTTATAAAATTACAAATTTCTGATTGTATCCATCAGAAATTTATCAGTTGAAATAATTAATGGTGTATTTCTGTAATATGAGATGTGTCACATTAAAATATATAATAGTATTAATATATATACCAATTCATATGTAGCTATGCTTTAACATTTAATAGTGGCGAAATAAACATTTAACCGTAGCACTATCAGTTTGTTCTAATGAAGCTGCTAATATTGCTAAGGTCAACAATATAATTTAAAATTATTTTTTTGAGGTTACTCTAAATTAGTACGTACTAAATTTTTGTTTTTTTTATTGATTATTATTTATTTTATTATTATTTTTAATATAATTTATTTGTATCAATAATTTAAAATTTGATTAGCTAAAGTTAAATGAAATTAACGAAATTAAAAAAAAAAACTTATTCCATACACCAATGAAATTATAGGAGAATACCAGTGTAGTTTCTGCGCAAATCGATCTACATCTGATCAAATATATAGTATCCGGCAGATCTTGGAAAAGTGTGTGGAATTCAATGTTGGTACACACCATTTGTTTGCTGATTTCAATGCGGCATATGATAGCGTCAATAGGTCAAAATTATGGAAAATTATGGTTTAATTTGGTATTCCAAATGTTAGATTTGATGGCCATGATGTTGGAAAATGTGAAGTCACAAGTACAAATCCGAGGTAAATTATCTGATCACTTTGAGACGGTTGATGGACTAAGACAACGCAACCCATTATCAACACTATTATAAAAAAAAAAATCCGGTCCAGATCTCAAAGTGAATGCAGACAAAACAAAATAAATGTTGGCAATGAATACGACAGAATTTCGACATCAAACTGTTTTTATTGAAGAATACAATTTTGAAATAGTCAATAGTTTTGTATACTTAGGATCGTTGATAAATGTAGAAAATGATATTGAAGAGGAAATTCGCCGTAGGGTAGCAACTGGAAACAGATGTTATTACGGGCTAAAAAAACAATGCCAATCGAAAACATTACAACGAGATCTTAAGTGCAAGCTATATACAACATTAATACGTCCAATATTAACGTATGTGTCGGAGGCTTGGTGCATGACACAGAACTAAGAACAATTACTTCGGCTATTTGAACGAAATATACTCCGTGGCATATTTGGTCGCGTCAAAGAACAGAATGGTTGGAGGCGAAGATATAATTTTGAATTAGACAAGTTGTACCAAATGTTGTCAAAACAATATCAAAATCAATAGATTAAGATGGCTTGGACACGTATTACGCACCTGGGTTATAATGCCATGGAGTAAGTAGTAAGTATTTATTAACTTTTGGAAATACACATCATTTTAGTTGAGTTATTTTTGATCAGCACATTTACAATATTTATTTATTTATTTATTATAACATGAAAGAAATTTATTAAAATTTATATAAACGAATTAGCATTATTAGGCCATTGTTTTTGCTTTTTAATTATTAATAAAGTAATTATATTATCGCATATCTATAAAAAAGTATGAGTGTCCCAAATAACACAAACTTATAATTCGCAAGTAATACAGTATATACTTAAATACTATATTGTATTATATGTATATATAATTTACATCAGTAAGTTAAGTGCTTCGTTAGGTTAAGTGGTTATAAATATTATTCTTTTTAACCGCTATATTAAATTGCCAAAAGATTTTACTTTTAACGTAAATGTTTTGCAATAATCAATATATACGTGAGAAATATCTTAATTTATTAATAATAATAATAATAATAATAAAATTAAATTATTATTATTATAATCATCTAATTTTAGAGAAATATAAAAATTATCGCTTTAGTTAGTCAGTTATTGCCTATCTCTACACACATACATACATACATATAGTTAAATCAACAATTTCACTTTATTGTAAAGTAAATTAAGCAAACTTATTATTATTATGTTGATTATTATAATATTCAATGTACACAGTGTGTTTAATAATTATTATTTTTATTCTATTTTTATGATATTTTCTATATTAATTGATTAAAAATATCATCGCAGTTATAATACAGAAATCTTATTGGATTTATATTTCCATTAATACGATTATATTATTAATTACAATCTAATAAAATGTTCAATCAAAATTACAAAAATTTGTGATGATACACACTGTATTATTATTTATAATAGAAACATATTTTTAGAAGGTTAATCATTTAAAAAATAAAAGAAATAACATATTTGAATGATCAAATCAATATTCAATATTGAAAATGAAAAGGTATATTACATTTATAAATATTTTTATATAGTTACAGTGCGAATGACGATAATTGAAGATTTAGTAGTAATTTTTGCAATATATAAATAATTGTATTTATACCACCCATATTATTTAGATTTTTATTAATATAATATTATTGTGATAATAAAAATAAAATTTTATGCCATTACACCCACAGACGCTTATAGCACTTATTATAAATTTGTTATATATAGAAACAATATTGTTAATCTTAGTGCTCCGCAATTTGTTATAACACTATAAAGAGTAAAGTCCTAAAAGGCTCCGGAGCAATTGTTGTAAAAATATTTATGTGATTAAATATTCTCACATGGATCCTATAGTAATTTATGTGACATTGCTCAACATCAATATAATCCCTAGTAACAATTTGTCTGTACTTTGAAAAATTAGCAAAATTTCCGTGCAAAAAAATCCACATATAAATTCCATGGAAAAGTTATATTGGAATATGTCCATAGATTTTCCACTTAATATTATAGTATTTTATTTAGGTCAATTGAAATCTTTGGTTTGTCAGGGTAATATTTTCAACATCAATCCGCGGCATTGTATTCATAATTTATTTCACCAATTATCCTAGATAGTGTGGTTTCAAATTTTGTTATTTCGCTTATCTAGATATAATCTTCACTTTTTTAATTTTTTTTCATAATCTTTAAATCAACCAGCAACACAAATAGATATAATTTTCCAAGGAATTTTGAAAAACTTTTCTTGCGGATTTTATCCACGGTTTTTGTTTCTTGTTTATGGTAAGCGTTTTATCTGCCAAATTTCTACAAAATTAAGCACTATGAATTTGTTAACTTAATCTTACAATTAAATTATTTTTTACATACGAAAATATAAATAAAATATACAGATAATCCAAGGATATTTTTTATAAAAATCCATGGATAGGGTTTCACTGATCATATAAAATTTCAGCGGACATCTGTAAGAAATCATAGGATTTAAACTACGGACTACGACATATAATGCGGACATATTGCGAACAATCTACGGACACTTACTTGGGTTATTAGGGTTAATTGATATATATACTCGTAGGTGTTCAGCTTCTATGTAAAAGTTAAATATTGTACATTTTTAGCATTGGAATTATTCACATTATTATCTTCTCACTGTATATAGTAATTATGATAAAGTGGTTTTATATAGATATCATAAAAGATTGTACTAACATAAAAATATTATTCAATTGTTATGACACTTAAATTTATTTTGTGTTTCATATAAAATTAGTTTGAATTGTTTTTTATTTTAACAAGAAGATTAATTTTGTATTTCCATTAAAATTTTATTGAGGGAAAATCGAATTTTTCAAAATATCTTAAAAATTACTTAAAATATAAGTAAAATTATTTTTCTCTGTGAAATTAATTTCGATTTCGATTTAAACCTCGTGTTTATTGTTAAAATAAATAATATGTCCGTCGAGAAGTAGTAATTGTTGATAAAAGCATATCATACTTTTAATTGTTCACATGAGATTATTATTGTTCGGGTGTAAAATGTTAATGTCAGTGTGGAATTTGCAACAATTATATAACCGTATGTTTATGTTACTGTGAGAGTGAAAATGTACCTGTATTAATACCGATTTTATTCGGCATGATAAAGTGCTGCACAAATATAAATTATACAAGGAAACAATATAATCACCTAAGATTGTTATAATAATACTAAGAACACTATTAATTTTATATAGGAATGTTGCATGTTAACATCACTGTTGCTGCTATAACATAGAAATTAGAATTTAACTTTTTCCATATATAGTAACACTTATAGTCACATTACAGGAACAATGTAATACTATTGTTGCTGCTGTTCAGGAAATATTACGTTCAGAACAAAACTGCAAGAGTACTGCTATTGGATCGCGGAGGTTTAAAATTAAATAACAAAATAATTAAAACACTTGTTGATAAACATATTATAAAAAGGGATAGAGCACATTAACTCAAGTGACCAGTAGCTTTATAGAAGTCTTATAGCACGAACTTTAAAACTTCAAAGTTATTAGCAATAATTATGTTAAGAATGTTACGTGCGTTGGTTTCTATATAATACGTGAATTTATATATTTCACTTAAAAAATTATAATTCAGATATATATGAATAAATTAAAATATGAAAGCTAATATTTTTTTTTTTTTTCTTTAGAAATCATAAATTAAATTAAATATGTTTTTTTATTAATATAACATTTACATATAAATATTTGTAAATAATATAGAATATATTATATAATAATAATATAATAATAACGCATGCAGTTAATGAGTTTCCTCATTTGAGGATTTTGCCAAAAAAAATTATCTGTAATTATTAATGTTAATGTTATTATTATTTATTTATTTTATTATACACACACACACTCACACATTAACGCATATAGATGAATTGATAATTAATTTGCGTAAGACTTAGAGGTGGTTCAACAAGTATAAATGTATAATTAATTTATAATTATCGTTTTCAAGTTCCTTGATTTTTGTTTAATATTTTTTTAATAATATATAATGGATACTATGTAAATATTGAGAATTGTACATTAAATGTTTGTAAGAAAAACAAAGTAATATTAAAAGACACATAAATTATTACGTGATATGAAATGACTCTGGATATAGCCAGTGTTTACGATAAAAAAAATTCTTTTTTAACAAATAATTTGTATCAATATTTTTGACACTGCCTGTATTTTATATACAATTGGTTAATGTTTACTATAGTTTTTTTTAGGTTATAAAATAAAATATAAGTAAAATATCGCAAATATAATTTTCATATAAACAATTAAAGTCATATATAAATATATTAAATAAACGATATTTAAAATGTAATAAATAAAAGGGTACTCACCAATTCACTTTTACCCAAATTAGCCGCAATAGAGAAGCAGGTCATAGAAGACTGAATGTTCTGCACATACAGTTCAATTTACAATTTCATTTAACAATTAACAAAATTGAACACATTTGCTATAGCTAAAAAGATAAAAAAGAAATAAATGAATTTTATTATTATTATTATTAGGTAAATTTAAATAAATGTTGTATCAAATCAAAAATATTTTTTTTATTCCTTTTTTGTTTTCAAAATAATTTGGCACAATTGTAAAAATCACAAATGCAAAAGCAGTAACAAGAACAACAACAACAATAAATGATATATAAATATTTCTGTTACCGCGGCGTCGCAGAGACTCAATTCCTTTTTTTTTTTTGCGTATGCATAAAGGAAAAATCCAAAATTAAATTATTATAAAACTAAAAATCTATACCATCTTTTCCAATCAAATTAATTATTTAATAAATTGATAATTGTTGTGAAACAAATAAAATAAAAATAATTAAAACAATGACAATATTTAATGTATATTTTAATATATCAATATTAAATGAATGAGGAGCACCACTTACCCATCATTAACACAAACAAGGGAAAAAGAAAGTTAAAATTTATTGTAGGCATTTTTTAAACAAACACTAACTAAACACTGTATCATAATACAATATATAGAAAATAAAAAACTTAAATAATATTAAATATTGATATTCGGTTTATAAATTTAAAATAATAGATTATCTAATTTTCATTAATTATTAAATATAAAATAATTAAATGATTAATATGCAATTTTTTTTTTCTTATTTTTTCATTTACTACGACGTGACACAAGCAAAACAAAAACTATAGTAATAATAAAAATCGAAATTAAAAATGTGTCATGAAAACATTGATGACACATGAGAAAAGAAAAAACAATTGAATTTATTTCGGCTATAGAAGAAAATTCACAATTATTTTTTATTATTATAGTAATTTAACGAATTTTCAAATTTAAAAGTTTACTGTTTTTTGAAATTTATTCCAATAGATGTTGTCACTTACGCTGCTTAATGATGATTTAATAATTTGATGTATTTTTATATAATAATGAAATTTGCTTACAAAATAAATTTATCGATTTTGATATTTATTATTTAAATTGTTGGCTTTTTTTTTTGGTTTTACCTTATGCACCAGACTGTCGGATTTATGCACGATATCATTATAAAGAAAAATCAATTACATATACCTCATATAAACATGAATTCAAAGTAATAATCATTGACATAGATTCTCTTTCGCAGTAAAAATGTTGCAATACATCATATTTCGGTTATTGCATACGCAGATATAGCTCTGTAGCTGTTACAAAAATTTATGATTTGATACATTTTTTCTAAAATTGCAATTGTATTAAATTCTAATGATAAGCTATTAGGTAATGGGATGAAAATAGTATTTGTTTACCTAATCGAAAAATTCAAACGACGCCGCTGCATATAGTTATTAACCATAAATGAAAATTTAAATTGTTCATTGTCAAAGAAAGTAAAATTCGTATAAATAGCGCAGCAAAGGTATATGACTTTTCTAAATGTTGTAATAATACTATTACTTATATTAATATAGACTTACCATTTCGTAATATATAACTATATAATTGGAAAATAACTATCTTTTTGCAAGAATTTCATACTAAAATGAATTCTTTTAAAAATCTAACTGCGCAACAAATTATTTTTTTGTCAAAAAAGTAAAACTAATTTATTTCGCTACAATTTTGTAAAACATTTCATTTAGATATGACTTACAGTTTAAAAGTTATAAATGTTTGAAAAAGTGGTGTAAATGTAGAAATAAAAAAATAACAAACAAAAATTATGGCTATTTGGATCAAAAGAAGTGCAGGCGGTGTTTTGTTATGAATAAACGAAATTTAAACAAGCCTACTTATCTTTTGTTCCAATTAGCTATAATTTTAGTTTGTTATTTTTTTATTTCTACATTTACACCACTTTTTCCAACATTTATAAATTTTAAACTTAGTTAGTTATAGCTCGTCGACACCCTGTATAAAAACATAATATATATTTTAATTTGTAATTTGCTTTACAAAATTCAAAACACATTATTAACATTTAAAATGTTATAATATAAAACATTAAAAAATATTACTATCAGTGGCGAAACGTAAAAAAATGTTTTCAGATTGTAATATTACTATATATTTTTCTGGTAACCGAGGAGAAAGCGTATAGGCTACATTATGACAAAAAAATTGGAATGTCTAACTTATTATAAATTTTCCGGAAAATCAACAATAGTTTTAAAAGTTTTCAAATTTTGTATACAAAATCGTAAATTTCAATCAATTTCCAATGTTTTATAGAAGAGATCTTTTAAAATTAATTTACGTGTACAAAAGATATGACCGATTTTAAGTTTGATGCGCAAGTGAAATTTTTTTTATATGAAAAAATTGATTTCTTCAAAATCCTATCTGCCATCGATTGAAAAATCGGTATTATCTTTAGCGCACGTGAATCGATTTTAAAAAACCCTTCTATGAAAGATTGGAAATTAATAAAAAATTTGTTAATTCAATAAGTGGAAATCCATTAAAACTATATGGCCAGTCGTAATTATGAAAAAAGATGATAATTCATAAAAGTCGATTTTCCGCAAAAATTTAGTTCGGTGAAAACAAAAATTTTTTTTCCATAATTTAGTTTAATTTTATCCATGTTATAAGAAAACTGAATACTATTTCTCAGACTTCGCCACTACAACAAACATATACTTATGAAGTTTTTTGTGCGATAAATATGTATAATATTTATATTTTTAATAAGAATGAAATTTTATGTATGCGCTAAATGTATTGTAATAATAGCAAAAAATTTAAAAATTATAAATTATTATTAATTTTATGTTGTGTGCAAATAATTTATTTATATATACATTCTATTAATGCATCCAACATAATATCTGTTTATAGTAATAAATAGTTTAGTAGTTCTTTCTAACCTATTAACCATCTATATATATATATGGTATAATGAATGAATTAGACAGACAGACATTTTTTCAAATTTATAATTAGTAAAAAAATTTTATATTTACACGCATACAATTTAATTAAATTAAAAAATTTTATTTTCCACAATTACGATAAAAACATATTTATCTTCATAATATGAAGTTCATATAGTGATGCTATATATGGAATCTATATAAATTATATAGACATTTATATCATAGATACTGTAAGAGTATATACAAACACAATGATGCTTCGCAGCCTGAACTATAAGACTATAGGAAACGCATTTAAATAGAACTTCAATTTTTCCGCGTATTGCCAACATAATGAATTTAAAAATTGGAATAATATCTGTGTTGAATTATAAATTATTGATTTATTTATACGCGCGTAAAAGTATAATTTTAAAACTATAAAATTCATTTAATTCATATAATTTTTTGTTGGAAAATTAATCAAAGTTATTGGACATATGTAACTATACGCAGGTGGCATTGTGTTTTTACTCTCAACTTGATAAATTATATATTCTGTATTTTTAATGGATATTAAAATTTAATGACAAATGTTGTTTGATGATACGGGTGTGACAACGGAAATATAGAAATGACAATTTTTAATTTTATAGCAAGATCAACATTAACAACATTTTACTAAAATTAACGTGTATTTTTTTTTTTTAACAACATAATATTAATTTATTGCATATATGATTAACTTATAATAATATACACTTATTTTTATATATCTTTATAATATGAAATCATAATTCACACAAAAACTTTCTATTCTTTTAAGTTATTTCAAATATATTATTATTATAATATTATGTATTTTATATACTATAAATTTAAATTAAATAATAATATCTGATAAATTCATCGGCTGAATAGTAAAAAGTAAACACACATAGATACAATTTAAATTGTTATAAGCCTATAAAAGTGTAAATATTTACGCATATATATGAAATGAATGTGCATAACATAAAATGACAAAATTGAGAGATATTATTTTATTTTAGATATATGAATAGATAATTTATAATTTTTACAATTATTAATAATATATAAATTCAATTATAATATAACAAAAATACATGAACGTCTACGTAGTACACGCGCGACTATAAAACCGCATAAGAATAAAATTCAAAATCAATTACATCAAATGGCGAACCATATTGTTATTGGTTTAGTTATAGGATCTTTCATAATATTGATTATGTAAAAAGATTATTAATTTTTTTTTTATAATAATATTAATAATAATACTAATCAATCATATTTACAGTTGACTATAGACGATGTAATACTTTATCGTCATAACAATGCAATATGTCACATTGTGTCACATATACAGGGTGTCCCAATTATCGACGGCAATACGAAAACACTAGATTCTCTGGGTCATTTTGCGTCGAAAATATCATATAACATTTTGGCCGATTCGACTTCGTTACCAAGTTACACGCAAATAACCAAATTTTCAATCAGACCATGTTTTGCACTCTACTGGCATCAATATCTCAATAACTAATTAACCGATTTTAAATTTTTGATACACTATTAGCATTAGCATACCGAGATCTTTAATTTGACGTTAAGATAAGGCAATTCGGACATGTGGTTATCCAGATATTTGCAGGAATGTTGACGATTAGCTGAACGCCATTTTTCTTTTTGAAAGTTTGTTCAAGCATAAGTCGAAAAATCATGATGAAAAAATTTTTTCGGTATAAGTTTAAAAACTTGCTACATTCATAAGCTTTCGTTTAAGCTATAACACTACGATAAGTCTCAACTGGTTCCAAAGATATACACAAATAACTACAACGATGTAGGCATAAAATTGATATTCGCTATGGAAAAATTTTATCTTTTTTTGATTTTTTCCAAAACCAACAATATGGACGTGACAGATAATTGATTCCATACACTCGTATGCATTCACACAAACCTTCACACACACACAAACGATCTCACACACAAAGGCCTAAACACATAAACCCACAAAAGCACACGCACGCATATCACCACAGTTTTAAACAAACAAATCCTAAAGTAATTGCTGAAAATGTACTCCTTCGGCTCGAATACATAGACAACAATGATTTCCAATAGACCAAACAAATCTAAGTGATTGCTGTTGCTTGTGGCGAAGGTCTTGAATACAGTTTTCAATAAGCTGAATTTAGTTTTCAAGTGAATTAATCACAGTTGCATAGGCTTTTTCTTCAAGGCAACCCCATAAATAGAAATCCGACGGGTTTAAGTCTGGAGAACGTGGCGACCAGCTTATGGGCCCACCTCTAACAATCCATCTTTGAACGAGTGCAGATGTGGTTTCAACATGATGGAGGCCCAGCGCACTATGGCGGGAATGTTAGATGCTGACTGGACGCAAACTTTTATCAAAGATGGATTGGCAGAGGTGGGCCCATAAGATGGTCGCCAAGTTCTCCAGACTTAAATCCATTGGATTTCTATTTATGGAATTGCCTTAAAGAAAAGTATATGCAACTGTGATTAATTCACGTGAAGAGTTGATTCAACGTACTGAAGACTGTATCCAAGAATTTCGCCACAAGTCGCAACAAACACTTAGATTGATTCGGTCTATTGAAAAACATTGTTGTCTATGTATTCGAGCTGAAGAAGCACATTTTCAGCAATTACTTTAGGTTTTGTTGGTTTAAAACTGTGGTGATATGCGTACGTGTGCTTTTGTGGGTTTATGTGTTTAGGCCTTTGTGTGTGAGATCGTTTGTGTGTGTGTGAAGGTTTGTGTGAATGCATACGAGTGTATGGAATCAATTATCTGTCACGTCCATATTGTTGGTTTTGGAAAAAATCAAAAAAAGATAAAATTTTTCCATAGCGAATATCAATTTTATGCCTACATCGTTGTAGTTATTTGTGTATATCTTTGGAACCAGTTGAGACCTATCGTAATGTTATAGCTTAAACGAAAGCTTATGAATGTGGCAAGTTTTTAAACTTATACCGAAAAAATTTTTTCATCATGATTTTTCGACTTATGCTTGAACAAACTTTCAAGAAAAAAAATGGCGTTCATCAAATTGTCAACATTCCTGTAAGTATCTCGATAACCATATGCCCGAATTGTCTTATCTTAACGTCAAATTAAAGGTCTCGGTATGCTAATGCTAATAGCGTATCAAAAATTCAAAATCGGGTAATTAGTTATTGAGATATTGATGCCAGTAGAGTGCAAAACATGGTCTGATTGAAAATTTGGTTATTTGCGTGTAACTTGGTAACGAAGTCGAATCGGCCAAAATGTTATATGATATTTTCGACGCAAAATGACCCAGAGAATCTAGTGTTTTCGTATTGCCGTCGATAATTGGGACACCCTGTATATTGCAATTTTAATATGAAAATAATTGAATAGACTCTCTTAAACAGTACATAAAATTATTATTATTTGTGTGGTGATAGTCACCATGTGACAGTATTAGTTGTTTTTAAAACATATATATTGTATAATTGCGTCAAATTGGAATGAGATAATTTAAAATTACTAAATTAGTCGCAGTCAGAGTTAAATTATTTATAAGTGAATATGGTGATTGATTAAGTAAAAAAAAATATAAATAATGTTTAATTTAAAATGTAATTTATTAAGAATGCCACAATATTATATTTCAACAAATTACAAATGAAAGACAATAAACCAAGATATTCTCTATATATGTGTTTTAAGAGTCGGCATATTTAGTAGTGCAAGTCTATGATTATAACTTGGCAATCTTAATGGTAATTAGTCAAACGAAGATTTCTAAGCGCAAATCTCAGAAATATTTTTTGAATTGATTCCAACCGTGCCGCACATTGTCATTTGCGTAACATGGCGACCAAACCCCGGACATGCATATTCAAGAACAGATCGAAAACAAACGCATAAAATAATAATGGAATGCAATAAGGAATAAATAGTTCGCGAGTAATAAAGTCCCATGGCAATATTAGCACGACTTAATTAAAAAATAATCAAAATGTGCCTTATAATTAATTTTACAATCAATATAAACGCCCAGAAGGAGTGTCCTGTCTACATTATCCTAAAACAATATATAATTTAGTTGAGGTAAGAATAATTTAAAATTACATTCCTACACGAGTAAAGTTTATAATCCTGCATTTGTCATAATTTAAAAACACTTCAGGCAGTAGTAGTTCTAGAATTTCTTTCTGGTGTATTCAAGAAGTTAAATTTCAGTGTTTGAGACATATTATCATACAGTTTGTACAAGATGTGTTAAATCTCCAAGCAGTAGTAGTTCTAGAATTTATTTCTGGTGTATTCAAGAAGTTAAAATTCTGTGTTTGAGACATATTATCATAGAGTTTGTACAAGATGTGTTTAATCTTCAGGCAGTAGTAGTTGTAGAATTTCCTTTTTGGTGTATTCAAGAAGTTAAAATTCAATGTTTACACCATTCATGGAATGCAATAAGATTCGACTGTAATAATTTTGAATCATTAATCGATTTAACAATTTTTATATTATCAGCAAATATTTTACATTCTGAATTTTTGGGAAATAAATGGCAAGTCATTAATACATGAATTAAATAAAATAAGTCCCAAATGACTACCCTGGGACACCGCAGACAATACTTTAATTGAAAGCGATAATACATTATTTAACCGAACACAACAAGAACGACCTAAATTAAATACAACTATGAAACAAATTTTGAATTAAAACCCATTTTTAGTAGTTTTTCCAACAGTATATTATATAATATGATATTTTACCAAACGCTTTGCTAAAATCACCATAATTTATGTGTTGTATTTTCGTTTCTACTGAATGTGTAATGCCATGACAGTTCGTTGAGGAACGTTCACAGAACAAAATCACAAAAACAAAAAACTAAGACTTTGGATTACATAGAATTTCCGATTTATTATGGGACTGTGGAAGTATATAATGTCTTTTATTTATAATAATATTACGGAATGTTGGTGTAAAATATTTTTTTTATTCTAAATACTCCCTTAACGCATTGAACATTTGTGAATCAAATGATTATTGATGGCTATACAATTTATTTTAAACCAAAACTCTACGGGGCTCAAAAACTTAGCATGAAAAAATACAATAAATAAATATATATTTCTCATTCGATAAAATAAATAAATTAATCATATAATTATAATATTAATAATTTATAGGAAATTAAATTATATAATTTATTATAATTCTTGTGGTGGTGGTATAAATCGCAACGATGACAGTATATGGCATACATTTATCATTATATTATAATAATTTATTAATTATTTATTTAATATTAATATATGCTTATTGAACACGCATGATAAAAAAAAACGATGAAACATTTCAACTATTTCTTTATATTTTTTTATGTAATCGAATAATAATAATATAAAATTACAAATTAAATCGTTAATTTAAATATACATTTGCTATTATATTGTACAAATAGTCAATATTATTATTATATTGTAATTCCATCTATTTTAATACAATATCATTTTATTACAACAATTTTAATTATTATTATTCAATTTCGATAGAATTTTCCATCGTGTGCATGTTTAAGATTTGTACAATATATATAAAATGTGTATTTTATTAAAATCCCACATATGCACCACAAGTAAATATAATGTAATAAATATAGAGGTAACATTAATGTTCATTAAAATTGTGTTAAACATTTATTTGTTATCATTATCAACATATTACATTAGTATACGTACGTGCGTGTGTACTGAGTACTCTCAATAAAAAAATAAATGTCGTTATTATCATTTAACAAGAATTTAATTATATTAGAATAAAGGTTGATACGATTCATATATAATAATATTTATTTTAAAATTTAATTCATTTCATTTCATTTTATTTACACGCATAGTATATATTTCTATATTGGATAGGGTGTTTTTTTAAGTGTGGCAGGAAAATTTAAATTAAATATTTAGTAATTTAGTGGACAATGAACATTGTTATTTATGTCAGTGTATATCCACCCACAGCACACATTTTTATAACGCGTAAATAAAAGACTGTGTAAAAATGTGCCATAATATTTTTAGTTGACTGTGTTTCTTTTACAAATACTTTGGGTTGTGCTTTCTGTGTAACTTGCATTTGACTTGAATTTCATGTTTGATGTATGTGTTGCCATCAGAGTATATCAAGTATTTCAGTACTATATTTTAACTTGGAAAATAAAAAGTATTTTAAGTACTTCCTTTGAATACTATTTCGAAGAGTATTTTAAGTATTTGAAATACAAAATGTCAAAGTATGTTTATTCCATCACGGCACCAGTTGAGCGGTGTTTTTCCTTTGCTGGTATGATACTAAACCCAAAAAGAAGTAATTTGGGTGATGGTACGTTTGAAAAATATATCTTCATGAAGGCGTATAGTAAAATCATTTGATTAACCATTTATGTAATTATGTATTTATTTAATATGTAAAATTAATTAAGTATGTATTCTTAGATTTTAACACTCTGTCAGAAAATTTTTTGGTATTTATTTTAATATTGAAATTTTTCAGCTGGGTGACCATTTATTCGATTATGGAATAAAAAGAAAAACAGATATCTTTGAAAATATATGGAATTGGACGCTACTCAAAGATTAACAATGTCTGCACACACACACATCACTATGGGCTTATCGCCCATATAAAAATAATAGAATTTTGAAAACATCTATCTTTCGTTAATTACAGTACAATTGGTAAATTGCTATATACTCTCATGCGGCGGCATAATTTACCAACTTGGCGGTAATGAAGGCTTATTAGATGACATAAAGCTCCAGAAGGACTAATATATGGCTTGAATTTGATGATTATATTTTGAACTTTTAAATTATTTCTTTGTTCTTGTCTAGCAGAAATATTTCAGTAAACCTATTTGATAAAGTATTTCAAATACTTTTACGATTGAAAATATTTTATTTAAAAAAGCTTTTCAACCCCATTTCGAAAGTATTTTTTATTTGAAATACAATTTGAAAAGTATTTTAATTGACTCTGGTTGCCATAAGGTTAAATCAAATTCACAAATTGTATCATTACAACTGTCACACTTTTTTTATCTATAAGTTTTGGCGAAATAAGTATTGCTGGTAGCGTTGCTGAAGTGTTAAACGTTAAAGTATAGCGAAAAAAATTATTATTTGTGAGAGTATTTCAAACATTTAATAATTTCTATGTAACGCTAAAAAAACACCCATTATATGTACATGTTATACTTTTTAATAGCATATTTTACAACCGCAAAAATGCAATTATTATAATAATATATATAATATAATTAAATAAATATTCAATATTGTTTGTTATTCATTTTTTTTACATATGAAATAAGTTTTATAGACAAATAAAATTCATGTATAAGTAAAATAATATAATTTATTTAATATATTTTTTTATAATTTCTATTCCATATATTATATAATATTATTTATTATTATATTATATTATTTTGATTTATAAAATTTAAAAATTACCTTTCACATAAACATATAAATTTATTATATAATATAATTTATTTTATTATTGTTTGTTAAAATTGTATATTACTACTAGTTTAAAGAATATATGAAACATTCCATTGCATTGCATTGCAAACAATCGTAATATATTATTTTGTTTTAATATAAAAATGTATCTTATAATGTAATTAATTTTTTATAATTTATATACATTGACATTTTGACTATAGTTATTATAGAAATTATATTGCGGAATGGTTTCAGAATTAAAACAGCATATATAGCCACACTCTAAACTCTATCAAGCATCCACTGAAATTTTGTAGATCGATTTGAAAACGTCTCTAACCGCTGCCGTTGTAGCAAAACAAATTCTATAGCTCAACCCCGTAAAGGGATGTATATAAATAAAGTATTGTGATCCTCTTCATTTGTAAAGTTTTAAAAATATGTTTGTGTCAACGGTATACAGCGACAATCGATTTTAAATGAGCCCTATATATGATATATTCATATGCATATTATTATCGTTTACATAATTATTTTAATTTTTCAGGACCGAATTTGAAGGGTCTTAATATCACAGTTTATTGCATCTATCCATCTATAGGTTTTCTGACTTTTCTTCTTTCAATTTCAAAATTGTAACAATTTTTTTCTTTGACCGGACCAAATATGCCACGGAGTATTCTTCTTTTAAAAACCCTAAATAATTGTTCCTGATACTGTATCATGTTACACCATGCCTCCGATACATGTACGTTAATATTGGACTTACACTAATATTTAATTTCGCTATTCCATTTATAAATCTCGTTGTAATGTTTTTGATTGAAATGATTTTTTTTAGCACATAATAGCATCTGCTTCCAATTGCTATCCTATGGCGAATTTCCTGTTTAATTTCCACATTTACCAACGATTCCCCAAGTGTATACAATAGTATTTACAATTTCAAAAATATATTCTGCAATATTAACAGTCTGACCTCGAATTACTGCGATGCGCATTCCTTCCTACCACTTTGTGACCTATAGAACCGATGCCTAGTCGACTGTTTAACAATTGTAAAAATTATTCCATATGTTAATCAATATTTACGCTATAAATACGTTCGTTATTCAATATAATTTGTAACATTTTCACATAGTGAATCTCGATTACACACAAATATCTTTTCCAAGAAAATTACATTCATTATCAGTTGTTATTGAATGTTATTAATATTTGTATATGAAAATATTGTTGAAATATATATTGTAGCATATATTAGATATGGTATGGTATGTAATTAATAACTTTAATAAATGCAATATTTCCGCATATATGCTATATTTTGTATAAATAATATATAGATGTGTATGTGCTATGTGCAGATTCACCAGTTTTATTTATTATTATTTAAGAGTAATTTAATATTCCAGATACGTACTGTCAAGGTTTACAAAAACTATTAAAAACAATTTATTTTTATATGTAATCATATACATTGTAACATATACTCGTACTATGAATATTTATTGCACTTTGTATGCTTATATAGCAATGCATTTGTTTATTTAAATAAAGTATTTCCTATCGGTAAATATATTATCTATTTATCTAAATTTGATCTATTTTTTTATCTTATTCATATAAATATATTGAAGTGCTAATCTACTAAAAGTACTTGCATCGATAAGAATAAGTTTTAATCGCAGAAGGATCAATTTTTAATGTATTGGCGAAGGCTAAGAAGTTTTTTTTCAGTTTTCAATGTCGTTATATTTTTCTTATAACCTGGGTAAAATTAAATTAAATTATGAAAAAAAATTTGGTCGATTTAAATTTTCCGGAAAATTGACTTCTATAAATTTTCATTTTTTTCAATTACGGGCCATAATGAATTTCCATTTTTGTATACAGAATTTTAAATTATATGCAATTTCAAATCTTTCATAGAAGATATTTTTAAAATCGCGTTCAAGCATTCAAAAGATGTGACAGATTTTCGGAATCAATGGCAGAGAAAATTTAAAGAAATTGGTGGTACTGCAATACAAAGTGAACACCCAAATGGTACAAAAAATTTATACTATTCCAATATTTCATACAAAATTTCAATGACATCAAATAGAAAATCTGTCATATTTTTTGAACGAGGGAATCGATTTTAAAAATCTCTTCAATGAAAGATTGGAAATTATAAAACTGCCCAATGAAGTGACAATAATTTATAAATCTTTAACGCTGCTTAGGTTGAATGTGGTCGAAAACGTTGTGTTATGTATAAAATTACTTTAAATCGTTTTATGATGCAATGCACGATTTAAGCGGTGTAGTTATAGTATGCTGTAACATATTTACAGTCAATAGTTTTACCCACAGTTTTAAAAGCTCATAATAAACGACACCTTTTTGCTTTTCTTAATTTAAAACATTTTCATTATTGCGTATAGAAACAAGTTTTAGTAAGTTATTTTAAAGTTGTACAAGACTTGAAATGGTCTCTGTTCATGGGCGATTGCTTGTATATTTAATTATTAATATTTAATATATGATAATGAAACAACACAGAAAAGACATTGTGTTATATTTTGATGAGTACTACACCCAGAAAAAGAATAAATACATTTTAAATCAAATAAATTTACATTTTGTTTTAAAATATTTTTAATTTTTTTTAAATTAAATAGGAAATGCTAAGATCGAATATGCTTAAAATAAGTGAAAATTATCTTATAATAACTAGGAAGAATATTTATAATAAAAGTAGCAATGCTCATTGATTTCTTTTTTTTTTGTTAAGAATTAAGAATGATTTTAAATTCTTAAATGGAATAATATTTTATTTTAAATAAATATTGTAGTTAATTTAAATTGAAACCATTTTAATAAATCATTTCAAAATCACATCATTTATTTAACTGAAATGATTTTAATTTTAAATTGAATAGAAATATAAAACTTGATTCTTCCCAAAAATGCTCATGCGTAGTGTAGCTGTTTTCGAATTCCATTGTCAAATATCTTACTTAAATAAAAAATTTTGATAGTGATATTTAAAAAATTTTTAAGATTTGTCTTGTGGAAAACGTAAGCTGTTCTTGTATATGCAGACGATTTGGAGCTACTAAATTTATATGAAATATTTAAATTAAGAGAATTTGATTAATTTTCATTTATATTATTTACCGAGTGGACAGAAAGTTGAGATGTTAATGTTTTATTTTGACGAATAATTAATTGATTATTAATTTTTAATGTAATTTTTTTTTGTTGTTTGATTTTAATTTAATGAATACATTATAATTTGTTTAACATTATTTAGGTATTTGTCGGAAAACATAATTGAAATGCAAATTTTATATATTTTCCTTCCTTACATAAATCTATTTATCTTAAATCAAAATTCGACATTCTATTTAAAATATTAATAACAATTTAATATATTTAAAATGAATCTTTATTTGATGTTAAATTAATCTATTTGAATTTGAATAATAAACATTTCAATTTTAAAAATATAAAATATTCATTATACAAATAATTAAACTATTTATGGTAGATTAAAAAGAATAATGTAATCTTCAAATAGAAAACGTATTTATATTAAAACAATTTATGCTTAAAAGTTTAATTTTCAATCATTTTGATTTAAGAAGAAATTCAATCTAAAATCAAACATGATTTGGCTAAAATCTATGAGTTTTTCTATTTAAAATACATTAGATTTAAATGGTATTTATTTAGTTTAAAAATTTTATTTTTCTGGGTGTACTACCTGGCAAAATTTCATTGGCATAGGGGGGGATGACAACTCAGCTGGTCGCCATGTTTGTTAGAATATAATATCAATATATTGTAATACTATATGCGTTTCATATGGTAAACAGTACAATACGTGATGGATTCCTGATTTTAGGAATTTTTCTCAATAATTTTACAATATTATTATATTTATCGTGCAGATGATTTAAAAATAACCAATTATAGATACGAGATAGTTTTCTCGATATATATATATATGTGGCGATAAAATACCACAACAGCAACTAATTAATATATTATATTTATTTCAGGTATATTGTAAATGATATTGTATACATTTTTAATATTATTATTATATGCTAACAAGCATCTCAACAATAACAATTATTTATAATTATAAACATAAATATCCTTTAATATATAACAATGAAAAGTATCAAATTAATATATATATATTAGATATTTTATTTAAAATAATTATTTTATTATTATATCTGAATATCAATAATAAATTATATAATATTTATGGCATATTCTCGTAAATTAATATTATATACCATAGAATTAATCAACCGTAAATATATATTATAACAATTAATGTTATCTATTGTAAATTAAATACAATTCTAACACTATACATAATTTAATTCTTGTATTTTTCACTTCTTAAGCCGTAACCTTGTTAGAAGCGGACATATCTATAATATAACATATATATATAATTAGTATATTACTATAATTTGCAATAAAATTCAAATTTATCATTCAACATATATCATATCAATAATAAAATATAAAATATATACATTGGGATTTGATGAATGAATGTTTATTGTATATTATCTTGTAATTGGAAAAAAAAAATAAATAAATAAATAAAATAAAAAAATAAAGAGCTCAAGTTTAACTGGATTTGATACAAGAAAGCAAACAAAAAATTGATATAATTATAGGTATATGTAATAGAAAATAATATCATATTTTATTATTAATAGGTATATATATACTGTAAGAGCATACACTAAACTAATATATAGTGAAATAGTCAGCAGATATATAATTAATGAATAAATGCCAAAAATTAAACATAAAAAAAAAAATAATAAAATATATCAATGTAATTTGGCTTCGTTATTTGTCAATAAATATAGTGTTCTATGGGAGAGGATAATTTGATAAATTATAGCATGAGATACGAAAAAAAAAATATATAAAATTTTTTATGCTTTTCTTAACTCTTTGTTAAACAACTATAAAAATTATTAAAAATTAATTGTTGTGTGTTTTATATTTATGACAAGTGGACAAATATATCGCACGACATGGTATTTTTTTTTTATTAAAACTCGAGTAATACCATTCATATAAATATATAATTATCTTATTGAACTATGCGGTTTTTTCAATACTTTCTTTAACTGAAAGAGTTTTTTTTTTCTTCTATTATGGCTATACATAAATGTACGACTTGAGGGCATTTTATTAAATTTGGTATTTCTAATATATCGTACTAACTAATTATAAATTATCTAATTTTACGTATTATATAAGCGGTATATTCGCAATAATTACCATATCTGCAAACACACATTATATATATCTATAATACAGGTATCCCCTTGAATTTTGCGATAGGTATCACTGAGTAGCACGGTGGTATTGCGCTATCATGTGTATTAATCGAGAAATATGGCGGACTATTTACATGGAAAATTTTTTAGTATTTTAATACTGACATTTTTCAGCTGCGGGCACGACCATTTGTGCGCGTTTATATAAAATAAAAAGAAAAACGAATATGTTTGAAAATTTGCTGTTGGACGCTACTCAATGATTAATAATGTGTGCACACACACACACACACACAGCACTATATGGTCTAATCATCCATATAAAAATCAATAGAATCTATCTTCCGTTAATTGCAGTACAATTGGTGAATTGTTATATACTCCCATGCGACGAAGTAATTTTTACCAACTTGGCTGTAATGAATGGTTAGTAGATATGCCATAAGCTCCAGTTGGAGTAAAATATGATTTGCTATCCGTAACGCGGTAATCCAAAACCGCATAAATCAAGGTAAAATTTTGTTTACACATTTTTTAAATATCTACATATCGAACCGCATATGTGACACAAAATAAGATCTGTATCAAAGATTAAGTTCTTTAATTTTTATTTATGATAATTTTCTTTTTCAAATAATTAATATTCTATAATGCAAATTCCAAAATTGTGTAAATTAAATATATATAAGTAATTACAAAGGTAATAATAATCATTTGTAAACCGTTTTTCTGTAGTAGCAGCCCTAGTAACAATTTGTCCGTACTTTAAAAAATCAGGTAAAAATTTCCGTGGAAAAAATCCATATATGTTCCATGGAAAAGATATATTGGAATTTGTTAAAAAGAATGTCCATAGATTTTCCACTTAATATAATATAGTATTTTATTTAGGTGAAGTGATATCTTTGGATTCTTCTGGGTAATACGTCCAATAAATATCCGCGGTATTGTATTCATAATTTATTTCACCAATTATCCAAGACAGTGGGTTCAAATTTTGTGTATTTCGCTTATCTAGATCTAGAATCCTCATTCACATTTTAAAACAACCAGCAACTCAAATCGATATACTGCCGAGGAATTTTGTAAGACTTATCATGCGGATTTTATTCTCGGTATTTGTTTCTAGTTTATGGTAAGCGTGTTATCTATCAAATTTCTACAAAATTATGCGCTATGAATTTATTAATTTATTTAATCTTACAATTAAATAATTTTTTACATAAAGAAAATATAAATAAAATTTACGGATAATCCAATGAACTTTGTTTATAAAAATCAATGGACATGGTTTCACTGATCATATATAAAATTCTAGTGGATATCCGTAAGTAATCCTCGGATTGAAACTACAGACTACTATGTTACATATAATGCGGACATTTTTGCGGTCAAACTACGGACAGTGTTACTATAAATTTATATAAATATATTGGATATATAAATTTTTTAGAACTTGACCAATTCTAATTCAATTTTGATCAAATATGGTATATGCAGATGTATAGGATTGGATTATATGTAGGAATATATAGTTCCTATACTGAACTTATTTACAATCGATACTCTGGGCAGTTTTATAGAATAGATTCTGGAATTTTTGGAACTTGGTCAATTCTTATGTAATGTTGATAAAATTTGATAATTAATGAAATTATATGAATAGTTTCTACTGTACTTCTATAAAAACGTTACTCAGGGCAGTTTTATGGATCAGATTCTAGAAATTTTGAAACTTTACCAAATTTTACTGTTCTCAAATTTTCATTAATTTTGGTTGTATATTTTCTCACATATATGGTTCCAAAAATTCCAAGATGTCAAACATTTTTAAGGAATTTTTATCGATGTATCAACTAAACGAAACATATTCTGTGGCATATTTGGTCGCGTCAGAGAACATAATGGTTGGAGGAGACGAAGATACAATTTTGAAATAGATAAATTATCAATATTATCAAAACAATCAAAATCAATAGATTAAGATGGCTTGGACACGGAATACGCATGAAGGGGGCACGTGTGCCGATAAAACTGTTGAATGGTAATACAGAAGGAAGAAAATGAGCCAGAAAATCTAATCCACACCTGGGTTTTAATACCGTTGAGAAGTAAGTAAGTATATCAGTTAAAGAAATAAAGCAACTTTCAAAAGACATTTATTTTATGTAAATTCATTCTCTTTCGGTTGCAAAGATATTCATTGTTATAGAAAACTGAGATCGCATAAATCCAAAAACCATACCGCATAAATCAATGGAGTGGCACAAATTTATGATCGCACTAAATCAAAATCGCATAATTCAAGTACCGCATAAATCGAGGGATATGAATATATTAATTACTATTATATTATGTTTCAAACTTTTATTGACGGCGGCGGCGTTCGGTATAATAAATTTATAAAATCAACATATGGATTGAAAATATTGAATTAAAAATATTAATAAAATTTGAGTTAATAACAGCGGGATATATTTTATATTATATTAATTTAACATATACGCATAATTTGTTGTAATGTTATTTGTATGTATATATCTAATAGATCTAGTATATATACTTATATAGTATATATGTAAATGTTATTTTAATAATTGTATAATCATATCAGTCTTATTAATCTCATGTATTTATAATAGCTGTAGATATATCAAATCTTATATTATATTTTACAATAAATATTTCAAATATAATTAAACAAAACTTGTAGTTTTTAATGTATTTGTACATGTACTTATGCGTACCATAAATAATTATATGAGATAAATTTAATTGTTTAAGTTAAACAATATTATGTTATAAATGATTCCGGGGTAATATATGATTTATATATATTTATTGGCGTATATAGGTAAACTCATTTATAATTTTAATAAACTAATATCTGATAATTTTTCTATTATTATTATTATTATTTATAATCCTAGCGCGCTATTGAACTACATGCAGTTTGAGTGAGGGATGTATTTATTTGGTGTTTACAAGTTAATTTGTTGTTCAGTTGCTATAATTTCAAATTTCGGATGAGGCGAAAGATAGCTGTCGAAATTTAGTGTTAGTTAAATAAATAGAGATAAAATGTATTTCAAATTTTAATCGCTATAATTAAGTTGAGGAATTGTGTAATTTCATAAAGTAGTTGTTATGGTTTTTAAGGATGTCTATTAAATTGTTATTTGTGATTAAGGATTTTACTTAGTGCAGTGTGTACTTAAGTGTTTGAAATCTTCGTCTGTAGTGTATGTTTCACATATTATATATTGTCTCGCGTTGAAATTCCATGTAAGGTAGCCCTTATATCAAACGTATATGCGTCCGCTTTTTAATATGTTAGTCAATTTTGTTTTGTTGGCTATTGAGGTGAGTGTGTCTAAATCAGAGTATATTGTACTATGGGTATATTTAGTTGTTTATTTTAAGGGGTTTCATCTTCCCTTGTTTTGTAATGAACCGTCAGATGTTTTTGAATCCATGACAGTTGCCTTTCTACGTCTGATAATTATTTATTAATTAAAAGGAAACACTGATGGAAATTCGAATGGTAATTATGCAGTACACAGGCAGTTTTGCAGTTATCAATCATTCTACCCATACAGACTACACCTACCACTTTTCCGTTTTTTTTGTTATTTTATTCGGTTAACGTTCCTCAACAAACTGTAAAAAATTTCATGATATTACATTGAGTAGAAACGAAAATATACAACACATAAAGTTACACCAGTTTTTGTGTGCCGGTCGAAATGATTGGATATAAAAACAAAGAACCAACGTTAAATTTTGTTTTAAAATTGGTAAAAATGCTATACTCAAACGTATGCTTTGTTTAAAATCGCGTATGTGATGTTAATTGAGTGTGTTAAAGGTACAAGTTTTTAAATGGCATAAACGATTCACAGCAGACAGAGAAACTTTATATAAGTGATGATAAACGTCCAGGTTGTTCATTTGATGCAATTTACTGTAGAAAACATTGAAAAAGTGAGTGATTTTATGAAAATTGCTAAGAAATCATGAAAATGTAAACTTAAAGTATCGAAAACAATATTTCATCGAATTATGGTACTGGGGTCTACGATATGAGGTGAATTTAAAGTTTGTTCCACATCAATTAAATGATGATCACAAATTGCACCAAATTGAACTAATAATCAAATTTTTTTTACTTAATCATTCACCATATTCACTTAATTTAACTTCCGCTGCAACTAATTTTCTTTTCTCAATAAACCTCATTTGGCTATAAAAGGAAACCGTTTTTCATCATTTGAAGACCGTTCTCAACAGCATCAACCAATCACAGAGATAAAAAAAAGTAATTTGATTCACTCGTTGAACGTGCTCGCGCGATCATTCAGTTGATAGAAATTATTTTGTATAATATAGTTTTTTGGTGAAAATTTAATATTTATTTTGATTCATTTTTAATCCATTCCGGATTATTATCGGACAGAGGTTGTATTACAAAAAATGTTTAATTATATTAACTTGGACACGCGCATATTTTTTAATTGATTAAGAAATAATTTTAATTCATTTAGATTTTGTTAAACAAAATTGCAAATCGGTATCGGTCTCGCATAGTAAATATGCGTTGCGTCGGTATTTTTGATAATTTATATAATCAATTATTTATATTTATAATTAAACAAAATGCGTATGTATATTATTTGATATAATAATATTAATATATGAATAATTATAATTATTTATTTTATTATTTATTTATTTTTTTTAATATTTAATAAAAACTTCTAACAAAAACATATTTTATTTATTCAAGATTGTTTTTGCTTTTCTAAATTTATGACAAAATAATATAATCAATATTTTTGCTGTGTACGCCGCCGCCGGTATAGTCGCAACTCAAACATATTTTAATTATATAAAATAAATTTTAACTGCGATGACAAAATAATAAAATAGAAAATTGAAAAAAATTTAATTAAATAACAGATGTACTCTAAGAAAAAAAAAAAAATTTAATCAATGATGGAGAAATAACTGAATATTGTATAATGATCGGTGATCGGCACATATATGAGAGACGGCAGGCAAGTAAATATTTTTAAGAATAATATTTATATATGTCACATAGATATATATTGTAATATAATATTAGCTAGTAGCAGTTGCGTACATATAATTATATGTCAATATACAAATCCATACGAGTATTTTACATTTTATTTTATATCAATAATGTTTTCTTATTGGCATAACCTATATATTTATTAAAAGATTGTTATATACGATTTATGTATATTTATATATTTTCCATATTTTTGCATAAATTATGAATTTTTAGTATATGGAAGTAATTTATATCACCTGTATTTCTATTATATAACACAATAATAAATATATACATCGGCATTGATTGAAATATATTTATATTTTTTATTTAATTTTATTAATTTTTATTATATATATTTGTAATTTAATTCAATTCATTTACGTCTTTTGTTAAATATACAAATATATTGTATGTTTTGCACGTATTGTTAAATTTATTCGAATACATACGATATAGATATGAATAATTAGCTAACATATAATGTATTGTATATACTATCAATAAGTTAAATAAACTTATAATAAAATATGTCTTAATATATTATTATTCAAACAAGTTTATGCACAGCGCATGAGCTTTATATTTAGTAGATATTAATATCAAAACATATAAATCTAATAATAAAATTGTATGCGGTAATTAAACAAAAAATATTTATAAGAGAAAAATGTTTAAATAAATAATATTAGTATAGTGATCTTGAAATGTGTATGATAAAATTATGAGAAACATATATATTTCAGATCATAATCATAATTATAAATTATTAAAAGAAATAATTGATGAAATAAGTAAAGCTCTTTTTTGCGTCTTATAATATATGCGGTGACAATGAAAAAAATATGTATAAATAAATAAGTTTTTTTTTTATCAAGAAAACAGATTAAATATATTTCGCTCGCAAATTCCATATTCAATATACGCACATTTATATTACTTATTGCTTAAACACGCGTATAATATTTAATGTTCACATGTTTTTTGCATTTATTTAAGTTTAAAGTTTTTTTTTTTTTTTATTTCTTATATATTGTACAAGTATTATAATAAGGTTAATAAACTTAATATGATGTAATGTAACATCAAACATATATTGTTATTGTAATTTGAACGTAAATGTTATGTGTTCGTATTTATATAATGTGGAAACATTTTAAATATATATACCCATATACAAAATTGACCTATTTTTCATAATTGGCATGATTGAAAAAAGAAGTAAATATACACTTTATTTAAATTATTTATGTACTCGAACGTATTCCTGTTTATGTAAAATTAGAATATACATACATTGCAATAAAAATTAATATGAGCTGGAATAGGTATGATAATATGAAACGATCGTTCACGAAATAGTCGCTGTAGGTAGTCACCTATAACGATGGCAGGTTCGACTGAAAATTGTTATGTAAACGTATTCTCTTTACATCTTTATCATCCGCAGTATTTGTTATATGACGAGCTAAAAGTGTGAACAACATATTTTTTTTGTTTGTTAAAAATGTCTTATTTTGTACGAGAAAAATCTGATTTGCGCGAAGAATTGTTCTTATTGTTTCATTGTAAGAAAACTGCTGCTAAATGTCATCGAATGCTTTTAAAAGCTTACACCAAACATGCTCGATCTGAAAGAATGTACAGAGAATGCTTTCAATGTTTCAAAAGTGGTATCGATTTGATAATTTCAGTATTTGGTGGGACCAGCAGAAAGGAGTATTACATTATTCCGGTTAAAACTGAACCAAACTGTCAATATTGAACTGTACCGCTGTCAACAATTAATCATTATTACAAGAAATGTAAGCAAAATTTACTAAAGTCACGATAAAGTGGTTTTTCAAGTATGTAATTCCCTAGTAAAAATTTGTTCGTACTTAAAAAAATGAGGAATATTTCCGTGGAAATAATCCACATATTTTCCATGGAAAAAATATATTGGAATTTGTCCAAAGAATGCCCATAGATTTTCCACTTAATATAATAGTATTTTATTTAGGTTAATTGAAATCTTTGGATTGTCAGGGTAATATTTTCAAAATCAATTCGCGGTATTGTATTCATAATTTATTTCACCAATTATCCAAGACAGTGTGTGTTCAAATTTTGTATATTTCGCTAATCTAGATCTAGAATCCTCATACTTTTTAATTTATTTTCATAATTTTTAAAACAATCAGCAACGCCAATCAATATATGTCCGAGAATTTTGTAAGACTTTTCTTGGATTTTATCCGCGGTTTTATGTTCTTGTTAATTACAAAAAAAATGCACAATCGATAAATTTTTGCCATCGTTCAGCATCTTCATTCCGTGCACATAAAACTTCTGGTCTATCGGTAAAAAACTGAATCAAACCGCGATTTGGCATCATCGTCATAAGAAAACTTATTCTGCTAATACGGACAACTCACGTGTATTACTTGTCAAAATACATGGACGATCCATAAATATTTTTGTCAAAATCCGCTGCTCACAAAAAATGTGAATATAAATTCTATGGATATTTTGTGGAATTATAGCAACGATAAATAATTCTAAGGAGAATCCGCAGAAATTATCATCGGAAATATAGGGATAATCCAAGGAAATTTTTTTATAAAAAACCATGGACAGTGCAACCTCATCATATAAAATTCCAGCGGACATACCTAAGAAATCCATAGATATTTCCTCAGAATGAACCTACGGACAACTACATATAATGCGGAAAATTTACGGACAAACTACGGACAGTGTAACTAGGGTTCTCGACCTCATATCACAAAATCGGTCACCTTATTCACCAGATGTTGCTCCATCACATTATCACTTTTTAAAATCGATGACACATAGACTCCGTGCGCATTCGCAATTATGAAGACGTCCAAAAATTACTCGATTCTTGGATCGCATCAAAAGAGGAGAAATTTTATTCAGATAGTGTTCTTAAATTGCAAAAAAAAAATTGGGAAAATGATGTTGCACGTAACGGCGATGGTAATTAAATTCAATAAAAAATTACGTGTTTTTCTTTGAAAAAAACGCTCGTATCACGTATTCACTAGGGTCAAGCTGTTTGGTTAATCGAAATTTTCTATTATATTCGATAGTTCGTTGAAAATTTCGATAGATTGGTATGTAGCCGACATTTTTCGATCGTGTACACAATTTTGAAACGTTTAAAATTATTAAATTATTTTTAAAACATTAATATTAATTTTAGATAAAATTAAATTACATTAAAAATTTGATGAAAATTTCCCCATATAATCTTTTTTATAAAAACCAAAAACAAAAAAAAACGAAGATAGAATTTAGTGACGACTCAACCGCATCAATTGTTGTTCCAAAATAATAAACACAAATATTTCTCTCTCTCTCGGTTTTTTGTGTAATAAATAACCAAAGATCATTTCAACATGAAGTTATATAATATAAAAACGAATGTTCATACAAATTTAATTTACTATTAACTATTTCATACGTAATTAATTTCCTATAAAAAATATTATTTTCTTCTTATTCGTCTTCTTGGTGTGATAATCAAATGTGTAATATAAAAGATCTGTGACGTAAATAATTTAAAAGTGGATTGGCTAATAACATTTTTAGGATCAGCGTAGTATTTTATTTTAAAAACCCACAACAAATTGATAACCATGGTAAAAAATTTTGTGTACTGAAAGTATACGAAAGAGTTAAAAGTATAAATATTTTATTGAAATTTAGAATTTTATGCGCGTGTTAAACGACTCGTTGAATACCCATGAATATGTAATAATAATTATTTCGAAATAGACAATAGTTCTATTATAAATAAATAATATTTCTAAATGACATTCTCCATTTAATATATATTTTAAGTTCGTTTTGCGGTTCATATCGGTACATATGTTATTTCTTTCAGAGTTATGCTCGCACAATAATAAATACATAATTGTTTAAATTTTTGGTTTGGGAAATTTATTAAGAAATATCTTTTACATATATACGAGTAAATTTTGATAAAAAAAATGTAGACATATATATAGATATTGCCTTTAAATTAATAATATTACTGTATTTTGGTATTTAGTTGATCATCAATGCACTGCACTATATATACGAGTACACGAATTTAATTTATTATTATTATCGGCTAAAAATACAAAGTTTTTATTATATAATTTATGATTTATCATAAATACCTGGCACAGAAGAATATTACTTTTTGCTGTAATTAAACTATATATACAATATTGAAATTTCGATCGAATGAGGTTTTTATGATTTTTAAATTAAATGAAATAATTAAAATATTTATTTTTTTTTTTTTTTACAAGTTTGTGATTTTTTTTTTTAAATTTACTTTGCTGTGCGCGTTTTAACCATTATACTTTCACTTCCGCAGGCTAAATTTAATTATATATACTCTGTTTAATACATACAGTACACATATATATGCATAAGAAACAAATTGTAAATATACATATTATAAGTATTTATTAGCACTATATATATATATAAATTAAAAAACCCCACGTTCTAATTATTGTTAACACCCACAATGTCTAAATATATATATTGATCAAACGAAATTATACATATCCATCCATAAGATTTTTTAATAAGAGTTGAAATTTAATTTAAATAATAAAAAATAATCTCAAATACCGAAAATATATAAATGTAATTACAAGACATAACAACTAACTATACGATTATACAATTGATTTATTTATAATATAATAATAATAATATGTATTTTAAAATGATTAAAATTCTATAATAATAAATGAATGAACATAAATGGTGCTATAGTATATCAATAATTTCATATATTATATGAAAGTATTGTATAAATATTCCTATCTTCAAATATATACTTATAGAAAGAAAAGTGCATGTTGAATTGTATATGTCATTCAGTTTGGTTTTGAAAATTTGATTCATTTAAAGTGCAGACAGCTTTCAATTATAAATATGGACAAAAGTGAAATTTCATATACACAGAAAAAAATTTTATTCGATATCAGTATAATATACAGTTCTGCTGGACGTTATAGTAAAAGCAATTTTGTTGTTTAAACCGCGAAACTTAACCGAATTAGTAAAATTTCTGTTAAAAATGCATATCAAAATTTTGCTTCTGCATAGAATATTTACTGATACGCAGTAAAACACAAGTTTTGCTGCTTACATATTCTTCATATCCGTAATATTTATTTTCGGGCATGCAAACATTTAGAAAAACTTCTACGAATTTGTAAAACATCTGCTACGGCATAAATTTACAATTTCTGCGAGTTATAAGAATTTTCTGCTATATTCGTAGATACCTTCTTCTTTCAAATATTTGTTAAATTTTTAAAATAATGCAGCTCCGGTATTGTGGTATAAGTTCTGCGTAATCAATTAATCACTGCGGCTATCATAGAATTTTTGCTGTAATTGCAAAAATATTCTACTGATATATATTAGTTGTACAATATATTCAGTTGCTGTATCAAACAAGTCAGTTTTGCACTCGTCCAAATTTCGTATATAAAAATTGTGTTGTAATAATTATTTAGCAGTTTAATGCAAATAGAATTAAATAAAATTATATTATTTTTAATAAATAATTGTGGTGTGTGATTGACTGATGTGATGAATATCAGGTTTGTTAAATAATAAAAAAAATACTGTGTGTATTTTGATTTAAATTAATTAAATGTTAAACTTCATCAATTTGTAATGAAAATGAAGTATTAAAATTCAAAATTTAAATACAAATATATTTAAAATGAATTTAAATAATACCGATGCAGAACATTTACTTGAGTAAACCCAACATAACCAAAGTATTAAATTATAAGCCCAGCTATCAGCATCATATCAGGAAATGCCTTCATCATTAACTTTATTTCAAAGCAAAGCTAACAATAAATTAAAATTATCAAACAAAATAAACGTTTCAGTTGAAGTTAATTTTTTAAATTCTAAATTCTAAATTCTAAATTTATTATAATATTTTGACTATATTTTTATTTTCTCTTATTTTGAAATAATAGTTTATTAAATATTTTTAAACACAATATTTGTTATTTATTTATTTATTTCTAAAAATAATTTTTTTGTTGAAGGAAATATTATTTTAGCAAAAAGCTATTTTGCTATATAACTCTATTTGCAACGAAAACAGAAAAAATCACACCATTAGCAAAATCAAGCTGCATAATCAACAGTGTAGTTTGTCTAAAAAAGGGCAGATATATTATTCGAGGGTAGTAATATAGCTGTAACGTAATTAGTAAAAATGTTCTTGTAGCAAATAAAAAGTTCTGTGTAGTGGAAATAACATTTTCTCATATGGTAGAAATTATCGTTGAAATAAGTAAAATTTGTTGCTGCATAAGCAGACAAGTATTGCCAGTATATTTAGTATTTCTGCGTTGCCGCAAATAGTTCTGCTAAATTAGTAAAATATTTTGCAAATATATATGAACAAAAAACAGATACATTTGTTGGTTTTCATCGTGCTGAAGACGCCGAATTGCATGCAATATTTAATGAATATGACACTTTGAATCAAAAGTATCCACAAATTGTCAGAAAGGTGATCAAAATGTGTAGAAAACAATGGCCAATATTTTGAATAAAATGTTTTTTACTTTCCCACTTAAAATTAGTATTTTATTTTCACAAAAAAACACTCATTTTATACCGGTACACTTGATAAGAATTTGTTTTGTTTACGGATATAATATATGATTTAAATAATTATAATCTGTATTGCCTTCCTAGAATAATACTTATCTATAATTAATAAATTATTTGAAACACGTAAAAATATGATCTGTCCATAAATAGATATTATAAAATATTTATTACTTATTGTTAGAATCAAAAAATACTTCAGAAAAATATCGAACCGAATACCATATAGACCAAATATATTTAATAAATGTCAAACTTAAGTAAAAAGATCATCTTATACATATCTTATATACTGTAAGTCAATACTTTAAATCATATAGATAGATCTATAGATATTACTAGATATTTTAACACTAATCAGTATACATTATGTATGCCGCACTCTTGTCAATGTATATGTAATGTATAAATAAATATAAAAATGGATGTCATTGAAACAAATATCAAACAATTACCTTTAATTGAAATATTTATTTTATTTTTATAAAAAGTGAAAGAATAATAAATCTCATATATACAAATATGCAAAAATTTAAATTTTGGTATTTGTATGTAAAATAAGTAAACACATAATATTTATATAACGCGCGATTGTATATAATTTACTAAATATTATGTACCAATCATTTCATTTCAAACAATATATAAGTAAGTATATAGTTATGGTATATACATAATTATATATTTATATAATAATATATAATGTAATAATCATATTGTTGGGATACGTAAATGTACTGATGATGGGCTACTTTAGTCATTTTAACAATAATAATAATAATAATAAATAATAAATAAATTAATATTTATTTAAAAATAAATTGTTACATTTTATATAACTTTTACTTCTTCATCAGTTAGTGCACATCAACAATACAATTTTAAATTAATTTTAAGCATTTTATCTATGCGAAACAATAATAAGTTTAATTTTTAAATAATTTAATAAATCGGAATGTGTTGGCCGAAACAATGAAAATTTTATAAAATTATATAAAATATGTTTAACAAGAATATAATTAAAATTTGTTATAAGTTAACCTCTTCTTGCATATATGCCTTCAATTGGGGTACAGTTGATAAAATTCTATTTTTTTGTTAATATTACCACAATTTTATATATTCTGAATTCAAGGTAATGTTTAACGATTATAATTTACACAAAATTATAAAATATATCAGCTTCAGTCGGATTGTTTAACTTAATTCATTGTTTAATGATATATATAGGTGAAAATATTTGTATAGGATTAATGTGAAATTTATAAATGGAAATCCAAAGATGTTATACCATATACGGAAATATATAGAATATTGAAGGTATATACATTAAAAATTCGATTCAAGCACACTACTATTCAGGCATCAAGTTTTCATTCCGCATCTCTACAATTAATGCACATCTAATCATATTTGCTATAACATTAAAAATGATGGTCACTATATAGAAATTAATGTAAAACATACTAAGTGATAGTTTAAATCTTAATCCCGCATTAACATAAATTTTATTTTTGACAGATTTCCAAAAATTATTGAAGCAAACAGCGTATCTATACTTGGCATTGTTCCACAAATTGTATAAAAATGAGCACGTAGTTTTATCTGTTCAAAAATATTTACTATAAATTTATCAATTTTTTTTTTGGACGACTGACATCAACTTACATCATTTGTAATTCCTCCAGAATTCAATAATATCAAGTTTTTCTAAAAATAACAATAACATTTAATGGGATTAAATTCAAGCTTTTATTTAACATTTAATTACATTATTCTATGGCCATTCTGGTTCTTATGAAATTTAGCGTGGAGAATATGAAAATTCGAAATAACGCATCATTTATTCGATTATTAATGCATCATAATTGATCCATGAAAATGTGAGTGAATCGATTTTTAGTTTATTTAAATATGTTTAAATGTATACCTAATATGAGGACAATGCATGCATTTCTGTATCCATTTTTTTAATATTGATTAGATTTTAATTTAAATCCTTATCAGCGTTGTTTGAACTGATATTTGGTATAATTTTGAAGTTCCAAGAACAAAGGTTAGAGATACGAGTGTTACTAATGTAACACTGTTATATATAACATTAAGTATAAATTTACGGGCAAGTGATATATTAGAATTTGTACATTATTTTAGATGTTCGAGAAGAAAGCAACTGAAGAATTAGAATGTTATCCATCAGATTCGTAGTCTAGCTTATGTAGATCTGATGATGATGATGATTATGAGAATGATATTGAAAGAGTTCAAAAAAGTGATAATAATAATCTTTTTTTACCATTTGAATTATTGCGCATGTAGACGTCATAGGAGCACAGGTTTATATCTCAATCCAGAATCATTCTGGAAATGTGGTGCGTGTGCAAGAAGAGGTTAAGGAATAAATATATATGGATTTTAACATATTTTATATGTATTTGATTGAACAAAACAATATATAACAATTTTAAATTCATCCTTCCTTAAAGCTCAGAATTCATTAAATTATTAAGGTTATAAGGTATGGTGTACTTCAATTTAACAAAAGTTATCGGTGTTTTTACATTTTTCCTGTTATATTCTTCGATCTATACAATTTGCCTTAGGTTTTCCATATATAAGATTAAAAACTGATGAATGACTTAGCTTCCATGGAAAAGATTTATTGAAATTTGTCCAAAGAATGTCCATAGATTTTCCACTAATGTAATAGTATTTTATTTAGGTCAATTGAAATCTTTGGATTGTATGGGTAATATGTCCAATAAATATCCGAGGAATTGTATTCATAATTTATTTCACCAATTTAAATTTTGTATATTTCCCTTATCTAGATAAAATTCTCACTCTTTTTAATTTATTTTCATAATTTTTAAAACAATCAGCAACTCAAATCGATATATTGCCGAGGAATTTTGTAAAACTTTTCATAGATTTTATCCGCGATTTTTCGTTCTTGTTTTTTTTTTTTTTCAAAATAAAAAATGCACAATCGATGAATTTTTGCCATCGTTCAGCATCTTCATTCCGTGCTCATAGAACTTCTGGTCAGTATCAGTAAAAAAACTGAATCAAACCGCGATTTGGCATCGTCGTCATAAGAAAATTTATTCTGCTAATACGTACAATTCACGGGTATTACTTGCTAAAATATATTGGACAAAGTTCCGTACAATTCACGGGTATTACTTGCTAAAATATATTGGACAAAGTTATTTTTGTCTAAATCTGTGGATCTGCTCACAAAACATATGAATATAAATTCTATGGATATTCTGTGGAATAATAGTAACGAGAAATGAATTTCAATTTATTTGTACTTATAGAATATGATGTTGTGCTATTGGGTATCTATATAGCAAATATAGGTTAACAAAATGAATAGTTGCCATAATAAAGGACCGATATAATACGATATAACTTTAATTTCAGTACAATCTCTAAATCACACTAAATATGTTTCCATTGCTTTGAAAGAAATAATTCCAAAATCAACAGATTGCCGGCTAATCATTTGGTGTTTATGTATACTTATTTTTTTCAAACGATGCGAAAATGATTATTGAGTTTCGTTTTTTATTCCATTGGACTGCCAGCAACGCAAAGAAACGTTTGTTTGAGTATCGCTTGAATTACAACGACTTATTAATCGACAAATAATTTATTTATGGTATTGTATTACGTATATACGTAATATAAATGATAAGTTAATTATAGTCATGTTACTCCAAGTGAAGATTACAGTGTCTAAATTTACAAAATATTCATTACAGTCAAGTTGGTATAAATTTCGTACAGTACAAATGGAAATACATATATAACAATTCTTGGCAATTGATTTGCAATTATCAAAAGTTATAGATGTTTCCTATATATTGTATGAGAGTGATTAGCCCATACAAATATATAATCGTATATATGGAGTATATTATATAAGAATAAGTTGAATGCCATAAAATTGAGTATATTCCTATAACATTAATTATATCAAAATTTTACAATGTATATATAAATAAAAAAAACTTGATATCCAGTATTGTGTGTATATTTGTCACCAATTTTATGATCATTTAATTATTTCCACATATGTTACATAGATATATATTAGTATAACTTTTGTGACATTTAATAAATTACTAATAGTAGCGATTTAATATATATACTAAACTGTGCGTGTAAACTATATATATTATAAATTAGTATATTAAAAGAGTCAACGCCTTCACATTAATCTATCTATGAATGTAACATGATATTATATTTTATGACCATATTTAATATTTAATGGTTACACAATATTATTAATAATAATTAATAATTGCAATAAAATATATATAAAATAAATATAAAGTGTTACAGAAATGACAAGTTTTATATGAATATTATTACACGCACTCTTAAAAAAATTGATTTCGAAAAATACATTTAATTGATATTAAGTTTGTTCTAGTTTTTATATTTTATATATTATTATTATTATTATTATTATTATTATTATTATTATTATTATATGCATATAATTTATTGATTATTTTTTCATATAATTAAATCTGATAAAAATTAAAATTTATGTAAAAAAATAAATAGTACCATTGGGTAGGCTCTCAAAAAAGAGATGCTGTCCTTGTTCGTTTTAAAAATATACATGGTATATGTTATAGGCAAATGCACAAATTGAATACATAATATATATTCATATTTGTTTACATATATACAATTTATAATAAAAATGCAATTAATTATATTAAATATATAGTTTAAGTAAATTTTTGAAATATTTGTCAGAAAAGTTGATTGTAATTATATGGATTTCGTGAGTAAATAGCTAATGGTATAGAACATATGGACATATAGTAATAATTTTTATTATTCAAATCAATGGAATAAATGTTATTTCAATAATATAAATAATCTAAATTCCATATTATAATTAATGTTATGCGTGATGAATAATTATAATTGAATATTTAATTAATTAGAGTACGCGCAGATAAATTAAATTTCATACATTTGCTATGCACATACGATACATGGATAATGTGGATTAAAAATAAAAAAAAAACGGGTACATATATATTATCATAAATATACATATATTTTCAAAAATATGTATATTTGCATAGGTCAAGTTAAACGCGAATTTAAAGAGAATGGATATAAATATTTAATTTTAACAAAATTCTTTTTTAATTATTGCTTGAAATATCATTTTTTTGTTGTATATAACTTACATTTAAAAAGAATCAATTATTTAACGATATATACAATGAGTTTCTTAAAATTTGGTATACATATTCGTTCGTTAAGAAATATAACACATGGGTGAAAAAGTCCCGGGCCTAACCACCATAGTATATATATAGTGCCAACCTTCTAAAGATATATGACAAAATTTCATAACAATCCGACTAATAGTTTTGAAGTTACAGTGGATTAATTCATTGACAATTTTTTTGTTATTTCCAGAACCCGGGATTCAAGCAGTTTCGTGTGTTGATTCTAGATTCTGGAGTGAAATGGTGGATCCATGTTTCTTCCATTGAGATGTAGCGTCGCAAAAACTTAGACTTATTTCACTTAAACATGTCCCCAAACAGAGTTCAGAATCATCAATTCGTTGTATCGTTGTTCAGGTTTGAGCAAACGCTGTACCAATTTGGAGAACAACTTTATCATATCCAAATGTTTGTGTATAATACTGAAAACACTGCCTTTTGATAAGTTCATATTGTAACTTCATCATTGCGATTACCCATAATGATTTTCAGCCTAATTTGGACGTCCAGAAGACTGTCTGTACGACCACGTTTCAAATCAGCAAACATTTGATGGTTGTTGTTGATGAAGAAGAGTTCGGTTAACACCTTGGAAACCATTGCTCTGCTTGAAATGAATTTTCTCCCATTAAAAAGCAATGATAAATCAACACACGAAACTGCTTTGAATTCATTTTTCTGGAAATAAGTGTCAATTAATCCACTGTAATTTCTAAACTAATGGGCGGATTGTTATGAAATGTTGACATATATCTTTTGAAGGTTAACTTTATTGAAATATCATACGGATATTTAGTTAGAGGTGTAAATTACAGTTCAGTAAATTACAATTATTATTTATACTTTCTTTTTTGGAAATACTATATCCTTGGAAAATAGTCAATTGTGTATAATTGAATTGAAAACAAAAGTTAGTTTTTGCGTTTGTTTTGTGTAAAGGATTTAAAAACAATCATTTTTTCTCTTTGAACTATATGTTCCAGAAGTCAAACGTTCTGCAGTATTTTTTCATTTAAAGAAACATGTTTTGTATTTTAAACGTTCCAAAATGAATACTAAGTTATAAATACTACTTATTATTCCATTTTATTACGGAATAGCATGTAAAAACTAGAAAAATAAAATATACTCCAGTTCCTGGAAACATTTTTTATATGGAAATATCTGCAATACGGTTGATTTGCATGGTTCAAAGGGCAAACATTATTGTTTTTAAATCATTTACACGAAATAGATGTCAAAAAAAACTCATACAACTACCTCATTATGGGTATTTTATTTTATATGTGTATATTCTGTTAACGTCTATTTCATTCCAAAAAAAATTCAAATCAGCCACTTTGCCGATAAACAATATACTTTTTATTTTAATATAATATTTTAAATAAATTAATTTAATTAATTAATTTTTTTTTCTCCCCCGTATACGTAGAGAACAACAATTACTGAATGTTTTCGAAGTTGTTGTTTCGACACTTGAAGGTAAACTAGAAAGAATTGATAATTTGGATAAAGCTGTTGAGCATTTAATGAGACGTGTCGAACAACTGGATAATCGGGTTGGTGATAATATTCATAAAACGGATTCTGTAATAGCAAAATTAAGAAATTTAGATAATAAACTTACAATTGAACATTTATCCGATTATAATACAAATGATAAATCTGTTAAAACATCAAATGTTTTAGATTCACGTTTAGTGTCATTGGATCAGAAAGTAAGTGATATTGATTTGAAATTGGAAGGATTAAAAAATCAAATAGATAATAATTTTTTACCCGGTGACGACATAACCGTTGAAGCAAGTGAAAAAAAACCGATTAGTATGAATGTTATCGAAATAACAAAATCAATGAATGCTGAAGTTATAAATCATGTAACAAATGAATTGGGTGATTTACGTAGTGCCACTGAAGATATGGATAAAAAATTACAATTTCATATAAATTTAGTATCCGAAAATATTGGTAATGTTTTAAGAATGATTGGTGACATTCATGATGCCGTGGTCGATCATCATACAGATGATGATAATCAAAATTTAACAACAACAACAACAATCACTCCAATTATTAAAACTAGTAAAATTGATACGTTGGCTAAACAAATGAAACCAATTATGACGGTATCGGAAAAAATGGATGAAGTATGGGATGTTGTTGTGGGCACAAAAAGTTCTGTTGATGATTTAGTACCAAAAAGTGATGAACTGTTAACACAAACGCAACGGCAAGAGCGAGCTATCGGTGAAATACATCATGATTTAAAAACGAAAACAAATTTAATAATAAATAATTTAGATATTGTTGAAAAACGTTTAAAAAAACAAGAAGATGATGTTGCTGTGTTAGCCCAACGACCAGTACCGCCGGAATTGTTAATGGATCCAACAATTGATAGATTAGTTGAATATGATTCGAATAGGTAACTATAATTATATAATATATAATATTATTTGTACAAATGTGTGCGAAAAATTACATTGTAATAATAATGCATAATATATATTTGTAGATATTCAATTGTAGATGATTACACAGAACCACCGATACCAATAACCACATATTCAACGACCACTTCAACTATATCAACAACTGGTACCACAAATCAGGTACAAAGTAATCCAACACCTTCGATACCGAATGTAACAACATCAAAACCGTTATCACGAAAAGGTGGTATCATATTTCCAAGTGTTAAAAATAAACCATCCGTTGTAAATTCAACATTTACAACTGATGGTTTTGGTTATAAAGATATAAAGGTTAGTGTGTTAGAATTTTGAATATGTATCAGTAATTATGTGGTAATTTTTAAATATTTTCAAATTTGACGCCGAATTTCTCATTTAAATCTCGCGTGATTAAGATATAATGCCAAATTGTTGTTTCGTTTTTCGTTGCACAATCCTTGTTGGCATTGCTACCGCAATTTGTATCAAGAAAATTGTACATCAAAATTTTGTTTCTCGGTGATTTATAATATGGATAAAAATATTGAACAACCAATTTGCATTCGATTTTGTGCGTTAAAAACGAAATTAAATGTTTAAATACATTGAAAATGATAGAAAAGTGTTCCGGTGATGATGAAAACCGAAAAAAACGTTGAAAAATTATGAAAAATGTTGACTGAAAATCCAAAATTAACCATCGGGTAGATTGCTGACGAGATCAATATATCAATCTGTAAAACAGGACCATAGTTATAGAAAAACAATTCCTGGATTTTGCATCATGATAATGCACGATCACACAAGGCACGGATTATTCGTGAATTTTTGACCAAAAACAACACAACCGACATTCAACAAGCTCTAATTCAGCGGCGAAGAGTGAAAAATGTTTTCAGATTACAATGTCATTATATTTTTCTGGTAGCCGAGTTGAAATTAGATTACATTATGAAAAAAATGGAATTTTCACTTATTAAATTTTATGGAAAATCAATTTTTCTGAATTATCATCTTTTTGAATTATTATTATGGGCCATAGTTTTAACGGATTTCCAATTTTGCATACAGAATTACAAATTATAATCAATTCCCAATCTATCACACATTCAAAAGAAATGACCGCGATTTCCCGTTGCATGTCATTGAAATTTTATATGAAATAATGGTACTGTGTACATTTTTTGTTTACCATTCGGTTGTCAACTTTATACGATACCACAAATTTCTTTAAATTTTCTCTGCCATCGATTAGAAATGAATCGGTCATTGGTCTTTGGATGCGTGTATCGATTTTAAATATCTCTTCTATGTAAGATTGGAAATTGAGTATAATTTACAATTCTGTATGTAAAAATGGAAATCCGTTAAAAGTATGACCCATAATTAAAAAAGATGATAATTCATAAAAGTAGATTTTCCAGAAAATTTAATTCGACGAACACCCAAATTTTTTTTCATACATTTAGTTTAATTTCACCCAGGTTATAAAAGAAAAATATTGTGATATTGAAAATTGATTGTGACTTCTATTTCTCAGTCTTCGCCACTGCTCTCATTTTACCTGATTTGGCACCGTATGACTTCTTTCTATTCGATAAAGTAAAAAATCAATTCGGTAAAACACGTTATAAGAGCACTGACTGAGTCATACAACAAAGATCGCTGTAAACTTTAAAGTCTATATATACCAAAGAGGGAGTATACCGGAAGTGTTTCGTAGGCTGGATCAAACGCTGCGGCATAGGTGTATAGCAGCTAATAGGATTTTATATAAGCGAATCCTATTATTAAACTTCAGTTTCCTTATACAAGCAGTGGAGAAAATATTATAGAGAAGTGGTGCGATGAAAAAAAAATGTGTTTGAAAGTTATATTTATTATTTTTTTATTCTTAAAAATGAATTATTAGACAAGATAATCATTTTTTTTAAATTTTATATTCAATTAACCTAAATTTTGTGAAATATATTCTTTTAACTCACACACACACACAAATACACTGTATTTCTTCTGTAATTGTGCATGGCCATCATAAAAATTCTGTTTTTTTTTTCATTACTTTTGCCTACACACATATTACATTACAGTTTAATATAGAATACCACCATACGCTAATAGTAGTTTCGTCGATACACTTAAAAATTAAATAAATCAGCAGTTTAGTGCAAATAAAATACTTTCATATTTTATACAAAATTAAAATTATATTAAATTTAAGCATGTCATTTTACGTTTTTTTTTTTTTAGTTAAATAATTTCAAGATCAATAATCGCTGAGATCAAAAAAAAAAAAAGGCAAATATATATTAAAAAATTCGTTGCTTAACAATTTATTAAGTTAGATATAATAATATCATCTAATCTAATGAATATGAATATAATACACCTGTGAATATTTGTAAATACATTTTTATTCCATTGAACACACATATTAAGATTAAGTATTATATATTAATCAATCACTAAAATATATAGCTAGAGATATGTGCAATATATATATAGTAATGACAGACAAGTAACTATATAATTAAAATAAATCATGCCACTGAATAGACAAATATATTTTATAAAATTTGTGATTTCTCATTCAGCTAACTAATACAATGTTTTTACTTTATTTATAATTTTAAAATTATAACAAAACATTTTATAACTCGCATATTTAAAATATGTACATATTTTCGTATATTATATTATTTTCATATATTAATATTATTTCAAGTTATATAATTATTTAATATATAATTATATATATAATATATGTATATGTATGCGTGCTTAAATTACATACGAAAAACTATGTAATCAATATGTAATAGACGTATGTGTCACAACTTTTAACTTTTCTATATAGTATAAACTGACTATTACAGTCACGAAATCATTTATTTTATAATTATATAGAATATCCAATCACGCAATTCATTATCACCAAGCCATTGTACTCCAAATAGAGCATATATACGACATCTACCGAATCTATATCAATTTGGTAAATTATTCCACGTGAGAGTATATACAGAAATTCACTAATTGGTCTACGCATTATCAAAAGATATATATTTTTCCTTAATTTCATTATTTTTATATAGTTAATTGATTAATAACATATATTACAATCACTTTTAAAATACATTAGTTAAATAAATATATTGTAATTCATAATAATCAAAGAAGTTTGCATCTACGTCTATGGCTGTTGGCTGTATTAATTAATTATATACAGTTAAGGAAGATAGCCGTTATCCCACAATATTAGTCAAATTAAATCTTCTACTTTAATTACCCTATCAGTTACGGACGTTGGTTATAATCATAGGAATTTTTACTTTATTGGCTGCAATTTGAAATAATTCTGTGGATTTTACTCTAAACCATTTTCCGACAAGATATACGTCTGCGACCTTCAATCCTTCCTTGTATTATAACTTGTACAAGCCAATATTTGTCATTCCTTATGATGTGTCCAAATTATTCTAGTTTTCGTTGTTTTGCATTATTTAATAGAATCAGGTTCTCGACCAATACGTCGTCTAACTTCAACATTAGTAATGTGTGAAAGCCATAGCTCAAATGGACGAATGCGTTTTTCTGCCACCACGCCTCCACACCACCATAAAGTAACGTTGAGTACATAAAATTATTTAACATTCGCATTTTTAAATCCATTGTAATATCATGACAACAAAACGCATACGCTTCATTTTGAAATACACAACTCTACTGCTTTCGATTCTATTTTTTATTTCTTGCGAGTGATCCCAAGATTCTTTTAAATTGTATCTAAGATCTGTAAATCTTTGCACCGTTTCAATTATTTCATTGTTATAGTTGTTGTTAGTTTTTCTTTATTTTTTGAATTTTTACTAACTATACTTCATGTATTTTATTTATTTGGTATTGATTTCTAATCCATAGTTACTGCTTACATATTGGAACTTGTTTACTACAATTTGTAGTTATTCTAATGTTGATGCTATCAAGATGGTGTCGTCAGCATATTTGATGTAGTTTGCAATTTCCCCATTAATTCTTACGCCATGTTGTTCAATGTCAAGTGCATCGCGGCAAATGTATTCCGAATAAATATATATGGAATAGAAGCGGTGACAACACACAATCCTGTTTTATGCACCGGATTTAATTTCGATTTTGTCATTTAACAATTTGATGTTTTTAATGTTACGCATTTTGATTCCAATAAAGATTCAAAATAATACGAATATATGTATCATCGATGAAGTAAGCATGCACGTCACAGCCCAGAAAACTTGAACTTTGAAACAAAGCATGAATTGAAAACAATGTCACACGTGTACCAAATCCATTGTAAAAGCCGAATTGAATTTCACACTCATATATCCGTGCATGGATAATTTTAAAAACAATTTCAGGACTAATATAGTTCTGTAGTCGTTGTATGTTTTTGGTGTGTATACTTTTTCGGTAAAATGACGAATGTAGATGTTAACCATTCCCAGTTGTATTATTCCAGTGCAATATAATTTTTGTTAAATAATTCAGTCAGGCTCTTTACACCTTGTTCATCCATGATTTTCATTAGTTCTGTTCTTAATTTCGTCAGCACCAGTTGCAATTAATACCCCTCATGGACTTCCAATCACTATTTTGTAGCAGTGTGTTGATAACGTTGCATTGCCAATAGCTATTCTTTTCATCTAAATCTTTGAATAGTATAGTGTTTTTCTAAATATTTGAAACAGTTTCTATATTATGCCTTTATATAAAAAGGATGGTAGAGACGACGCGTAAGTAATTATAGGTCTATTGCTAGATTATCTTGGATTCTGAAAATGAAATTTTGATTATGGATACTTTAATTTTTAACACTGATTCTATCATTTTTGCTGAGCAACATGGGTTTGTTAGAGATCGTTTTGGAATTTTTGTTTCGATTATTTTAATAGCCAATTCCAGGTTGACCGTATATTTATACGGATTTTAGCAATACATTTGACAAGTTATCGCATTCTTTACTTTCAAATAGTATTGATTTAAATGGTAATTTTGTTTCCTGGATAGAACTTTATTTGACTTCTCGATTTGTCACGGTTCTATTTACAAAAATTTGCGTTAGGTTGAATTTTTTTGATAATAGTCATTTTCATACCTGCAATTATGATCGATTTAGTCCATTAAAATCTATGTTTATTCTATATATATAATGCTAATTTTATTTAATAACGAAATAATCATGTTAAAAACGCTTGGTTTAAATTAAATTTCGTAAGACACAACATTTAATTCAATTTAAAATTTGTAGTTTTCAATATATGGCCCTTATTGTCAATATAAATTAATTCTAATATCTTATATTTATTATATTTATTTTCATTTCAGGGTTTTTCATGTGTTGATCTTTTAAATCTTGGTATGCGACAATCAGGTGTATATTATTTACAAATTCGTGGAACAACATATTGGTTTTTAAAAGTGTTTTGTGAACAAGAGATCACCGAAGGTGGATGGACGGTATATTTATTCATTATATAATTATTAATTCTTTTTTGTTAATCTCAATATTTATATTCCAAATCAATTAGATTGAATAAATATTAATATATAATAAATATAATTTAAGGTAATACAACGTCGAGATGATTTTGGAGATCCTCGGGAAAATTTCAATCGTGATTGGGCTGATTATAAAAATGGTTTTGGTGATCCATCTAAAGAATTTTGGCTTGGTAATGAAAACATCTATATGCTAACTAATAATGAAGATTATATGTTACGAATTGAATTGGAAGATTTTGAAGGAAATAAAAGGTAAACTATACATATCAGAACTAATATAATTAATAATATAAATTAATATAATTAATAATAATATAAAATAATATAACTAATTGAATTATTTCCAATTTACTTTCATAGATATGCACAATATTCACATTTTAAAATACATTCTGAATCTGATTATTATAAATTAGAAATTGATGGATACGAAGGAAATGCTGGTGATTCATTAAATGATCCATGGTATGGATCAAATAATAGTCCATTTTCAACTTATAATAGAGATAATGATAGGAGTTCATTAAATTGTGCTAGCATGTTAAAGGTATATTATATTAATATAAGTTGTATATTGTTGTGTTGGAGTTTTAAGTTTTAAGAGCATTTTTTATATGAAATTAATAAATGTTTGGACACTTCTGTAATTTAACAGCATTTATGAACAAAACTAATAAAACTTTTGTTTCAACCATTACGGATTAAATATGGTGAAAGTATTGATTTAAAAATGGTATAACGTTACATTAACACAAATAAATCAGTGATGGAATTACGTAAGGCTATAGATAGGTGATGGATTCCAATGATCTTGTCATAAAAATGCTTCACCTAAGGCGATATTCTACTTTTGTTTTTCTCCTTGGTCATATATTTTTAACATGTCGTGTTTGACATTTTTATTCCAATTGATTGTGAATACAATGGTGAATTTTTGTTATGATCAAGGCGATAATCGTTTATGGTCTTACAATATTCCATTGAATACAATATTTTCAGCAAATTCGCTTGAATATAATATTTTCAACAATACTTTTGATATGAAAATTTAACTCAAAACATTGCTAAATAGTATTTATTTTCATAATAATTGAATGTGCCGTCGTGGATTATATTGGATTGAATGCAATATTCGCTTATATCGTGTATCTCGCGTATACAAAATTCATTGTAATAGCCTTATCATTGTAATTCATGCATATTCTATATAGTGGAGCGGCACTCAACGTATATTCTAACAAAGATGTGCGCTATAAAATCGCTATAAATTGGTTATAATTTAATGTAAAACGACCAGTAAGTGACAATCCAAGACCACATGTTGAAAATATTATTCGACGCTATAAATGTACACTTACATATTGTTCGATTACAATTGCAATCAAATGATAAAATAAAATATTTTGATGGATGATTTTAACGCGTGAAAAGACTAACAAAATTTTCTGAAGAGATTTCAGAAGTTGTCCGAAGAGATGGCAACAACTATATTGGACAACAACGGTGAAATATTAAATATAAAATGTGTTTAAAAAAATACTTAAAACTTATTTCTGCATTCACAAATTAAATTATATTTTTATAATATTAGTTTTTATATTAAATAAATGTATGGATAATAATAATATTTGTTTTCAATTCAATAGGGCGGATGGTGGTGGAAATCTTGTGGACGAGGATTAAATGGTTTATATTTACATGATCCACAAGATCTGACCGCACGACAAGGTATTGTTTGGTTCCGTTGGAGGGGTTGGGACTATACATTAAAAAAATCAACACTTATGATTCGACCAAAGGGACCACAACCAGTCGTTACAGGAACCTAACAAATATCAAATTAGTTATAATATATTATTTTAACTAAACTTTAAATTTGAGAGCAATAATAAATTTTTCATATTATGGCATCAAAAATTTAAGTAAAAATTAAGATTAAATTTAAACCTAAAATCAATTAAATTTATTTTGCAGTATTAGACTTATATATTGGTTATTTAAACGAAAAGAAAAAGAAATAATTTAAAATTAAAATTACAAACTATAATTAATAGCAAAAAAAAAAAAACAAAAAAAAACTCATTCATTCAAATCATGTTATAATAATAATTAATTATTATAATTATTGCACACACATTATTATCATATAAATTATTTTATGCATAACAATTCATTTCATCAAAATAAAAGCCACCCACACATCAAAACGAGAAAGAAAATTTAGTCAATATTATATTTTTATAGACAAAAAATTAAATTGATAAAAATGATAAAAACATGCAATTTCTAAGATGAGAAACTTCAATTATTATATATTTATTTATATATAGCAACTGTATGCTGTGTCCTCTAGATTATTAACTGTTAATAATGGTATATTGTATTATCATTTAAGAATCTAGTAGCATAATACAATTCTCATTTTAGAAATAGCAAATAATTACAAAGTACATTTATAAAATTAAGTTTTTAAGTATGTGCGGTAGGAAAATTCTGTAAATATTGTTTTTTGTGTACAGTGTTTAAATATTTTATACTAAATAGTTTTTAATAAAAAAAAAATAAAATTAAAATTATTTTTTATATATTTATGTTTTTATTATTCTATGCAATGTTTCCCGGATTTAATAGAAGAATTTCCAAAAAAATAAACCTTGTCATAATTGTGGGATATTATTTTAAAAATCAGCGTAAAGTAATACAATGCGGATTATTTGCTAGAAGCATCATCGGTTCGTATTTCTTTTTCAACATTGAATGCACAGTCGTGACTAGAAATAATGATCCTTAAACATAAATCAAAAATTATAGTCAGTTTTCGTTTCCAAAATTATGTGACATCGATGTCAACGAACTAGTCTAACTATAATTAATTAAATAATAATTCAGTGGGTATAATCTGGAGGACGTGAACCAAAGAAGGCAAAAACATTACCATCAGCTGATAAGATAACTGGGATACACATGGTTTAATTTTTATCGCAGATATTTAGAAAAAGGTAAAATGAACGCCTTTAGCAAAAAAAAATGATTTTTCATCATGATGATGCACCATCTCATACATCTGGGCAATTATCATGAAAAAATTATATGAATTACACTATTAATTACATTCACATTCACTCTACCATCAGCTAGAAATTCCAAAGTTATTAACGCAAGAAACGCCTATTTTACCGGGCACAACGAATCCTATTATTCCGAATATATTAAGATATAGGAATACAGTTGTAAAAAGTGTATCGAACTAAAAGGAGATTATGTTATTATACCAAACATTCATTAAGTTGAAAACACAATGCGATCGTCAACGCTATTTTTTATCATTCGTCATTGGAAACTGCCTGTGAACATTTTTTGTGTCCATTTTATTATTTTTCTCATTTTTATGAATTTTAGATTTATTTTCTTATCATATTGAAATTTGTGGCAATTAAAATAAAGCAACGTATACCGGAATTTATAGAAATTGGTTTTATTATTATGTGTGATTATTTTTAGTAAGATACCCAACATACCAATAAATACTTCACATTTAAAATTTAATATACATTATGAGCATATGAATCCACCTCCATCATCAGTACGCGACGACCACACTAATAATTATGACAATTTCCCGAAATAAACAAACCGGTTTTTGTTTTGACATTTGACATAAAACAAAATTATGAAAATTCTGCATATAAAAACGATTTACAATTGCAATCTTTTTAATTATTTTACGAATTTAATTACACACATTAATTTACGAATTTATTGTTTATTATAGAATTATATAAAATAAATAATAAAAATGCATTAACTTACCGTACACAACAGTAACATTGATATTGATGAACAAATAAACACTTGTTGCAATTGAAATTGCAAATAATTCATTACAGACAGTAGAAGACACTTTTAATAATAAACTATTATAGCATACTATATATATGTATATGAATAAAATGAAAATAATTATAGTTAATCACTGAACTAAGATTATATTTTATTAAAATTAATAATGTTTTCACCGTATTTAATTAAAAACATTTTAATATAAATTATTAAAAAATGAATTTGCAGAAACACTACACAACACAACATTTACTCACGTAACACTAACACAAACAAAACTTCAAGTTCAAACCCATTGACATAAATAATACATATGATAGCGGTACAATGCGATCATATTAAAACAGTATTACCAAATCTACAGTTTTAATTTCATATTATTTATATTTTGAAAATATTTTTCTACTAATTTAATGCCAATATATTATTAGCAATTTTTGATTCTTAAATAGGAATTTTTGTTTGAGCAATCAAAATAAATTATATTAACTTATATTAATCTTTATTAACCAGTTAACTGTTTTTGATGAGTATACTCGTCAGGAAAAAAATGCAAAATTTTGTGTTATGACGAGTATATTCGTCATGAATAATAAGTAGTGACAATATGCAAGACACAATTCATATTCGCATTTTCCAAAAAGGTAGAAACAGTATATTGATTATGAGTAAGTAATAAGTATAGGCAATTTGCAAGAAGCCATTTAGATACGCATTTTCCAAAAAGATCGAAACAGTTAACTGGTTAAAAACTATAATATTTTTAATAATTGTAATATATATTAGTAATGGAACTGTGGCCAAAGGTTACCTTTCAATTTAAAAATTTTCAATTTTGTGTCAAAATTATAAATATACTTCCAAACAATATATGTTGTAACGATCGTTAATAATTTAATAATAATTAGTTTTATTTTGTTCTTTATAGATTATTAACTTTAACAACTTATAATGAATTAGTTTATTTTGTTATGTTATTTTGGAAATTTATAGTTTTCTATATCTATTTATTGTTACAATTAATGTATAAATTTTCTTTTTTCATCACTTTCACACATAATGTTAAAAAATTCATAAAATAGAATATATTCTGGTAATACTGTATTGGTATAACATCGCAATTCGCAAACGTAATCAAAAGTCGAAAGAACTTGCTTGCGGTAATTTTTTTTTGACAGAACAGTGTGAATTAATCATTGTCAAAATTCATTCCATATGATCACATGTTATTTTTGTATTATATGCTTCATGTTATAAAAACATGGTTTAATTTAACTAAATATTGTGGAAGTATTTTTATTTAATTTAAATTATATTTATTTAAATTTCTGTTTGTTAATTAATAAACTACATTTTGCAAAAAACAATTCTTTAATTGTTATAATATCAGGATGTTGGATTTTGATAAAAACGAAGATATTGATCAAGGTTTAAGTAAAATCTTGGAATATACAAAAGAAGAAGTTGATGATGATGAAACAGAAACAAAAACTCATTCTAAAAAATCCAAACCACATCGAAAACGAAAAAATTCAAAAAATGAATGGATTCCCACGGACAGGGAAAAAGCTTTAATGAGTGTTGTATTTGGTGATAAAAACAAATTAGTTGAAAATTTGCAACTATCTAATGTCATTGGAAAAAATGAGTCGGATGTATCACGGCCAGACATTAAACGACAACGCCATAAAGTTTGGAGTGATTCTGATGATGAATTAAATACCAATGACGTTATTGATTATAAAAAAAAAGGAGCACCTGTAATTAAAAAATCCGGAAAATATAAAATATATTTAGAAAATAAATTTCAAAATATATCCGGTGGCGCACCAGCTTGGGCTGATTTAAACGCACGAAAAGAAATTGACTCTGATGACGAAATTCTACAAACTGTTGGTCACATCATTAAAAATAAAGAAAAATCATTACAAGCAAACCTATTGCAGTATAAACATCTGAAAGATCTAAATCGTGCAACATATTCAGAAGGTCCAATAATTACCGGTATTGAATTTCATCCATTGTCAACTGTTGCATTTGTTACGGGTAAAAGTGGTATAGCTACAATTTATTCTATTGATGGACAAAAAAATGAAAAATTACATGGTTTAGAATATAAAAATTATCCAATAAAATGCTGTCGTTTAAGTCGAGATGGTACAGAAGCTATAATGGGCAGTTCTAAAAAATTTTTTTATTCATATAATTTATTGACTGGTCAAACACAACGTGTTTTTCTACCAAAAGTAATTACACAAATGTCTAAATTCATAATATCACCATGTGGAAAATATATTGCCGTTGCTGGACGTTTCGGTGAAATTCATCTGTTAAGTTTCACAACAAAAGAATTATTATGGACTTTTAAACAAGAAGATTTATCGACAACATTGGCATTTGGACATGATTCTAATCATTTGTTTTCACATAGTAACGGCGCTGAAATCAGCATATTTGATATAAAAGCACAAAGATTAATACATCGGTTTATCGATGACGGTTGCATTAACGGTTCAGCTATTGAAATAAGTAAATGTGGTAAATTAATAGCAGCCGGTTCTGAACAAGGTGTTGTTAATTTATATGATAGTTCTACAATTTTCACTAATAAAATGCCAATGCCAAGAAAAACAATATTAAATTTAACAACAAAAATTACAGATATGAAATTTAATCATTCAACAGAAATTTTAGCCATCTGTTCTAATGAAATAAAAAATGCAATAAAATTATGTCATTTTCCAAGTGGTACTATATTTAGTAATTTTTTGGATCAACGAAGTAAAATTGATAAACCAAATGTTATTGCATTTTCACCACAAAGTGGTTATTTAGCTATTGGAAACAAGAATAAACAAGTACCATTATTTCGTTTAAAACATTATAATAATTATTAGATTAAAATAAATTTGATAATTTATAAATAATATTAAATTTTACTTGAGTTTATATATTAAATTTCTAGATTTTTCTTAATTCGAAGTAAAACCATTATTTATTTGGCTTCAAAGTTTTTTTCGATTCTAATGAATTTAATTTAACTAATAATTCTTCATTTTTTTGACATTCTTTTGTAAATTGTTTTATAGCAGTCGCATATTTACGTTGTTGCTCAACCAAACATAATAATTGTGCATTTAAACCATCACGTTTTGCTCTTTCATCATCATATTTATTTTTAACTTTAGTTTTTGACTGTTTAATACCATCCAATATTGATTCAAATTGTTTTATAAATTGCTCTCTTGATTGAACATTTGCCATACCACTTTATGGAATGAAATTAAATAAATAGAAATTGTAAAATTACACATTATTATGTTACTTACTCATTATAATTTTCATAAATTGAATTCAAAAGTGATAATTCCTTTGTTAAATACAATTTTGTATCGTCCAATGTATTGTATAAAGTATAATACTGTTTAGTTTCTTTGTGTTTTCCACTCACTATATAAAGTAAAGCGTACAGTTAAAATTGAGTCAATTATTTCAAAAATTTAAAATTTAACAAAATGTAACAAGACCTTGATTATATAATTCTAAGAATCGTCGTTGATATTGTGACAACTCTGTTCGATCTGGTATATTATCAAGTTGACGTTGAATTGAAACTATGGAACGATTCTTTTTAGCTAATTGTATGCGAAAAGATTGTAAACGTTCTTTTTCTTTTTCTAATAAGTCTTGAGCGTCACGTATATTTTCTTCAGATGTTGTTTCTTCAGCATCTCTGTATTCATGCATACAAAACAAATTCATTATTTCATTTTGAAAATAAAAATAAATATTTAGGTAATTTATTTATATTACTTAATTTCTTGATGAAGTTTTGTTAATTCAATTTTACATTGTTCTTTAAATTTAATTTCTTGCAATTTTAATTCTTCATTTTTAATAACCAAATCCTTTATTTGTTGAAGTACTCTAAAATAGAAATTTTAATTAAATTAATAGAATTGATATGTTAGGGATAGGATTAACTTTACACCAAACATGGAAACGAGGTGTTACATCAAATATGACAATTTGAAATTTATTTATAAGAGAACACTCGTTTAAAAAACTATTTTATAACATTAAAAGGATAAAGATGAAAGTAACGAATAGTTATTTTAAGATAAAAACAATCAAAAGTGGCGTTCCCACTTTGTGCTTGAATTGGTAATGTAATCAAAATTATTATGAAATACATTATACTTTATTTATAATTTCTAATCGTATTCCAGTTTTATTTATTCACTCAATTATACCTGGAGTGCAGGAGTAGTTTTTTATTTTTACAATTGCGCACAGAACGTTTAATAATAAAAAAAAATTACATATTAATAAATGTAATAAAATGGTAAATCACCCCTTATCATCGTTAATATCAATGCTATCCAATCTTCGTATTTCGGCCTTAATTTCTTTACTTTCATCTGCTAATCTATCGGTTTGACGTTGTTCTTCAATTAACCGCTTTTCAAATGTCCGATTATCATCTTGAATTTTTTGAAGTTTCTTTTCCAACGCAGCTTTTGTCGCTTGCAATGTTTTGATTTGACTTTGTTCTGATAATAATTTGGTGTCAACATTCATTTCTGATCTTAAATCTGCATAATGTTTTAATATTGCATTTTTTTCCAAATCAGTTAATTCAAAATTAACAATAGTATCATCCTAAACGTAAAATTTATGTATAATATACTTTTTTATATTATTAATTTCATATAATATGTAATTATATCATATAATATGTATTTGATAAAACAGAAATTTAAATATTTCAAAACATATAAGAAAAATTACTTGTTAACAATATAATAAAATGGTTAAAGTGAATAAAAGGAAGCAATTTAAACATAAAACTATATATACAATAGCACAAAAACTACGAGCAGAATATATTTATTACCTCATTAGCAACGTAAAGGCTTTTAAGCAGCTGGTCAACATCGATCTGCAAAAATTATTTTTAATAAAATAACAAACATGCGTAATTATCTTTTTTTGTTTTTTTTTTTTTTGATTTTAGAATTGTGACATATTACAAAAATCATATATTTTCTTAAATTGTTTAATTAACCGTTATTAATATTAACATTTAATTAAGCAATTTTTATTTCGACACACGATTTTATTTTATGAACATAACTCTAAATCACAAAAAAATTTCTCTTTCTATGTAATGTGTAAATAATATATGCATATAAAAATATGCATATGTATTTCATCTTGGCCTTAACAAAATACTTCAAAATACAAAAATAAAATACAGTAATAATAAAAATCATAATTAATGAAAATAATATTAAAATACTCTGCAATATAACACACAAAAAATTAAACAATGGAATAACTCTGTTTTGTGATTTACACACTAAACTTATTTTGATTAATAAAATACCTCATTTGTTGTCATTTCATCATCTGTATTTATTTCATTATCAGTTTGTTTATTAATTGTAGATTTTTGTTGTATTCCGCCCGAAAGACCAGTGCCAATAGCTAACCGACCTTTATTTCCATATTCTAATAATGTGATGCGTACGCGAGTTTTTTCATCTTCAGGGCCGGCTTCTTTACGTTTATATTGACGTCTTGGACCATAAAAATCCTATAAATTATTTAATAGCAGATGATAGATAGATTCATGAATTTTACTATTACATAATAGAATTTACTTGAATTTGTTTAACATTAACAACGGCATTAATATATCTCTCTTTTGCATCTTGATCTGATTTCAATGAAAAATGATTATGAAATTGAGCTACAGCAAATGCTTTTAATTTTTCAGCTCTTTCAGTTCGATTTTCTACCTAAAATGTTTTTTTATTTGGTTTTATAATTTCTTAACCAATAACATAATATTAATTTTACCGATTTTTTAACAAGCCATTGTACCACAGGAAATATATTTATAAAATCTAATCCTTGAATTTGATGTGGTTCTATACGATACGGACACTTCATTTTTGGTAACACAGCTACAATTTTTTCTGTTAATGCACTATAATTATGTAGTATTTTAAAAATTTATTAACATTTAATTGTGAAACAATTTACAAATTCAAATAAATATATTAAACAAAAAATTAATATATTGATAAAATGTAGGGGCCCGACGAGCTACATGACGCTGAAGTTTATGATATTATATATTGAAAATAATTTGGTTTAATAATTGGTGCGATTTTGCTTTATTGGAAATCCCAATAATTGTATCAAAAACACTTGCAAATAATGCGAAATTACTCTTAAAATTGTCATATAATTATATGTTCCAACAACAGATGCCAGTTCATAAGCGGACAGTAATTAATAAGTTTTGATTTTTAATTTAATTGTTAGTAAAATGACATGATTGCAATAATTTATATAAACAAATTGTGAATGCAGTTTAGCAATGAGGCCGAAATAATACCATATAGCTGGTGACCACGCCATTATAATAATTAAATTCAATATATATTTAAAAAGTATCAATAATAAAAACAAATTACATTTTTTGTCCAATTGTTAAATTTTCGTGAAATAATAGATCCACATCGACATCATAATCACATGCTTCAATACACCAAGTCATACCACCAACAATTTTATCAAAAGCGGACAGACCTTTAATTCTAGCACGAAAATATCCAGCTGCAACTAAAATATCAAATATTTCTTGTTGTTTTGTATTTTGTTCTTCATCTTCCCGTTTTTCAACCTAAAAGAGAATAATAGAAAATAGTATAAATAAATTAATAGGAATTAAATATAATCATTGGTGGGCGAATATTCACCAGTCTTTTCTAATCATCATTTTATTGAATGCAATACAATGACTACCAAAAAATGATTAAAACATAGGAGGAATCAGCTGAATTCAAATAGCGTATTCAATGATTGATTAAAATAATAATCAGGCAATAAGTGAATAAAAAAAAATAAAATTAACCAAATTTAATGCAAACATTAGCAGATGACGAGTCATCAAGAGAAGGTTTTACCCATTTAGTATTTCAATTAGAATGATAGCTTTTTGAATATATAATAAATGCACGTAGAATAAGTATTTAACCAATTTGACTTTTAACTTTTTCATAAAACTCTCAATGTTATGCTAATACATATTTTGTATATTTTACCATAAAATAATTATGTAAAAATTATCAAGTCATACCTGTATTTCATTTCCATCCGCATCGAATCTTGTTGCTAACTTAATATTTGGTATAATTTTAGAAAATACATCTCTATTTGCCATCGTTTAAATTTAATATCTTTAAATTGAAATATGTTGGTTTATATCTCAAATCACCTTCTGCACTCTGGTTCAGATTTCTGAAAATTCTGAGTCTTTTCTCATATTAATTATGTTGCATTATTAGAAAACAAGAAGAAAACATTTTACAAATTTTCAATCAATTAATTATTTTTTTGCTAAATCTGAATATGATAAGTGGTTGCAGTGACTGAATTTTTGTTTGAAAATAAACCAAAAAATCTTTGATTTACGTTATGATGACAGTTCGGATAGCCCCAATTCATTTAAAAAGCAACGTTTGTATTCAAACCATCAATATTTATCAATATACCAAAGAAATCCATTCAATCTTTCATGATATCGTGAATCGAGATATTTATATTTTGGTAAAATTCAAACTATTCCTTTATTTGACAGATTAAAAATACAAAATAATTTTAATTTAACCATGAATATGGCAGTGGGTTTTAACAAAACAGAAAATACTGGAAAAACAAATTATGAATTTTGGACGGCCCTATTTTTAAAAGTTATTATTCATATAAGAATATATAATAAATAAGAATAATTTTGTTAGTAGGAATAATGGGACACTGGTTACTATTGTCATCAGAAAACAGTTTTTTAAAAACCGCTTCTGCGGTCCATTCATGAAACCCATTCCTTAAATCAAAATTAATCGAAATGGGAGAAAATGTTATTAAATTGTTATTAATAGTAGCAACGCGACGAATTGAATTAGTATCAAAAATTATAATATAAACTAGCAATAACAGTAGCCAGTACTAAACACGATTATGAACCGACTATTATTATCATCAGTCAGGAACTCAGGGTAAAATTCTATTTTGAAATGAAAGCAAATGAATGACCATTTTTGACTTTTAACACATGAATTATCCGTCAAAAATTCATTCATTTCAAAATTTAATTACACCCTAGTTCAGTTTACTAGAAAGCTCAACACGTGTACGTACGACATATGTACGATATATGTGCGATTTTTTATTGTGTTTAAAATAAATGAACCGGACGAGTCATACAAACAAACAAATACAATTTTGATTTAATTTAAACTACAATAATATTATCAATTAAAATTAACATAAATAATTTAATTTTGCATTTCGCATATTTGTGAAAGTGAATGTCTTGATTATTGACCTAACCACATTCACTAATTTTATATATATCACAATAATAATAATATTATAATTAAAATGGCTAAAACATTAATTTGTTTATATCAAGAATGTGTTTCTGATTTAGTAGAATGTTTGGCTGAAAGCCGCACAAATGGCTATGATGTTATTGTAGCACCAATAGTTAGCCCACTATTTCATAGAGAGTTTGATGATATGCATATTAAAATGAGACATCTTGCCTTTTCGCGATCCGATCTTGTATTGGAATCAAGTCAATGGCTACATCAAGTAATTTCTAAACTTAGTGACAACATTGATTGTGATTCAGACAATGAAAAGGTACGTAGACATAGTGAAAATACTTTAATGCAAGAGATTTCATTTGCTGAACACTTAGTACAACATGGTCTAATTTTATATAAATTAAGATCAATGAAGAGCGTAAATCTGGCAAGAATATTAAGCAGAAATATTAAAGGTAAAAAAATATATATGAAATAAATAACGGTAAATAAATTGTTTTTTTTTCCACTACATCATAGGAACGGTTTTAATGGAATTACCAATGATTGATCCGAAAGCAATTGCTAGGAAGTGGAGACGTTGTAAAGACGAATATTGTGCAGAAGATACATGGATGTGGTGGAATAAATTTCGTTCATATGCTGATTTTAATATGAAGATTAAGGTATAAATTAATTAATTTTCAACATATTGCAATTCACTGCTCACTTTTTCGACTGCAAAACTATAAATATTAAGAAATTTTTAGGTAGTTCTAGAAATGTCTGCTGACCTACCATCAAAAGATGAAATAGATCGTTGGTTAGGAGAACCAGTTGAATGTTTAATCATTCCATCGGATATTTTTATTCGGAATGCAGCTAATTATCCGGTATTATCAAAGGCTCATCAAGAAGTGATTAGTGCGTTTTTGCAAAATAATATACATTTTATTGTAAAATGTAATATAAATGATGGCAGCATAAAACACTATTCAGAATATCTAAAACATATCGCTGCATCTTCTGTTCAGAAAGATCCGATGCAGGGGTAATAAATTTGTCATTTGAGTGCCGACGATTTCGTGTCTGCATTCATATGTACTGAACCAAGTCTTTGGCACGCAAATGATGATATGCATACCTTTAAAATAAATCCAATTATTAAATAATTATTTGCAGATTTAATGATGTATTAGAAATTCCGCTACAGCCACTTTATGATAACTTAGATTCCTATACTTATGAAGTGTTTGAAAATGATCCAATTAAATACTATTCTTATCAAAAAGCTATTGAACTAGCTCTCATTGATTTGGTTGAAGAAAATGAGATTTCTAATAAAACTGTAAGTATTACTTTACTGTGAATTTATATTAACATATCGTTATCCAAACTTTATTTTTATTAGATGATTATTATGGTTGTGGGAGCTGGGCGGGGACCTTTAGTCAGATCGGCTTTGAATGCTTCAGCAAATACTGGAAGAAAAATTAAAATTTATGTAATTGAAAAAAATCCAAATGCTATTGTTACATTAACTTCAGTAATTGAAGAAATGTGGCCCGACAAAGATATACAATTGATTTCATGTGATATGAGAGATTTTGAACCACCGGAAAAAGCAGATATATTAGTATCAGAATTATTAGGTTCATTTGGTGATAACGAATTATCTCCAGAATGTTTAGATGGTGCTCAGAAACATTTGAAGCCAACAGGAATTAGCATACCAAATAAATCAACTTCATACGTAAATCCATTGATGTCATCAAAAATTTATAATTTAGTTCGTTGTTTGGACAAAACAGGCAATCCACGAGATAAACAAAATACATATAATTGTCAAGCAGAAAGTAATTATATTGTATATATTAAAAATGCATATCACATTGATCGTCCAAAACCATTATTTGAATTTGTTCATCCAAATAAAAGTGAAGTTATCGACAATAGTCGTTTTAAAACTTTACAATTTAAAGTATCGATGGATTGTGTTTTAAATGGTTTTGCTGGTTATTTTGACACAGTCTTGTATAAAGATATAATTTTGAGTATACATCCAGAAACACATTCTAAAGGTTTACAATCGTGGTTTTCAATATATTTTCCAATACTCGTAAGTATTATTTTTGATTATTTGAAAATATATAGGTTTTGATAAAAGTATTATTGAATGTTATAGGAACCACAACAATTAAAAGCTGGTGATACAATTGAAGTAAATTTTTGGCGATGTATATCTAGACATAAAGTTTGGTATGAATGGAGTGTAAGTTTACCACATATTACACATATTCATAATCATACTGGACGTTCTTGTCCAATTTATATGTAAAATTTACAAATATATTTAATAATTTTTATTATACAATACCACATTTTTTATAAACCACATAAAAGTCAAAGTTGAACTTAACGAATCCAATTGAATCGAATATAGTAGTTACGTTGTAGCTAAGACTTTAATCGGTGTGGAATATTTTATTTTTTTTTTCGTTAATATTAATAGTTAAATTGAAATAATAAATTTTAATTTTTGTAATAATTTTTGTTGTGATTATATTAAAATATTTTTTTTTACGGGGCCATATCCTAGAATGTAAATCATTAATTAATTAAATATTGTAACTTATTAGTCCGTTGCGTAGTGGGTATAACGTTCATGTTAACCAATTGTGATTCAACGAGTACAATTCCGGAAATTTAAAGAACAAATTTTTCGGAATTTATTTTAATACTGAAATTTTTCAACCGTTTTACCATTTGTTCAATTATATGGGATAAAAAACAACGAATATCTTTCATAATATGGTGTTGGACGCTACTTAAAGATTATCAATGTGTGTATACATCATCATTGTGGGCTAATGGCTCATACAAATAATGAAACAAAGAAAACCAACACCATCCAACATTGTTTTATCACCAACAACAAGATCGTCTCGACGATGCAAACGTTGACTGTCATCACTTTATTATATTGAGTAGTATGATATTATGTTAATATTTCTCCAATATAATTAATGCTCTTTATAAGTCTAACTATAAAATTTTTTATAAAGTAACTCAACTATTATTAAAAATCATCGAGTTATAACGTAAACGATTGTAAAGATCGTAAATTCACCGGAAATGAATTCCCCAATTTGAACATATATAGCGAAAAGATGAAACAAATTGGCATATTATATATATTGAAAAATTACTTTGTGTTCTAGAAAAATAAATAAAATTATGTTATCGCAATGACATAATTTATGTATTCTCTTAGAAATTAGATTAAATAAACGTAACTTGTAAATGTAAATTGTAGCCGATCAAGTGTATCCAAATGTTTAATTGTGAGAAAATGTTCACAAATGGTTTAATATTCCATATTATAATATCGTGATATTGGGTACAATCAAGATGTGTCCATGTCAATGGATTATTTATTATGTCTTAAGTGGATTTGCTCTGTTTCTTGAGTCAATTTGTTATAACAAACCATGTTTTTCATTAGATTTATTTTAAATTCTTAAATATATTGTAAAAATAAAAATAAAAATGAAAATAATTACTTATTATAAATAACAAAATATATATCAGATTATCTTTAAATATTATATATGCGTCGTATATGTTTAGATTTCATTGCTATAGGATTTATGTGTGTGTGTGTGTGTGTGTACCAATGTGCCTATATAATACAATAATATTTATTATATTTATTTAAAATTTTAATTAATATCAAACACGACATTCTAATTTTATAATTACCAGTAAAAAAATAAAATATATAATATATATATAGGTTAGTAATATACTTATGTTCATGAATTATTTTCAAATACAGAGTACATCACTCATTATGTTAATTATTTAAAAATATTATTTACATTTTAGGTTCTTGATATTAATTGCCAGAAAAATAAAGCTTATTTAAATATAACTATTTTTTATATAATAATTGTGTTTATATTTATAAATTGAATTATAAATATTTAGTGTACAATGAAATAATATATACATGCTTTCACATGTATATAAATAAATAATTAAATAAATATACAAAATTTAGATATAATATAATTTTCAATAAAGTCCTTAAACAATAATTATTTTATGTAATATATTTATTTTATATTCCTTAGAATAAATATTTCTTGTACATTCGTATGTGTTACTTACGTAAAAGTTGGACATTATATGTTCTACTATTGTGTGAAAATCTTCACAAATAATATACGAATAATATTTATTAATAGTTTCGGTTCTGAACGATAGCCAATGGTGCAGAACTATAACCCAAACAAAAGTATCCTCCATAGTTCTTCTGAACAATATCATAGAAAATAATATATTTAATTTAGTTCGTTAAAATTAATAAAACATAAAATTAATTTGATTAAAACATAGCAATAATATTTAATTAAAATGAATAAAATAGTAATTATATCATCATTTAAATTTGAAAATAAAATAACTTTGTAAAAAAAAAAGGTTTGGCAAGCCTCTTGGGACAGCTTACAATTTCCTATAATTTAGTATCTACAAGTATTTATATAATAATTTTATGTATATGATGATGATGATGATGATGGCTACATAAGAAAATATTATTTTTAATATACCATTAAATTTTTTTACAAATGATTTACTGCCCTTATTTGTAACGTGTTACCCTACTCTTACCCTTTTCTTTTTACTGAAACAATTGTATATATAAATATGTATATTACATCGAAAATTATGTGTTTTTAGAACGAACAGGTTGATATGATAATATATATGTGTAATCTGTATATTGTATGTATATATAGACATACATTATAGTTTCTTAATGATGTCTTAAAATTGATGAAATATCAAATGTTTTACATTGCACATTCGTGAAGATCACGACCTATTTTCAACTTTTAGAATAATTTTCATGTAGAGGTCTAGGTTAACAAATAATATATATATATTTATAGTCGAATAATATTTTTCATTTTATTATTACATGCACGTTCATATATATACTGGCATACACATGAATATAGGTTATAATTTATAATTCTTATAATATAACTTGTATTATTGTATATATACATAAGCTTAATTGAATATAATAATTACAAAATTATAAGTGTTGTTGTAATAAAATCTTGCACAAAGACCAATTTATATAGTGAAGTTATAAAGACTTATAATAAAATTTATGGTTTTCAAATATACTGTAGCTTATTAGATCTATAAAACCAAAATTACTCCTTGAATTTATGAAATCCTCTCATACATAGCGCATTTGTGTCTATATACGAATCTCTTTAGATGTTTCTTTTAATAAGCACTGACCCGTAATGTATTCCTGTTTGCGGGTAATGCACCGTGCCAGAGTATTTACTGTTAAGATAATAATTAATGTTTGAGATGTCATTCGACTGCAAACCAATCAATTGGGATAGTTTGAATTATCCACTGGATTGATTTTCATTCAATTAATACTAAAAACTTAATCAACTGCATTATAAATTATTCGTTTATTAAATCAGAATGCGATTATCTCTGAAAATACCAAAGTTGAACGCCAAATCAAAAATTGTCTGTACACTTAATACCTCATGGAGCTATATTCTCAAATATAAGAATGATTGAATAAATTTAGCATGCACTAAATATTAATGCAGAGCAATTGCCGAATTGTTAAATAATTAACATGCGAAATAATTTACGAGTTTAAGTATAATTTTTGATAGATTCCTATAAAATAAGTGCGCGATACCATTGTGAACGCTTAAATTGGCGTTAATAACCCTTAATATTAACTTTGCATCGAAATGAGGGATTTCAAGGCAAAAGTAATTAAGCAATTATTTAGTTCTACAAAACAATACCATATACTGTTATCGAATCACACGTACATTCGTGTCCTCTTTGGTCACTCTACCAAGTAGAATATATACGTGGTGTGATACTCAAACATATGCCAGATCACCAGTCGCAATACTGTCATTAGCGTATCTATCTATTATTGAATGGTCTATCTATGGTAAAATAAGTTGGTAAATTACACCGGATATGATATAATAATTCAGGCGATTTGTATATAATTATTGGTAAATCGACCATATAGCGCAGTGTGGGCGAACACATTATTTATCTTTTATAGCAGCGTCCAATGCAACAGTATATTTTCAAAGATATTCACTTTTTGATTACGCATAAACGATCGAATTCCTATGGTAGATTCTGCCGATAATGAATATAGTTTTATTGATATTCATACCGTTAACATTAGTAAATTTTCAAGTGATGATCATCATTTATTTATCTATACTTAGAAATTTTCGTAACTTATAGATAATATAATCATTAATACATATACTAACAATAAATAAATACTCTTTTCTGTAAATATTTGCAGAAATACATTTATCAAAAAAAAAATACTTTTATATGAATATAATTTTAAATTTATTAACTCGCATCGCATACTCTCCTCCACAAAAAATTATAATCAATTGACAAATGAATATCAAACTCGCCCGTAATGATTTTTTTTTTATATACGTTCACGTTAATTTTCAAAATATTATTTTCCAACAAACGTATATTTATAGAATAACGCATAATTAATTGTATGTAGTATTAATTTTTCATTGAAAATGTTTACAATTGAACAAAATGAAAATTATTATTATGTAAATTGTGAATACAATTCTTATAATAATGATATGTTTATAATTTCTTGTATCCATCCAGTACTATATAATTTATTAAAAACTCTTATATATAATCTCTTATATATAGGTAAGATTAGTAATATGTATGCAATACTTTTATATATAATATACATTTACCTATCGATAATAGCAATAGGTATATAATATGAAATTTTACGGGAATGTGAAGATATATTGAACCATTTCAAATAAAACAAATAAATTCTTATTAGAGAATATATTTTCTGATGAAATTTAATGTATTTAAGGAGGACTAAATATAGAAATTTATTATAAATTATATTTAAATTCATCAATCGATTAAATTTACAAGGTTTATATTACAAAAATAAATAAAATTAATATAGAAATATTTTCGATGTTCTTATATATTTCAAATAATAGTTTGATTATGGTATAATTACACGAATACCTCACTTGCCGACCTAGATATGTGCAGGGAAAGTTGGCCGCAAAGCGAAATTAAAGGGAACGGATTCTATTGAATTTGTATGGGTTTGTTTGAAAACAATTGATGCGTTATACTGCTTTTCGATTTGCGGCTAACTTGAGGTATTGGTGAATACAAAAATACATTATCGTTTAATTTTAAATATCCACAACGACTATACAATCGAAAGCATCCATTCGAGAGTCTGAATTTTTAATATCTTTTTATGCACTGCCGCTATTATATTATTATATCGATTTCGGCTTTTGTTGTTATTCAAGAGGTGCTCAAATGTTGTTGCCTTGAATATTACATATATATGTTAGATTTTAAAAATCCTCACAGCAAAAATCACAAGGTTTTATTGAATGGCAATAGATATTACCAATTTTTGAAATAATTCAACTTCAAACCTTTGTTTGCAATAAATCAATAATTTTACATTGATGTCTGTTGAAAAAATAAAATTTCGGTAATATAGACTTTAACACTTTCACACCATAAACAATCAGTTAACATTTTGTTTTTATATAGCGAACTGATGTTGATGACTTATTACGAAAGCTCGTACATTAAGAAAATCTCTTACATACCATTCTCATAGAAATATTTCTTTCATTGGAAATTCATATAAAAACATTAATTTTTCACCATGAATATTAAATATTATGATAAAAAACCAGTAAAAATATCGGTGTCTTGTTGAAATAGTATTAAAAAATAGTTGTATCGGGAAAATTTCAGAAAAACCGGAAAAATTAATGATTTCGTCGGCAAAACTAATAGTTAGACATGTTTATGCACCAAGAACCAAGCACGATCTAAAAAGTGATTAAAATGATCGCGAAATTGCTTAAAAACATATAAATATAATAGCTGAAAATAAAATATGTGATCGCATTTTATTGAAAATAAAATCATGTTGATAAATTTCACTGTTTATTCACTAGATCGTTTCACTTTTGCTATAGCTACGATATATTATAGTAGAGGTGGCCTGAAATAAGGAAATTAATGTTCTGGAAATCTTCCGAGAAAATTCAAATCTATCGATGGAGGTTTTTAATTTTAAACATTTTCATGTAATCCTATAACTTTGAGTGGTCATTGTGGACAAATGATTATAGAATTGGAGAGTTATGGTATATGATATAAAAAACTTGGCACATATAGAGCCATAACCGGATATTATAAGTGACTAAAATAAATATTGAACTTTTTCTTTACATTTCTTTATAATTAGCATATGGATTATAATGAAAATTGAGTTTTTTTTTAATTTTTCATTCAGATTTGTGTACAACACGGACATATCCAAACTATAAAAGGCAGACTCTCACATATATATAGGACGAATACATTTACTTATATAAATTGTAGAAATGTAGATTGTACAGGTGACAACTATCGTTAATGAATTTCTTGTTTAAAAATATAGAGTTTTTAGCGATAGTTATAAGAGAAATAATGTCGAAAAAGGATTACAGCGCCCTCAGACAACAGCAATCAGATTTTCTAGACTATAAAGTTCACCAATCCATGATAATATTTTTCAGTAATCTATATAATTTATTTGGTTAATTATTATCCAAAATCTTCAAGAAATTAATTTAAAAAAAACAACCCAAATCGTTACGTAATAATGTTATTATGCGTTGTAATTGTGTATATGCTCCGATAACAATTTGTCCGCACTTTGAAAAATGAGGTAAATTTCCGTGGAAGAAATACACATATTTTCCATGGAAAAAATATATTGGAATTTGCCCAAAGAAAGGCAATAGATTTTCCACTTACTAATATAAAAATATTTTGTTTAGGTAAATTGAAATCTTTGGATTGTCAGGGTAATATTTACAACATAGTTCCGCGGTATTGTATTGATAATTTATATCACCAATTATCCAAGATATTGGGTTCAAATTTTGTATATTTCGCTTAACTAGATATAATCCTCACTATTTTTAATTTATTTTCATAATTTTTTACAACCAGGAACACAATTCGATTATATTTCCGAGAAATTTTGTAAGACTTTTCATGGATTTTATCCGCGGTTTTTGTTTCTTGTTTATGTAAGCGTTTAATGTGCCAAATGTCTACAAAATTATACTATGAATTTATTAATTTAATCTTACAATTAAATTATTTTTTTCAAAAGAAAATATAAATATCATACTTTTAATTTATTTATTACGTATTTATTACATAAAATTTTATTTCAACAAGTTAGAACTTGTGATAACAAAATGGTTGTGCGAGTGCACTTGTCGCATGACATATTTTTGTCAAAATCCGTGGAACTACTCACAAAAAATTTGAATATAAATTTTACGGATATTCTGTGGAATAATAGTAACGAGAAATAATTCTAAGGAAAATCCGTAGAAATTATCATCGGAAATATACGGATAATCCAAGGACGTTTTTTATAAATATCAATAGATAGGGTTGCACTGATCATATAAAATTCTATCCGACATCCGTAAGAAATCCATAGATATTTCCTCGGATTGAAATTACGGACTACTACAATTAATGCGGAAAATTTTATGAGGACGAACTATGGACAGTGTTACTAGGGTGAAGCCATGATTGAATTTGCAAATATAAATATGATTAAAATAGAGGTAAAGGAAAGGATATTAAGTGTTGTTATCGTATATAGGAATAGTCTTCTGTTTTGAAATAACCTTGTATATATGCAATTCATATCTTCATATTATATCCTTATTTTATATATTTCCATTTGAGTTTTAACAAAGTTCTACTTTTTTTTTAAATAGATTATTTTCGCTTTTCATCGTCTATTTAAATACACAAATTTTATCATATATAATTATACGATCACGATGGCTATAAAGACTATATATCGAATTTTACCCAATCCTTATAGAAATAAAATCTGTTCCTTACCATGAGTTATTCAGATTAGCACACGTTCAGTCACGTCTTATTCTTAATTTTTATAAATTTTCTTGGTTTTTATGCATATAATAATAACTATATAATAGAATATATGCGGATTTAAAAATAATTGCGGTATAATACGACAGAAATTCGTAAAAAATGTTAATTAAAACTATGTGCACATGGTAATAAATATATGTAATCCCGAAAAAATATTATAATAATATATGAAACATATTCTAATTAATATAGAACAGAATTGATAAATACTCTCGATACCAACTTAAACGCATATGCAATATATAGTTTGGTATATTTTTCGATTCTATTTTATCCTTCAATTCAAGGAATAATATATATACCGATAATGATATGATCCCATATATCCTAAAATATCATGTATATATAGATGTGTTTAAGTATATTTGTATTTGCGATATTTAATAAATAACTTTCTTACAACTTATAGTTTAGTGATGTTGGTGCTGATGATGATGATGATGATGATGATGATGTTGATGATCATGATCATGATTATGAAGAATTATAATAATAAAAAAAAAAAAAAAATGATAGAATTTAAATTTATTAGCTATTATTAAAATTAGTTCGTATTATATGTTTTCAGCTCATTATAATAAGTACTCGTGTATATTTTATATTATTTAATATATAAGTTAATTTAATTGTTATGTGGCATATATTCATTGCCAAATACTTTAAAAATAAATTAATATGTATATTTTTATTTTTTATTTTTTTATTTAATAAACAATAATTAAAAAAATAAAAGCAAAAAAAGATCGTATGTATGATTTGAATTTAAAAACAATTTATAAAAAAATATATGTAGTAAAAAATGTAACGTTGTTGTGTTTGTAGTTGGTTCTTTAAAAATGTATATTGAAAAGTGCCGCACGAACGACTTCAGGTGAATTTTTGCTATTTTTAACTGTTTGATCTTTCTTCTTATAATTTTCTTTCGTTTTTTTTCCATTTTTTTTTTTTTTTTTTTTTTTTATTTTGTTACGGTTTTTCAATAATCAATCAACAGTTGGACATTTGTTACAGAAATACACATCAACAAAAGTAAAAAGCATGTGTGCTAACCATGAAATAAAATCGATATTATATAATTAATATTTTATAATATATATTATATAGATGGAATTTATTTAATATTTTTTAATGTTATATAGAAGATCGATAAGTCGAAGTGAGGTATCACCGGCCAAACACTTAATCACGTTGATGAAATTTGGATGATATGCGTTGTATCATAAAATATATATATATAGTAATGATAAGAGCGATATGGATGAAATGTATATATAAACAATTAAAAATTGAAATTCAAATTAAGAAACAAAATGGATCCAATACATTTTAAAGATAAATGTGATGTAGACGGGCTATAGACGCATAACAAGGGAGGATTGCTAAGAGAAGTGAAGACTTAGACTGAAAATAAAATCTATATATTTTATTGCGACGTTAAGGGAGCAGGTCACAAAACTTAATGATTCTAAATGATGATCATGATTCGCATTATAATTTTATGTGAATTAAGTTTTTCCGACCTTTGTCTCATATAATAATCCGGAATGGATTAAAAGAAGACAAATATAATTTAATAAATTTTCACAAAAACCATCTTATTTACATTATCAAAATAATCTCCATCAACTGATTTAACAAGTGAATCAAATGAATTTTTTATGTTTGTGATTGGAATGCTGTTAAGAATGCAATAAAGTTTTATTATTAGTTCAATTCGGTGCAATTTTTGATTATCATTTAATTGATGTAGAACAAACTTTTAATTCACCCATCGTAGATCGCTGTATAGTTAAAATTCGATGAATTATTTTTAACGGTATTCCAAGCTCCATTTCCATGAATCTTGCTGAAGATTACTGAGAAATTTTTACGAAATCACTCACTTTTGCAATGTTTTCTTCAGTAAATTGCTTCACATGGTTGACCTGGACGTTTTCATACGTTTGAGCACCATTTTTATCAATTTGTGTATTTGTATGCATTATATACTGAGCATACCCATATGTGTATGGGGTGTGTCATGTAATTTAAGAAGCTCAACTCAATATAATGATTAGAAATAATACAATACGATTATAATATCCCATTTGATCATATTATTTAGCTTAATATAAACAATATTTTGTTTTAATACTAAAAATTACGCAACTGAATTATCATTTGTTCGTTAATGAAATCGCAGAAAGAGAATATCTTTGAAAACACCATCGTACATTTGTCAAGCTATTCAACATGGATGATTCACCCATAAGAATATTTGAATTAAGAAAATAATCTGTTTGTTTAATGGTAGACCCAATTGATGAATTGTTACATACTTAAATATATGGAGTATTTTTTACTAACTTCAATGTTATGTGGTTTTTTCCACTTCAGTGGGAATAGCCGTATGTGTAACTATAAAAATCAACTCGTATATAGGGCCTAGCGAGAGTAATATAACATAAATAGACTATATGGTTTAAGTGTTGGAAATTTTTAACTGATTTTAAAAATCATATTGTCTTCTAATATCTGTGTATTTATTGTTGTTGGTGAAACTAAAAGTGAATTATAATGAAATCTTTAATTTCATTCCGTTCAGATAAAAGAAAAATAAAGATCGGAATATTCAATAGTTGTATATATATATATAGGAACTCATTCACAATTCTATACAACATCTACACGCTTATTTGGACTATTTTAGTTTCGATATATAGATCTACAACCGAAATTTGACTAAAAAGTAAACAATAGAAAGTTTTAAAATATTAATCAAAACAATTATAGATTAAATTTTAAATCTAAAAAGTTTCAAAATATTGTTGCCGAACCGAAAAGTTAGTTATTTTTTTCAAACTTCAAAGATTTAAGACACCGAAAATATAAATTCAAGTTTGATATATATACAAGTGGTGTGCCGTATTTTATCAATACAAAATAACACCACCATTTTGATTTTGAAATACATAACACCATTTTGTAAATGTAATTTTATAATATTTTATATTTTCGGATGTCGAAGTTGTTTTAATCTTCAATGGTTTAAAATACAATTTTAATCCTAAAATATTCATTTAATTACATAAAAATAATATCAAAATAGTTTACAACATTGTACAAATATGAATTTGATTTGAAAATTAATTTCAAATGGTTTAAAAATCGACGTATAAACTTCGTTGTGTTTATTATTTAATATTTCTTTTAGTTTATATAAAAAGTGTAAACTAATTTTAGTTTATGGATTAGTCCAACATTTTCGACCGTGTAAATATACATATATTTAATGATTAACGTATAAATAGCACGTCATGCCATTAAAATATAATTATATAATTAATTGTAATCGCAATTACTCTAATACAAATTTTATTTTTTTTAGGCTATTGGTTTAAATGGTTTTAAAAATAATGAAATTGCTCGTATAATTTAATGAATTTTGTAATAATTTGTCGCCATAAAATTTTCATTATACAATTGAATATTTTTCTAATATTTCATTCCCGATAATTGCTGCATAATGTTAAAATGTTTAAGTAACTAAATGTATAAGTTATAGTTTTATATATTATATATTATATATAGTTTAATTATTTATAAAAACATATAGGATTTTAGTTATTTAAAATTATGTTGTGTATAGCGATATATTATATTTTTTATTATATTAATCTTTGCTGTCAAAAAACACAAAAGAATATACTCATAGTTAAAATCATTCTGATGCATATATTATACAATACACATTATAGGAATATATATATTATACAAAATATATATATATATATATATTAATATATGAATAGTGAGTTTTATAATAAGAGAATAATGAAATGAGACAACAGATGTTCTGTAACATTTTATATTTTCACCATTTACCATAACCTGTGCCAATATTTTACTTGTCTTTTACCAAAAACTATTTTCAGAATGCGGTTAAAATCAGAATATTTAATTCTCATGAAAATTTTCATTATACTTACAATTTTTTTTTATCTACATTTTTTATATAATGTGAGTATCGCATTTTTTCTATACTATTCTATATATATTTACGCGTACACGTATATGGTCTAGTCAGCTATAGGATCTATAACTTAGAGTAAATATTATAAACTAATACGATTTATGCTAATGAAAACTGTCCATATATACTACGATCGATTTATGCGAGAATAAAGATACTCTAACTTTTAATTTATTGGTAGTCGAACAAAACAATGTTTGGCAATATTAATTTTTGTATGAAATTTGTGAACAGATAAATTGATAAAATTAAAATAGATAATTACACATAAATTTTGAGCACATTTTTAAAATTTTAACGGTAGCAGAGATCTAGAAAAATAATTCTGCATGTTGAAAGAAGCCATACCAATTTTAATGGCAAAAATTCAATAAAAAAAAATGGTTATGGAATTAAATTTCTTCTTAAAAGATTACGTATCCTTTGAGTATAGCGTAAATGATATTAGGATTGGCATATAGGTTAATGTAACAATATATGGACTATCTTATTCTTCATCATATTGATAAATAAATAAAAAAATAAATCATTAAAACCAATAGCTATAATATTTAAATTTTTAATTATTAAAGCACAAATATGTATAATATGTAAGCATTCATTAGGTTATTGGATTGAAAACTAAGTAATTGCACGATTTTTGCATCGAACGAAATCATTTTTTTCAATAATGTATTGTGATTCATGCGATTACCCTTTTGTTCATAAAAACTTAAGTACAAAATAGACAATTCCTATGCCAGGTGTAGAAATATGAAATTATCGTTCTTTAAAGAAAATAAACTACTTATTTTAAAGCGAAAAGACAAAAATATTTTATTGAAAATATTGACCGTCGCTTTCTACACATTCTGACCACCTTTCTGGTAATTTATGGATACCTTTCCAAAAACAATTGCTCCTCTTTTGATGAAATCATTCAGAGAGCCATTTTTTCAACTTCTTCTGATGTTTTGAAGTGCTCTGGTCAGCAAGAGATTGTTGCATAGATGAAAACAAATGGTAATCAGAAGGTGCTAAGTCTGGTGAATAAGACGGTTAAGGTAACAATTCCCAGCCAAGCGTTTTGATCGTATCCAGAACTGGTTTTGATATGTGTGACGGTGCATTGTCATATAACTTTAACATGTCTTCTTGTTCATTCTGGTTGTTTTTCGTAAAATGCATGGTTTAACATTTGTTGTCGGTAGCGATCAGTATTAACAGTTTCACCATATTTCAGAAGCTACACCACACCATTATGATTCCACCAAACACAAAAAATTCTCTTCTTTCCGAATTGATTTGGTTTTGCAGTCGATTTTCATGGTTGTTCTGGATTAACCCATGATTTTTTCCGTTTAGGATTCTTAAAATAAATCCACTTTTCATCACCAGTAACAATTCGATGCAAAAAACTTTTCCTTTTCTGTCTGGCAAGCAAAATTTCACAGATTGTTTTTCGATTTTCCATATTTGTCTTTCAGTCAATGTATGAGGCACCCATTTGCCACACTTTTGAATATATCCCATACCATTTAAACGGATGGAAATTGTTTTTTGTGAAACATTTAACATTTCTGCCAATGGTTTTTGATTGTGTGTATCATCTCCGTCCAACAATGCTTGCAATTCACTGTCTTTAAACTCGTTGAATCAAATTTCAACATGTTACTTCTGAAAGAGCATGCTCACCATATGCCTCGATAAGTATTCGGTGCGCTTCAGCTGCAACTTGCAATGCGTTATTTTCTTTGTGGGAGAAGTAGAATGAATTTGCCTTGATTTTAAATTTTACAACTCACACTAGACAATCTATCGATATAAATTATTTTTATTACTCCTAACAATTGACTTTCAAACAACAATATCTGAATGGCATTACGAATATATATCATTGGCATAAAGATTCAACTATATAAATATTAATAGCTATATCTATATTATTGAAATATGTAATCACATAGTTGTCCACCCAAAGATATATCCACCAATGGCGTGAAAAAAATACTTAAATTTTTAATATTAAGACTAAAATATATTTTTATAGGCACTTACTAAATTCTTGGCAAGATCACATTTATCAATTGTCAACTTTTTTAATTACTGGGCATATAATATATTTCTTGTACGAAATTTCAAAATTAAATTGAATGATAAATCGTTAATATGGATGGACTATGTATAATTATTTAATTTAGGGCTATAGATGGCTAGATGCAGTGAACTGTTATATTAAGATCCTTAAAATTCGGGGTTGGAAGACATTGGTTGCAGATAGGTTCGATTAGGGAAGGAAAGGCTAAATGAATATATTATTGAAGCGACGCATCTTTTAGTCACACAATTGTATGTCATTGCTCATAGATGGATAAATTGAATGCATATGTAGTACTTCAATATACAGATTAACTACTTAATGATGTTACTACTTAATACAGGTGGGCTTTTTAAATTCTGAGTAATACAATAATAAAGAGTTAATATATATTATGTTTAATAGGCAGAAAATTTAGAATTAAAGAAGTCGTGCTTTGATAATAATAAATTTAGTTTCTTGTAAATGTAACTTTTAATATTATAACATTATTTATAAGAGTATACACACCAGCGCCGCGCTATTATAATAGTGTGTAAGGTGTTAAAATGTTATCATTAAATACATATATCGTATAAATACAAGTCTATATATCACTATAGATAGAATGTATAAACATTTATTTAATATGTTAATCAGTTTTTCGTTAGAAAACCACAGAAAATACTTTTCTACTTTTCCACCCACACTAAAATAAGTTAGGCAGGCAATCGTAAAAATTATATATATTTTTTTTTTTATTTTTAAATATCATTAAGATATAAAATACGCTGCAAAATATTTATTATACAGTTGAAGGTGTGTGTTATAGAGAAACTTCACAATGTTGTTAGTGCGTGCAAATTTAAAATTTATTACAATAATGAAATAGGAAGTATAGTACATATTAATGTAGGTTATATGTATATTTGGCACCATGATTTAGTGCTTTTTTTTACACATATGACGTTAATAATATACCATAATCATATGTTCATGATATACACCACAGTTTTATATATTGTTAATTATTTATTTACACATAATTTACATATAGGAGACTGTGATAAAAGAAAATTTAAATACAATATAAAAACGTTTATAAAAAAACATCATTTATTTATTATAGTTTAATAAACATCTTTTAATTGAAAACAAACCACCCACACTCTATATAGGTGTGTGCGATATACGTACGCGAAGGTCTTTCTTTCTTTCTCTGTTACCCACAAAATCAGTATAACTGGGTGGTAAACGGTTTTATGAGTTCGTAATTTAATGCATATTTATGTAAATATTTCAGATTCACTGAACTTTAAAATCCATATACGAAAATGGGAAAAAAGTTAAGGATGATGCTTATAAAAGTTATTTGAATATAGGTTTGGAACACATTATTTTTGAATCTACTGTATAATATAATATTTTATAAGTGAGCTACTATTTAATACTATAAGTAAATTATGCAGATATAACTAATTACTCGTATAATATATATGACAGTATATTAATGCACTAATCATCACTCGCATCTTTGATTTATATATGAACCTCAAATCAAAATATCAAGTCGTTACTCACTTAAATTAATAAATTACATTTTATTTATTTGCATATATAACACGAGTAGCAAAAAAAATATTGTATATAGACCATGACGGAATAGGATATAACCAAGAATCTTATAATTGAACAACAAAGTTGATTTAGCAACAATGTTATTAATATACAGAAGGCTATAAAATGCAGAATGGATATAACAACGAAAATTGAAAACACGTGCATTTAGCAAACACAAAAACATGATATTATTTTCAGTTTATAGGTCCACAACGTATAACACGCATAATTAGAAAATAATATATGAAATTAACCGTCAAAATCGTTAAGTTTATATTTAAATTTAGTAATTTATAATTTTGGTGAGTATATTTATGTATGCATTTACCCATAAACGTTCCGAATTACTTAAAATATTCCATTAGACATAAATTCGATAAATTTTGAATTTTTAAAGTAATTCACAAGTTTTCCAAATTTTATTTGTACTCTTATTTTTAAGATCAACCGCGCTGCATAAGAACCCTAGTAACAATTTGTCCGTACTTTGAAAAATGAGGAAAATTTACAAGGAAAAAACCCACATATTTTCCATGGAAAAGATATATTGAAATTTGTCCAAAGAATGTCCATAATATAGTATTTTATTTAGGTCAATTGAAATCTTTGGATTGTTTGGGTAATATATTCAACATATATCCGCGCGGTATTGTATTCATAATTTATTTCACCAATTATACAAGACAGTGGTTCAAATTTTGTATATTTCGCTTATCAAGATATAATCCTCACTTTTTTTTAATTTATTTCCATAATTTTTAACAACCATCAACTCAAATCGGTTATATTGCCGAGGAATTTTGTAAGACTATTCATGGATTTTATCCGAGGTTTTTTCTTCTTGTTTATTACAAGAAAAAATGCACAATCGATGATTTTTTGCCATCTTTCAGCATCTTCATTTCGTGCTCATAGAACTTTTAGTCTATCGTTTAAAAACTGAATCAAACAAAAAAGGGTTGCACTCTTCATATAAAATTCCAGTGGATATCCGTAAGAAATCCATAGGTATTTCCTCGGATTGAAACTACAGACTACTACATATAATACGGAAATTTTGCGGACAAAATACGGTCAGTGTTGCTAGGGAAAACCGGTTATTTTTGTACGCTCACTATGTCGGTTCGTCTTCACCGTATATGATCCCAAAAATGTTTTCAATTGCTATAAATTATCAGAAAACTTCAGCTCGAATTATACCAATAAATCTAATAATATAAATTTACCACTGGATTTCATTTTTGTTGATTGAATATCAGAATGAAAATTCATCGTAAAATTTTTAATAAAATTTGTTTACTACAACTACAATTCAGTACATTGCGTGGCATTGTACTTAATTTTTAAACATACTCTTATTCTGATAAGAAATTAGTAAGAAAATTACTAGTTTCTTTATAAGTTAAATTATCGTATTTTCCACCGATGCTAAAAGTCAACTATAATTGATAATGGTTTTTTTAAATTACCATAATATTTATGCCTCAATCTAAATATATTATTTATTTTGTAATGTTTGGCGTGCATTATGAATATTAATTAATTGCATCGTTTTCATATGACTCTATTTGTATTTCCACGAGGTGTTTATACCTGAATAAATACAAATAATTTTCATTTTTAAATAATATTATAAAATGTAATCACTCAAACAAAAATAATAGAATTAAAGGAAACATCCATATCTTTTGATAATTGCAATTGGTAAATTGTTATATGTATTCCCACATGCAGATTAATTTACAAACTAGACCATAAAATGAATGTCTGGTATAAATCAAATTAAATATTCATATTTAGGCTTTTAGTACACCCATTTAATGTTTGTTCAATGCAAGTTTTACAAGTTAACCGCATTACTGTTGCTGGTATATAACATAACACGTATATCTATCAAAAGTTAAATAATTAAGTTTTTATAGATTTATTCATTGTTGTTATGGTAAAGATAAATAATGTTTTATCAATATAATAGTGTATGTAGTTAGTGTAGAGCTAGAGAATATAAAATACAAATTAAAAAATATTAAAGCATTTATTACCAAATTGATAGAAAATTCATTTAAAATATGGTAACTAACTATTAAATTAATATTATTAAAATTATAATAAATTATAGTTTAATTTGAATAGATATATATTTTATTGACATTTATTTATTATAGGGTCCAAAAAAGAAATTATCAAAAATGGAAAAAGCAAAAATGGAAGCTGAACATGCCGAAACAATGAGAATTGAAATGGAAAAAGAAAGGTTAGTATATAATAACGTAAATATATTTAATTGTTGGAATATTTTAATTAAATAATCATCATTGATTCATGCAAAGATTTTTACATTATTGAATACACTTGAAAATGATTCCAATTCAATTTATATACATATAAAATAATATATGTGCAATATTAAAATAGCCTGACAAGAATTAGGTTAATTAATTAATAGTTCACTGATCGATTTATAACCATATGTGTAAAACATGGATTCACCTCCACTATACAACAAAATCAAACTTGTAGTCAAAACAATATGATAGAACCTGTTGGAAATGAACCTAAAAGAGAGTAAAAACCGTTCATTCATCAGTGTAAAGATTATGGCCTCCGCAGTTTTCTGATATGCTTAATTATTTTATTAAATAATTACATTAAAAAAGTAAAACAATAAAGGATATTATTCTATAAACTTTAAAAGCAACTTTATATACGAAATTTATTGGGAATAGACTCGGTTTCAATAAGAAAAACATTACAAGTAAAACAAGTGTCTCTTGACAATAGGAAATTTATGAAATTTAAAGTACGTATTATTGGTACATTCAACGCGTTCATTGAATTTTGCTCCTTTCGACTGCCATTTGTTCACAAATTTTAAAAAAAGCTTGGTGGAAATTATTTTGTCATCAAATGAAGAAACGATAGCATCTGTAAACAGGTATTTTACTCAGATCAACCGATAAATTATTATAAAAACGAGATTTTGACACTTGTACATCGTCGGACAAAGTGTATGTTCGGGATATATAGTTTATTTTAAAATTTATAAATATGTTTTCATTTCGGTTCCGTAAAATTTAAGAATATCAAATGACAAGAAGTAATATTAAAAACACTATATACTTTTGTTACAGGTGTATTTATACTACAATAATTAATGAATTTAAGAAAATCTTAAGAATTTTATTCTTACATTTATTTATGTATATAGACAAAGAAAACATGAAGAGGAAAAACAACGTAAGATGATTGAAAGGGCTGAAGCCGAACGACGCCATAAACAAGAAATAGAAGATAATAAAATTCGACGGGTTCAATTGAAAGAAAGTTGTGAATATTTTAATAGTATGTCTAAAGTTTTATAGTTCAATATAAATATATTGATTTTATTGAAATATTTCGGAACTAATTAAAAATTCATTTTAACAACTATGCGTGCACGCATTTATAGAAATAAAAGAGGAAATAAAATGTATTTATGCAGATATGCAAAAACAGAAACAATGGCAACGTTATATGCGTTGTAATGGTTTACCAAATGCATATGATCCTGGCGACTTAAGAAAATACATTCATATGTGGTGTTTAAATACTGATATTTTTAATTTAGAAGAACGTAACTGGTTGCTTAAAACAAACGAACGAACTGTTTTAACACAAAATCAAATAATACCGAATTTAACGAAAATACATTTAAAAACTCAACAACGTAATTTAGGTGATGTATATGTAAAAAGAATTAAAGAAATTTTGGGAGTACGTATAAATAAATATATTTATTATCTACAATATATATTAATTAAACACATTTGTGATACATATAAATAAATAAAAATTAAATTAAATTAAATTAATAATAATTAATATTTATATATCTGAAATAATATATAATAATTTTTTAGATATTAGATGAAATTGAAGAAGCAAGTATGGACAAACAAAATATATCGGCAACAATTTTAATTGATTTACAAAAATTAAAATTTAAATTTAGAATATTATTATCTCAACACATCGATGAATTTACCTATAAAATTGTATCTAATATTAATCGAGATATGATGTAACTTTTCAATTATAATTATATTAATTTTAAATTAATTAAAATTTTTAAAGAACATTTCTCTAATATCGATTCATTTTATATGTTCATTGTTTTAACTATATATATTGTATAATAAAAGTCTTGATGGACCAGTCATTGCAAAATATGTCTATAAATCAGATGTATTCAAGTGTCAACTTTGGACATTACGTGATATTCCACAACCACAATTGTAAGATGTATTTTTAAGTACATAGATCATTACAAAAAAAAAATTAAACAAATTAATTTTATCTTTTTTCAGAAATCCTAAAGAAAAATTAAGAGCTGAAAAGTATAAAAATTTAAAATTATTATATAATTTGTTATAATAACTAATATAATATATTTACATATACATTTTTAGGCATATGGCACATATGAAATCCGAACAATCGATACGAGTTACACAGAATATACAAAACGAAAATATGATTTTCTACACAATTATATTATTTAATTTAAGCAATAATAACAAATACATTTTTACTCGCACTAGTAACAATATGTATGTACTTTGAGAAATGAGGAAAATTTACAAGGAAAAAACCCACATATTTTCCATGGAAAAGATATATTGGAATTTGTACAAAGAATGTCCATAGAGTTTCCACTTAATATAATAGTATATAATTTAGGTCAATTGAAATCTTCGGATTGTACAACATCAATCCGCGGTATTGTATTCGTAATTAATTTTTACGAATTATCCAAGACTGTGTGTTCAAATTTTGTATATAATTCTCACTCTATTTAATTTATTTACATAATTTTTAAACAACCAGCAACTCAAATAGATATATTTCCGAGGAATTTTGTAAGAGTTTTCATGAATTTTAGCCGCGGTTTTTGTTTTTTATTTATTTAAGTGTTTTATCTGCCAAATTTCTACAAAATTATGCTATGAATTTATTAATTTAATCTTACAATTAAATTATATTTTAAATAAGAAAATATAAATATCATACTTTTATTTATTTATTACATATTTGTTACATTAAGTTATATTTCAGTAAGTTACAATCTGTTATAACAAAATGTACACTTGACGCATGACATATTTTTGTAAAAATCCGTGGATCTGCTCACAAAAAATATGAATATAAATTCTACAGATATACTGTGGATTATTAACGAGAAATAATTCTAAGCAGAATCCGTAGAAATTATCATCGAAAATATTCGTGTAATCTAAGGACATTGCACTGATCATATAAAATTCCAGCGGACATCCGTAAAAAATCCATAGATATTTCTTCGGATTGAAACTACGGACTATACTACATATAATGTGGAAATTTTACAGATAAACTGCGGACAATGTAACTAGAGCGTCTCGGTTATTCGGATTGAATATGTGCCACACGCCTTCCTCCTCGTAATTAATATAAATTATATAAAATATACAAAATATATTTATTTATAGACATCATACCGAAATTGATTTTCCAATATTAGAATTAAATGTAGCTTTACCACCAGCAATAAAGTTAAAAAATTCAGCAATTCGAGCATTATGGTTAAATTATGATCATTTCAGTGATTGCTGTCCTAGTTTTGTGATACCATATCAAAAAAAAATTGTGGGTAAGAAGATATATATAATTTTCTAAGACTATATGAGAATATGTATATTGGAATTATTTATCATTTAAAGATTGATAGTTATTATAAATAGTCATTACAATAATTCCTTTAACTATTGTATTATGATGGTCTGGTCACTGCAATTATATGGGAACATTTATATTTAAACATTTACAAATCAATTGTAATATATACCGAATAATTTATCAATTTGATTGAGAATACTGAATGTTTTATATGATCCATTTGAGTTATAATTATCATTATGATTGATTATGTTGTCCTGTTTTGAGACAGGCCTTCACTTTATTTAAATCAAATTCTACACTTATTTTCTGCAAAATGTACATCATGACCAGAGCATATCTTGTGGATTCCATTTCATAGACGCAATTTCAATGATTACTACACTACTCTTTCAAGTGTGTCCAATCTCCGTCTGCAGTTTCATTGCTTTTTATGTGCTATTATAATTTTACGAATCTCATTTATTATTTATTATTACTATGGTATATTAACGCAGTTTCGTTCAAAAGCAAGTGTCCAACTAAAAAAACCATTAATTATTTTACCACATCTATTGAAATAATAATTAATAAATATTGAAATGCCTTAAGGGAAAATATAATCTTCAATATATTTTAAGAAAATTTTCTCCAAAATTCTTCAATATTTTGAGAATTTTTTTCCATTTGGGCACCATTTCAATATATAATTATATTATATTATTATTTCAAAGGATATTCTAAAATAGTTAGTTTTTATTGTTGTGCTTACTTTTGAACACAGAGATATTGTAATTATCACCTATAAAAAGTGAATATAAGGTTTAAGTTTATATATATATATTTTAGACATAAGTGTTGCAGCTCGAAAGGAGTGGAGAAAAAGAAAAGAAATTTTAAAATCGACTTTAGAAGATCCAGTTAAAATAAATCCGGCAGTGCCGTAAGTTTTTACGTTGTCATAATATATTTTTTGCATATATTTTAATAAACACTTTATAAAAGATTTGATGCACTGGACATTCAAGAATCAAATGTAATTGATGTGGATAAATTATATGAACAATATGAATTGGAATTAAATAATGAAGAACGAAAAAAGAAGGGACCGGAAGGATTAAAATTAAAAGAATTTGAAATTAATTTGCGTAGTCATCAAATTGTTGGTGGTGTTTATTGTCTTGAATATTTAGAACAACCGACTCAAGATACAAAACTTTGTACAAAAACAAAAACGTTTTTAAGAAATGGTATTTTATTATTTCCATTTGAAATCAATAACATATTTTATACTAATTTAAAATTATATTATTTCGAACTCTTTATATTATTGTATATACACACACACACACACACACACCTATAGTTATCTACCCAAATATATTGAAACGAAATCATTTTCATCATCCGTATAGAGCACCGGATCCGGTACCGGCTGGTGTACGACGATTACCAGAAGAAATTGAGGCAGAAATGAAATTAATGGAAAAAAACTTAGATAAAATGGCTTCAATCACAATTAAGTAAATATATGATGTAATAAATTTAATTCCTCCATGTACGCCTTTACTGAGCATATAGCTCACTCTGTATTTTTAGATTACCAGACAATGTAATGTGGTTTGAACCACCGACGGTATGCCGTTGGGAAACTGTTGAAGAAACAAAAATCTCAGAGCAAAGTAAAAAATCATTGTCTAAACGAGGAGATATGAAATCATCGAATTTAAAGAGTACATCACGATTACAAGCAAAAACTATTCAAGATTTTAATTTACATAATATTCCAACCGATATGGATATAAATTGTTTAATGCAGGAATTTGTTATACCAAGGCTACCAAATGGTTATGAAATTAAAATAAATGAGATTGATATTACACGGAAAAATTCAATATTAAAATATTTAAATAAAGGTTTGTAAATATTAGTAATTTGGATTATTTATTTATTCCAATCTTTCATAGAAGTGATTTTTAAAATTGTTTAACTCAAAACATATATGACTATATGATTATACATTTTTTTGTTAAATATAATTAGATAACACATCAGTTGATAATAGAAAATCACGAAAATATGCTTTCAAAATAAAAGAAACATTGGAGGAGACAAATTCACCGCGTCCATTATTTCCAAAAGTAACTATGAAAAGATGTTTAGAAGTTGTAGAAAAAATTAATTGTCCATGTGATTTGGAATTAAATTCATCAATTAAAGAAGAAAATTTAACTTATAACGTATACATGTTTTCTCAGCTACTGAAAGATTTAGACGAACTATCTGAATTACAATCTCCATATTTTGAGAAACAAATTGAAGATATTTCAGCAAGTCTTTCACTGTCTAATTTAGCCGTCGATGAACGAGAAGATGAAAATGATATTGAATTAGAGTATAGTAGTGTAAATTTTTTTAAATCTAGTGACGCAGATTGGGGTCAATCAAAACATGATGTATCACAAGAAATTGTTCAACAAATTGAAAAAGAAAGTTTAATATGTTCTTCGGAAAGTGATGCTGCTGATGATTATGAAGACATAAGTTATGATGCACAAGAAAAGCCACATACAGTCAATAGTGAACAACATCATATTGGAAAATGGTCTACAAGAGATGTCCATGATGTTAAATTTAACGAAGACAAACTTGCAATTCAATTTAAAGTTGGTCGACTTGGAACATATGGTTTAGCCGTTAATTGGTATAGTAATTTACCGTATCAAACGTGGGAATTAAAACCGGATTTAAAAACGTAAAATATGTTTTAAAAATTTTTTCCGAAAAAACTATATATTTAATATCCAATTTTATTATCAGAACACAAAGTGTCATATATTCATTAACTGCAGCTGTTGTTAGTATTGAAGTATCCATTAATGAAAATGGTATTATGTTAAATGCATTTCAAGTAAGTGTGATGAAATATTTATATATAATTAATTTTATTCTTATATAATACATATATATTTCCGAAAATCATATTAATGTACAATAGGGAGGAACTTCTTCCATAATTCAGGATTCAATAGGAACTAGTATGAGTTTTGTTGAATTTAAAAAAATGTTTACCACCGCCGGCATTAATTTATTTCCAGAAAATGATGCATTTTGTTATGCTGAAGGTATAAATAAATAAAACGATTCTTTTTTAATGAAATTTATATGATTTAATTAAATATGAAATATACTCACTGTGCCTCACACATGTTAATGTATAGGAACTTGTGAAAAAAATTCCGTAATGGAAAATCATTTATACACTTGTATGGCTAATTTAACATTAACATATAATTTCTCTTGGTCAAGATGGAATTTATTATCTGGTAGTAGAACTACAGTGTTATTGATGCGTGAAATTATTGAACATCGAAAAATTGTAATATTTCGTTATATTTTTAATTTTATTAATTAATTATGTTTTGTAATAACTTTTTTTAAATTTCAGCCAAATTATTTAACACTTTTGGTTACACCATTAAATGCATGTATTATTGATTGCAGTGAAGTTTCATCCAGTTTCAATTCCAATGGAATTTCTGGAATGGATGTAAGTATGCTGTATCTTGTATTTAATAGATATATAATTATTGTTTTTACATTCAGTTCTATGCAGACTTACATCATTTATCACAAGCACATTCACAAAATAGTTCAAAAGAAAAGCAAAATAAAATGAAACCATTGACACGCGAAAATGTACTTCAAATATTAAAAGCAACACGACCATTAAGTTTTTGTTAATGAATATAAGGTAGTGAACCCAATCTTTGGCTGCAGTTCAAAGTAAAAGTTTCCTTAAAATGACAAGGATTGGGTTCATTACTTTAATTATTATAATATTATTTTTAACCTTAATAGAATTTTTTTCTAATTTGTATAAAACAATAAACGATTACTTTTTTCATTCTTTGAATAACCAATTATTTAGTTCATCAAATTAGAAATTATTCAATTACAAAGAGAACATTTTTACATACCATGACAGGCTAAGTACAGACATCTTTTTGCCCGATAAAATATGAAAATAATAACATTAATTAAAGTAATAAACATATAATTAAAATCGGCATCATTATTATCATTGTCCAAAGTAAACATTTTCTTAATATGGCAGAGATTGGGCCCATTACCTTACATATGTTCATGTTTATATTTATAAATTCACAGATTATTATGAGTATTTTATAGATAAGAATAACTTAATATACAAAATAGTTGAATTATGAAAATGAAATATGAAAGATATCTTAATATATAAGTTCATATTATTACCCACCTGCTGTATTTCATATAGACATTATTATTAGATGTATACGAGTATATTTGATAAATATAATTTAAAAATTAACGTTCAGATTATTTCAATTTACTTGAATGTTTCATAATTGTTTATCGAATACACTGAAAAAAAAAAAATAAAAATAAGACGTACTTTAAGATATGCAACTTTTACCACTTTTGCTAAACAATATTTTAAAGAAATAAACTCTGCGATCAGTATATATGATCATTCCTTAGACACAAGATTATATATATAATATAGCAATCAATCAATTTATCTATAAATATAGATTTGGTTTTTTTTCCCAATCTATTTATCCACATGTGCTGAAAACTGACAATTTAATTTATTATTTTTATTATATATTTTTAAATGAAATCAAAAATATTCATATATGCTTATAGGTTATTCTCAGCATGAACTTCACGGATGTCGAAGATGAAGACATAATATAAATTTTTAAATCTTTCGTGCAGGCGTTCAAGGCGTACACTGCAAATAATTTATATATACGAGTATAAATAATAAGATAATAATTAGCAAACCAATTGCGTTGACTAATCTTCTTTGCGATGATAACAATTTAAAATTTAATTATTATTTTCGAAATAGTGCTCGGAAGAAATTCTGTAGCTATGTAACAAATTTTTCTCTTACTTTATGTAATAATTATATGATTCCTATGAAATTAATTAATTATTCAGTTGGATTTAAAAGAAAATCCAAAATACTTTTGGAAACTTATAAATAATAAGTGCGTTGTACTTCTATATACGCATAATTTTAAGGTTATCCATGTCAAATGTCTTATTTAATTAATGAAAGCAATGATCTTAGAATTGTTATAGTAACTTGTTTGCTTGTTTTTTTACAAGTGCGTTTTACTGTGTGCTTAGGTTGTTGACTACCATATTGCCATTTGAACAATCTCACAATCTGTACATTCCTTTTAATGAAGTTTTCAGAGCAATTGAAAATTGTAGGGATAATTTTTCTAGTGGAGCGGACGCCATACCATCCGCCGTACTCAATCTGTGTGCTCGCAATATATTGTAATTCCAGTATTTATATACTTTTCAATATGTCAATTCCATAAAATATATTTTTAAAAAAATATGAAAGGATTTTTTAATTATTCCACTTTATAAGGATATGGAACAGGAGGTGATATAGCTAACTGACGTCCCATTGCTATAAGTTTTCGGCGATACCCAATTTATTTGATGCTAAAAATGTAATATTTAATATCAAGCCTATAATTTTTCCGGCACAACATAGTTTTATGACCGTCAGTAAATTCTACACGGCAAGTTTTGTTAATCGATTTTTACTGCGATTTATTCCATTTCCGTATTAAAATGTCAAATCTTTGATTTAAATAAAAATTTGGTGTTCTGAATTGAAATTTATTTACAATTTCAAACATGTAGAATTGTTTTTAATGGGTGTTTGTATAATTTTTTTTTGATTTTGGATCTAGTATATTCCTCAAGGTAATCATTTAGGAACTATATGTTAGTTATTTTATTTATTATCGATTTACTTGTGGGGCGATATGATAAAATATTATAAATGTTTAATGTATATGGTCGCACTCTCTCTATTCTTGAAAAAGTTGTTAGTTAATCAATTGTGATATATACTTGGTTCAATTCCCTCTATTTCCATTGGAAATTTTTAGGTATTTATTTTAAGATTGCAATTTTTCAACTGGATGGCCATTTTTTTCGTTTATGGTATAACAAAATATAAATATCGTTGAAAATATGGTGTTGAATTCTACTCAAAGATTAACTATGTCTGCTGCACACAATGTCTAATCACCCATATAAAAACAATGGAATTAAAGAAACATGTATCTTTCGTAAATTGCAATACAAATGAATTATTATATGCTCCTTTGCAGAATAATTTACCAACTTGACTGTAATGAATGTTTGGCTCAGTTCACTTAAAGAAACATGCAGCAAATATATTAATGTATCAGCTGAAAATATGAAAATACCATATTTAAAATTATCACAATAGTTGTAACGGATTTATCATTTAATCACAATCTGATTTATCATCCATTTTATCAAAATGATGCAAAATAAACAAGATGAATGACTTTAAATATTGATAAATGATAAAAGTTATGAACACACGGTAATTGTATATTTTTATATAATTTTAATGACATATTTATTTTCCTTTCTCTTGTTTAATTATAGGAACGTTGATGTTTTACCTTGAGATTAAACTTACATTCATACTGATCAAATAATAATTCACTGGTGAATAGGACCGATTCGGTGTTGGTGTTGTTTATTTCTCTTGTTTAGGTCTATAAAAATGAATATGCTTACCAGCTATGGTCTTCGCATTATAGTTTGCATATGTATATTACTGTAAATCAATACAAAGACAAAGAAGATTCTTAAGACTTGCAATAAGAAATCTTCTTTGAACTGATCCTTTACGGGTTCCGGTGTGTCTAAAAATTGGTTTCGCTTTCTCAATATGTGCACTCTTCAGCAATATGTGCTATTGTTATGAATTTGTTAAATAGCAAAATTGATTGCTCTGCGGTTTACTTGTAAAACTGAATCTAAAGTTTAATTTCAGAAACTTGCGGTTTCATTTTTGTCTATAAACTGTTATCCATACTAATTATGATCGTTTTAGTCCACTTCTACTGGATTCTGGAGCGTGGATCCATGTTTCATCCAATGTGACGCAAAAACTTAAGCTTATTTCGCTTAAACATGTGAATTGTCAAAATTCGTTGTTGTTTTATTGTTATGATGTGAGCAAACTTTGTAATTATTTTCTCTTGTACGATTATACAAAAAGAATATAATACTGTTATGAGTCATTTCTAATTGGCACCGCATGCATTGACATAACTTTTGTGCTTACAATTAGATGATTAAGACACTATAACTTCTAAAATACTGTGTCTTTACTGATGTCAGTAAGATTTTCGACAATATAAATACGATATTATTGACTAAGATTTTTGCCACTCTTATTCTTATTCTAGTTGGAATTTTATTTGAAAGATCGTACTTTGTTGGTTGTTGTTTATAATGATGTGTTGTCTAAGTCGATATTGTTATGCCACATCTGCGGCGTCCTTTAGAGCAGCCACATGGAGCCAATTTCATTTATTTTATAAATTAATTAATGACTTGTCATTGCCACATGAGTCTATTCAGAGTAAATTTATCATAGATTTGTCTTCCTTGGACTGATCCATTTCGACTTTACTTATAGTTTTATAATCATAGATTCGGTTTATTAAAAATGCCTAAAAGTGCGATAGACAAAAAGGGAATACATTATGCATAGGTTTTAACTTTTATTTGCAATCTTTTAAAATTGAATATTAATTGTCCTTTATTAGTATTTTAAACAGCTTAAATATTAGTATAAATACTATATTTAGACAACCTGTGTTCTATTGAATTATTTCATTTTGCCCGTTTTAATCCATTGGGTATTGTACTTATGATTTATAATTCCTCTATAGTGGTTATTTATATTATAGCTAAAAATGTATTAATCAAGATTTTTCAATAAATTATAAAATATTATTCTATAAATTTTTTCTACTTTCATATTTTCAATTAACAAATTACAAATTTTTATGTTATTTATATAAAACTTTAAATATATTGATGTGCATTAAGAATTTAATGTTTCTTGCTTAAATAAATAAATAAATTATAATTTCCCTGTGGGGAAACGTGTATAGAAAACTCACCACAAATATATCTGCTTTTACCTTATGTGTATTTTTTCAAATCTATTTTTATAATTGATTAGGTATTTTGTTAATTAATTTGTAATTATATACATATTCTTAACTCTGACACATAAATCAATATAGTTTTTAATGTGTTCCGAATAAGTATATATTTGTAATTTATATATGCAAATTATTTTGTTGCAAATAAATTATCAATATATAGACAAAATATATAAATAATGTCTGCGTATATGATGCTAATATATGTATATATATTTAATAATATATACATGCACATAAATTTTCACTAATTTTTCCAACTATACTTACTAGACGTGTATCGCTATTTAATATAATAATAATAATCGAAGTCGAAGTTCTGTATCTATTATAGAGTATAGACATTGTGTATAGCTTATGTATACATGAGGTAAGGAAATTGAAAATAGATAATTTCATATGACAACACATGACGTCATCGCAATTTTTACGTGGGTTTGATATATGAATAGATATACCTATATATTATTATAATATGTGAATAATTGCATATAGTATATATAGCTATTATAATTTTTAGATGGATATTAGACAAAAAAGAAAATTATACAATCACAGAAATTTATATTGAAACAGATAACGAAAAAAAATTCACACATACTCCACATTTTATTACATACAAATTATTAGAAAATACACCTATTATAAATTCGATTAGTTTTTATATTGTATTTATCAGAATTATTATTGCTTATAATACAAAAAAAATTAAGTATTATCATATAATTTAAAATATTTCTTTGAGATTTAAATAATGCGCCACCATATTTTTTATTGTGTATAGTGTAGGTAAAAATAAGTGTTTTAGAATATTGTAATAATAAACAATAAATTATGTATAAACATATGCTTTAAAATTAATGTCGGACAGTGTAACACGATGTCATTGTATGTAACATATATATTTTATAACTATATAATTATATATTATATAATATTATATACTACACAAATGTGACATAAATGTACATTATATACTCGTTTATATATTATATTATTATTTGTTATACATTTTAATATTTAAGTAAAAATACTGTTGGAAAAATTAGAAAATTATTTATAATATCGTTATAAAAATAAAAAATCTATAGCATACTCTCATATTATACTTTAACGTTATATGATTTAAAACTAAAATGTTAATTACAAAGTAATCAGTGTATAATTTTATGTTTAAAATGTATTAAATAAATTGATTAAATATTATTGAATAAAACAAAACGGTGTAGCATCGCAATCAGCAATGTTTTTTAAACGTAAACGGCGGATTAAAAATTAAAGCTTTTACTTTTTATGTGGTATTACTTTACGACATTGCCATCGTAATTAATATTCCACTATCAAAGACGTTATATATGATATCACCTAAAAACACATATAGACCTCAACCATGCTAATCTCTTGTATCGGGGAAAAAAAAAACACGTCTCTTATCTCTTATTTTATAACATCTTATATTTGCACACTTTAGTATAGGTAGACACCACAACACAGTTATAGTTCAATTCAAATTCGACATATTATATTATCTTTCCAGCATTAGTTTTATTCAAAATAAAAAAGAAAAACAGCGTCACGATCAACCAGTTTATGCATAGATTTAAAAAAAAACTCAGTTATCGCGAAATTTTCTTCAGCACCAGTGTCACAGCTGCTTGAATGGTTGCGGTACATCATCATAAAATGCTCCGATCATTGCAGTTTTCAGTATCGGGAAAAGGAAATAGTCACACGGTGATAGATCAGGCGGATGAGAGAAATCCGTTTTTTTTCATCAAAAATTCATTCACTTTTTTCGTCTTGTGATTGAGGTGGTGTATTATCGTACAATAAAAACAACTGTTTTCCTCATTAATGTTCGGGTCTAACACGGACAATTCTTTTCCACAAACACAGTTTCACCTTCTGGTACAAATTCTTTGTGGACAATAGATTGTCCTCACTCAGTAGCGCAGTGCGGTATAGCACCGATGTTTATTAATCATGAAATATAGTGAGTTCAATTTCATAGGAAATTTTTTTTATATCGCTCTGGTAATTGAATTTTATTCTGTTGTAATTCCACTAAAATTCTGTCCCCGTATTTGGTTGATGTTCTTTTCATATTAAATATTTGGTATTCTTGATTTATGACCATATCAGTTATTTTCAAAAATTCTTTAGGGTTGCAATTATTTAAAATACTTAATACATCCTTTTATTTCTTTATATTTTGTAATTTAAAATTTACTTCCCTTAACTTGAACTATGGTATATAATAATAAACTTCACTATAATATCTCGATATAATACGAGGGCTTTAGAAATAGTACGGGTTTTTATACCAAGTTAGTGGCAATGAAATTAGAGAGGGGGTTAATTCTATAAATGATATTAATAACAAAAAAATAATAGTGACTAATATATTTAAGAATGTATGCTTGCAGCAACATGTTTTCCTATTATAAATAGCGTGAGTCATATAATCATCTACGTTATTTCACTCACTCATATAAATGCCTTCTTTTTTTAATACATTAGAGAAAACATGAAACCCTGATCCCCTTTGATCTTTACCCACAATCCTTACGCCTTATTGGTTAGCGCACCGGAATGATATTTAACTCTGATCCTCGCTCCTCAATCATGAGCCCATCGGCATATTCCTACTACTCAAATTTACTTCTTCAGCCAACATGCTCTCAGTAAAATTTCCATATCGATTGCAATGATTTCACGAACTAGTTGAACACTAATTCAGCACGTTTTACAGATTCTGGACGTCTTGGTTTTGGGTTGATATAAATATAGTGCAATATGCGCTGGTACTTGTTCCAAAAAACATTTACAATACTGTGAATATATGAGCAAAATTCATTTTGTGAAGGTGTGGGATTAGTTGTTAGGGGATATAATTATTATTAAAATTCTAATTAATAAAATAACTCGTAACTGTTCCACTTTTTTATTACATATATTTATTCTTGTTTAATTATTATTTTTTATAATTAATTATTTGTATTTGTATTTTATTTTATTTATTATTTATATTTTATTTTTTTATAAATTATTTTGTATTTTATTATTTTATTTTATTTTATTTAATTATGTTTATTGAATTATTTTAAAAATTATATTTTTATTTGTTTCGTCCTGTCGGCGTGGCTGTTTGTTATCGCCTGGTCTTGCTACCCTAATAACAAATTGTCCGTACTTTGAAAAATGAGGAATATTTCCTTGGAAATAATCTACATATTTTCCATGGAAAAGATATCTTGTAATTTGTCCAAAGAATGTCCATTGATTTTCCACTTAATATAATAGTATTTTATTTAGGTTAATTGAAATATTTGGATTGTCATAGGATAATATGTCCAACATCAATCCGGACGGTATTGTATTCATAATTTATTTCACCAATTATCCAAAACAGTGCTGTTTAAAATTTTGTATATTTCGCTTATCTATGGATAGAATCCTTACTCTGTTTAATTTATTTTCATAATTTTTAAAACAACCAGCAACTCAAATCAATATGTTTCATAGGAATTTTGTAAGACTTTTCATGGATTTTATATGTGGTTTTTTTTTTCTTGTTTATTACAAAGAAAAAATTGCAACATCGATAAATTTTTGCCATTGTTTGGGCAGCATTCCGTGCTCATAGAACTTTTGATATATCGGTAAAAAATGTAATCAAACCGCGATTTGACATCATCGTCATAAGAAAATTAATTCTGCTAATACGAACAATTCACTTGCCAAAATACATAAACGATCCAAAGTTATTTTTGTGCTCTGACATTTGTCTGGATCTGTTCACAAAAAATGTGAATATAAATTCTGTGGATATTCTGTGGATTAATAACGAGAGAGAAATACTTCTATCCGTAGAAATTATCATCGGAAATATACGGATAATGGAAGGCCATTTTTTATAAAAATCCATGGACTGATCATATAAAATCCCAGCGAACATCCATAATGAAATCCATAGATATTTCTTCGGATTAAAACTACGGACTACTACATTTAATGCGAGCATATATGGCGGACAAACTATGGACAGTGTTACTATAATAATTTGGTGAAACAAAAAAATTGAGTTCCATAAATTATTTATAAAAACTAAAAAATATTAATTAACTGCTAAAGAAAAAAAAAGTAATTATAAATTATAAGTAATTTATTGAATAAATAGTATTTTTATTATTTTCTTCTAAACAAAACAACTCTACTAACATGCATTCGATTAAATAATACCTATATATACACTCGCTATATATATACTTATATACTATACTTAGTACATATACTATAATTATATATGAGTTAAAATATAAATATATATATATATATATTTATCTCTGGCTCATAGCCAGTATTTCTATTGAATCGTATGTAAACCATCGACGGTATCGCTATTCACAGTCGATAGAATATTATAAAAGAGGTAACAATAAATACACACAATATATTATTATATTAATAGTTTTAAAAAAATTTTCTAACATATATAAATATATATATTTGCGGTGTATATATTAATATTTTTTTTAAGGTATACATGTGAAATTATTTTAAATTATAATATTTGTGTGTTTATATAAATTTATATTGTGATAAAATTCAACAAAAAATAAAAAAAAAATATTGAAATTAAAATTAAAATTTGTTGCACTTATAGTTTAATATTGTACTCGCGCGTATACGTGAATGCGCTACGAATGCGAAAAAAAATGTATATTGTACAAAGTATAATTAAATAAATAATATTTAGTGCTTTTATATGTTTTTAACAAAATATATAATTTTAGATATATTAAATTGAAAACTTTTTTTTTTTTTTTTTTTTGTTTTTTCTGCAGAAATTTATTAATTTTATAAATACTCTTTTTTTTATATACGGTAAGTTTATAGTATATTTTATCTAATTAATTAAATTTAAATAATTAACTGCGTCTTTAATTAAAAACTTATATATATATATCAAACGTATTTGTATAATATTAATTGTTTTAAAAAAATGATTTTGATTTGAGTGCAAGAAGAATAATGGAAAAGATATTCCATATATAAATAATTTCTTTATATAAATTATATGAAATTAAATAATATTAATAATTTCCTTCTTTTATTCGATATGTTAAGTTAATTATATGCGCGTGTGTGTGTGTGTGAGGTGGTACATAAATTATAAATCGGAAAAGTTCAACTCTGCATATTATATTTATAAGATAAAAATATTTAAATACTGAGACACACACATACACATGTAATTATATATAATAAAATGTATATATGTACTCTATATTGCTGATACATTGCCATATTTTATTTTTAACTCTTAGGTCCTTTGTCAACAATTTATTTTGCTTTTTTTATTTAACAAAAACAAAAAAAAAAAAAAATAAACTATAACTAAATTGTGGTGATGCTTTTTTGTACTCTCAGCACACAGCATCTCTCTTTCAATGTATATATGTCTATATTTTACACGTTCAATATTATTATTATATAATTATAATATAGTCGTCGTTGCTTTTCAAACAATAATTTGTTTGACATTCAGTTAATTATTTTGCCAAAAATATTTCAGTTATTTATTGTATATACGCAAATTTTAATGAATTTTTATTTTATTTTATTTTATTTTTTTTTTGCTTTTACAAATGTCTCTGTATTATAAATTATAATAAATTTTTTAAAAATAAGATATTTTTGGATATTAAATATATGTAATACACACACCACCCCGTTTATTATATGATTATAAGGAAACTCGAATTATTTCAAGAGATAGATATATTTTTATAAATATAAAATATAAATTATACAATTAATATTTACTCCATATTATTATTATATACTATTATATTTAATGTATAGGGTTGTACCAGTCAGTGAACTGTCCAAACCAATATAGGCAGGTGGTGTGTGTGTATAGCTGCAAGCTAATAAAATAAAAAAAAAAAAAAATTCTAGACTAATGTCCTGTGCTGCAATAATGACGGAAGCTATATGTACCACTTTTGAGCATTTCAAATTTTTTTCTAGTTTTACACATTTGACCATTATTTCTCCCCACTGAAATGATACTAAATGATATTTAGAAAAAAAAACCTTCGCTTTCAAATTGTGGCAATAATTCCAAAAGGTATATATATATATAATGATTATATGCATCTATCCAGAATAAATATAAAATTACTAATCTATGTTCAGTATAATTATCTCGGGTTATTATAAAATGCATTAAAGTCTAAAAATAATTATACAAAAACATGGCAAATATTCAGACAACCGTGAAAAAATTTTATTCGAATTTTAGCTTAAAAAAAATCTAATTTAAAATTTTCTTTCTTTGATGCCACGCTTTTCGACCAATTTCAATTTTAATAAAAACCCCAGTAACAATGAAAGAATGTCCATAGATTTTCTACTTTTATATAATAATATTTTATTTAGATCAAATGAATTTGTCAGGTTAATATTTCCAACATATATCCGCACGGTATTATATTCATAATTTATTTTACCAATTTTCAAAGACAGTGCGTGTTCAAATTTTGTATATTTCGCTTATCTATAGAACAAATCCTCACTCTTCGTAATTTATTTTCATAAAGTTTTAAAACAACCATAGCAACTCAAACAGATATATATTTCCTAGAAATTTTCTAAGACTTTTCATGGATTTTATCCGCAGTTTTTTGTTTTTGTTTATTACCAAAAAAATGCACAATCGTTGAATTTTTGTCATCGTTCAGCATCTTCATTCCGCGGTGCTCATAGAATTTCTGTTCTATCGGTAAAAACCGGAATCAAACCGCGAGTTGGCATGATCGTCATAAGAAAATTAATTCTGCTAATACGGACAATTCACGGGTATTGCTTGCCGAAATACATGGTCGATCCAAAGATATTTTTGTCAAAACCGGTGGATCTGCTCACAAAAAATATGAATATATGGATATTCGGTGGAATAATAGCAACGAAAAATACTTCTAAGGAAAATCCGTAGAAATTATCATCGAAAATATACGGATAATCCGAGGACATTTTTTATAAAAATCCATAGATAGGGTTGCACTCATCATATAAAATTCCAGCGGACATCCGTAAGAAATCCATAGATATTTGCTTGGATTGAAACTACGGACTACTACATATAATGACAAACTACGGAGAGCGTTACTAGAGAATATACAATAGAATTTTTTTTTTATTAAACTATTTCTCAACATATTTGATTTGTTATGGCTTTAAATATATTTTATAGCACAACTATTAAATTATTTCCAATGGCCATAACTATCTAGCTGCGTGCATCATAGTATAAGCTAGAACCTGAATGTGTATGGCTTCAGGTTAAAAATATAGACTTGGGGGTACCTGTCCGGAAGTTGTACAAAATACGAATGTTATGTTGGATAACCGTTCTAAACACACTGAACAAATAAAGTGTAATCCATTTTCTAACAGTCAGACAGTTGTGGGAGACACACGAAAAGAAAACGTAGGGTAACGATTCCATTGGAATTGTTGCGAACCCCTCACCGTTAAAAATCTAACAATTCACTGCTGTAGCTCAAATTGGTTATTAGAGAAAAAACAAACATTGCGGGAAGATGATGATAGCATTTTGAGATCACTATTATCATTCAAATGTATAGTTAAGAATTACGGGGGTCATGCTTATAAAGAGCTAAATCACAGTAAATTTAATTAAAGTAAACAAATTTGCAACATGGTAAAAGTTAGTTTGCTAAACTAAATAGATACGTATTGTCATGAGACAAACTAATATAGCACTTAAACGGGAACCTTATTACTTATTACTTATAAAGGTATAAGCACAAATACAGGATCTTTTATTATACAGAGTCTAATATAATGAAAGAATTAGGTGCATGCATCTATAGGTAAATAAATACATAAATCATATTTTACTTTCTCAACTCAGTTCTATAGGGATTCAGTGAAGGTGGTATCCGATGTCTTAAACACAACATCTTTAGCTTCATTTCTGAAACCAGACGCTGCGAGAATTAAATAACAGGGAAACCGAAATGGATCTTCCTTGGTCTAAATGCCGTAATTAATTCCCCTATATTAAATCAATATCATCTCTATTTGTAACTAATACAAATTGCCTAGTATTGTTATCTTTATTTTTTTAAAATCATTAATATGTGCGAATTAAATTACTTACATAATTTTCTACTTTTAAACACTATTCGCGTGTTGCTATGCCAATCGCATGCACAATAAAATATTGTATTAGTATAGATGGTATTGGTTATACAAACATAGAAATAGTTATGGCCATTGGGAATGATTCACTATAGCTTTATAATACGTTTTTGTTTAAACAAAGCCTTGAGAAATCGAATGTAACTTTGTGTATGTATGTGTAATGTTTTATAAATTCTATTGTTATTAAATTGAAATTGGGCGAAAAGTTTGGCATATCATAGGAAGAAAAATTAAAATTAGTTATTTTTAGCTAAAGAATTGTAGAATAACTTTTTTAAAAAGCGATTTTTTTGGAAATAAACTCAATTTACTAAATATTGGTTTTGCAATTATTTTTAGTCTTTTCATCAGATTTGACTAAAAGATAAAGGATAATAGAGATATTACTTTACCATTCACAAACATAAGGTATCGAAATCTATGGGGAACGGCAAGTAGATGATTATTGTGATTTAAATTTTAGAACGAATTCAAACAAATATATATTAAGGCAATATTATAAATTATACAACAAGATTTAAAGATATGTTCTAATTCATAAAACATAGCGCAGGATTATATGGAATGTTGAGCAAAATTTACTATATGATTAATATAGAAAATACAAATATTGTAGTAAATACATAGTGTGATTGTGTTTAACCGCAGATATAAATCTATAGCTATAAAAGATTTGAAATTAATTAGTTATGAAAAATCAAATTAGTCATTGGCTAAATTCAGAAACCTAGTTTAAGACGCTATGAATGAAGTCATTATTGCGAAGTTCGCATTTGTTAAATTCAAACAATTTGCTGAATGTGATAGGCATTTTGGCCATTGTTTTCTATGATAAATGACAACTTCAAACAATGATATTAGCTCATGTAGCCGGATTGTAATTTAATTGGTATAGCGATGATAAAAAGTTGATTCACTACGATAATTTTAAACGTAAATATTAGAAGAATGGATGAACATAATATTCATCAGTATATAATAATTAATCAATTTGAATTGAAGAAAAAAAAAATTGTACGAGCTTATAATGTGTGCCAATTGATATGGTTAATATTTTCCAACATAACAATGCCATAGAACTGCAATTGTAAAACTATATAGTAAAGAAACAAATATTTTGTCATTGTAGAAATTCCTTTAACATTTTTATACATTAAAAATTGTTTAACAAGTGCTTATTAAAATGCACTTTAAAACCTAAGGCACTTAAGAATGAACCGGATAATATAGCTTTCTTTGAGTATTTTAGGTAAATTTCTAGTGTCAAATTCGAGCATTGCGATATACTACGTGCGTTACAGTCTCCTCGCATTGTCTTGTCAACATATATATATCTTCTGCGAAAACCATCATGTACTGTAACATTACACATTTATTATTTATACTTTTCGCATTCTTCAGATTAAGTTGAAATTTTATAGTATATTATTATATTTATGAAGTTATCGTTTATTTTATATAGATAAAATTATAAAATCTAATATAGCCGCGTGTGACAATTCAATGAATAATTAAAATTCACCATTACTTTTAGTAAATTATTTGGTCATATAGCACCAAAAATTCACAAAATTAAATTAATTACTATTTGTAATTAAATATCTAATTACGATTATAAAAACGTTTCTTTTTTTTTTTTGTCTAAAAATAATAAATTAATATTTATTTGATATTCGATGATCGCTCATGAATTTTGTGAGTTGTTTAATATGTTAATAAAAATGTTTATAATATATATATATCGACATTTAAATACATATATGTATTTAATTCACATAGGTGTGTGTGTGTATTAATATAGAAAATATACTAATTTATGGACATATACTATAAATAAATAAATAAATAAAATATATAAATTTAAAAAGGTTAATTAAAATTAATAAAATAAAGAAGATAATAATAAAATGAGGAAAATAATATTAAATCGCATTAATTTATTACATATCTTTAAAATTAAATTGAAATAATACGCATGGATTTGAACAGACCAAAAGTATTTCCTGTTTAATATATATATTTTAAATAATATTAATAGACACAATAACATATTCGTATACAAAACAAGGTCAAATACTATTTATTATTATGCATTTATTAAAAATTGTATTATAGTATATTTTAGTATATACTGTGTACTATATATATATATATTTAATAAATCAAATTGATTCGGGTAAAACGAAGATCATTTGGAGCGAAGGAGTATTTGACAATTTTTCTAAATTTACCAGACCATCATTATATGGAACAACAAATTTTTAATGCAAATATTTATAGTTTAACGAATGGGTTAATTTCACTATACCCAACGTGTACTGTTTATTTTTATCATGCTTTGAAAGAATTTCAATTTGGCTTATATTACATTAAACTATAAGATTGAGTAACAATGAATATTTTCTTACGGTGTCCTATAATTATGCCAATGATCATTCAATATACATACTGAGTCGTACTGATTCAACAAAACCTATATAGACACTGCGTATAAACAATCTAATCTATAGTTACGTCAACTTTCAAATTTCAAAGAAAACAAAATCACAAATTCATCGTCTTTTATCGGTTAAGGTAAATATAAACTATAAAATTATTCAATAAAATTCCCATTAGCAGCAATAACTTCATCAATGCGGGACGACTGCATGCTCGAATAAAATGCTCCTTATTCATGTTGACCATATTTTTATTTTTTTTTTAAGTCATATATTGCTCCAAGTGGAGCTTTATGTCATCTAGTAAACCTTTCAGTATAGCCAAATTGGTAAATTACTCCGCCTCATGGTAGTATATAACAATTTACCTGAATTTAACGAAAGATAGATGTTTTCATAATTCTAATATTTTTATATGGGTGCGATTAGCTCATGGTGATGTGTGTGTGCAGACATTGTTAATCTATGAATAGCGTCCAACATCATATTTTCAAAGATATCCGTTTTTCTTTTTATTCCATAAACGAACAAATGGTCACCCAGCAGAAAAATTTCAGTATTAAAATAAATACCGAAAAATTTCCAATGAAAAATAGCGGAATTGAACCCGCTAAATTTCATTATTAATAATATATATTTCGGAGCTATACCACAAAGTGTGTAATGAGTGTTTTTTTTGTTGTTGACCATATGGTAGTATGATTATATATAGCATCTTTCAGCGAAGTAATGTTGTTATGATGATGTTTATTAGTCAACTACGTCCCAAACGAAATAATCCATTAAGGTTTGGCAGAGCTAAGTTCGGAGTGATGTGGTCACGGAAATAGGTCATCCGATCTTGTGTGACCATCGCTTTGTGTGAAGAAACAGAGACTTGTTGGAATATCTATGGTCTGTTGGCACACATACACGATCAATTCAAGGTTTCACAAAACTTTCTATAACTATGATGCAGGCGGCAGCATTAACTGGAAGCCCCTGCTATAGAATAAGAAGTGATGTAGCATAAAATGACCTTCTTTGCACAAAACTCCTAGAACCATAATGGAAGTGGGAAATTTCGTGCATAATACGGGGAACCTTTCAGTAGGTTCTGAACATATAGCCATCTATCATTTCTCCAATTCATATATTTTGATCTTGATCGATATATGTATGAATGATCGTCCGCAAAAGAGAAAATCAGAACTTATTAAAAACGTGTGTTTTGCACATATAGCAACGATAACATCATATCACTTTTCTTCTTTTTGTGTTAGATTATATAGTCCTCTCTCTATCTATGATCTGATGTCCTCAAATACCGTATGCACCCTGTATATATTATACATATAATTGTAGACTATCTATAAAGATGCACATCATTTGAATTCATTTTTGTGCATTACAATAGCCGTGTTGTTATTTTTATTTTCAAAGTTATCCCTGAATCTCGCACAGTCCTATATATATATATTGTTAATGTAAATTTTTACCATAAATATTTTACATAATTTCTTTCTACATCCATTTTTATTGTGTGTATGCATAATTTTTGCCTAAAATAACAAAATATAATAAACTAATACATCAATAAATTTTGTTACGCCATAAGCAACGATGTACGTGTTGAATATTAATACACTGTAGCAAAACTATACCATTAAAGAAAACACGCACGAAAAATTGAATACTTTAGTAGATTTTAGATTTAGTATTACTTACAAATGTATATCAGTGAAAGAACTGATGTTCGTTACATTCCGTTAAAATTATCATTTATATATTTACTGTACACAGGGTTAGCCGTACAACCGTGCGGTTAGCAATACATATAATTATATAATTTTTATGAAAATATTTAAAAAGAAATAGCACGCTGCTCTTATAATTTAAATATGACGCAAATAAAAACCTCATATGTATAATACAGAAATACAGGAATAAATTAGAAATATAAATAGAATATAGGTAGAGTCTGTATATATAAATATATAAATACAAAACAAATATATATATACTTAAATTGAAATAAATTGGCATTGCGTTTTGCATTTATATCTCTCATGAATGATCAATTCACCTATAATAATAATAATAATAATAATAATATGAATAAGATATAATTATGTATAGGAGTATATTTGAATATAGCATTATTATTTGGAATATAATTTTATTAGAAATATATTAGAGATATTCGATAAAAATGACATAAAACACATAAAATAATATCGCGTCGCATTACAAAATAATCAAAACAATATGACATATTTTCCTTAAAATTTGCATATACATTCATTTATAAAATCTTTTCTATACAGAAATTAACTCTCTCTATATCTATTTCTATATTATTACTTATATTAAATACGTATATTATTTATATATGTTTTGTGTATGTAATATATATTAAGTTCAAGGTTTCAAAAGAAAAATAAACATTGTATGTTGACAAATATACAAATAATTTAATTGATCAAAGGTTAACATATGCTATATGTTCTTATGAAAAATATTTGTGTCGATTTAGTTAGACAGATGAATCACATACCACTGTAATTTATATGCGTTTATCTTTATATTTGCAGATATATTATTGTCTATATATTTATAATTTTCGATTCGTTTCTGTATTACATTTTTTTATAAAACGATGTAATAAAATATATTTAATTATATTAAATAAAATATGTTAATTATTGTCACAATATATCATCAACATCATCACAACATCATATGTTAAATATATAACACGATACGGGTACTGTACGTGAAATCTGTATAACGATATATCATAAAAACAATGACAGTTATATTTTATTGTGTCTCAAACGAGTATACACAGATGTAAAATCGATATAAACAATTTAAAACCCACGTTCGGTTTTAGCCTTCTCCAACATGCTTCTCCAATGGAACCTATTTGCAGATAACGTCTTCCAATCCCGGATTTTAAGGATTTTAATATCACAGTTTACTATGTATGTAGCCTTAGGTCTTCCAGCTCTTCTTTATCCTTCTGGATTACCATTTAATAGTTAATTCATGCACAAATTGATTTTGATTTTGTGTATTGACAATATTTAATTCACAGTACAACTCGTCTATTTAGAAATTGTATCTTCGTCGCCAAATGGTATGTTTCGCGATCAAATATGCCACGGGGTATCTTTTGTTCAAAAATCTGAAGTAATTGTTCCTGGTTCTGTGTCATCATGAACCATAGTTCCAATACATACGTAAATATATAGGACACACCACAAATGTTTTACACAACTTCCATATAAGATCTCGTTGTAATGTTTTCGATTGGAATTGTTTTTTTGTCAGTTTTTTATTTTTTTTGCGGCGAAATTCCTCGGCAATATTAATGTTTACATTTACCAACGATATATTCGTATACTCAGGCGAAATTATTTACAATTCTAAAATTATATACTCCAATTGTAACCGTTTGACCTCGAATTCGTAATGCATTTAAGCTTGCCACTAAATATTTTGTTTTGTCTACATTCACTTTGAGATTTAGAACCGATGCCTCTTTGTCTTTTAACGATTCGAAAGCATTCTTATTGACAGTCACCATATTTCGACCCATTAAGTCTACATCATCAGCATATGCGCTAATAGTTGAGTCGATTTCGTAATTGACATAATCGTTCCTTGTTTATCAACATTTACCACTTCTCCAGCACAATATTAAAGAGTAGTTTGGGAAATGGATCGTTCTGTCGTCAAATTCATCTCGGATTCGTGCACACATGACTTCACATTATTCAACGTCATAGCCACCGAATCTATAGGTTTTTTTTGAAATACTAAATTCTTCCGCATAATTTTCCATAACAGACCTCAATGTCACACCACACACTGCCGTTTAAACTTAAAAATTTAATTTTTTAATATATCGAAAAAATTAATATATACCCTAGTAACAATTTGTCCGTACTTCGAAAAATGAGGAAAATTCCCTAGGAAAAAATCCACATATTTTCCATGGAAAAGATATATTGTAATTTGTCCAAAGAATGTCCATAGATTGTCCACTTAATATAATAGTATTTTATTTAGGTCAATTGAAATCTTTGGATTCTCAGAGTAATATGTCCAAAATATTTCCGTGGTATTGCTGTCATAATTTATTTCATCAATTATCCAAGACAGTGGTTCAAATATATATAATCCTCACTCTTTTTAATTTATTTTCATAATTTTTAAAACAACCAACAACTCAAATCTATATATTTTCGAGGAATTTTGTAAAACTTTTCAAGGATATTATCCTCGGTTTTTTGTTCTAGTTTATTACAAAAAAAATGCACAATCGATGAATTTTAGCTGTGGAAAAATATCAACGAGTAATACTTCTAAGGAGAATTGGTAGAAATTATCATCGGAAATATACGGATAATCCAAGGAAATTGTTTATAAAAATCCATGGACAAGGTGACACTCATCATATAAAATTCCAGCGGACATCCGTAAGAAATCCATAGATATTTCCTCGGATTGAAACTACGGATTACTGCATATAATGCGGAAATTTTGTGGACAAACTAGGAACAGTGTTTCTAGGGTATACTGTTTCAATACTATACAGAATTTTAAATCCTCTTTCATTTACAGAACTATATATGACACAACATCAAGATCGATCGGTACTCCGTGTGGTGAATTTTGTTCAGTCTTGCATATTTAAAAACATTATTTTTGCAAAAAATGCGTGTTTTAAGTTTTAAAGTACAAATACAAGTAGAAGTGTATGTTTTACAGTACATTCGCAAATCATATATACAAAACGAAGGCATACAAATCCATTAACATTTTTTTATGTACGCATAACATATATGTCAAAGGCGCATAATGATAAAGTTTTACATATAATTAAAAATTGTTGTTGTGAAAATATGTCTATATTAATTTATTTATTTAAATTTTATTATACAGTCCATGTTCAAAAAAGTAAATAGTGAAAACTAAATTATTTTAGCATATATTCGTTAACTAAATTATAACATTGAATGGGAAAATTATATCGTAAATAATTTTACGCAAAATTGCAAAAATGATTGTCAGAAATATGCGAATTTCTGAAGATATTGCCTAAATAATAATTATATATAAATATTCATTGATCATATATTAATGAATCTTAATGATAATTAATAATAATTTCCAATATATAATGTTTATGAATATCATGTTTTAACTATACCCATTAAGGTTTGTTCCATTAATTAGCCCCGTCATCATAAAAATCTAAACAAGAATTTATCAATAAAAAATAATGTGTGACGATTTCTTCAAATAATCTATAAAAAGTGATTTCGATAAGTTTAGATTATAATGATTGAATATTTTATTATATAATATGTAATTCAAATGATAAATAATTTAGTATTTTTACTAATTATAAAATATTATATATTGCCCGGACGCTTATGTAAACATTTGCATTTATAACAATTTTTAGCTGTATAATCTTTTTTATGGTATAAATTTAAGAAAAAATCTATGAGACAAAATTTCCGGTGTCAAGCACTTAAAAATTTTGTTGTATACTATACAAAATTTTCAGTTTTATATCCTATCTATACTTCTACCGAATGACGAGGAGACTTTATAAATTCAGATTAAATTAAATATGAGAATATGAACTATAGTGAGCGTTCAAAATTTCATCCAGTTTTTAGATTCATGTTTCTATCTATCGTTTTTTGGTTCCTGAGATAATAAGTTCAGACTTATGTACGCATGTAAGACTGCAGTGTATTGACTGGTGCAGTGTATAATTGGAATGGACAGTAGTGTTAAAATGTAAAACCATCAGCATTACACATACTTATTTGTGTCAAAAGGCACAAGATAGTATATAATCGTAACATCGTCGACTATTATACAAATAAATTATAATACAGCAATGGATCTGTGAATTGGTGGTATAAGACTATAAGTTCATCTGACGCAAGAATTATTACAATACGATTTAGATATTATTTTAATAAAAAACATTAAATGTCAGAAATGGATTGGATTAATTTTTCTGTTTGTTATTTAACTGAACACACTAGATACGGACAATATATTGTAATATGTAATATTCTATAGGATATTCTCCATTTATGTTCTTTGCGATATAAAAAAAGGAAATAAATAACGCCAAATTTACGTTTTAGTTGCGATAGGAAGAAATAAGTGCGATACTAGAATTTTTGGTTGTTCATTTGATGATAAATACATTAATTATTTTTCGTTCTTATAGGAAAAGCTAGAGTGATAGCCGATTACGTTCATAATAAAAGTGCTACACATTTTCGTTTTATGTATGCGCTATTATTTTAATATAATAAAATTAAGCAACGATATGGAAGAAGCTTTTTGCGGTAACAAACCCTTCAGCAATACAAAATTTTTAATTATACATGATATATTTTAACTTCCATGTTGTATATACAGAATATGATTCGCACATCATCGGGGAATCTTATTGTTTGCTGGGCTCTATGTATTATGTATTTAATTAATCTTTACTGACACAACATATAATAGATAATAAATTAATGATAATAAAATTTAAATTATATAAATTCAATTCACCGCCGTACACAGCGCATCATCGTCGTAACATATTTATTAACTTATAACTTATACTACAGATCACATATGAATACACACAAATTTTCCAAATTAAAATAAGTTAAATAATAATTATAATACACCTCTCTATATATAATTTATAAGATTACAATATAAGTGTGAGTGTGTGTGTGTGTGTGTGTGAGTATATTTTCTTTCTAGTATATTTTTTTTTCTAACTTTTCTTTTTTGATTTTTTATAAACGCCAATTTTATTCTTATATATATTATTACATATGAGTGAGTTTATATATGCGAGTTCCATATCAATTATTTTCTATTTCTGCAAATAATATCTATATATACAAAAACAACACACCACACACAAACACATGTATACGCGCATTCGACAACACAATATAATATATTTCAAGATCACTCCCACGACAATCTATATAGACATATGTGTACTAATAGAATATATTATTATAATATAAAGATAAAAATAGAGAAACATATATTGAGGAGAGGCGAAGAAGAACAAATAATAAATGCATCCTTTATAAATTAAACACTTTTCTTATAGTTACGAGATACATTAAAATTAAGTTATATATTTACTCATTTTCATTTTTTTCATATAGTGACAAAATAATAGGAAAAATATTATTATTACTATAAATATTTTAATTATTATAAATTATATTATTTGTTATCACAGAATGAAAAATCAAAAATAAAAAAAAAAAACACAGAATCTTTTTTTAGCCAAGGTTATATAATATTTAACAGATAAAAACTATTTAAATGTTATTAATAAATTAAAAATGACATATACGAAATAAGAAAAATATGTATTTTTAAAAAATTTTTCCTATATATAAAAAACAACAAGAAAATTTAAAAAAATTATAATAAATCTATAGCAATATTTGTATATAGATAAAATCTACCTATATATTTATTATGTATATTAAATAATACATAGTAACTAACACACACACACACTCAAACAACATAAATATAGCAACCGTGTATTTTATTTAAAAACCACAGTGGATTAACAAAAATCAGGAAAATTGCAACTCAATTAAATTTTGTATAATTAAATTAACATAAAAAATAATCTAATAAAAATTAGAAGAAAATTTATATAGAAAAACATGCCATCAAAATCACAAACACACACACACACACAAATAAATGATAAAATAAAATTTTCTTTTAAAATAAAAAGATATTATCCAAATACCTCCCTGGGATGAACAAAAATAATTAGTATAAATCTCTATATATTTATATATTATTAACTATAACTAAATAATTATTATACAATTAAGCTATTCGTAGTCGTGGCCGTAGTCATAGTCGTCGACGTCGACGTCGCATATATATATATATATTCATATTCATATTCATATTCATATTTGTGTGTTCGTTGTCTATATATATATACACGTGTACATCATATGTATGTGCTAAAAGTATTTTTTCCCGGGTATACATATTCGAAAGGCCATCTGGGAGACTATATACACGTCGCGGTATAGTCAAACACACGAGTGAACGAAATTCGGGTTGTTACTATACACACAACGCACAGAGAATAATTGTGGTTGTGGTATGATCAGTCGACGTCGATCTTTTAACTAGTTACGATCCATATAGCCTGGCTTGAGTTCGGCTGGGCCCAAGGCCTATTATATAATTTTACGCTATATAGCGCAGTGCAAACATAAGCGCCCTTTTTTTTTTGGTTTTTCTTTTTGTTGTTGTTGTTGTGTTTTTTTTTGTTATTTTTGTTGTGTAAGTTTTTGTTTTGGTTGTTTCAAAATTTTATATTAAAATTTCTCGTCTTAATTCTTCACCACCACCAATAATCATCACACATAAATAATTATTGTAATTAAATTTTATAAAAAACCAAAAAAATTATTTTTTATTTAAAAATTAATTTTAAAAAGTGCGCGTTTTTTTTTTTTTTAAATAACATATATAAAAAGGTGAAATTTAATTTAAAATGATAATAAATAAAATTATGATAATAATAAATTTTTGAAATTAAATAAAAATAAATTGAAAACGATTTTTCCTTTCAAAATAAATAAGTGAATATAAATTATTAATTATTTTTTATTTTGGTATTTATTTTTTAAGTGCAATATTTTATGTGTTTATGTGTGTGTGTGTGTGTGTGTGTTTTTTTTTTTTTTTTTCATAAATATTAATTATATATATTATAGATTGAACTCAATTTCCAAAATTTATATATATAGCGTACAACATATTTTATACAAAAACATCACAAATCAATGATCAATCTCACTCAACCTTTTCAGTATCAATTCAAACATATAGTAGAAATTCTAATATTAAAAAAAAAAATGCATATTAAAAATATATCGATCATCAATGGATATTAAACCATAAATATAAATAATTAAATAATGCTATGGATACAGAGAGATATGTGTGAGAAATAAAACAGACATATATATATATATATATTCATTTTATGTATGTGTTTGTGTATGTAGCAGAGAAAAAAAAAATAAAATATAATTAAAATAAAAAGGAAAATAAAGAAAATTATTTATAGAAAAATTTTCGGATAAAAACAGAACACACAACTCTAAATTTATAAAATTTATATAATACTCGTTGTTGAAATAATATATATCACTATTATACCGAGCACCACCACGCAATTCTATATAAATTGTAAAATAAAAAAAAAAATTCATATAAATAATATGAAATAAAAATAAAAATAAATAATTAAATAATATTGGTTTTTATGGCAAAAAATATATAGAGCCGCGATGAAATGATATTTAAATTAATTAAATTTTGCTATTGCAGATTTTTCTAACAATATAATATTAAAACAAAAAAAAATACTACAATTTAAAGCGTTTCTCAATAACCATTTAGCAATTGCCGTAATTTATTTCCATTGATGCATATATTTCTGGCCATCTCATTTGTATTTGGAGGCGATGCATTTAAAAATTTCATTTCAATTTAATTATGTGTGTGTGCTGTGTGTTTAAGGACCAAATTGTTATATATATATATCTCTCTTAAAAGAATTACAATTAAATCGCATATATATTAAATTGGATATTATTAAAATTTACGAATACTAAATATTATATAAAATATAGTATAGTTGGATACGTAAGTATCAAAACACCAAACGACCATGACGACCGTGACGACCATAACGACCATGACGACAACGACTACTACAACTTGTACATACAATTATTATATATTCGACGACTTGTTATACAATTAAGACAAATTTTTCTAAAAAATTATATAATTTTTCTAAATTTGAATACTTTTTCCAAATGATCATCATTACACCTAAAATATATATAGCACACACACACACACACACACATACAGACTTTCTATCTAATAATATAGCAAATGTTAACTAAATATTATATGTGAAATTTGCAAAAAAAAAAATGTACTTATTATTTATTATTTATTTATTTTATTCTTTGTGAAAATTCGGAAAAAATTTTTTGAAGGTCTTCTTCGTTTTTTTTTTCACTATAATAACAACAACATCACACTTCTTTTTTTGAATATTCTATTTTTTTTTTTATAAATATCTGAAGAAAATTAATGAGACTTTAAAATACATATAGCGAGTTTTTTTTTTTTTAAAAATATTTATAATAAAAAAAAAAAAAAAGGATGAGAACGAAAAAAAAAAAAAAGAGAAAATTTTATATTTGATGTAAAATAAAAGAAAAAAGTTTTAAAAAATTAAAAATAGACTACAGTGTCATTTTTTAAGTGTTTTGTGGTGGTATTATTAAAGTATATACCGAATATATATATACAGCACAATCTCTATACCGCAAATCTCTATCATACGTCAAAATATAGTTGCGGCGGTCATCACCAACCCATCCACTCACCATCCCCTTCTATTTTCCATGAACACTTGTTTTGTGTTACTGATTTCATTAATAATTATATTATGCTTTGCAAGAAGCTCTATAACGTAAACTGCTCCATGTGCAATTACGTATACGGATGAGATATTACGAACTGTATATAAATTTACTAATAATTTTTATTATATGAAAAGATATACACACAAAAAACAATCAGTAGTAGCAAGTGTTAAAATGTGAAATTCATTTCAGATTCATATATAATATAGCTATATGCGAGAGAGAACGAATCCCCGGATTTAACGGAATTTCAACAAGATTAGTCCACCGTTTATTGTTCTATTTAAAATTTAAAGAAATTTCAATTTAACTCGCTTTTCTTTTCACATTTATATTATATATTATTGTGCGTGTGCGGCCGTCCGTTCATATATTTTAATGCGATTTAAAAAGTTTATGTTAAAAAAAAAATAAATTACAAAGACAAATGACGCCCGCCGTTAAATTTTTTTTTTTCTAAAAAAACTAAAATATACTTTTAAAATAATATTATTAAAAATAAAAAAAAAAAATCCGATCATGCAATTAATTTTAAATTGTTTGCCAAAATTGCAAAAATATTTTTTCGATTCGCACACCACCGGTAAAAAATCAAAAACCATCGCTGAACATTGTAGAATCTTGTACCAAAAAAAAAAAAAAAAAACACATTCCGAATACAAATTCGTATGTAAAATAAAGTAAACAATTCAGGCACACCCAATTCAAGCACAATCCGATTAATGCACTGCAAACTATACTATCTGGTAAATTTATCAATAACTGCGTGAGCTCACAAAAAATTCCAATAATATCAAATTTTGATAATTTTTTAAAAATTTTCAATTTTTTTTTGGACGACTGATAAACTGACATCATTTGTAGTAATTCCTCCACAACTTCAATAATATCAAGTTGTTCCAAAAATAACAATAAAATTTAATGACATTAAGTTCAAGCTTTGATTTAACATTAATTACATACCTAGTAACACTGTCCGTAGTTTGTCCGTAAAATATCCGCATTATATGTATAGTAGTCGGTAGTTTCAATGCGAGGAAATATCTATGGATTTCTTACGCATATCGGCTGGAATTTTATATGATGAGTGCAACTCTGTCCATGACTTTTTTTTAAAAAAATATCCTTGGATTATCCGTATATTTCCGATGATAATTTCTACGGATTCTCCTTACAATTATTTCTCGTTGCTATTATTCCACAGAATATCCATAGAATTTATATTCATATTTTTTGTGCGCAGATCCACGGATTTTGACGAAAATATCTTTGGATCGTTCATGTTTTTTGACAAGTAATACCCGCGAATTGTCCGTATTAGCAGAATAAAATATGTCAAATCGCGGTTTGATTCAGTTTTTTTACCAATAGACCAGAAGTTCAATGAGCACGGAATGAAAATACTGAACGATGGTAAAAATTCATAGATTGTGTTTTTTTTTTTGAAATAAACAATAACGAAAAACAGCGGATAAAATCTATGAAAAGTCTTACAAAATTCCTCGGAAATGTATCGATTTGAGTTGTTGGTTGTTTAAAAATTATGAAAATAAATTAAAAAGAATGAGGCTTATATCTATAGATAAGCGAAATATACAAAATGTGAACACGCACTGTCTTGAATAATTGGTGAAATAAATTATGAATACAATACCGAAGATATATATTGGGCATATTACCCTGACAATCCAAAGATTTCAATTGACGGAAATAAAATACTATATTATTTTAAGTGGAAAATCTATGGACATTCTTTGGACAAATTTCAATAAATCTTTTCCATGGAAAATATGTTGATTTTTTCCACGGAAATTTTCTTCAATTTTTAAAGTACAGACAAATTGTTACTAGGGATTGTTCTATAGGAGCCGTATTCTGGTTCTTATCAAAATTTAGCGTGGAGAACATGAAAATTTGATTCACACATCATTTATTCGATTAATGTCGAACATAATTGATCCGGAAAATGTGCGTGAATTGAAATTTTTACTGTATAATAAATAGATAATTAACAGATAAAAAAAAGTGAACAATAACAAAAATTAAAATATTTAAAACATTTGCATGTGCAAAAATAAGTTCCGTTTTTATGATTAAAATTATTATTTAACGCAAGTATATATTATATATAAAAGTGGTACTTTATTCAAAGCAAATGCCATCTTTCCGAAAATTTATGGATTTCATGTCTGAAGAAATCGGAAACTTTTGAAGCGATTCGTTCAATAAATTTTTAATACTTTCATATGATGTGAATTCGTGAAGTTTTGACTGCATCAATCGGAATAAATTGTAATATGAAGGAATAGAACTTCCCAGTTCTTGTAAATATAGTTTTTAACGACATTTGTAGTATTAAGTTTTGAAAAATTAATTTGTTCTGTCTGAAATTCACCCATTCTGGTTGTCTCTTCCACTGCTTGCTTCAAATGAATTAGTTATCATCGGTAGCCAGTGATACAAGTGATAGTTTCAGAAGTTCAACAGAAATTCATAGTTTAAACAACACCCATCAAAAATACACAGCATAACCTTATCAGAATGAATATTTCGCTTGGGACTGTGAAGAATCACAGCTTTACCTGGCTGTACCCAAGCAATTTTACACTTCTCATAGTAAACCCAATTTTCATCTCTAATCTCAATTTCAGCAACGGATTTTTTGTTAATGAAAACAAATAAACGAGATAATAATGTCGTTTATTTGCTATACATTTTTCTGCAAATAAAAAAATATCTTGTTTACACTCAAATAAAATGTTTAGAAGATTATTATACAGAGAATTTTCAATATTAATATTATAGTAAAATTGATAGATATTTAATTATCAAACAAACAATTATTAGAAAATGTTAAATCTGTTATATTCATTGATTACTCGATGGTTTATCGTGTTCATTGAAATCGTGTTACATAATTATTATTATAGTTAGAAATTTTGCACTTATTATTTTTATGTTTCTTATTTTCATTATTATTATTGTTAAAATGAAAATTTTATTTTATAACTTCTATCGCATCGACGGCTATATTTAAAATTATTTGTTTTCAATTTATTTGAAAGAAAACACAATAAACATATATCTTTTTTGTGCAGTATAATTAAAAAATTTATCTTGAAATTATGAACAAATTTGTGTATTTTATGTAAAAAAAAGAAGCTTAAAAATTTTATTATATTTATATTTAAAAAATTATTCTTAAAAATTATATTACAAAAATTGTGTGTATTCCACTAAATTTATTCTCTGTCGTGTATTTTATATTTATATAGGATTGAAAATAATGAACTTATCTGCGCGTATATTCACATATTGATATATAGCTATATAGTATAGAATAGATAGACAGTATCTATGGCCATGAAACTTGGCACACTTGAAAAAATAAGTTTTTATTTTTATTTTCTTTTTAAATATATCACACGTACGATAATAATATATATAATAATTATAGAATATATTGAATTTAGAATATATATGAGTATACTATAAATATTTCTATAAATATATCGTTCAGTATAATAACATAATAATTAGTATTTTAGGAGATATTGGCGTAAAAAAATGAACCTTAAATTATTTTGTATATAGAGAAATTTACTGCATTCATATATTATCTATATATTTAATCGAGCTTATTCTAATTCATCGATAAAGCAATTGATATCAATTGCTAAATGGTGCGTATAACTTTACACTGTATATAACAATTGATAGCATAATTTCTATTGATGATGAATTGGAATAAGCTCAAATAATGCATAACATCATTAAGTCTCGTTTAATTATAGATAATAAATTGTCAGTATACAGTTTTTCTATACTATACCTGAAATATAGAGAAATATTTTCACCAGAAGACACACAATTTGTTGTATAATATTATAAAAACCAATCTGCATAGTTAATGAAATATTTTGTGGTAAAAAAAGTGCTCAATCCAATGTACAACACTTTTTTTTATTTTATTTTTAATAAATCTTATGTTCCATTATCTTCATTGGTTTGAATCCATACAGTTTTGCGAACTCTCATATTATTTGGGGGTAGCAAAGAAAATATTTTTCTATATATTTCCGATACACAAATGCAATAAAGATAATAATAATTATAAAATTATACAAAAAAATGGTTAACAAAATTTTAATAAAATATGACTATAATTGATTATTTATGTTAATAATTAGTATCTTAACAATAACACCTATTTTTTTCAAGTGTATCAAATTTCATGGCCCGTAACAATATAATTGTATTGTATTTATATAACTCAAGTTGTTGTGTAGCATATAAAAATAATATAAAATTACTGAAACATATCAAATTTAAATTTTTGATTTTGTGTGTAATTGAAGTATAATAATTTACGATCGTTAACCTTTCATTGTAAATAGGTATATTATAATAAATAAGTAATCGTATATAGAGATGCATGTTCAAAAGTAAGTGCACAGTTGAAGAAAGTGAATTATTATTTGCATATATATTTGGAAACCATAATTTTATATATTGGTTTTATATTATTAGAAAATTAATGCTTCCAAAATATTTCACATTAAATCCAATCACATCAAACATAATTTTGATGACAATTCTGTGAATCGAATAATTTTATGTAAATAATTTTACATTGAAAGTGAGTTTTATTAGAATCCTTTCAAAAATATTTAACATTAAATCTAATCATAATTTTGATGACAATTCTGAAAAATGATAATTCATTGGAAATAATTTTTCATCGAAAGTGAGTTTTATTAGAATATAATCCTTTCAAAAATATTTCACATTAAATCTAATCATAATTTTGATGACAATTCTGAGAAATGATAAATTCAATGGAAATAATTTTACGTTGAAAGTACAATATTATACACAATACAATAAATTTATATATAATACCGAAATTATTGATTGTTGTTTCATGAACTGAGTAATTTACCAACTTTTAATTATATGTAATTATATGTGTAGATGTTGTCATACACTTGGAAAAAAATACGGCATGAAATTGTCATATATATATAATAATTCAAATATGAATTGAAAGACATGATTCACTATGCCGATCGGTGGCAATTCGATTGTATTTTCATTAACAATGTCTTTAACATATTTTACTCATGCATAGAATATTGTTTCTTAAAATATTAAGTTTAATTTTCATAATAATAATTTTGTAAATTCTATTATTTGTAAAATCGTACAATTAGTATTATTTATTGACATTGGCGTTGCTCTGGCAATACCCATTTTCAGCATATTTTGTTTATTTTATATTATTTTTTAGAGTTTTAATTAATTTTACAAATTTACATAATTTTTACATATTTGTTGATATTTAAAATAAATTGTTAAGTTATCCTATGTTGGAATTTGCTAATCAAAATTGTGTAAATTTTCCGCATTTTTATTTCTTATGGTGATTGTACAAAATACATTTGCGTCCACACTAAAAATCTATCCTCTTAATGTATACGATTAAATAAATTAATATACGGTATTAATTTACATTTTTCTTGTTAATAATAAAAGATCTTAAAATTTTTGCCTAGATATTAATGACTTACCTTTGCGGATCATACATTTTATGCATATGGTTTGGGATCGTCTTCACATTGTAGCCTATGCGCTATTACCAGAATTGTATCAATACGATAAAAAGATTTTTGAGATATTGATGAGTTAAGAAGAGTTTTGTTAAATTTACAGCAAAATTAATTGTTCTCTATATGGTATTATTTGGAAAATAAATCTGAATTTAATGTGCAGAAATTTGCGGTCTATCAAATTTTTTCCCATATATTATTATCATATACGTTCGTATCACATCAAGAATGTGGTTTAGAGTACACATTAATTAATATTCTATGTTGATCATTTTGTAATACCAACTAATATAAAATATATATCAAAATTTTGATTGAATGTACCTTATTAATATTGGTTAAAAAAAAAATGCAATGTCTATATTAAATATATAACAAACTATTAATAAAAAGTCATAAAAAACTGTTTTTTTCTATTAGATAAATATACAAATTAAAATATCTTTTTTAAAATAATATTACACAAAAAAATCAAAATAATATTTTTTTTTATTGAACGCAGATATTTTTTACCAATCCATATATTATTTTTAATTCCTATTTTAAATACACACATAAATATTTATTGATTTTGAATTTTGAAACTTTTATACAAAATATATATTTATATATAACATAAATATCTATATATTAGAAACATATTTGTAATGTAATGTATTTTATGTATATATATAATATAATACGAGTATATAATACATAGTTTAGTATATAACTATATTATATACAGATTATTATAAGATATTATATTTAGCTAAGTTGCCTGCATATAACATACAAATGCGTGCGTATTAATAAAGAAGATATTTATAATTATGTAATTATTATATAATTTATATATTTATATGTAATATATTACCATTATTTGCCAAATATATTGTTTTTAATTATATTACACATTTATGTGTGTGTTTGGATAAATATATAGCGATAATTTGTATTCTTATATTATATCGACATTACCATATACCATACAGCTGCATATATATCAAAAGTGGATGTAATATTAAATTATATTTATATTCATATAATAAATAATTCTACAAACAATTTTAATATATATTGTTAATTTTATATTTGTTTTACCAAATAAATCGACACATAATTAGGCAATTTTTATTAAAATTTTTTATTATATGTCATTAATTATATTTCATAGTTATAGTTAATTTATTATATGTACAAATTAAAAAGCTATATAAAATTTTATAATTTGTGTATATCAAAAAAGGATATAAATATATGTATATGAACGCATATGGTGTATGATTTCTATATATATAAATATAATCATTAATTAAATAATATAATCCTAAATAAACTCTATTATTATTCTAAAACATTTTTACACCATCAATTTGAATGCTACAGTTTCGATGCACAAAATATATTGGGTGTTTAACTTAGTTTTGACAAAATATTTTCCATCGCTTGCTACTACTTTTCTTCCAACTTTCTGGTAATTTATATATTTAGATGAATATATTGTTTTTGTATTGATCGAAATAAGTGGTAATCCGATGGTGCATAGAGGGCATCGTTTTGCATTGGTTTGTGGTCAAGCTTTTTCGTGCAGCAAAATCATTTGACATTGTTTGTTGGTTATATGGTATTGGACGATTCTCATTTATCGATCAATTGTTGTTGATAACGTACAGTGCAGTATAATAGTTTCATTTGGTTTTAGCAGTTCTTACTATACCACAATCCCATCTGATCGCCGTCAAATGCAAAAAATAACCTATTATTTCCATGAATGTTTCGTTTTGGAGTCGTCGATTTTGATGAGCGACGTTGATCAACTCACAATTTTTTGCGTACTATGTAGATCCAATTTTCATCGCCACTTACTATATGATGCAAAAATACCATCTTCGGTGTCTTATAAACAATGAATAGCCATCCATTCAACTATGTTCAAGAATGTTGTCGTTTCAGTCGATTAATATGGCATCCATTTTTGCTGATTTTTGAATCTTTCCCACGTGGTCTGTAAACGTTTACTAACAACTGCTTGAGTGACATTTGTGATGGCTCTGCAATAAATTCTTTTAATGTGTGAACGGAGTTTTCATCCAATATTGCTTGCAATTCATCATCTTTGAATCTTCTTTTTGGTTTTTGGGTTGACCTGAGCCAATTTTTTTTTGTCTTCATCATCAAAATCAGTACTTTTAAATCTTCTAAACCAGTATTCACATGTTTTCGATTGATGGAGCACACTTACCATACGTATCACGCAGATGTTTGTGTGAGCTTCAGTAGCTAATTTCTTCGTATCGATGTAATATACAGTAATACACGCTTCGGAAATGATGTTTATATTGTTCCATTATGAAACGCACTAAAAAATGAAGTATAACAATTTAAATAGGACATTCAAAATATTTGTATTAAAATCGAAACTAACTAGCCAATATAAATATCGAACCTTACAACTAAGTTAAACTAATAATATTATATAATATTACATAAGAATATTGTGTAGTATATAGGAAATGCTATAGATATAAAATACAATTTTCATAACAGAAATTTATTAGATTATTTTAAAACATAAATTATTAGATATTATCATTATTTATTATTTATTATTTATTATCGATTATTTATGTTTTTTTTTAAGAAAAACCTTCTTCATAATATACAAAAAAATATATTTATTTAATTTTCAAAAATTCATATATGCATCATTTTATTTATTTATGGTATTTATAGATTTTATAAGAATATAATTGTGTACAAATGACAATTGTTGTTTTAAGCTTGCACTTTATTTATTATATAAAATAATAATAATTAATAATTTTAAATAATAGCCTTGAAGATAATTTACTTAAAATATTATATATAAAATCACATATTGCAGGCATAAATGTATATAAATAAAAGGTCTATTTAAAAATAAATTATATAATCAAATTTTCTTGTTATATAATTCACCTTCGTTTATTTTAATTTGTTTTATAAGCTCTATATATTTATTTTTGTATGTATTATCTTTAGATGATTAATTTTGGATCTTGAGAATAATTTAAATTTATTTAATTTTTATACATACATAAAAAAAAATAAATAGAAATTAATGCAATAATATACAAAAAAAAAAACCTTATACAATTTTACTTAAATAAATCCTTTTAACCTTTCATGTTTGTTTTTTTTTTTTTGTTCAACTCAACACAATTTATTTTATTTTATACACCCATTTTCAGAGATACCACATTTTATTTAATTATATTATATACAAAAAGTGTTTTATTATAGTGTGGTCTGTATATTTAGACAAATATATTTAATAAATTTTCTTTCTGGTGCTACATTTAATAAAAATAAAAAACCTACATAAATTTTATTCACATTCGTCTTAACTTAAATATAATATCAATATATTGTATTATAATATATTCTAGAAATAGATTTTCTTTTCATATTTTTATACCAGGTGATCACATGTTTTTTTTTTTTTTTTACTCTCTAACTAAACTCTAACTAAACCAATTTTTAAAAGCGATTTAACGTATTAATTTAACAATATATAACATACATAAAATGTATACGCATATATTTTGTACTAAATCTATAATATAAAGCTTATATACAAACATTCTATATTTAAATAACATTTTAAACGCGTCATTAAAATATATTTTATTGAAATTGTATATATTTTATAAATAATAATAATAATAATAATTATTATACATTTAATAATTCAAGTATAAGTATATATAATACCATGTGTGTGAATGAGTATGATGTACGCATTAATATAAATATATATATATATATAGATATTAAAACATAACAATAATGATATAACCAACAGACTTTTCGGATTTTTTAAGGATAAATATTTTTACATATTTTGTCTTATAATATATTATACTTTTGTTTGTTTTACTCTCATCAATATTTAATGTATATTATTCAAATAATATAACAATTTTGAATTTTAATATATACCAACGAAATAGGTATATTTGTATAATACCATATTTATTATAAAATCGACATATCTGCGGGGAATTAAGAAATACTATTCCATAATAATAGTGGTATAAGGTAAGGTGGTCCCAATGGCCGCCATGTTAAGGAATCTTTCACTTTCAACGATGCAATTAATTTAATCATGATAGTAATTTAAATGAATAACCGTAGATTCCATCGCTGCAATGAAAACAGTAAATTCATTCATAATAAAATCCAGCGGGATAAGTAGTAAATGACTGTCAATGGAACACTGACAGAGATTATGGGTCAATTACCTTAATTACAATTTTTAATTTATATATAGTTACATTTATATGAAAATTATCTGTGCTATTCCCGAAAATAAAAAAATGAATGGTGTATGCTTATCGTGAAAATTTATAATATTTATATTTTTGTATTCACGGTCTACTTAAGCAAATGTGCTTAAGTTTTCATAACGAGGTGACAGTTGTACATACAAAATAATTTAAAATTCACAAAAACATGCATAGCAGCAAATGGCTTTGATTAAATAGAATTAAATAATAATAATAATGCGAAAGGAACTTGAAATATTATATGTCACAGAAATATATAAATTTTACACATTAGATTCATTTTTAATTTTCTCTCTGCATTTGAAGCATACGAAATGTTTATAATAATTATATTATTCAAAGCAATAATTATAAAATAATTGTATGGTTTTTCTTTTATCTTATCATGCGAAATAATTTCACAAAGAAAATTTTATTTTCATAAAGAAAAAAAGAAGCTTTTCAAAACATGGAATTTAAAGTGGGTGCATATTAGAAGCAAATGCACAAATTGATGGGCGTGCAATGGCAAAAATAATTATTAATCTATTATAGAATCTATCGATAATTTCTTAAATACAAAGAAATAATAATATAATTAAATAATTCATTAAAAGTGACACCAATAAAATTGTTCTCAAATAGAATAAAGTTGAACCGAAAATTGTATTGACTTTTAAAAATTTATTTTTAAATTATGCTAAATGTTTTAAAAGTCAATGAACAATCTTTGAATAGCGTCGAACACCGGTTTTTTTTAATTCCAAATAATCGAGCTAATGAACAAATAGCAAATTTTAAAATAAATACTGAAAAATTTTACATGTAATATTTCTGGAAATTGAACGGGAATCGATTATCATGAAAGCTGCACACGTAAAAAACAATACACCATTCATGTCTACGCTATCGAAATATCCAAACGATATCCCACGAATATTTTAAATTTTATACGTACATTTCGATAATGTTCAAATAAAATATGTAATATGTCCGTGCGTAATATCCTAGTGATATCCCTATAATATGTTATTGATAGCATTTTGATATCTACGTAATATTCTTAGAGACCATCCATTAGATATCACAAGGATAGCCAACATATATTGTTTCTATATGTTATGTGTGAGATGTTCGATCAACAACCCGGCGACATTTATACTTTCACACATTTCTAAATATGAGTTGAAGAAAAAATCATTCGACATATGAATGTAAATTAAGATGTTGAGTTGTTGTTATTGTTGTTGGTGCAGCATATATAGATTAACAGGCTTATATTAACATTTACTTGTGAAAACCTAAGTATTCAAATAATGGAAATAATTGTTTGATTAACTATTTAATAATATACAAAAATTGATTCACATTTTTCAAATCAAAATATAACATTGAAAATTTTACCTATAGTTCTTCGCGTAATTATTGCGATTGGATTTACAACTAATTTTTCCAAATATCCGAACTTTTGTGATTTTAATGTAAATAGGGTGATTCTGAATTTGTATATGCCATCAATATATACGATTTTCCTATACCAAGAGAGTGTCGACAGTTGAACACAGAACTAAAATAATATTAAAAATTAATATTTTAATCAGAATTTTTTGAATTATATACATTTGTTATTGCTGTTGTTGTTGTGATTGTTGTTGCGTATCACAAATTTATACATACTTTTAATACACACAAAATTTTATATATAATTTCTATCACAGATCGAATAACATTTTCATTTTTCATTTAATATGTGTATGTGTGTTTGTTTATTTATATAGATAATCTTTCAACATTTTATAAATAATCAATTTAATAAAAAATTTCATGTAATTATTTATTTAATTAATTAATTTTTTAATAATTTATCTAATAAAAGTAAAGATGTATAAGAGTGAAACCATGTTTCTTTTTTTTTTTGTGTAATTAATAACTAAATCATATATGTTTTTTATTATAATATTCATAAATTTTAATGTATTCATACCAATGCGTAGTAGAATACAAATACATATGTTAACAAATTTAGTTTAACCATTTGATTAACCGAGAATTGTTCCATATGGAAGTATTATAGGTTACATTTTTATATGATTCTTATATAAATACGAGTATATAGAAACTATAAAGTGCGTCGTTATCATTATAATATATTGATGTATTTCAAAAGCAGCGCATATTTTTGGATGTTATATTCATCTAACCATTATAGAATGTCAATTATGATTAGTCGTTGCATAAGAACATATAATTCTATTATCTATGATCTTCAACTTAATAATTTAATAGTAGATGCTTTAATAATTATTTCTGACAATTGATTTTAATGATAGAGTTTTCAAAAGTGTTATTAATTATACCATAATTATGCACACACAACACACACACACACGTTAAAATATGTATATAAGTTTGGATTTATTTATATTCTCGCATTGTATATAATATACAAAATCTTTGGTATATATTGTATATTGCAGCTATATAATCCGATAAGGTCAGTGCCGTCGTTATATAAATATATAAGTCTTATATTTATATACAAATGAAAATTACCGGTCTTCTCACTATATAATTATGTTTAAAATTTCTAAAATAAAATTAGATATATGTTTATTTGTTGTTGATAACAAATTTAAATATTTATTTCTATTTATTTATTATAAAGTATAGAGAAAATAGAAAATTTTGTGCGTAAATGTACACACACACATGCCTATACCAAAAAAATGACGCATGCTGTTAATAATATACGAAATTTAATTAATTCAACATTTTGTAATTTAAATTATATAATTAAACAAAAAATATATACATATAAATTTTTTAATTTATCTATAACATTTACCATGTAATTTTTTGTTAATGTTTGGTAAAATGAATACATACGTGTATGCATATGAAACTACAATTTGTACATAGATGGCTAACATATAGGTAAAGTTATTGCGAATCAGCCAACAATATTTATTTAGTACAGGGCGCGATTTCAAGTTTTATATTCACAACAACATTGGTTTTTATCTTATCAAAATCATAGGTTACACCCCAGGTCAACCATCAACAATATCGACTGCAAAACCAAATCGATTTCGAAAGATGAGAATGGTGTGTGTGTTTTGGTGAGATCAGAAAGATATGGTCTATTATTTGAACTATTAAAACCTGGTGAAATTGTGTTAATATAGATAGATAGATAGATCGCTACCGCGAACAAATGATTAATTTGAATATAGATTTGATCGGAAAACGAGCAGAATAGGCGACAAGACACGGTAATGTAATTTTGTACCGTCACTAGGAATTATTATCCTATTCACCATATTCACCAGACTTGGTTCCGCTTCCGATTACCATTTTTTTTTTCATTAATGTGACACGCACTTAAAGAGCAGCAATCTATAAACACCACATCTTTGCTTGGCATCCACAAATTATCCGAGACATGTGCAATACATAGTTAGGATACTTGCAGTTTCATATGCATACACCTACTACACATATAAATATAATAGCAATCAATGCCATATGCATGCAGTGTTCAGTGTCATATACATATACACAATATGTATGTGTAGTGGAGTGTACGCATATGCTAATTATATACATTTAAATATATTTTAATGAAAAATTTATATTACTTTGTAAACTTTAAGAAATTTTCTTATATTTCTTTTGAGTTTTTTTTTTTTTTTAATTAATTATAGACATCGCAGTGCCGAAGTGTTGAAAATGTATAGATTTAGTAGTAGGTGGTTTTCACTATATATGTATATTTAAATAAAGATATATAACATATAATATAATTTTGTATAAAAATTATCTAAATTCTGTCTTCTTTTGAGTTCGCATCAACAAATTCAATTCATAGATTCGTAATAATAATATATATAAAATTGACAATGTGCACATTTGTAAAAATAATAATATTAAAACTGTTAAAACATACCATAAATTATTGTACTCGTACTGTATACAATAATGTTTGCGCAAAGTAATGAATAATATAATTTATTATATCGCATCCCAATACTCGAATATATTATATAATATCAATAAGAAAATAAGAATCATCTGCGGCTATAATAAGATATGTATTTAATATATAATAATAATAATAATAGACATTTTTACATTACATAAAATTACTTTATTGGTTTATACTAGAACAAGTCAATAATAATAAAATGAGGGAATAAAAAAATTTATGTGTTTGTATTATGTAAAGAAAAAGTATATAAAACACAATTTTTTTTTTATTTAATTTAATATATACTTCTTCATATCTTATATATCATTATATTGGTATCGGTATTCTATTATAGATATTTAAACATTTAAAATAGTTTCAATATGAATTTTATGTGAATTGATTTACGCCGATAAACAAAACCGACAATTTATTACAAAATTGATCTGGTATCGCGGCGGTATATAACATTTTTTAGTATATATAATTATGTTTTTTACGAATTTAAAATAGAATTAAACTATATATTAATAACATCGAATTAACAGGAAATTGTTAAATCGTTATATTTGCGTCATCTTTTTGCACAGTACTATCCATTAGTTGTGTCTGTCTCTGTGGACTGTGTGTATGTTGTATATAATATTTAAAATATATTTTCAAAAATTAAAGAATTATCATTAATTGTGTTTATATATATATATCGCTATATTTATACTTATAATATAATCAATTAGTTAAAATGATCTTCTTATATTCTAGCTATTAATGGTTCACATAAAAACTAAAAAAATTATAATAATTATATCAAATTTCATTGCATAAATAAAATAACTACATAAAATTTTCTCGTACATTGATAAACAGTCAATTTATATATTTCAGAAAATCAGAAAATAAATAATAGATATGTTGTTGTTGTGAATAAATTTGAATTTTATAATTATATATACGTACGCAATTTGTACACTGCACTACACTTAATATGTTCGCCTATTATATTTGAATATAATCGTTAGATTTGCATGCAAAATTTAGTATAAATTGACGTCAACATCTTTTTAAGTTCAGGTAGAAATATTTTCTAATTCGGTTAAATTATATATTTACTATACAAATTATAGGTCAAAAAATATTAACACTTCTTTTGTTAATATAAGTGTTGAAATGATGCGACGCATGTGGCAAAGAGATGAGGGTAATTTAGAAGTGTCATATGAATCTTGGAACAGCAGTACCACCCGATTTATGTGAAATTTTATACACATATATATTTGATATTGTTATATGCATAATGAATAATCTCATATGCTTCATAAAGTTCTGAATGTCCAGGAAATCTAATAAATAGTACTAAATTAAAATGTATAATTAATTATTAATATTTACTTTGATTTTAATTTTGAAATAAATCGGAATGTCTTTTTTTTCAGGGTCGAATAAAAAAATTTCTACGCATACAATTAAATTTCGGTGCATTATCATTTGTAGCATTGAGTTTTTTTATTTCAATGTGAAGTAATGCACATACCAATTTTACAATTTCAATTTATAATCTGGAATACGTTTCATAAAGTGACAAATTTTGTGAACTATATTTACATTAACTCCAAATCGTATTAGGTATTCATTCCACACATTACTATTATATAGTATATAGTACAATTAGTAATATTTCTTTACTAGAATACTTAAATTAAGGTTCTTATGCATTGCGCGTTATCAACTAAGGAATGTGTAGTAATTTTTCCTAAATTTTGTAAGTAAATAATAGATAGTTTTTCTTATAGTTTGACCCATATTAGACTTGCTGACTTGTATCATAAATATTTGTATGGCTACTATTTAATAATGAACTTTTGCTGTAGACAGGGTATCCTGTCATAGTATATGTGTCAGCTGTTGCTGTATTTATGTTCGTTTTTTTTTATTGAACAATAAACCAAAGTGGATCTTGACATCATATAAGTTATAGCATATTATATAATAACAAGTATCTATAAACAGAGTATAAGAAAAATGTGTTTGCTATTAATATATTTATTTTAATTATTATTAAATAATACAACTCATTCAATATACAAAACGTTAATTTTTTAAATTAATACGAATACATCTGCATTGGTAATTTATATGAAATGAATTAAAGAAATTATTCGCTATTAATAAATAATTGGATTTGTGTATAAATAAAAACTATATAATTATATATATCGTTTATTTTATATAGATAGGATAATATAAAATTAATGCTTTTCATAAAACAGAGAGCAATAACTTATAAAATTGAATAGATATATTAAATAATTATAAATTTATATTATTTAATTTCCGTATGCATAATAAAATATGGTGAATCATCCGTTTTCCACACTAATTGTAATTGGTGTTTTTATTTTTCTTATAGAGAATATAAACAGATTTCCGTTTTAATTTTCAATACTTTTTAATTTAATTAATATAAATATATATATTGTAGAGAGTAATAATAGATATTTATAGTAAAATTTTTGAAATTATACAGAAAGCACAATGCTGAAATATTTAGTGAAATTTTATTTACAACAAATATTTATGAATACTTACAATTAGCTGGACCATTGACGAATAGGCTTGTTCAATTCATTTAACCATTTGGTGTTATACAACTTCTTCAACGATGAAACGCATTTTTTAATTAATTTAATAAATTTGCTAAAAATTGCCATAAATTTTTATTTTGTACTTTGCGATGAAATTCACAATGTAGTATCAAATGTTATAAATTTTTGTACAATGAATGTCATTTTGGTAGGTGAAATTGTCAATGTCAAATATTATGATAATTCTGCATTATCGTCATTTTATTCTATTCATATATTCATTCCATTCTTTCAATATTCATCATAGTTTGTTCATTACGTTCATTTACATTAGAGTTGTCGTTGTCGTCACTAGTGTCCGCCGTGTCATTCATCTCTCGTCTTTCATTTGTTCACATTTGTAAAAGTTATAAAAATTGAAAAAAAAAAAAAAAATGACGACCTATGAAATTTTTAGAATAAAGTTAAAGTATCAAACATAAATAACAGAAAGAATCTGTAAAATTAGTTTTATTTTATTGTAATTTAGTGATTTAATTTTAGTTTAAAACAAAGTAAAAATAAATAATAAATTTTAGCTATTTAAATATATATATTTGTTAAGAAATTCTATTCAACCAATATCAACACAAAAACTCAACAAAGAATACTCGTTTTTATTTTAACTCGTTCGTAACATTGCAAAAACGAAATTGATTAGAATAAAAATTTATGAAATTTAATTATTTATTCATAAATAAACAAATTCCACGTAAGTGCTATAATTTAATATATATACAACGTATTATAATTTATTTTATTATATATAATTTATATTAACTATATTTGTGAAAAATGAAAATAGTGTTCGCAAAAAATCCATCGAAAAATAAATAAAATCATTTCTTTATAAATTGAAGTACACGTGTTTCGTGTTCATAGGATCTTGATTTACAAATCATATATGCCAAAATAAATCAATTGATGACGAAATAAATGTGCTGATGGTATGATGTTGATGTTTTTTTTTTTTTTTTTTCTTTAGTGATACGACAAAAAACCATAAAAAATAGAAACTACATAATGTAATGTGTGTCGATTGGTGTGTAAACTGTAAAGTGGTATTAATTTTTTTTTTTATCTTATAAAATTATGTGTCATTGTCGTGCTGGTGTGTGTGGTGACTGGTGATCTTAAAATTCTATTAAATTGTAATGTGTATTATTTTATCAGGCCATGTTTTTTCTATGATTAGACAAGAAAATGAGTATTTATTTTATTGGATTTATGTTATCTATCAAAATCTTTCATAACTGCTAGTGAATATTATAATTTTTAAATACATTTTCATTTGTTCAGCCGGACCGGTTTCATCATTTTTTTAATTCACATAACCTCACAAATAATTTGCAAATATATACCCACAAAAAAGTTTTATGAAATTGAAATTGTAAGTAAAATATGTTAAAAATTATTCCAGAAGTGGATACATTGATTTCCATTTTATATTATTTCTTATAAGCAATTCCTGGAATATTAAAATATTCAATTTTATACATATTAGAAGTATAAAGTTTAGCATTATGTTCGTCGAGATTACATGACATTCAAATAAAATAATGGCTTAGTATCAATACTAAAAATCACAAAATTTATTTGCTTTATATATTTCATTTATTCTGAATGTTGCTATTATTATTAATTCTTAAATGTGTAATAAATACACTTTTTATTAATATTTACGCTATATAATCACAAAGGTGTTGGGATAGTCTATATATTTTTTATATAGATGGATCACACAATGACATTTTACATACCAATTTTATGTATATTAATGCAATATTTATGCACATTAGAATTTGTAATAATAATATTATTAATATAAAATGAAAACATATTCCTCATACTATTATATTTAAAATAAGCCGTCCACAGAGCAGTACGCAATAGTGTGGTAAAGTAATCATTCATAAATTTGCATAAAACTAATTCTATGTACCACTTTTACTGCGCATTTTTTTTTACACATATTTTGCCAATATTGTGTTACTAGAAAAATCTGACTTTATGAAGACACATTTAGTTTTCCATTGTATTTTAAGTGTTTCTTATAAATTGAGTGTTACACGATATTGTTGAATGGAAGGAGTAAGAATAAATTTGTAAATTTAATAGAAATAAAGAACATATTGATGTGTATTGGTTTTTTATCAATTTAGTTACAGTCAATCATTAACGTGTAAACATGTTAATACTGGATTTATAACGTTAACCTAGATATAATTCTCACATAAAGTTTCCCATAATTTGGACATATATTGGTCATTAATTTTCTTAATTTATAAATTTATTCTACTCCTATGTAAAAACCTTGACATGATTGATCATATATTTAATATGAATTTTATATCTAAAAATGTGCATGTCCGATAAAATGCAAATGGACAAATCTGGGTTAATATTATTATTATTATTATTATATGTGAAACAATGTGAAGTAAGATAAGATGAATATTTCATCAGAATAAGAAATAAGTTATTTTAATTTAATTAATCATAATATGAATAATAAATACAACAAATTAATAAAAAATAGGGGTAATAATATTGATTAAATATTCATTTTTACTCACATTTATGACATTCACTTGTCCATTCATTTAATTTCTATTATAATTTATTTATGTATTAGAAAAATAATTTTTTTTTTTTTTTTACTTGAACAACAATTTAATAAATTATTGATTTGAAAAAAAGAAAAAGAAAAAAAATAACAAAAACAAGTAAATAAGAATAATAAATATTTATACAGTACAGTAATTAGGGTTGTTTATACAGACTGGGAGAGAGAAAGTACATATATATTGTATGGAATACATATATAAAATGCTTCCTAAAATTTATTTATATATTGTGAAATCTTATTATTTGGGACAAGATTTAATTTAATATATGTAAATTAGGCGAATATTGTTTCGCATCATGTATGTTATGCTGCAATCGATTGTGTATTAAGTAAACAGTATTAAACTTACAATTTGATTTAAAGTCTCAATCACATATATAATTGTTTATTCGAGCTTATTATATTTAATCACCATCATTTTACTCTGATTGAGGCATAATATGAGTTTGACTCACTTGTAGAATTTTTTTTTGGTTTGTCATAAATAAATATAAGTAATCCATTTACAATTACAATTGCTTCAATGTGTAATATCACGTGAAATTAGTTAATAATTCAAGTGCTATAAATAATATAAAAATAACAAAAAAATTTACATTACTATCTCAATGACAATATGTGCTACTAAAACACGCATTCTAAATCCTTAAATTTTATAAAATTAATAAAAAAAAAATGTATAATATAATTAGTGTGGTGTAAACAAATAGTTGTGCTCAAAATAATTGCGTAAAATGTAAAATATTCAAATTAACAAAATTTTATAATTTTAAAAAATAAGAAATATTAAAATATGTGTATCTAATGAAAATATTTAATTAATGTCACAAAATCAATCCAATACACCTGATTCAAATATCAAATATAAAATGTTAATAATTTATATTATTTACTCTTTTACAGTAACCACCGAAAACTAGATTAACATCATGGAGGACGGTCATTTGAGAACGACCGAAGAAACATTAAAATTTTTCAATGCAGATTTAGAACGAGGGCTTTCAGCAGATCAAGTAAAAAGAAATCAAGAGAAATATGGAGCAAATGGTATGTAGTTTGTTTTTTTACTATTACATTTTAGAACATTTTATAACTAATTCACTATATATAGTTTTGAAATATATAGCAAATACAATGAATTTTGATTTCAGGAGTTCAAATGCTATGCATTAAATTGTATTACATATCAATTTTATTATTATTATTATTATTATACATAGCCCATATATTGCTCCAAGTGGACCATATTGCATTTTATAAACATTCATTACAGCAAAGTTGATAAATTACTCCGCCACATTTTACCAATTGTACTGCAATTAACGAAAGATAGATGTTTTCAAAATACTATTATTTTATATGGGTGATTAGCCCATAGTGATGTGTGTGTGTGTGCAGACACCCAGTAGAAAAATTTCAGAATTAAAATAAATACTGAAAAATTTGAACCCACTATATTTCATGATTAATAATATATATTGTCGGCGCTATGCAACTGCGCTACTGAGTGTTTTTTTTGGATTTAATCACTTTTAATTTGTGAAAAAGAATTAAATAAATTACAAAAACAAAAAATAAATGATTAATATAATTGCGAAAAAAAAGGTTTGCGATTTACATACAAATAATTATGTGATTTATGGGGTATGAATAAACAAATAATATAAAAATAATGTATACCTATCTACTACTGATAAAAATAATATTATAATATTAGTTTCGTTTGTGCATTTATCGTTATCATTTTTTCGGTTGTTGTTCATTGTTTTGGTTGGAATAATAATTATATGATTATCATTGAATTTAATATTGACTAATACAGTCAATTTCTATTAATATTTAATTCAATTTTTATAAACGTAGTTGTATTTACTATAAATAATTTCCGGTTTCTTGAAATATTAATTGTTCGTAATGCTTTCATTCTATCTGTATGTATGTGTGATTGATTGTTAGCAAGTCATATTTTACTCCAAGTGGGTGCTTATGACATCTATTAAACATTCATTACAGCCAATTTGTTAAAGGGAAGTATATAACAATTCACCAATTGTACTGCAATTAATGAAAGATAGATGTTTTGATAATTCTATTATTTTTATATGGGTTATTAGCCCCCACAGTGGCATTAAAACCTAGGTGCGGTTTTAACGTTCTCCAACCTGTCCTATTCGCAGCCAACGTCTTCCAATCCCGAATTTTAAGGATCTTCATATCACAGTTAACTGCATCTAGCCATCTAGTCTTAGGTCTTCAGGCTCTCCTTCTACCTTATGGATTATTACCATACAACAGTTTTTTTGCGATACGTTTCTCCTCCATGCATAATACGTGTCCAAGCCATCTTAATCTATTGATTTTGATTGTTTTGACAATATTTGCGGTTGACCGTAAAACTTGTCTAATTCAAAATTGTATGTTCGTCGCATCCAACCATTTGGCGGGACAAAATATGCCACGGAGTAATTAAATACATATTCTTAATTTGATTTATAATGAAAATGTAAACGCTGTTTTTATTTATCAGTGTGTCTTTGTATGTCGTGTTTAACATTATAGATATATAAAGATCCTTTGCCTAATTTATTAGACTTACGACAAAAACAATTTTTTTTTGATTTTGGAAATCCTATCCAATATTAATCATATAGCAAATTGTTATTTCGATTATTATTATTATTAGTGCATTGTTATACAACCAATAACTATGGGTTAATAACCAATATAAAAATAATAAAACCATAAAAACATTTATCTTTCGTTAATTGCAGTACAATTTATGAATTGTTATATACTCCCATGCTGAGTAATTTACCAATTGGACTGCTATGAATGTTTAGTAATTGCCATATGGTCCACTTGAAGTAATATGACTTGCTAATTGTTATACAATCACCAATATTTCATTAACCCATTAATGACGCGATTTGTATTTTGTGTTGAAGATTCGGTATGAGACGTAGTAGAAATTAAAGTTAGAGAAACATAAATATCCTTTATATTGTTGTTGTTGTAAGGGTTTCATATATATTGATCATTAATAGTTTAATAACAAGTGTAAGGTTACGAAATGCATTATTAATAGCACATGCATAAAAAAGAGTAAATACGTATTTACAAGTGTAAAATGTTCTACGAAATAGAAATTCATTTTTACTTTCATTCTCAATCGCAAAATTTGAGTTGAATTGAGGGCTGAGTACCGGTGCCACTACTCTATATAATTTACGTTCAAACCGCGCTATCAACAATTCATATGATTCAGTGTGTACTTTTTTCTTTATGCAAATATCTCTAAAAGGTCTATAACCATTACTGGAATAATATCAAATTATTATTTATGTCCTTAATTTAAATATTAAAAAATTTAATGTTACTATGTATGTATATGTTATTAAAATTACAATTACTGCACTCTTAAGGTTTTTCTTTTTCTATCCATAATTTCGTTGTTCAACATAGAAATATAAATAAATATTGACTCTGACGATAAATCAATTTGATTACAAAATATATAAATTACATTACCATTTTCAATGCAATTTGTCTATTTATTGTACATGTGTACAATTTAAAAAAATAAATAAATATTTAATATGATTGTCTAATGCAAAGATTATAGGATAATGTGTATAGCAATAGCTATCAATTAACTATATAGAGATTTTAGTACTATATTAAATTTAATGTCACATATACAATTACAAAAATATATTTATATAATTGAAAACACACAAAATCTATCACAACCATGGGTGGTCACGTCATTGATATAAAATTATAAAATTACAATAATACACAATTGTTTTTAATTTAAGAAATGTGCTAATTTCATGTAAAACCATATCGGTTTTTGTGTAAGTTAATATCTTCAATATAGAAAAATGTGGTGTTGTGAAAAAGCAATAAAATAACTCTATATATGTGATATGAAAATATATCCGGAAATTATTTTTCAAATTTATGTATTTTCATTAAAAAAAAATAAACTTATTTAGTCAAATGATCATCATCAAATTATGTTATTCCAAGTGCGGTGTATCTAGACCAAAAAAAATACATTAATACAGTCAAGTAAATGGTAAATTGTTCCTCATGGATAATATATATTTTACATAACAATTTAATATTTATATTTGGTTGTGTGTAGACTGTACTGTTAATTTCTGAATATAGTGTCCACATTTTAAAAAGATTGTCTGTTTTTGACATCAGCATCGGATAAAACAATCATATCAAAATTATATATTATTTTATCGTATTCTATTTTTAATTTCTTATTTTATGTATTTTACATAACATCATACAAAACATTTAATATACTATATTAATAGTTAATCCTTTCGTACTTTCAGTACAAAATTGTGTATATGCTGGTATCAACATGCCATATTTAAAAAAAAAATGTTTAGCTGTTCCTAATAATTTTAGCCAATGTATTTAAAATTAATATACATCACAAATAGTGTATTTTTCTGATTTTGAAGTTATTTACCTCACACACAGGACACTGGGCGGTTAGCACACATTTGTTTAGCTATGCATATGTATAAATTTGTATCAAGTGGTATTAATGTTACTGATACACCGATTTACCACATTGTGGTACACAGAAATACACGTAGTGAAGATATAATGTGCTGCTGCTGTTAATAAAAGTATACGTGAGAACCCAAATTTGTCATTTCTTTGCCGGTCTTACGAATTTGACTTTTTCTCAAACATAACGTTTTTTGATAATATCGATTCAGAGATGACATGTGGTGAAACCACAAGACCGTTGCCATACATGTAGTGAAAAAATCATTTTGATTAAGGAAACATTTGGTGTAGTCAATTGTCAAATCAATATCATTTGAATTAATAGAATTGGATTTTTTTCTATTTATGTTAAATCATTGTGTTATGCCAACAAACCACAAACACTTAATGCATTGCGCAAGACATCATTGAACGTGTTATCGCTAAAATATAGTTTGATTAGTGTAAGAGTATCATTGTTACCGAAGAATCCATACTACGAAACCGATCCATTGCGATCATCTGAATCATTTTACATTCTATAATTAATGGAATGAGTCATATTTTAAATTTATACGTAATTGTTATGAAAGCCAGGTGTCGATATAGAATAGCAAAATTACCGTTCAACAATGTGTTAAATGGAAAATTTTTTATAAACGTTTGTTTATTTTGGTATATTACTAATTGTTAGTCAAATATCTCAAATGGTAATAATAATAATAATATTAAATATTAATCTATATGCGCGTGTCACACACAATCCAAAGGTTTTGAGTATACCATTCCGGTATGCTGAGATAAGAAAAATGTGTTAGTATTTTTCTTATACTCCTCAATTGAATTACCAATTTATTTTGTGAAATTTTATAAATTCTAATGTAAAATGTACATATAAATATAATTACATTATGCATTTCACCTGTATTTTAGTATATATTCGTCTACCAATTTAATTTTCATGGTGATATTCCAATGCTCTATATACATTTTTACATTATAATTTCAAGCTGATTTATATTTCGAATTTTTTCGCATTTTAAATGTATAGGAATTTTAGTGTGTTTTTTTTGTATTGTTTTTATCAATGGAAAGCAAACATTTAATTTTTTTTTCGTTTAATAATCTTTTTGGTTTATTTAATATACGACGACGACGAAAAAATAATTTAAATTTTAAATTTAATTATATTAAAAGAAAATACGTATATTATTACATCGACGAATTTATGTGTATAAAGTGTATGTGTCTGTGTGTGTGTGTATACTAACTACACTTATTGTGTAATAAAATAATATTGAAATATTAAATTTAAGTATACAACAAATTTTTGTTTACTATACAAAAATTATTTTATAAAATATTTACGATTACAAATTTTTTTTTTATTATTGTTAATTAATTATTAATTTTACAATTATTTATAGCGTTTTAAGTGTCAGCAATACAATAAATTAAATTAGGCAATTTAACATATATTTAAAATCTATATATATCGTATAAATGTGATGTATATGTACGTACACAAAGTTAGCTCATAAATATGTATTCCATTGCCATAAATCTGAAAATCAAATAGATCAAATATAGAATGCAAATAAAGAAATTTTATGGTTTCCTTCGTTGGTATATATAAACACACACGGTGAAATTGTGTTAGAGACAGACGGCGGCGTATATGTACAAATTCAATTCTGTATATAAACACTGTCGGTCAATAAAATGTATACCACTATTTGTTATAAATATTTCGGGGGATATCGATTCAGACCATAATTTGGGTCCCTTTTCTTCCACCTACCGAGTGGAACATATGCAGGTTGATTACTCAGACATACGCCAAGTTGCTTTCTCTTTACGACATAGCTATATCTAACATTGCAGTCAAGTTGGTAATTTACTTCGTATGTGAATGATGTAGCAATTCATCAATTGGTGTGCGCATTTATGTTTCGATATAAACACTTTTTTAATTCAATTATTTTTATAAGCGTGGAGACATTGTTAACCTCTAATGAATAGCATCCACATTATCAGAGATATTCACTTTTTGATTTCATAAACAAATAAATGATAATTCAATTGATTAATTTTTAATATAGTATAAAAAACTAAAAAATGTTTTCATGTCAATACAGCGAATCGAACCCGTAAGCTCTGGAATGAATAAAAGAGATGCGATTTTATCACTGTGGCACTGAATCACTATCGTAACTTTGTTAATATTAAATCATTAATTTTACGATCTTTATACAACATCTGTATTGATTGAACATTATTTTTATTATATGTAGACAATTCAGCGATACAAAAATTTTCCGTCTAGTGCTATATAACAAGTATCCATTGAAACAGAAAATATTTGTCTATATCTAAAGCATCAGAGAACTGATTATATGCGAATAATTTTTTCTTTATTATACATTGTATTATTGACAAATTTAAGGATTTCATTCATTTGTACATAAACTTTTTCTTGCACGATGGTGTATATTTAATCTTTTCGATTGTAATATATGCCTTGCATACAGACAACATTCGTTAGTAATATTACACAGTAAAATTATAAATAAATTTATTGAAAAAATTATAGTTAATTTTTGCTTCAAAATTTATTCGTTCTAATTTATGATGAATTTATGATGTATTGAATGTTATATTTAATTTTAATTTTGAATTATTTGATATATGTTCGATTTCCATATATGAATAAATCATCGACTATAATTATAAAAATTGTGCAAATGAATGTATGGGTTAATACCATATATAATTTTCACTTTTGCATACATAATATTTGTTCAGAAGTACGAAAGCACATTGTATAAATTTTACCTTTATTCTTTTAAGTCTATGTGAACCTTCTATACATTTGTATGTTTTCACTTTTCAAATTTAAAAATCGCTATATGAAGGTCAATCGACTTTAATTTTTCAGTAGCTTCTTAAAAATAGAAAATAACCATATTAAAAAAAAATTTCTTAATTGTTTTAAAGGGTGTCGCAACTCTAATATTATTTTTTTATACCCTCCAGTCAATATACCCGTTGTTTTACATGTGTATTAGTGTGAAATTTTTTATAAATTATCTCAGCAACCAGATGAGATAGAAACATGTTTCCAATATTATATTAAATATGTCTATAAACTAGATATTTTGAAAATTCTGAAATTTTAAGCAACATAGTTTAATAAAACGATATTTATTGTGTCATGTTAAATAAATATTGTATGCAAGAAAATTGGATTATATAAACAGTTCTCCATTAAATTCTTGAATTTGCCAACACACGCCAGTTTTCCTATTCAGCAGAACAACTGTATTTTGGTTTACTTATAATCTCATAATTTTCCAAATATCCAGATTATATGGTGGTAGCACATTCAATATCAGACTATGAACTAGCGTTTTCAATCTTTCAGTCACTGTTGGATTCATGTCTACCGTTTCTGACATATAATGTATGAACAATTTTAGCCTTATACATATGTAAAACTGCAGATTATTTACGAGTTAAGTGTAACATTCATATGGACAGAACTGTTAAATAATTTATGCATCACATACAGAATGATTGTGCAATTACAATTCAGTTTTTAATCATAAGTACAAGTATAATCAATTAATATTGATTTTTTCGTATATTTGCGTAGTATTTAAAATTGATTATATTTTTCGATAAAATATATGTGTGTGTAGGTACACCTACTAATAAAATTTACATGAACATTTTGTCATTTATTTCTAATTATTTATCAATAAGAAATATGGTCAATATTATCATTACAATTATATATATTAATATATCCCATAACCTATAACCAAAACCATATCAATTAATATTTAATTTGTATAAGTGATGGAAATGCTGACCATCAATTTATATTATTTGTAGTCGATATTATTGTCCCAGCTATACACTATCTGTATCTACTAAAATATGCTTAAAGTGTTGTATTTGTATAGTAGTAAAGTATACATAAATTATATATATGTGTCATTCATAAAAATATTATTTAATTGACGTGAATCATTAATTAATATAAAAATGACAAAAAAATTGATTTAAAAAATTCGTATTATGTAAAAAGATCAATTTAATTCATACAAATATTATATATACACGTCAAAGTTAATGAATATATATATAAAGTCTGGATTGACCTATTTTAAAACAGTTTTCAATTTTCTCGCACAATGTTATCGCAATTTTATGCTTTTTTTTTACGAAACAATTACAAATATTAATTGAGTCTCATTATTATATATTATTTCGCTTATCAATGGTGAAAACAATATTATATTATATATGTGTACACATACATTTATTTTTATCATATGTATTATTTCTTATCATATTATTATAATTATATACGCGCAAAAAATATTTTGTGGGAAATATTACATACGCGCGTGAAATTATTATAATATAAATTTTAAATGTAAATAATATTAATATGAAAGAAAAAAAAAACATGTGCATTTTTCTTTCCATTTGGTTATATTAGTGATGTGTATATATTATTGAATGTTTGTATAATATATTGACATATATGTGTTTATTTGTTGTGTAAAATTTGTATATATATTTATTAAATATATATAGGGCAATGTTACAACAAGTTACAATATGTGTGTGTGATATTCATTTCTAAATTATTTTGTTCATATTCATATACTTACTCCATGACATTAAACTCCAGATGCAGTTTTACCCTTCTCCAACCTAACCTATCTAACGTCTTCCAATCCCGAATTGTAAGGATCTTAATATCACAGTTCATTGCATTTAGCCATCTAGCCTTAGATCTTCCATCTGTTCCTCCTACTTTTGGATTAACATGCAACAGTTTTTTTTCTTATATTCTTATAACAGTCTCAAAAAATTATTTTTCATTTCATTTAAATATCTACAAATGTTTTTGCTTTCTTGCGATAAAACAATATATACAGTGAATCAAAATAATCATGGAACACAGTTATATTAATTTTATTGAAAGAAATTCTAACTATGGTTACCATTTACACAATATATAATATCGTGTATGCGTTAGATGTTCATCATCTCTTAATTGTATACTATTTATAAAATAATATTTAATTATATTACTATTGTCCTTTATAAAGTTTTTAAACTTCACTGTATTATAAACAGTGAAAATGTATTTATAGAATAAATTATTATATTATAGTAAAATTCGAATTTAAATATGTATTATTTCAAGAGCTTCATATACCGCACATACATACCTACTTAACTTTACTTTTAACTTTTAAAATTAAATATTGTAATTAGAACAGAAAAAATAAAAAATAAATATTAAAATATAGAAATATTAATAAAAAAAAATAGCAACAACAACAGAAAAAATACATATGTATTTGTGTATTCGTTTATTTATTCATTTGGAAACAAATAATAAAATGATTTTTTGTTTGTGCCTTATTGCGCTAGAGAGCTGTTGAAATTCAAAGATTTTCATTTTAATATAATATATAGAAAAAACTATGTTAATATATAAAATAAACAGTAACTCAATTTAATATTCAGATATGAAATATGATATGTACAACCAAAACTCTATAAGAGTAACTTGAAGGAATCGAAATTAATGCTTTTGGTAAAAAATTATAATAAGCAACAATTTTCCCAATATGATGCTATATGTAATTAAGTCATTTGACGTACGATTTTGATAAAATTTATAGAAAAATTTTTTAAAAATGTTAATCAGGAGATACTATTCTTGAACGTTCTCCAATATCCTGAACAATTTCGAGCTATTTCTCATCCGATTTTAATGAAACTTATTATGTAAGTTGAGAATTGGATTATATGGTGAGTTCCTAAAAGAAATTTTCTCTTACCAAATTAGAAGAGAAGTTGAAAAATTGAAAATTGACCAATCGAGAATAGTTTTTTTTTTGGAATTCGTTCACTGCTATGGGTATATATAGTCTAGAATTTCTATATATAAATCATTAATATGTATAGTACCATTCTCAACGTACACACAAAATTTGGTCAAAAATTTGGTTTCATCCGCAAAGTGTTCATGTTCTTGGAACTTGTGCAGGAATCCTATTCTTTTTATCTATTTTTCAGAATTTCTCCATAACTCATCATATAATCCCAATCGCCTAAGTGCGTTCTAAATTTGATCAAAATCCGATTAGAAATGGCCAAATTGTAAATTTACCTATGGAAGTAATACCACATTTAATATCGAACAAAAAATTGTATGGTAATGAGAAAATGAATATATACGTTTCCACCATGGGTATAACAAATATACATTCATATTAGATGGTCATATGTGTCATTCATCGACTATATACTCATACGTTTGTTAGATGTTAATATGTAAAACACGTATATATGTTCCACCAATAATACGCTAATCAATGTGATTGGCATACCCAGTGGAAACATATAGCCTTGCATATATCAACAATTTTAATGTATCATATATGAAATATATAACACTGACTGTTAATAGTGCAGTTTTTGTAATCGTTTCATCCGACTAAAAAATGGTTGTATTTTGTTTTGTATGTTTTTTCCATGAACTACAATAGTTAAGTTGTTGTACTGAATGTTTGGAATTAAGCTTCTTCTACGTCGCAAAATTCATCAAATCTAAAAAATTGTAATGGTTTTTTATTTATTTGTTGCATTATATCGAAAATATACTAGTACTTTTAATAAAATTCCTTTTGTCTGTAAGAATGTTCCTAATTATTTAATAAATACAAATACGAGTATATAAAATCAAGGCGATGACATGAGAGTAAATAAATGCCATATATATTTTATAATATCATTTTTTTATTATTAATAAATAATAATTAACACCAATTATTTACCATGTTCATGATTCTATTGAATAAAAAAATTGTTCAAGAAAAATATAACACTCAATTATTCACTGGTTCTGGCCATTCGACCGACGACATCTATATAGATTTAAATATTCATACAAATATTAATTTAATGCATACACAATGTCAATTTAAAATGTATATTGTATTTGAGTATGCGAACAATTTTTGATAATATTTATTTATTTTTTTTTTACATTTATCAAATTTGTTGGCTATAATTATTATTTATTTATTTATTTATAATAATAATTGACATTAAATCTTAAGGTACTAAAATATCAATTTTATAATTAAATTATATTAATTTAAATTAATTCTCAAAAGATATATTAGAATGCAATATATGACATGGTAACCAATTCTTTAAAACATTATTATTAATCAAATAGTTACAGTTATTAGGGCATTATATAAACATTAGCATTGAGTTTTGATGGAAGTGAGTATTGATCAGATCAATCCGAAATACATCCATCCCGAACGAGGGCGACAAAATGTGACAGGGATATTCAACAACAGAGCCAACAAGATATTAATATAATGCCCTTAAACAATAGGGGTCAGTTAGTTCACGAGCCTCACGAATAGTAAATCCCATTACCGAGTTTGCTTCGTTAATTTTGTATTCAATATGATATTTAAAATTTAATTTTGTATTAACCAATAAAACGCGAAAATCCAAAGTCCTGTCAATAATGCTTAAAATCGAGCCATTAAAATGGTACTGATATTCAAAAGTATATAGTATTTTTTCTAATAAAAATTAACAATTTTACATTTGTTAAATTTTAAGAACAAATTGTTCACAACGGACAAATTATGAAATGATATAGCAGATCATTCTGTAAAAATTGAGCATCAACAATATTGTAAATCTTAACATTATCCGCATATAGATTTTACATTCAGAATTTATATTGAGATACTGCATTTCATTTGCATATATGAAAAACAAAATAGGACCCAATATACTGGAGCACATGTAGAAGACTGCAAATATGACTCAATCCAAATTACAAACCTCACATTATGTTAACTATTTATTTATAACATATTTTAATTTTATTAAATTTTCACACAAATGCGATATCATTAAAATTGAAAATTTATAATTATAACGGTATTATATAAAAGTTAAATTATATTACTTAATTATTGCATTTCATTAAAAATTCGGTGCAGTTTTAGCCTTATCTAACCGAACCTATCTGCAACCAACATCCTCCAATCCAGAATTTAAGGACCTTAATATTACAGTTCACTGCATCTAGCCATCTAGTCTAAGGTCTTCCTTTTGGATTACCATTCAACAGTTTTTTTTTGGCACACGTTCTCCCTCCATGCGTAATACGTGTCGAAGCCATTTTAATCTATTGATTTTGATAGTTTTAGTCTCCTCCAACCATTATTGATTCTTTGAAATATATTAAATAATTTTATCTCTATCTTTATAATATATATATTTGCAATTGTTTATTTATATTTAATAATAAGTATATGTACAATATTTTTTTGGTATGACGTGTGTGTTCATTGATAAATTTACGTATAAATAATTAACATTATTCAGAAATACTCTGATATTATACGTGCGTAAAATAATGTGTTCCAAAATTATATTTCCCGTTTTGTAAATGTATTGTATAGTAGCAATTAATAGCAGCATTTAATAAAACCACAACAAATACTATAGTTTTCAATCAAAACCATTTTAAACATATGTAAATTACTAATAGTTGTTTTTATAGGAAATATAAATTGGGGAATTACTTAAACAAAAACAACTAATAATATATGGTTTATATATTTGCGTTTAATTGTCAAATATTAAATTATTATAACAATTTATTTTTCGATGTATGTTACGTCGATATTATATTTTGTTTTTGTTTTAGTATATGTATTTATTTGTTTTTAACTAAAAAAAAAGTATATACTCTTTCAAATAGCAATCATATAATTAAAATATTACTTAACACTAAATTAAATTTATAAATAGTTCTCAAACGAATACACTTAATAATAATATATACTTTAAAAATACTTAAATGTATTGTCGGCACATTATACAAAAAAAATATTATCATTGAATTTAAAGTCGCCCATATAATTTTCTCATACAATAAACATTATATTAGTAAATATATATTTGTTATAAATTAAATACATCGATAATCTATAACTAAATTATTGACAACAACATGCGCGCATGGTAAATTTAATTAATTGTTGTTATTATACGAGTATTTTTGTTAAATAAAATGCAATATATATACTTAAAATGGATATTAAGATAAACAATCTATCTATTTATATATTTATTTATCTATCTATCTATCTATCTATCTATCTATCTATCTATCTATTTTTCTATCTATCTATCTATTTATATCTATTTATCTATATATCTATCTATCTTATCTATCTATCTATCTATCTATCTTATCTATTTATCTATCTATATATCTATCATATCTATCTATCTATCTATCTATCTATCTATCTATCTATCTATCTACAGTATTATCTATATAATAAACGTATGTATTTATAATCATTGCATATGATAAAATTTGTATTTAAACACAAAAACTATTTATATTTTATAATTAATTATTGAAACATTTAACACCACCACTCAATAATACTTCCAAATTGTAGAATTTTATATTTTAAAAATCAGTGATCACGGTACTTAAATTGATCTGTAAATTGACCTCCAACATGTTGACGTGTTTTATCTTATTTTCAATTATATAGGAGCTATGTCATATCATTGGTCTATCTAGTTCTATATACCGATAGATTAACAACACATGAATTGTTGGAAAAATTTGATCTTTTCAATGCACTATGTAAAAAGTAACTATATAAAGTCGTGCTGAACAATTATCAGATATTATTTTCAAAAAATAAATGTAATCCCATATCTAATTTATTTATTTAATTATTGTAAACAGTGTGTGTTTTATTCAAATTTAAGTTCTATAGTAGTATCACGCTTTGTTACACACCCGGAGTATACCTATAAGATTTGTATACGTGCATTAAATAAATATATAGTATATAAAGATTTCATCATATTCTCATCTGAAGCGATACGATACAACCAACCATACCATATTTATTATAATTTTTTAAGATTTACTTATATTGACGTCATGTTACATGTTATACAAAATATTTTATAACTCAATATATAAATAGGTATACTATAATATATGAATTGTTGTTATATATATATAGTTTGAACCATATATATATACTACTTAATTTAACAGAGTCTCTGGGGTCTCGGTTTTTCTTTTGCGTATTCATTTAAAACCTGTATATAGTCTCAATAGTGATGCAAGTATAGTTTTTAAAAATTCTCAAACGAAACAAATCACCTTATACCGCATCCAATGTGCCAAAAATAATGATTGTTATATATACAGAATTCGTCGTAGCATGTAGCTACTAATTGATTTAGGTAGTGTGAAACGACCCTAACAATTTGTCAATGTTTTATTGTATTTCCTTCGGTCTGTAAGCCAACACACAAGTAGTAGTTTTTATCGAAAAATGTTCAATTCGGTACTATTTTCGATCATCATTTAATTGATGTGAAACAAACTTGGTGTTGGTGTTTTCTGGTATTTCTTCTAATATTTTTATATTTCACTAATTGTTAAGAGGTTTGATGATGTTTAAAAAATAAACTAAACGTTCCCGAATTAATAAAATTGATTTTTTTTTTTTTCATATATTCAACTATATTTAGAGGAATTTTAATTAATTAATAATTACGCGTGCTCAGAAGAAATTCGAAACAGTGACAATTTATATATAATGTGAAAGACGATCTTCGCATGGAAATATTTTCCCATAATAGCTTCCGGGGCCATTTTACAATTTATATTTATATACAAATAGAATTCTATAACACAATAACATTCCGGTTGGTGGTGTGCGGATCATCACTTACAGTATAGCGCATACTAATTCTCATAATTATATTATAATTAAAAAAGCAAATGTTTATCCTATATAGATTTTTATTATATTAATAAAATGTATAGTGTTAATCCTTCTAACTACATATATATTTTTCTTTAATTTTGCATATAATATTATAAATATACTATTTGAATAAATTTTCGTTTGAAGATTTATTTATTATTTATAAATGAATAAATGTCCATTTAATAGTGATTTCCGCGTGTGTATATATTTTATAAAAAAAAAGAGTTTACGTATACACTCGCAATACACATCACACATACGTATTAATATACGTAATTAAAACGAAAGACGTAATAAATTCATTAGTATATTATATGAAGATTGTAATAAAATTTTAAGTGGATTTGTTAATGTTTAATAATAATAATAATATAGGTTTTTTTTTTCATTAGTTTTTTCTTATTGTATAATTTTCATTATCATATATTTGAAAATTTTTGTTACTATTTTGTTATTATAAAATGAATAAAAAAATTATTTTTAAAATTTTTCCTTAAATTTTATTTGATTTAAAATCTATAAAGAATCGTCCAGCAACTGTATATAGCTGCTCCAACTTTTAAAGACTTTTGGCATGCAAATTAAGAAAAAAAAAAAGTATATAAAATTAAATTTAAATAAAAACCAATCGAAACTAACACATTTTTATTATTTTTTTCTCTTTTTTTTTTTTAAATAGACAGTAATTTATTTTGTTTATATAATTATGTACAATATATTTATTGTATAACATATAATAATAATAATAATAATAATAATCTAAAAATATTTTAGATTCAAAATAATACATGTGTATTAATATTTATTTTTTTTTTTTATTATTATTATTTGTATAATAAAAACATTAAAGTATTATTATATTTTAGTACATGTAGAAAAAATTATGTATAGACAATTATAAAATATATATTTGTACGCATAGTATATATTTATATTCTGTCGTTATAAATAGAATCGGGTTTTATCACCACACAAAATATATGCTTTGTAATTTTATGTATACGTGGACCGGGGCCGATTTCATGGATCAGGTGTTAGATTACCTACAATTATGTTAGTAAAAATCACAGCATATATGAAATTTTGCGACCCCATTTTTTTTTGTATTTATTTCAACTTTGCACATTTCCGGAATTATTATCTTCAAGATATGATCCAATAATTTGCTAAATATCCAACCCAAAGAAAAAGAAGTGAAAATGTAATGAAATTAGTGAAGTGTTTTTTCGAATTTTCAAAAATAGACATTATGGGCGTCGCATACAATTGATACTGAAACTATATCATTTCTGGTATCGCATAGTCGAATCGTGGCACGGTTGAAGCGTAAAAAAATGTTTTTAAATTACAATATAACTATATATTTTTGTGGTAGTCAAGTTGAAAGTAGACTACATTATGAAAAAAAAATTGTTGGAATGTTCACTGACTAAATTTGCCGGAAAATCAACTTTTTTTTTTATCATCTTTTTGAATTACGCGAGTACAATTCCACATTATAATCAATTTTCAATCTTTGTTTATAGAAGAGATTTTTAAAAATCGATTAACGCATTCAAAAGATATGAACGATTTTGCCAAATTATTTTTCATAATTTAGTCTAATTTCACCCCAAGTTATAAGAAAATTACAGAGATATTGAAAACAGAAGGTTATTTCTTTGGCGTCGCCACTGAATCGTGGGGGAACGAAAATTCAGAATTTGGCGAATTCAAATTGATAATTTATAGTTATGTTAAGTATTTGTTCTCACTATATTTTCTCGTTTTTAACTCATTTATGGACAATTTAGATTCGTTTGAGCTATGACATAAAATATTCGTCATTCAATTACGGACCGATAGAATTGTAAAAGATATAACCAATAATTTTGGCTGTGATCATTTTGAGTAATTTGTATTATTGTAGTTTTCTAATCTTGGAATGCAGTTCGTATTTACTATAAATAGGGGAATAGGACTATTCCATAAATACTTTTGAATTAGAATATATTTTTGAAAAAATTGTCAATACGCGAATAACATAAATTGATGTAATAAATATAATAATAAAATATAATTATGGATATATGCAAAAGTAAGTTCCGTTATTCTTGGGTTAAAATTACATATATGTTAATTTATTTTAGCATAGTTGGAACATTATTCAAAATATGGTCCAAAAAAGCCACTATACACCCTCGCCCATCTTTCAGGAAATTTACGGAAGAAGTCGTCCGCGATCCATTCGTTAAGTCAATTTCTGATAAATTCTTAAAATGTGAATCGTTAGTTTTGAAAGGGTGATTACATCGACCGAAATAAATCGTATTCCATAAGGGGAGGACAATGTCTGATGAAATACGGCGGGTAGGATAGAACTTTCTAGTTTTGTCCTTATAAATATTTTTTTATATAATATATAACATTTACTGTATGTTTTTATATTGCAAAATCAGTTTATTATGTCTATTCAGCCATTCGGGTCGATTTTCCATCAGTGGTAGACTTTTCCAGTGATAGTTTCAGAAGGTTTCAACAATTTATAGTATAGACAACACCTTTTTGATCCTACAAAATATGCTGAGTATAACCTTATCAGCATGAATATTTCGCTTTGTCTGTGATACACCAGCTTCATCTGACTGTATCCAAGTTTTTTTACTCTTAGGATTCTCATAGTAAATCCATTTTTGATCTACAGTTCAATTTTTTGTTAAATGAAAACAAAATAATAATGTCGTTTATTTGGTACAACACTTTCCATTTTCCTACGAATTAAAAAATAATACGTTGCTCACACTTCCAACAAATGTCATATATACTACGTTTTGAAGTTTATCAGAAGACATACGCCAGGTATTAGAAAAATGGAACTTACTTTAGCATTGTCCATCTATATTATCGCTTTACTAATCTACCTTGTTAATTTTTGTAACATGTTTAATGTAACAAATAGACAAATTAATTGATTATAAGAATTAGAATACTATAACGTTTATTATATGAATCAATACAAAAGAAGTTTCTTAAGATTTGCATTAAAAAACCTTTTTTGAATTGATCCTTTATAGCTTCCGCCTTACGAAGATAGGCTTCTTCTTTGGACATTGCCCCAACTCTGCAGCGGCATATAGAGACTATTTACGACTGTCGTTTGTGGTGCGATTATGTTAAATGGCAAAATTAAATCTGAAGATTAATTCCAGGAGCTTGCGGTCTATTGAATTTTTTTCTATAAACTATTAACCATATTATGATCGTGCATTAAATTCTATGCTAATTATTTATATGTAATACATTCAGTAACAAAATAATTTTTAATGTAATCATAATTTTACCATAAATTTAATTTTAATTGTATTAGAAAATTAGACATTACCACTTAATGGATGTTAATTAATTAAATAAATAAATAAATTATGAGAAGTGAAACATTTTTTAACAATACTTACAACTTAATCATTTATGGTAAAGATAATTATTTTTTTTTCTAAATCTTATATACTGTAGTTACTTGCTATTATAGAATTATATCGAATAATTTGAAATAATTAACATTTTCATACTTATAATGAATTTTCTTCTTCCTGCTCTGATTTAAATATATACGCGTGTACTTAAACGGCTTATATGCATATATAGGAAGTAGGAAAAAATTGTAGGATTTTAATAAATTTAGAGATCAGTGCGTGGTGCATTTTTAAAAATACGATATGGTACGAATTTACAGAATTTAACTTTTACTATTTCGTTTAACGAAATTGTATTTTTAAATACATTCCAAATCTCTCATATAATCTACATAAAAAACAATATGCATATCTTGTATAATATTATTATAAACTATACATAACTATATGTGTTACACTAATAATGTCAATTAATGAAATTCTTTTTATTGTCAAGGATAACAGCAATCAAACTATAATACAATATATACCACAATATAATATATGTGATTATTTCTATATCTGCATATTATTATATAAAGCATAATCGCAGTATTTATGTGTGTGTGTGCACATAAATTATAAATGCACTATATATTGTATAAAAATTTTTTTCCGTTGATGCATTTCTTCGAGTACGTTGTAATAAAATATTATATATATTTTTTTATACTTATGTAAATATTAATTTTTTTTTTCATCTTAAAAACAACAATAACAACGAAAGAGTATTGTACTATATACAAATAATTTATTTCAGCATCATTGTTACATGTAGACTAACATATATTTATAATACTTTTATTCGTCTATTTATACACGATGACTGTATTAGTATTTATAATTATAATATATGAACTTTTAGGATATTATCAAATGAAATTATAATATAAATTTTTACTAATATTAATATTAATATATAGAACAGATTTTTAGTTGAATGATGTATAAATTTCATTTAATATTTTGCTCATATATGTATTTGTGGGAGGTATTATTACATTTTGTTTTGTATAATCTAGGTCAAGGATCAAGAAAACAACTCTTTATTTATGTGTATGAGAAAAGATATAATTTATTATTCTATATAATAATTAGAAATATAAAAATATTTATATATAACTTCATTAAAACTGCATACGAATATGTATACATGACATTTCAAACTTTGCATCCCACTTCGATACGCGTATTAGCAAGCCATTATATTCTATATATCCTTTAAATATTTCCAAAATAATATTATATAATTAATTAATAAATACAATATTGTGGAGAACGACTTTGATGTTAAATTATATACTAATCACAAAGTTATTGCCAAATTAATATTTATGAAATTTTTTTTAATTACCATTTTTACTCCGATATAATAGTGCTATTATATTTTACGGTCGTGTGGTAGTACCCTCTTTACAACATCTGAACTTAACTTGTAGATTAATATTTTCTTTAAATATATGCTACTGCTGCGATGTTCATCATAATTTAATACATAACAGTTGAAGTGCATTTTGAATGAAGAAAAATTTACTTGTTTTTTCAACAAAATATTAATTGTATTTATACAACAATATAATTACACCGCCTACAACGCAGTAGATACGTTCTTAGAAAAAGTCGTGTTGTAAAAAATCGCGTTGTAGCAGATATAAAAATCATTTAAAAACCGAAAATTCAAATTATTAAATTAAACAGCAAACATATAAAACCTAAGTTTATTCAACCTCTTCACTACTTACATGATTTATTTTGGTCGTGAACTTTTCCTTGACAATATTTCAAATCTCGAGCTTGATCCAATATCAGATTCTTTAGCATTATTTACGATTAGTTTAAGTTTTAAAAAAAATCTATTGTTAAGGATTGTTATATCTTTTGTTTTGCAAATCTTTATACACACTTCCTGATAGGCAGATACGCAATGTTGAAAATTTCTTTTAAATATATTTTGGTTTAGACCTTTTTTCAATACTATTAATTGTGTGTGAAATTTTAACTTTCTACTTCAGAAGAATCTTAAGAGGAAGCAATGGTGAAGGCAATGAGAAGTAGCATTCAATATCGCTATATTTTTCTTATAACCTGGGTGAAATTAAATTGTGTTATGAAAAAAATTTGGTTGTACACCGAATTAAATTTGCCGGAAAATAGACTTTTATGAATTATCATATTTTTTATTTGCGGGACATAGTTTTAACGGAATTCTGCATTTTTGTATGCAGAATTTTATTCAATTTCCAATATTATATATAAGAGATTTTTAACGCGTGTTCAAAAAATGTGGTCACATTTTCCAATCGATGGCAGAGAAAATTTAAAAAAATTTGTGGTACTGTAATAAAATGAATACCAAAAAATGTATACAGTACCATTATTTTGATACAAAATTTCAAGTACATCAAATGTAAAATCGGTGATATCTTTTGAACGTGTGAATCGAATGTAAAAGTCTCTTCTATATGAACGATTGGAATTCAATTATAATTTGCGAATCTGTATACAAAACTGGGTATCTGTTAAAACTATGGCTCGCGTAATTCAAAAAGATGATAATTCTTAAAAATCTATTTTCTACAAAATTTAGTAAGTGGACAATTCGACAATTTTTTTCATAATATAATCTACTTTCAACTCGTCTACCAGAAAAATATAGTGATATTGAAATCTGGAAACATAGTTTTCACACTTCACCACTGAGAGGAGGCCTCAATTGGTGTTGTTTCTGTTATTATTATGTAATCAAATCAGTTACGTTTATTTCATCATCAATATAACTATAATTCTTGAATGTCAGCAATTGTTATTTCATCAAATCCATTGCCTTCTATTGCCTGCACAAGTATTACTATGTTACTATACTCATGTTGTATTAGTTCACCATCATTTTCCACACTAATTATATGCGGTAATAGCGCTTTCCAGCAACCGCTTAGTGTCAATTTACGCAATTCTTTAAGTGACAAGCCAATAATTTCAACGCAATTCAAAATTAAAAACTGTTTCCAAATCTCGCTGACCGTATTTTCTGTAGAATCAATTTTCTAGATAATTAATTTAAAAAATGCATTATCCAGACAGCGTTGTAGCAAAACTGCGTTGTAGGAGATTTACCTGTGTACAACTTTTGAAATTGTTATATGCAACCAAAGTTATGAAGTTGTTCTTGTACAAATTTATTTATAAAAACATTTTATAACAAAAATATGCATAGTTTTACTTTATTTAAAAATTTAAGGAATTAATTAGTAAAACTATAGAATGTATACAATAAATTAAAACTAAATACACTTGCTTATGCATTAATGTATATCGTTTTTATGTTACAGTTATTGTTAGTCTTAATATGAATAAAGCTATTTTAATTCCTTTATCTAAAACTTAGTTTTCACTGCTGCGTGTATATTAAGTTTGATTATTATTTCAATTTAAATTCATGAGGTGTAATTTTATATATGATATACTTCGTATCTATCTATATATTGTTTTAAAATAAATAACTTTATATCTATATATATTATATTATATTTTAATTAATATAGGATTTTCTTTGTTGGTTGAATATAAAATTCGTTTTATTTACATATCTTTTCATATTAAATATGTATATTTATATGTAATACTGTAATACGTAACCACCTACATATAAATATCTTTAATTTTTGTGTTAAAGTTTTAATTTTTTACAATTTATTACGTTTTTAACCCTTTGCAACCGAATCTTGTGCATAGAAATTTGAATTAGAAACTCTTTTTGATACACAAAACACTCAAAATATGTTGTCATTTTTTTCTCGCTTCCACCCTATTGTGAAACAAATGAGCCTAAACAATTGTACAACTTATGAGTCGAGTAGTTTATTAAAAAAATCAGCACACAATCGGTTAAACTGGAAATCGGTCGTAATGGGGTTAAATTAAAATTAAATAGAAAATATATTTTGAATGTTATAAATTATACATAAATTATGATGATATACATATATTTCTTCTTCTTTATAACACAAAAAACACATGAAGAAAACAATAAAAATGTTGTTATATGTTTTTATTTGTATGCGATGAATTTATTTGTAAAAAAATTAAGATTTAGATTTTCTTTTTATTTTGATTAATATAAATATGCAAAAAAAAATAAGATATACACACTTACACACCCTCTGGGTCAATAAATATAAAGTCTATATACGCCCGCCTATGATGAAATTAATAGGTTTGTTATTGTGTATTATAACTATTATATGCCGCTGCTTTCAATGAAATCTTATATGAAAAATAGTCTTCAAAAACAGACCCGAACATAGATTAACTCATTCGCTCACCTATATACAACGAAACATTTTATTGTTAATGAAAATCAGAACTATGTACAGTATCTGGGTTTTATAGTTAATATGCAACTTTTCATTATGAAACAATTCATTTGAATAGTTCTATATAATTTGATTTTGTTTTGAATTGTTGCATCTTGCACATGTAAATTATTATTTAATTCGAAAAATGACAAAACGCAAGAAAAAATGTTGAATATTTAATTATACAATATATTTTAGGATACAATATATATTTATATTAATAGAAGCATTGTTATATTACAATATCTGTCCCATAATAATCCGGAATTGATTAAAATAAAACACAGAAAAATATTAAATTTTCACAATAACCCATTTATTTATTCAAAATAATCTTCATCAACTGAAATCGCGTATCGATTTGTACGTTCAACAAGTGAATGTGAATTAAATGACTTTTTTTTATGTCTGGGTGATTAGAATGCTGTTGAGGACGGTGGTCGTCGTCTTTTGAATGTATTCAACTCATGCAAAACGGTTTCCTTTCAAATCCAAATGAAGTTTAGGGAATTGAGATTAGTCACAAGGAGCTAAGTTAAGTGATTAAGCAGATAAGTTTGATTATTAGTTATTACATCTTAAGAATCTATCATATAGAATATTTATGATTTTGATATTTTTTACAATTATTTCTTCTGAAATATATAAAGGAAAAATATAATTTTTTTCTCAGAACCTCTAAATGGGATGACTGAATGTGAGTTAAGAAGAGATAAATTTTGTTGTATATGTACAATAATAAGTTTCCGTTTCACAATTAATAAATATATCATTATTTCAACAATAACGCACCACAATTAATTAATAATTTTTTTCTAGCCTATAGCGTATTTGGTACGCACTTTATTCTGAACGGAAATGTTTTTGCGTATATGTGCTTTTTTAGTTTGTACCCATAATATTCTTTTTTATTTTATTTTTTCTATTTTTCAAAAGACGAAATTTATTGTGTATAACATCAAAGATATTTCTTATATCCATAATTAATGCTTGTCTGATTTACATTAAATTGTCAAAATAAAGGATTTATGATAACGCATTGTTATAGTTAGTTTACTTAAAAATATATAAGTAATTTCGTTTTTTATTTCTTTTCAAAATATAAGAAATATAATAAAAACGCAAAATTAAAGCAACATCTCAAAGAAAAATATATATATTTTATATCGTATACTGTAGATAGATTGTATAGAGATGATGAAATAAAATGATAATAAATCACAACTATTTTATTAGTTTCTTTCTTATATCATTAGACATATACACCGTGAAATGAATGGACACGTGATTGTCTAACTCTAAATATATATACCAAGCGAAATTTAACATTTTATTATTTTTTCATCAATTAAATATGGTAAAAATAGTTTTTTAATTTTTGATCGTAAAAAAAATTAAATTATTTGTTAAAAATATTATTAAATTAATTAACAAAATTTATTGATAAAATCGAATTTCATGCAGGCGTCTATTAATCAACTGATGCCATGTTCATCAAATATATATGTATTCAATTTTGAGAAGTATACCAATGATTTGTTAATTGCTACTACTTTAGCCTATCGCAAATAATAACAACTTTCATTCAGATTTATTATTTTACTTCTATTTTATCTGAGAAATTTCTGATGGACACTATATCATAAATTTATTAAATGAAATTATTTATCTATTTGAAGTGGTTCTTAAAATTTTAATTTTGAATTCAATGTACTTAACACATTGTTGTGTCCGATCACGTTACCCTTACGTTGCTGACCGGTGACGTTTTTGTATCGTGTATACATACATTAATTAGATGTTTTACATTAAATTAGATGTAAATACATTATCTTATATCTGTTATGTGGTATACCACAAAAAATATTACTCATACATGAATTGTTGGATTTGTACTAGAAGTATGGCTAGGAGGAAATGGATTTCTGTAGATTCAAATGTATGCCGTACGTACTACACAAGGCAATTCTACTTGTACTTTTAAAAGGCCTACTTATATACAAAGATTCACCTTTCATGGTTTTCAGGAAAACTAAACGACAACATTTTAGAACGAAATAGTCACTGGTGTAAAAACAAATACAACTAGAAGGACAATGTTAAAATTTTACTTGTATTTTCTTTCTCTTATATACATATCTTACGGGATGTTTTAAACAAGATCTAACCAGACTATGTTGTGTTTCAGTTTAAGTGCGAGATTTTGAAAAGTTTAATTTTTTTAAGATGTAAAATTGAAATACATTATTTACTTTACCACGAACACTTGTATTCGTATTTTACATTATTTAATTTTTAAAGCTAGCAGCTAAACTCAACTTACCATCCTTTTTTTTTTAGAGGATTAGTTTTTTGGTTAATATATATTTATTAATTTTTTTATATCATTGTCTGTTTATTGTGTAGATCAAAACTTAAAACTGTTTGAATAAATAATGGAAAAATTTAATAATATAATATATTAAAATTAACACATGGGTCAAAAAGTCTCGGTGCTAAGTAATAAAACAAAAATTTTCATTATTCATCAATGAATTTTATTTTTTTTTAATTATAATCTCCTTTTGGCGGCAATACACAATCATTCCAACGCTTTTCTAAAACTTTTCGATGCCGCCCTTGTTGAACGATTTATCTTCAAAATAGGCTTTATTTTCGACGATGACTTCCTCGTCGCTGAGCCAAATCTGTTGCCATGGAGCATCGTTTTGAATTTGGAAAAGAGGTGGTAATCACTTCGCGTAAGATCTGGACTACACGGTGGTTGCGGAAGCAAATCAAAGCCCAATTCGTGAAATTTTGCCATCGTTTTCATTGATGAAACAAGATTTTTTTTCTTCATCAAATGTGGCCTCTTTTTGGTGATTGCGGCCTTCAAATGCTCCAATAACCCAATATAATAGTTGTTGTTGATTGTTTTTCCATGTTCAAGGTAGTTAATAAAAATTTTACCTGGTGCATTTCAAAATACGGAAGCCATAACCTTGCCCGTCATTCAGCTGACTGACGACTGGATTCTGTAGTGAAATGATGGATCCATTTTTCTTCCAATGTGATGTACCAACGCAAAAATTCAGGCTTATTCTGCTTAACATGTAGCCAAACAACGATCATCAATTCGTTGTTGTTTTGTTGTTCTGGCCCAAATATTTGTATACAATACTCTAAAAACACTGTCGCAAACTTTGTAGCCATTTTAGTAACAATTTTTTTTTTAAATAAACGTAGTTTTCTATTAAATTTATTTTCAATTTAAAAAAACATTTTAAAATTAATTTGTTTGAAAAATTTATATCCTAAAATATTTAATTTATATTTATTTATAATGGAACGTATATTATAAGAAAAAAATAATATTAATTAATATTGTTAAATATATTATAAAAAAAAAATTAAAATTATATTATAAATTTATTAACCAATTTTTTTTCTTTATTTACAGAACTTCCCACCGAAGAGGGTAAGTAAAAAAAAAAAATACAGAACTAATTTCTATTCCATATTAATTAGGAAAAATGAGAAAATTTATATAATTTTATAATTTTCCACTATATATTTTTATATATCGCATATGCATCTCATAATCACAAACGCATTAGGTCTGTGTGATGCGTGTATCTAATTGAAACAAATATATACAAACTTTTGTAAACGTTTGGTTAATATTTAAATCTGTTGACAGATCATTTACCTTTAATTTTAATATAGCATATAAAGATGAAAAATAAAATACCTTCAAGAAAAAAAAGAGTTTATTATATATAATATATATTGTAAAGATAGTCATGTGTAGACATTTGCCAGACATTTCTAAAAATAATATATTAAATTTGAAGAAAGATTATAGAAAATTTATAAAAGTAGAAAAAAATAAACACACACACAAACTGTTTGATAAAATAATATATACTTTTTTTTTGTAATTATAATCAGCTTTTAACTATATAATTTAAAATTAAATGAATGAATGGAAATTAATTTTTTTTCTATTTGATTTTCTAAAGATAAAACAAAAAAACTTAATACAATAATTTTTAGATAAAATTATTACTCATTCGGCGGAGGCTGCGTATTGTTTTTCTTGTTCTTTTATCGCAACCGTGTTTATTCTGTAAAAATATATATGTTTGTGACACAATAAACTAAATTATCATGGACAATATAATTTTACAATTTAATTATTTTATATTTTCATAACCCCAGAGAGAGAGAGACAACAAAAATAAAAAAATAAAATAATAATTAATTTCAAATAATAAATTTTTTTAAGATTCATCATCCTAAAAATATATATAATTTCAAAAAATAATACATAAAATAAAATTATAAAAATGATTGAAATATGAATAAATAAAATTTGTCTGTTCAGTAGATTTTAAAAAGTTTTTAATAACTTTATAACGAAATAAAAATGTAACAAAATATTTTAATACATTTTATTATTAATTTACTTTTGAATGATTGTGTTTGATGATGATTTTCTGTTTTACTTAATTTAATTTAAAGGTTTTGAACACTATTATATTGGCGTATAAATTACATTTTTAATATATATTCAATTTTTTAATTTTAGGAAAATCAATTTGGCAATTAATTTTAGAACAATTCGATGACCTTTTGGTTAAAATTTTACTGCTAGCAGCTATAATTTCTTTTGTAAGTATATTATTATTATTTAAAATCGCATTAAGTTGAACCAAATGTTTCGATGATTATGTCCCCAAAAACGACAGGTTTTTAATTCAAACCCAGAATTCCAGAATTTTCATACAAATTTATATATTTTATCGAATAGTATTTTGTTATGAATTGCATAAAAATTACAGACTATGCGATTGAAATTTAAAAGTGGAATTACAAAATTATTTTACTCATCAAACATTTCAAATCTGATTTTCAATTGGTATTTATTTTGTTTAATTAGAATGATTTAATATTTATTTGCATATGCGAAATTCAATTTGGGCAGAAGAATGTTTTTGAAATATAAAATATTGTCCTCCGTAATGCTTAATGACTTCAAATATTCGATATGTCATAGATAAAATTAATTCTTATAGTTTGGGTTATTTTTATCCCACTCTTGCTTTATTCTGTGTTTCTCAGTTCTGTTACGCAGAAGAAAATTGCTTACCATATTTCTATAAACTGATTCCCCAAATATTTTCTATTCGGTTTAGATCATCTGGTAACGTGTAGATGAAGTGCGTTTAACCAATTTATCGTATGCTTTGCTATTTGTGTATATGGATGCATTTTGTCTGGTTGAAAAACGTTCAAACTAATTTCACCGAAATCAATCAAAACATTACCCAATAAATTCGTATAATTTTCAGAATTTACAAATTATTCGATATAAAACATAATTATATAGGTGTCCCATAACAAAATCCAGGACATAATATGTCATGGCTTTGCCTCTATTAAAGTTTGCAACTCTTACAGATTTTCGGTTGTTTTCTGAAATCGTGCAAATAAAATACAAAAAATCATCTGGACCGTCCAAATTGATTATTTTTTTTGTTTTCATCTGGAAAAATAACGAGTTTCCAATTTTCCTTCCATTTTCTGACAAACATCATGCGCTTATCTTTGCATCAAGTTGTACAAGAGCTTTTTTATGGTATGTCATTTATATCGATTACAGGTTTTTAATATTTGTTGTAGACGACGTTTCTTAGACATCGCGGATAGAATAAGAGCATATGACAATTATTATCAATTAAATATATAATAATTATAAATATTATCCAGCATAGGGAATAACACCGCACATCACTTTTGTTAAATGAAAATATCAACTACGATTTTCTTATAAATAAATATATGGTTACAATTTCATTTTTATTGTTAACATGTGAGACTTCCTTACAATGAAAAATTTCCGAATCAATTGATAGCATTTTAATTGTCAAAACATATATATATATAAAATATAAAAACTGACATGCTGCCATTTGGGTATAATTGAAGAATATTCAATTTCAACATATGGTTTTAAAATATCGAAGCCATGACATATTGTGTTAGACCATCTGTATGAAGATATACCCTTAACTGATATAATTACAAATAGATATATTGCTGCATAGTAATTTTCTTTTGTTGTACAAAACTCCAGTGAATATTTTTGGAGGTGATGGATTAAAATTCAATGAAAAATATATATGCTTTTCACTGTATACCGGTACCGAGTGAGCATCAAGATACAAATGTCTCGATAGGGACAATTTGTACTGAACGAACCTTAATTTTTTGTTTGTTTGGTTGCTATGACATCTGTCAAACATATTTAGTATACATCAAGTCATTGTACAAACAACATCATATTTTTTCATCGTCTTAAAAATATCGAATTCCCAGAAAATGATGATTTGCGGAAAGTATTAAATTTTTGTTTTCATTTGAAGAAAAATGCTGCAGAGTCGCATCGAATGATTGTCGAGACATATGGTGATCATGCTTTATCAGAAGCTACATGCAAAAGACGGTTTCAGAGATTTTGATTTTGATGTGAGAAATAATGACCGTGGAAGACCATCAAAAAAGTTTGAAGGCGCCGCATTGCAAGCAATATTGGATGAAGATGACTCTCTGAATCAAAAGTAAATGGCAGAAATGTTAAATGTTGCACAACAAACAATTTCTGTCCGTTTAAAAGCTATGGAAAAGATCGAAAAGTGTGGAAAATGGGTGCCACATGAATTGAATGAAAGACAGATGGAAAACCGAAAAAACACTTGTGAAATTTTGCTTGCCAGATACGAAAGAAAATCAGTTTTCCATCGAATTGTTACTGGCGATGAAAAATGGATTTATTTTAAGAATCCTAAACGGAGAAAAATCATGAGTTAAACCAGGACAACCATCAACATCGACAGCAAAGTCAAATCGTTTCGGCAAGAAGACAATTCTGTTTGTCTGGTGGGACCGGAAAGGTGTGGTGTACCACGAGCTCCTAAAATTTGGTGAAACTGTTAATGCTGATCGCTACCGACAATAAATGAAGACAGGGCTAGGTAATTTTGCTCCATGACAATGTACCTGCACTCAAAGCAAAACCGGTTCAGGATACAATCAAAGCACTTGGCTGGGACCTGCTACCCCACCCGCTGTATTCATCAGACTTGGCTCCTTCCGACTACCATTTGTTTTCATCAATAAAGTAGCACTTCGATTCCTACGACGAAGTCGAAAATTGGGAGTCTGATTTGTTTGCTTCATATTATTTATTTTCACAAAAAAACGCTCATTTGATACCGGTACACCAGATATACTGCTACGTGTTACATCAACAGCTGTGGTACGATTACCTTTTAGACTAATTGTACATAATATGATATTTAAATTAAGTAAATAATATAAATACTAATATTAATTTTTCTGATATTGTATTTATTTATTTGGTCGGATTGTATCTGTGTAGAGTCTCACGATTTTCTTTCTTAAATCCATTAATAAAAAAAAAAAAACAAAAAAACTAATTTGAATCAAATAAGTTTTTTCTTTCTTTTTTCAAAAAATTTTCATTTATTTGTTTTATAATTTTTTTTCTTTTTTTCTTTTCTTAATTTATGAAAAATAAACTTTACTTTTGGCGCCCAAATCCAGCCGAAGTATAAATGTTAAATTTAGAAGTTTAGCGTCATTGAAAACAAATCCATTCTATAATTACGCACCTTTTCGTTTTGTATTTTTTTTTTTATATATTTTATTTCGTTGTTGCGTTACCGTTTATTTCTTGAAATTATTTCGCGTATACGTTTTTTTTTCTTCATTTATTTTCGCATATATGATCTTCTCACACTATGGAGGCTGTTACGAAATGTTGTTGCTTTGTTTGCTGGTTGAATTGTTGGTGGTGGTGGTGGTGGTGGGCTCCCGGTGTAATGTGTGTGTGTGTGTGTTTTTTTTTTTTTTTTTTTTTTTTCTAAAGTTAAACACTAAATTATCATTAAGTAAAAACCATTAAAATTTTGTAGTTTATATAATTGTGTATTCAATATTTTCATATTTGATTGTGTTAAAATAATATTTGTGTGTAAAAAAAAAAGATGAGAGAAGAGTATTTATAGAATTATGGGTATAAAAAATGTTATAGAGTGTGGAAAAAGTTGAGAAAAATCTGAAGAATAAGTGTGAGTTTTTTTTTTTTTTTTGTTATTTTATTAAAGAAATATTTTTATGATCTTATTGTTACACCAGATAAAATAAATATGTCTTACATCTCTCTATATATATACACTTATTAAATATTATTTTAACGTGAAATATATTTGTTTGGTTTTATTAAAAATGCGATGTTGGTTTACAATTTTATATATACACATTTTATCTTTGAATGTTTATTTATATATATTTTAATTTTTATCTTTTTATAAATGTATAGGTATTAGCCCTCTTTGAGGAACATGAAGACTCATTCACAGCATTTGTTGAACCTTTTGTAATTTTATTAATTTTAATTGCAAACGCAGTTGTAGGAGTGTGGCAGGTAAGAAATTACATATGTTGTTATAAATTGTAGCACTATATATTTATAAATTTAGTTTGCTATTTAATTTTGTATGGTACTGCGCGTGGTATTTCATATACGAGTACTACATACACATCGGGGTAATGCAAATATTGTTATATAAAATGTTTTCAATTTCATGTTATAGATATATAAAATTTGTTTGCCTATTCTATATTACGATAATATTGATATAACCTTAAAATAATGTACAATTATAGCACACTTTAAGTTAATTATATTATTTTAAGACCAAATCTACAACAAAATAAACGCATGAGCTAATAAAGAAAATTATATATTCAAATATGCGTATGTTATGTTTTGCGGTATTTATATACACATTAAAATTAAAAAGTATATGTAGTTTAGAGTTTTTCTTCTTAAATATATATATATAATTTCTTTAAAATAGTAAATATTGTTGGAAATTGGCCAATATTATCCACCTGCATCCATAAATGGTTACATGTGTAATGTTTTTTTTTTTTTTTTTATTAAATATGATAGCAAAATATATAAAAAAAATAAATAAATAAATAAATTTTATGCGCGCATATTAGAAAAATTAGTTAAATCTATTTAAAATGGCATTCATATTTTTCGTATATATAATAATTAAATAAAATCATAATATTAATGTTTATTTTTTTTTACTTCTTATTTACTTGTATTCAGGAAAGAAATGCAGAATCTGCCATTGAAGCACTGAAAGAATATGAACCCGAAATGGGTAAAGTTATCCGGCAAGATAAATCCGGTGTACAAAAAGTTAGGGCTAAAGAAATTGTACCTGGTGATTTGGTTGAAGTATCTGTAGGTGATAAAATTCCAGCCGATATACGTTTAATAAAAATTTTCTCAACAACAATACGTATCGATCAATCGATATTGACTGGTGAATCCGTATCGGTAATAAAACATACAGATGCTATACCAGATCCACGTGCTGTCAATCAAGATAAAAAAAATATATTATTTTCGGGTACAAATGTTGCGGCCGGTAAGGCACGTGGTATTGTTATTGGTACCGGTTTAAATACAGCTATTGGTAAAATTCGTACGGAAATGTCCGAAACAGAAGAAGTAAAAACACCATTACAACAGAAATTAGATGAATTTGGTGAACAATTGTCAAAAGTAATTTCGGTTATTTGTGTTGCCGTATGGGCTATTAATATCGGTCATTTTAATGATCCAGCACATGGTGGTTCATGGATCAAAGGTGCTATTTATTATTTTAAAATTGCTGTTGCATTGGCTGTCGCTGCAATTCCCGAAGGTTTACCAGCTGTAATAACAACATGTTTGGCATTGGGCACACGTCGTATGGCCAAGAAAAATGCAATTGTCAGATCATTGCCGTCCGTTGAAACATTAGGTTGTACATCGGTTATTTGTTCAGATAAAACTGGTACATTGACGACAAATCAAATGTCTGTATCTAGATTATTTATATTCGATAAAGTTGAGGGCAATGACAGTAGTTTCTTGGAATTTGAATTAACCGGTTCCACATATGAACCAATTGGTGATCTATTTTTAAAGGGCTCCAAAGTTAAGGCCAGCGAATTTGATTGTTTACAAGAAATCGGAACAATTTGTGTTATGTGCAATGATTCGGCTATTGATTTTAATGAATTTAAACAAGTTTTTGAAAAAGTCGGTGAAGCCACCGAAACCGCTTTAATTGTATTGGCCGAAAAATTGAATCCGTTTAGTGTAAACAAAGGTGGTTTAGATCGTCGTTCAACGGCTATTGCTGTTCGTCAAGAAATTGAAACAAAATGGAAAAAAGAATTTACCCTTGAATTTTCACGTGATCGTAAATCAATGTCATCATATTGTTTACCAACAAAACCAACACGTCTGGGCAATGGACCGAAATTATTTGTTAAAGGTGCACCCGAAGGTGTTTTAGATCGTTGTACGCATGCTCGTGTCGGCACCACCAAAGTACCATTAACAAATGCATTAAAACAACGTATAATTGCGTTAACAGCCCAATATGGTACCGGACGCGATACATTACGTTGTTTAGGTTTAGCTACCGCTGATAATCCAATGAATCCGGATGCAATGGATCTTAACGATTCAACAAAATTCTTTACCTACGAAAATAATTTAACATTTGTCGGTGTCGTTGGTATGTTGGATCCACCACGTAAAGAAGTATTCGATTCAATTGTTCGTTGTCGTGCGGCTGGTATTCGTGTTATTGTTATCACTGGTGATAATAAAGCAACAGCTGAAGCCATTTGTCGTCGCATTGGTGTTTTCACTGAAGAAGAAGATACAACTGGAAAATCATATTCGGGTCGTGAATTTGATGATTTATCACCGGGTGAACAAAAGGCGGCATGCGCTAGAGCACGTCTATTTTCACGTGTCGAACCATCACATAAATCGAAAATTGTTGAATATTTACAAAGTATGAATGAAATTTCGGCTATGACAGGTGATGGTGTAAATGATGCACCGGCTTTGAAAAAAGCTGAAATTGGTATTGCCATGGGTTCCGGTACAGCCGTTGCTAAATCAGCATCCGAAATGGTGTTGGCCGATGATAATTTCTCTTCAATTGTATCGGCTGTCGAAGAAGGTCGTGCCATTTATAATAATATGAAACAATTTATTCGTTATTTAATTTCATCAAATATTGGTGAAGTTGTATCAATTTTCTTGACAGCTGCTTTAGGTTTACCAGAAGCCTTAATTCCTGTCCAACTGTTATGGGTTAATTTGGTAATTAAAAATTGATATATTTATTTGTTTCCTATTTATTTATAATATATTGTATATTATTACATTATTGCATTACATCCACTAACATTATTATTATTATTATTGTTATATTATTACAGTGTAATTATTAATTATATAATTTGCTATAGCTTTTAATTAAATCACTTATTTAATGTTAATACATATATGCGCATATAGCTAATATAATTTATTTATTATATTTATAACAAATAATAGGTAACAGATGGTCTTCCAGCTACAGCTTTAGGTTTTAATCCACCAGATTTAGATATTATGCAAAAACCACCACGTAAAGCCGATGAAGGTCTTATTTCTGGATGGTTATTCTTCCGGTAAATATAAAATATATATAATTAATTACTACACATTTTATGTTGACAAACTTTTTATTTAACAATTTATAAAAATATATGTTTAATTTTTAATTTATAAATATTTTGAATATAATTATTTTACATATAATAAAGTTATATGGCTATTGGTGGATATGTTGGTGCCGCAACAGTAGGTGCCGCTGCCTGGTGGTTCATGTACTCTGAAAATGGACCACAATTAACGTATTGGCATTTAACACATCATTTATCATGTATTGGTAATAATGATGAATTTAAAGGTATTGATTGTAAAATATTTAGTGATCCACATCCAATGACAATGGCATTATCAGTATTGGTAACAATTGAAATGCTTAACGCCATGAATAGGTAAAAAATATTAATTATAAATTTAATTTAATTACATTTATTCGATAATTATATTATGGTGTGATAATTTTTTATATAATTTATTTTTATTTTTTTTTTTTCTCTTTAATTTTTAATTTTTAATTTTTAGTTTATCTGAAAATCAATCACTTGTTGCTATGCCACCATGGTGTAATATGTGGTTAATTGGTTCAATGGCACTTTCATTTACACTTCATTTTGTCATTCTTCACGTAGAAGTTTTATCGGTAAATTGATCATCACCATATTATTTTATGTTTTGGATAATTATATTTATATATTTAATTTCTATATATTTAGACTGTTTTCCAAGTAACACCATTGTCCGCCGAGGAATGGATAACCGTAATGAAATTCTCAATTCCTGTGGTGCTGCTCGATGAAGTTTTGAAATTTATTGCAAGAAAAATTACAGACGGTACGAATCCACTTTACACTTTGCATTGGATAGTGTTAATGTGGGCTGTGTTCTTTGGTTTGCTCTTATATGGTCCCTTTTAAATTAATAAAAATAAAAAAAAGAATGAATATACACACAATTAATTTTGAAAATAATAATAAAAAAAAAACATAAATAAATAATAATAATAAGAAGCAAAAAAACGAAACCAAACCTAATATCTCAAAGGAGAAAGTATAAAGAGAAAGGAAAGAAGGAAAAAAAGGAATTTATTTATAAAATAGAGTTTTTTTTTTTCTTTCTTTCCTTTTCCCTTTTATTTTTTCTTGTTTTTTTTTTTTTTTTGTTTCCTTTAGCCCAAATAACTAGTGTTTATTTTATTTTTTTTTTTTTACATAACATTAATCAAATTAAAATAAAAACATAAACTACCTTTTATTTAATAATAATAAAAAAAAACATATATTAATATTGAAATGATTTGAAAAAAAAAAAAGAATATTAAACATAACATTTTTTTGTGAATGTTGTGTGAAGAACTGATACATAAGTACACATACACGTGGTTGTTTGTGGTGTAATGAACTGCATTTTTTCTTTTTTTTTTTTTTAAATTAATAATTTATTAATACCTATTAATGAAAATAGTTGTTTTTTTGGTAAATTTCCCTATTAACGGGAGACACTTGTCGTTAACAATATTTTATTTATTTAATTAATACAACAACATTTTACATTTGTATATGTATAATAAAAATCAAACTTACATAAAAATAATATAGTACATCAATTTAGTTAATCGGAAAAAAATCTTAATTAGTTAGAAAAAAATTATAATAAACTAAAAAAAATTTAAAGAAAACAAAAAAAAGTGGATTAAATCTGTGATTGAAAACAACTTTCCACACACATAAATTCTTTAAAAATAAAAATAATAATAAAGATGGCATGAATCACAAAATAGTTAATTAATTAATTAATTTATATATAATTAAATAATAAACGAAAAGAAAAAACAAACAAACAAGAACTTCAATTACAAAATGTTGATTCTCGAACATGTAAATAATAGTTGTTTTCCTTTTGGTAGTCGTCCCGTACTAATTTAGCAATGACAAAAACCTGTGCTAAAAAGTACTAAAAATGGTTAATATTTTTTTTTTTTTACAAAGTACTCAAACCAAATTACAAATAAGTACTTGGCAATTATCAAAAGATAAAAACTATTATTAACAATTGCACCTTTTCTTTAAAAAAAATTAATAAATAAATAAAAATAAATTTAATAATTTGTTACCTCTGTCTCCAATCAATTTAATTTCACTGCATATTTTATTTTAGTGTATAAGTTTGCATGTGTGTGTGTGTATGTGTGTATGTGTGTGTGTGTGTTTGTATGATCGAGAGCATGTAAATGTTTGTTAATTAGCGTTAAAATTTTTAAATTTAATTTAAAAAAAAAAAACGAAAAGATTTTGCCATCTTTAAAAACAAAATATATTTTCCTATTAAATTTAGTTATTTTATTTTTTTTTTTTTTAATCTGATTTTAAAATTGTTGATGCTCAGTATTTTTTAAATATACAATTTTTATGTTGTGAATATTTGGAAAATTAATTAATTAAATTGATGTACTATATTTATTTTTATTTATCTTTGAATTAAATTTAAAAACAAAATTTAAATAAAAACAACAACCAAAAATGAACCTGTTAATCAATTTTATATAAAATACTAATAATTTGAAATGTGTGTGTGTGTGTGTTTGTGTGTTGTTGAATTGATTGAAAATGAAATTTTACTAAAAAAAAAAAAAGAATTAAAATTAAAATTAAAATACAACAACAAAATTGAAAATTTAAATACAAAAAAAAAAAAAACATCGTCGGTGCTAAAAGAAAATATAAAAAAAAAAAAAAAATGATTGTGCAAGTATTTTCATTTTTATTTTGTAAATTATTTATTTGTTTTTCCTACCACCATCCCCTCGTAATCATCACATCATTATCGTTATAATCATCATCATTATTATATTTATTAATAATAATAATATTGTTATTATTATTATTATTAATATTATTAGAAATATTATTATTATTATTAATTAATTATTATTATTATTAATTATAATAATAATCATAAGTGTTACACACACACACACACACACGTTGTTTCCAAGAAGTGCCTGTTTCAAACTACGTTTTTTTTTTTTTTTTTTTAAACATTAAAATATATTTAATTTTAAGAAGGTTAAATGGTTTTCTTTTTTTTTTTTTTAATTTATATAATTTATTTATTTTTATTTTTAAATAAGTTTTTAAGCAAATTAAAATTTAATTTAATTAAAAAATAAAATAAGAAAAAAAAAATGAAAAACGAAAATGATATAATTTCTTCGATTAGAATATTTTTTATTATTTATAAAAAAATTTTTTATAATTAAATCATATTTACAAGTCGCGTCGTTAAAATAATACATATACAATACAATAATATTGGCAAATTATCAGCCAATTGATTTAATGTTTCATAATTTTCAAACATATTTTACAAAACGAAAAAAAAAATTCCGATTCATCATCTTGCTATAAAAATTAATACAGCTACCTGTTTTTTTTTTTTTGCAACAATGTATGTAATCTTTAAATAATATTAAATCATGTAACAATTGACACACAACGACAGATTTGATTATTAAACTGCAGTCACGTCACGTCACAACAAATTGCTTACGATTTTATGAAGAGCATATATATATGAAGATAATAGATAGATTGACACTAGAACTAAAAAAAAAAAAATTAAATACAGCAGAAATATGCGATAGTTTAAGTACGGCGTACTAATACAAAACCGCATAATTTGTGGGAAAAGTTTCGATATACTTTTTATTAGTTACATTTTTTTTTTTAAATATCTATCGAACCAGAAATTTATAATAAAGTATGTATCAAAAAGTTCTTTAATTTATTTTGAGTAAATAATTGTTTTTTTTTTTCAAATTAATTAATATGTTTAAAGTTCTGCGGAAGCAATAATGTAACATGTAATGGTTCCAGAACTTTTAAGATGTCGGTGGTGTATCAACTAAAGAAATAAAGCTTTCAAATGACGTTTATTTCATTAATTTATCTTTTCTGATTGCATATTTAATAGAAAGATCATATAAATCTAAAACCATCGCATAATAATTCAAGGGAATGTTGTAAATTTAAGTTTTTTTTTATTTTACTATTCCTAAATGAAACATGAAACACAATTTATCAGTTAAAGTAAAAGTGCCAAACAAACCCTAGACCATTTGTTTCCCAGTCTGGGTTAGTTTTAGTGTTAATAGAAAATAAATAAATATACCTATCTTAAAATTTTACTATCAAAATACCACCCATAAAAATATATATTTACAATTAAATGTTTTAATAAGTTAAATTTTCAATTAATTTTTAATTACAATATTCTCATTAACTCTCCGCACCAAAACTGTTGTTCGTACCGAATTTATTAATCAATTTACAATGCCCATATGTATATTATTAACAATTATAATATTTCATATCCATCAACACCACCCGTATTAATTTTCAAAAATCGTATAATACAGTCAAAGCCGAAGAAAAAATAATAGTTTATATTTAAAAAAATTTTTTTTAACATTTTTAAATAATAAAATAAAAATATATTCAACGATAATATTATTTTTAATTTGCTTTTTAATTTACTTAATTAGGGATATAATTTATTTATATGTAAATAATATAATTTTTAATCTCAAGTAATTTTTTTTTTCATTACTACGTGTAAATTAAATTAAATTATAATAATTGTAAAAATTTTTATGATGGAAATAGTTAGACAATTTAAAACATTAATTTATATATTTAATATATTTATTAAATTATATGGTATTTAAAAAAGGATTTTAACATATTAATTAATTAAGCAATTAATTAATTTTAGAAATGCGGGAGACTAAAAACGAAAAATTTATTATATAAATTGTTGTAATACACATCACACACACACACACACACACACATACACACACACATGTACAATTTATAATAATAAATAGTTTGACGTGCAACAACAACGCAGCACAAGATGGATCCTATAGAAATAAACATTTACTTAATTCATTAGAAATGTGTGTCGCACCCTCCCCCCTCTATCGATATGGCCTCTACCACAAATTGTTTTTTTTTCGGTTTTTACCATTTTAAAAAAATAATATAAAATAAAATAGTTTTTAGCGTGAGATAGCCGAGGACATGTGTATTAAAAAAAAATAACTAAAAATAAAATACATTAATAATTAAATTAGAGATCGTGAACAACTATAAAATTCAGGCCAACAATTTTTTTTCACTTTTAATTCATATATTTTATAGTGACGGATAAGATTTAAATAGGATAATAATAACAATAATGAATTAGGGAAGACATATAAAATTTATATCCCTAAAAATATATTACTAACAAAAGGAATAGATAAGAACAAATTTTTATTTTAACGCAAATTATTTAATAATAATAAAAAAATAATAATAAAAACAGTTTGACGGGAAAAATAAAACATTTTGTTAGTGTTTTTAATTTTTATTTATTTAATTTTTTTAATAAAAATTTAAAGAAAAATTTAAAATTTATATTTTTATGTATATATTTGCGTTAAGTATAAAAATTTATAAAAAAAAATTAAAAACAAACAAACAAACAAACAAAAAAATTAACAAAAAAAGATTAATAAAAAAGAAAAAAAAAATATTAATTAGAAAATCATTTTCTAATTCAGTATTTTAATTAATTAAATTATTTATATTTTTTTGTTTTTTGTTTCTTTAATTAAAATACTGAATTGGGATTCGGTTCGTATATATTAAAATAGATAGATAGATAGAGATAACTTAGTTATAAATTAGCGAATTTTACAAATTATATTTGAAAAAATTTTTAAAACTTAATAAACGGATAAAATTAATTTAAATTGATTTAATTAATGATATTTTTTTTTTTTTTTTTTTTTTAGTGGGTAATTGTTTTGCCTTAAATTATTGCTATATATAATTTAAAAAGAAAAAAAAAACGTATTTCTTATTTTTTAAAATCGGAATGAATTATTTTTTAAGCAATTATTTTTATTTTTTTTTTTAATTATTCTACTTCTTCATTAGAACTCCCACCACCCACCCTAACCCCGCACCCCCACTCCATCTCCCAATAGGGACAAAAAAATTTTTACAAAAATCACACTTAAACAATTTATAAAGAAATTTAGAAAAATATTAAATATTATTTGTTGTATATTTTTATTTATTAAATATTTTTTTTTTTTTAAATTAAACTACCATAAAAAAAAAACAACAAAAAAAGTTATGTATTGATCCGAAGACAGAGATCGTTTATAAAAACCCTAAATGTTACACAATTTTTTGATAGACATATTTAATAGAAATATATTTATAAAATAGTTTATATAATAATTAAATACAACAAATAATAACAACAATAATAATAATAAAAATAAAATAAATATATTGAAGTTTTTGTGTAAAATTAATTTTTTAAAAAACTATTTCTTATTAAAAAATCACACAATTCATTAAACATTTATTTTTTTTTCCCGATTGGCAACTCACAAAACAAACAAAAAACATATAAACATTCATACACACATCGATACACCGTACAACACATACATAGAATACGTTAAAATCATAAAAATAAGTGATAAGTGCAATAATAAATATTAATTTATTAATTTTTTCTATTTCTATTTCCAATTTTTTTTTGTTTTTTAATTTATATTGTAAAATTTAAAAATTAAAAGAAAAAAAACCGATCAATTACAAAATTACACAATAACTTCAATTGATATAAGAAAAAAAATAAAATAAATAATAAATAATAATAAATTATAAATAAAATATAAAATTAGTTTTTAAAAAAAATTAATAATTTAAAAACCATTATTTGAAACAAACAGGAATTCATAAAAAAAATATATAAAGAACAAAAAAAAAAAAATACCTATAATAAATTGTAAATTACTAATTAATTTTTAAATCATAGATCTTCGACTGTTGTTCAAATATTTTTTTTTTTTTTTGTTGGTATTTTGAAAAATAAATGCATTCAATTGTATTTAATTTCAAATATAAATTAAAAATATATCTGTTGTCTGTTGTTTTGCTAACGATATACAAATTAATTTTTATTCAAACAAACAATATCATTAAAAAATACTTTTTTTTTTCCTCGTGTGTTGTTATTAACTTTCCTCACAAAATTACAAAAAAAAACATCATAATTATATACTTTTACACACACATACACCAACACCACCATCATCACCACTACCACCAACACCACACAACAACAAAAACATGACGGTCTTGTAAATTTTTATTTGTTTTTCTTTAATAATTTTGTTTGATAAAAAAAAAATAAAAAAAAAAATAAAAAAAATAAGCTTTTTTATTTATACTTATTTTTGAATTTAATTTAATTTAATTTAATTTAATTGTTTATGTGGTGAAGTTGTTTTTTTGATGCATGTTTCTATATATATATTATTAATAATGTAAGTACCAAAACACACATTAAAATAATTCAAATTTCCAAAAAATAATTTTCATATAATTTTTGTGTATATGATTTTTTTTTTTTCCATTTTTTTAACGATATATGTGTCCAATTGTTTTTTATTTTAATTAATTATAAGTACATTTTAATTTCCGGTCAATAAGTATTGCATGTCACAATGTCATTCATATAATTAATATATCATTATATAATAATAATTATTTTAATATATACACACGCGTTCGCCACTCCGTGTAAGTTTTTTGAAAATATTTCTATTTACGCAACAAATTTAAGTTCAGCAAGTATAAAAGCGTGAATTTAATATACAAATATTAAAAGATGATTTAGGGTAAAAAATAAGTGACTGACTCAGGGAATATATAAATATAATTAATTTACTCTATTAAATAAAAATTGTTGTTAATTTCTATTAGGTTAAAATAGTATAGACACATAGATTTACACACAGAAGAATACGTGACGTTCACACTCATATCAGAAAACTAGAAACCAATTCAATATTGATTTATCATCATCATTATAATACCGCAGCAGGGAAATTATATTAATTAATATCTATATATATTAAAACACTCAGTAGCGCAGTTCATACAGCGGGGTTCAATTCCGCTATTTTTCATAGAAAATTTTTCGGTATTTATTTTAATACTGAAATTTTTCTGCTGAGTGATCATTTGTTCGTTTATGGAATAAATAGAAAAACGGTTATCTTTGAAAATATGGTGTTAGACGCTATTTCAAAGATTAACAATGTCTGCACACACACACACACACACACATCATTATGGGCTAATCGCACCCATATAAAAATAATAGTATTTTGAAATATTAATTATAAATCGAATTTTACATACCAAAAATATCACAATCTCATATTTTAAAAGTTCAAATATATTAAAATTCATTAGAGATGTGTGAAAGGTATCTGCATTCAATGTGTTGTTAATTCGAATCTATATAGATTAATTTTATAATCAAATTTTTATTACATTAGTGTAACTACCAACATTTCATGTGCTATAATATTTAGTTAGTTTAGATTTGAATTCTGATTCTGAATATTGTTATCGTTGAATTTTAAAATTAAATAAAATAAAACTATACAGTAATTTAAATTAAAAGAATAATTTCAAAATTTTTAGAAACTCAGATAAACGATATACTACAAGTTTTGAAAATGTTGGACTATTTTTTATACTATTTTTGGTTCGATATATATATATATATATGTCCACACCGCAATTTGATTACGAAAGTAAACGGTAGAAAGTTTTAAAATAATAATCAAACCATTTATAGATTTAAATTTTAAACCTAAGAAGTTTAAAAATATTGTTGCCGAATCAAAAAGTTCGTTTTTTTTTCCAAATTTCGAGGGTTTATTAAAATACCGAAAATATAAACTCAAGTTTAATATATACAAGTGGTTCTGTGTGCCGTACTTTATCAATACATTATAACACCATTTTAATTTTAAAATACATAACACAATTTTCTATTTTCGGTTGTCGACGCTGTTGTTTTAATCTTCGATGGTTTAAAATACAATTTTATAATCCTAAATTATAAATATTATTACATAAAAATAATACCAAACTAGTTTACAATACAATGCAGTACAACAAATATGAAAAAAAATTCTGTTAGAATCTATGTGAATGTGGATAGGTTGTGTCACCTAAAGTGACTGTATGCCACATATTTCCACTAAATATTTACAACTTATTATTAAAATGTACAGGATATAATTTTCTGTTTCTAATGGATCAATTTTGATCATATGGGATTTTAATAGGTTTACAAAGATTTTAAGAAAAACCGTTTCTACTATAGCCAATTTTAATTTCAAAAACTTCAGTTTTAATGTTTTCAAGCAAAAACTGTATTAGTATTATTCAAACAGAGGGGAATTGTGCGATATATCAGAAAATTTATATATTTTCTTTTAAATTTCTATGTATTTGATAGCAAAAGTCACTGGCAGCATTACAATAAAATGTGTTTTTTTAAATTAATAACGCCCTTACTCGTAAATAAAAAGTGTTAAATAACAAATATCTGTGTGTGTTTGTAAATGTTTGAAATTTATTCCATTTCAGATGTTATGTACGCCGGCGATAAAACGTAGGCTGGCGATTCAGTATAGGTGATAAATGGAAATTTATATGAGCGAATAGTATTATAAAATTGATATTAGTAATAATATTGTTATCACTCACATTTTCCATACGCAGTGATTTCGTTCTTCTGGAAAAAAAAAGTTGGAGCCTTTCACATATATTACAAAACAAATATCAATTTTTCAGAAAAATCTTTTAAAGTCATCTTAATTTTTTAAAATAAATAATTCTATTTATTTATTTTTTTTTCTGGAGAATATTTAATAGTTTAAAAATTAAATTTTTTCACTATTTTGTCGTTTCTTTTTTTATCTGCTCTCATTTTTGTGTATATACAAAAGTGAATGTGGGGGCGCTGATTGACGATCCATTATAAATGCAGTGATTATCATTCATATAAATATTCTGTTTTCAAGTGTTATCATTTTGGGATATATTATACATTAATTGAGTACATTAGTTCTGTCTGTTAATGTTCAAGTAAGTTGGAAACATTATTAAATGTTGGTACAATTATACAATTTTACATACACCACCACAACATTTTCTAGTCATTTATTATGAATAGTAGTTAAATATTTTCTATGTGTACAGTATTTCGTATAGTGTAAAATTTATATGGTGAAATTTTTCGAATAATTCGATGATTCCAATACAGATTTTTCAACTCTATCTACAATACGCATTTATTGCATATATATAATAGATGTTTTCTTTTGGTAATCGTCCAATGCTTATTTAACAGAGATGACAAAAACCTGCCCTGCCAAAAGAACACGCAATTTAAAATATAACAGAAGTGAAAAATAATCTAAAAATGCTAAAAGTTGTTTAATTTTTTTTCGCCAAATCAATTTTATTAACTTAAATTAAATTAAATCTTAATTAATTAAAAAAACAAAACAACATAAAAACCATCACAATGACAAAAAATTATATATTCCTTCCCTTATAACATTTGGTAGTCGTCGTCGTAACTACTTGCATGTAATCAAAAGAAAAAGTAGAGCTAGTAGATAGTAGAAGTAGAAGTAAAATCATCATTTACTTAAACCAAATTACTTATATAAGTACTTTGCGATTACCAAAGGAAAACATCTAATGTGTATATGGGCAATATGGTATATTACTATGATGTGAACTGAAGAAGTTTATATGGTTACCGCTACCGTGGCTTAGATATGAGTAATAATAACAAATAGAATTTCACATTGACTACATTTTCAAAATGAATAAATTTCTTCTAGTTTCTTCTACACGGAGAAAAGACGATTAATATTTAACACCCAACATTTTTGCTTTTAATTACAAACATGCCTTTATTTATAGCAACATTTCAATATTCCAATAGACAATGTATTAATTATTATTAAATTATATAATATAATATAGCATTGGAATATAATATAATGATCACTTTTTATTGATAGAAATATTAATATTAATTCATTTTCAATAAATATATTAATACATTTTATGTAAATTATTTAAAACAACTGGACACAAAAAACATTTGAAAAAAAAAAAAAAAAATTAAATACACAAATTATTAAATTATTAAAAAAAAAATAAAAATAAAATAAAACATATTAATAATTTTATTTATTTTATTATCACAGTAAGACCAGAATTCCATTAGATTGTGCACTTCACATATTTATTATTAACTTCACGTAGAAGTGAGATGTTAAACAAAAAAAAAAAAAAAAAAAAAAACACTAAAAAAAAAATGTTATTGCGAAACAATTAAATAATGTTTGAACCAGTAATATCATCAATACATTACCACTACTGCTACTATACCATCACCACAACCACAACCACAACCACCACCACCATTATCATCATAATTATTACCGCCATGCACAATTCAACCATATAAGAATTTAATCAAAATTTAAACCAACACCAAAAATTAAATTAAATGCTTGGCTTATTTATTATAGGAATCCTACGAACAAAAATTTAAAAAAAAAATAAAACTGTAAATTGAATAAGGACAATCCTGCAAAAAAATACAAAAAATTGGAATATACCTTTTACCACCTACCAATAATAATAAACTGTTAAAAACAACCTATAATTATTAATATTTCTTATTAATTAATTAATTAAATAAAACAACAAAAAAAAATAAAAATAATATATTGGTTTCAAACATAAAAAAAAAAAAAATAACAATTTTTAATAAAATGAAAAAAAAAAAAAAATGAGAAAAAAAAAGAGAAAATTATTTTTTAATATTAAGTTTCATAATAATATTTAAATTTTAAGTGACTGAGTAGCAAAAAAAAAAATTAAAAAAAAACCCTTATTAATTTTTTTCTATTTAAAAATATCCCTTTTTAATGAAAAAATCATTTTCAAATATCGCATGCAATTATTAAAAATAATAAAACCCACAAAACATTACAAACGTTCTTAATATAAATTTTAAATTTTATACGTTTTGACCCTTATTTACTTACTGACCCACCACCACCCCCTATTTATTTTTTTTTTTTTTTTTTTCTAAGAAATCCAATAGAAAAAATAAAGAAAACGAATTAATTAAATTTTCCTTCCTATAATATTTATTTTTATTTTTACTTATATTTTTTTATATTTTTTTTAATTTATTTCATTATTATTATTATTATTATTATTATTTTTTGTTTTGTTTTGTTTGTTAAATAATATTTATTTTTTTTGTAGTCGGTGAAGTTGTCGTAGACAAATGGAAATAAATTTTAAATTTTCATATAAAAACTACAAATACACTATAGCGACACATCTCGTCGACGTCGTTGCTTCGTCAAGCAATTAATTTTTATGAAAATATATCTACAACAATATTGCATCACTCACTGTCTCATCTGCTCTTCTTAAGTGTTAGAAGTATTATTTATTATTCTTTATTTATTTATTTATTTATTTATTTATTTTATTACCATATTTATTTATAATAATCTTTTCTATTGGTTTCATTAGTTTTTATCTTTTTTTCTCTTAAATTTATTTATCTATTTTTTTTTTTTTCTATAAATTTCTAAATTCTTTTTAACATAGTTTTCTTCCTACTACTATTTTTTTTTGTTTTTAAAGAAAAAAATACAAAACAAAAAAATTTATATTAAATAATTAATTAATTTTATGTTGTTAAAAAAAAAAAATTTTGTTGTTAGTTTTATTTTTTAGTTAATAATAAATATAATGTAAATTATAAAAAAAAAAAAAAAAAAACGATAGTAAAGATAATTTTCTTTAAGACAATATTTAACATTAAAA